>JASJUY010000004.1:678597-1357195 GCA_030347605.1 Trichosporon sp. DN520 | reverse complement strand
ACTGCCTGGGTGTACTCCCGTGCAGGCCAATAGAGTGACTCAGAGACACACGGCTCGTATCATTGCGTTGCCACCCACCTTGGACACCTAGTAGACCCCGTGTTCATCACACCCTGTCCAATGGCCCATGATGCCTGGCGAGCACTTGTGGCTGTAAGGTCTGCCCTCGGTGCCCGTCGCCAACACCTTCGCGCAGCTTTGACATTGGGCGGAGTCCCAGAGCTGCAACTGGACCTCAGTGAACAGCATCCACTTGTGCGAGCGGGAAAGATGGCCCTTGAAGTAGGTCAAAGAAGCGAAATGGGGATGGGTTCGGCACACCGGGCAGGCGAACGATTGAGACGAAGGGTGCGGCACCGGCTCAGCGTCGGAGCACTCCGAAGTGGAGGTCTCGCTCTGAGCGCGGCTCCGGGTCCTGGGTCCTTGGGCGGTGTCCATCGAAAACAGCTGCGGAGGCAGAACGAAAGTTGCGGGAGCAACTGAAAAGTAGCGGAGGCAAATGGAAGGAAGAGTCCGAAGGAGCGTGGAAGGGCTTCGGTCGAAAGTGCGGAAGCAGATGAAAGGAACGGAAGCAAACAGGAGCTTTGGCGATTAATGAATGAAAGCAGGCCTCCTGTGCGGAGGCGGATTAAAGGAACGGAAGCAAATAATGAGTGAGAGCAGGCCTCCTGCACCGCGGCACAAGGAAGACACCAGGAAGGGAAGAAAGAACAAGAGAGAGCGACGGAACGGCTAGCCGAGCTGAGACCGCTGCAGGCACGCCAGGCCAGGACACGGGAAGCGTCACTGGCGAGGAGAGGGGCGGGCCGAGATGCGCCGAGCCAGGGAGGGCAGGCGGCGAGCAGGCGGTACGTTGTGTTGGCTAGTCAGACGCTCTCGCAGCGAGCACGCTGCGCGGGGAGGCGAGGAAGACGTTCCGGCGGGAGGCGTCGGGGCCCCACTGGCAGGCTGCTGAAAGAAGGAGAGTGGGCGGTTTGTCCAAAGGACTGGTCGAGAAGAATCCGTGCGACGTCGCTTGGCGTCTCCTGGCGCTGAAGGAGAAGTAGGCTCAGCTGGGGTAGCGGAGCGTGCTCGCTTCGAGGGCGCGCGGTAGTCGTAGACCGTCGTGATCGTCGTCTTGGTCACTGTGACGCGACACGGTGGCGACTTGCGTAACTTCGCGAGGTCTGGCGGCGTCTGTGGTCGGGCGAGAGGCGAGGGAGTGCCAGGGGAGAGCTGGGAAGAGTGACCTGTCGCAGGGGAAGCCGACGAGGCCAGGCGAGAACGCACGGGAGAAGTGATGGGGGAAGGAAGGCTAGCGGGGGAAGGGTGACGAGTGGGGGGTGGGGTGGACTTTCTGAGGCTTCTCTCGTCGTCCGACACTAAGTCTCGAAGCGAGAGGTAGCTACGGGAGGGGGAAGGCGCGAGAACAGAGCTGGGAGATGGGCCGAGAGGGGGTGAGGTCATTCGGTTTGTGGAGCGGAGGGTGGCAACACCAGCCGTTCCCCGATATAACCTCCTCCGCCGGCGTCGCTCACCAGCGACCGCTCGCCACCGTCCGCTTACCTTCGATGCGCTTGACGGAGGAGGTGATGGATGGAAGAGGTGATGGATGGAAGAGGTGATGGATGGAAGAGGTGATGGATGGAAGAGGTGATGGATGGAAGCGAGCATACTAGCCGTTATACGAACGGGAAGGTGCTTGATAGATGGTGTCGGCGTCGGCTCGGATTCGGCGGCGCCAAAGCGCGATCGAACGGAGGGTATAGGCGGCGTCTCATGGCCTGTAAAGCGGTGAGCGTTGTGTGGACGTGCTTGAGGAGCGAGGAGGTCAATGCGGCGAGAATAGTGCCGATTCCAGGCGAGGCGAGTTATCTCCGCATCGCTCCGTCATCGATCGCTGTACATTGCTCGGCACCTTCCTTGCTCCCCATATCCTACCCGGCGTTCCTGGGCTCGACATCTGTCCCTGGTTATTGTGCACTTCCACCAAAGCCTCGACTGCCTCCTGCGTTTCGACCTGTTTCCTCTCGGCTCCTTCCAGCACCCCGTATCAATCACTTGACCGACTCCCAGACGCCGTCGGCCGGCTTACACTCCCCGGCAAGCTCGCTCGCAATGAATCGCGCACACTTATGTGACGCCACCTCGGGAAGAACGTGCCACGCTGTTGGAACGAAGACCCGGCCCGCTTTCGAGCACACATGTCCGAGTGACTAAGGCGCGGAGCTGAACGCCTTGTGAGACAACGTGTGCTGATGCTTCGGAGACTTATGTGAGCCCTGTGCTGCTTGAGGCAATCGACGAGTGCTGGTGCTCCAGCGACGTACAATGGGCGGTGCGTCGGAAAGAGTGGCTGGTACGGGCAGCAGTATGGGTCGGAACGAGCGGATGTCCGAGCGGATGTCGTATGGGCTCTTGCTGTAGTGGCGCCGTTGGAAGATAGTCCGGGCCGTGGTGTGAGAGATGGCCCTATTCGTCGTGGTGTGGGGGATAGCCTTAGTTGTCGCGGTATGAGCAGCAGACGCGTGAGAACCTCCCGCTGGGTAAAAGATGCAGTTGCTGAAGAAATAAAGCGAGGTCCTGTGCTGGGAAGTGGAAGTGGAAGTGGAAGTGGAAGGGGGAGTGACAACAGTCGCTGGATGGGAGGGCCGTGAACTTGAAGAGCTCTTTCCTGCTGCAATGATCAGGTGACCTTTGCGGGAAGAACTGTGGTGCTTGTCGACATCAAGGCAGGAGGGACCAACACGGGGCGGCGGAGGAAGGATGGGAACAACACCAGCTGCGCCGCCGCCTGGATGTGGCTTAGGCTTGGGAGTCGCTGTAGGCGTGGTTTTATGAGTAGGAGTGGTCTTGATGTGCGTAGCCGTGGATTTGATCTGCTTAGTAGACGAGTGCTCGGGGGGCATGGCTTCGCATCGTCGAGACCGACTCGCGCTTCTGTGTCGCAGTCGTCACTGGCGTTCGAGACAAAGGATCCACGGAGCTGAGGCCCGCCTCGCTGTCCTCTACACCCTTGCCGACGAACTCTGTATCGGCCACACCTCGCGACTATCTGCAAGCTCATCGATCACACGGAGCTCGCACCGGCGCCGAGCGCGCCGCCTCACGCCCTTCGGACTGCTCTCCATCGGTCGCGTGGCCCAATGGCAAGGCGTCTGACTACGACTGCGCAACGAGAGCTTCTCGGAGCGGCGGTATATCAGGAGATTGCGGGTTCGATCCCCGTCGTGACCTTTTGCAGGTGCTTCGGCCCGTTGGAGCTTTTGGGGTGGTATGCAAGCAGAGGCAGAGATTGGAGAATGACGATTGAGGCAAGAGGTAAGTTAATTCTGGCAGTGCCACTCTGTGGTTGTATGGCGGTGAGGTTATGGCGACGAGCGGCGGCCACGGGTCCGGTGAGCATTAGGCCGCTGTTCCAGTGTTCCAGTGTTTCGGTGTCCCGATGTTCTGCCCCTCTGCATTGCGGCTGCCGAGCTTCCGCTCTACTGCGAAGCAAGAGGATGCGGCTCGAATTGACCTACATCCTCTGCCACATCTGTCTTCCTCTTTCTTTTTCACAGTTTGGGCATTGCTCAGTCACCATTCACCGTAGGTCAGCTGTAAGCTTCCACCAACAGCCCATTACGGAGCTGCGCTGGGGCATAGCGCTCGCACCCGCGCCGACTCCGGCGCCTCTCCGCCGGCAGTTTGCCCTGCATCGGTCGCGTGGCCCAATGGCAAGGCGTCTGACTACGATTCGGTCGTTCATCAGGAGATTGCGGGTTCGATCCCCGTCGTGACCTTTTTGCGGGGCGTGTGGGCTCTGTGTATGCGCGGAAATGCTTTGGAGGAAGGTCAACTTCACCTAGAGAAGATCGGCAGTGGTGTGGGAGGAGGGTGAGACCGGGTGAAACCAAGTGAACCCAGTGTGGCACCTGATCCGACCAAAGCATACCTCAACGCCTTTTAGCCAACCGTCCCGAAAATGTATATTGCATGCAGAGTCCTTGTGATGATGTATGTATCTCTTTTCCAATTATCTTTTCGCAATGCAGAGAATGACAGTGTCCTAACCTCATCTATCACACGCACATCTTCACAACTAATCTCGACAGGAGACATTAGTGCTGCCTCAGCACTCAGAACTGGTGCTCGTACATACTCCTCCCCTGGCCCGCATAGGAGTGCGCGTCATCGTACACCTGCTGGTTCTGACCCGGGCCGAGCATGTCGTTGTACTGCCTTGCGTACTGCTCCAGCTCAGCTTCGGAGTATCCAGGCGGGATGTTGCCAGGGTGTGTCATCGTCGGCACGCTGCCGGGTACGCCCAAGCCGCTAAAGCTGCTGACGCTGCTATGCCTGCCGTGGGTGGGAATAGCCTGCGGCGACAGCGGGGGCGAGTTGGGGTGCATCGCCGGCGCAGCGCCAGGCGGGAGCGAGTATCCCGGCCCAGGCGAAGCGGAGAGACCAGGCGATCGGCCAGCAGAGCGTCCGCTAAACTGCGACGAGACGCTCATCATACTGAGCCTCTTGTCGGGTCCCCCACTTGCGCGCCGGCTGCCGTATGTCGGGGTCCGGTCGCCCATACTCAGACTCGTGCCGAGGGACGAGTAGCTGCCTGATCGCTCCCGGCCGTCTGCGGGGCGAGGGACGTCGAACGCTGATCGCCCAGAGTCGCCCGACATGACGCTCGTTCGCCGCGCGTTGATGGCGTCCTTCCGTGCCGTGTTAAGGAGGTGGACCCACTCTGCTTTCGCAGAGGTGCTTGGCGCTTTGAGGCGGACAGTGTTCTTTGGCGAGCCGGGGATTAGGGCGAAGATCATCTCCGGACCGGTCGCGATGGAGAGATCGAAGAGCGACATGGGCTGGGGAGTTAGCGGGCTACTTTCCAGATTGTTGTGCTGAGCTGCACAGGCCTCCTCTCAAGTGAGACGCGTTTTCACTACTCACCATTCTGTACAATCTCTCGTCCTCGATCAGGAGTACGATGTCGTTGCACAGCACCATCTGCAGTTTTCGTCCACTCTTCGCCTTCGTGACAGGACCCTCCTTGATGATCTTGCGTGGACCCTGGTACGCCGTTGGAGCCGTCAGATCGATTCGTCCCTCTCCACCAACCCAGAGCTGGTCGGACAGAGTCTTCAGCCGTTCTGTTGCCTCAGCTTCCCGCACGCGCTCGTTGATGCGCGCAACCATCGATTCGGCGGTGCTGAGCGCATTCTCGAGCTCGGCCGCGTCCTGATCCTTCCGCGTGTAGTTCAATACCTGCCGGAGGAGCAGGGGGTAGCGCGTTACGCGCTGCACTGAAATCTGTCAGCCATTTGCCCATCACGCCGAGTTCTCGCTCCACAGGTGATGCGAGGGAGAAACAAAAGGGATGAGGTTCCACTTACTTGGTTCGAGGAGGAAGCTGCTAATGTCAAGTCCACGGACAGTCGGCTCGTCGTTCCTTATAGCGACGAGCTTCTGATCCAGCTCGGGCCGCTGTCGTCTGAGCTGGACGAGGAGGCGGCGCGCATTTTCCTGATTCAGGCAGTAGGGGATGTACACGTCGAGGTCTTTGAGGTTGTCGTTGAGGATGTCGGCGATGCTGTCGATGTAGAGCCTGCATTCCTTCTGGCGCTCCTCGAGCAGCGAAAGCAGTCGCGAGTTGAACATCATGATATCTTCAATGTTTGCAAAGATGACGCCGAGGCTCTGCTCGTCGAGTGTGTCGACTAGCCTGGCGTACCACACGCCGACGATGAGTTGGACGTCGGCGACGTACGACGCTTCCGTCGCTATCAGCTCGAACATGGCTTCCTGCCGCTTGCGCTCTTGCGGCGGCATCGTTTCGAGCACGGACGCATCCACGAGCGAGCTCCACGTCTGCCCGAATCCTTGTCCGAACTCTTCCTCTGGCTGTTGTTCCGAGTGCTCCGCGGGCGGCTTCGGGGTGATAGGTCCACTGATCGGACCGCTGATCGGCGCTCCTGAGACGGGGCGAGAGACGACAGGCTTGGCCGGTTGGTGCTGATGCCCTGCGCCGGTGATCCGGCTGAAGAGCCCCGATAGACGCGAGGAGGCGGTCGGCGCCGGCGCAGCCTGGACCGGCAGCGCCACCTCGGTGTGAACCTTCGGCTGAGGGCGCGGAGCGGGCTTGCTCTTCGCCTCGGCCAGAAAGGCTTCGTACCGGGCATACGCATCTTCGACTTGGATCGGCTCATCAGCCGAGTGCGCTTCCTCCGGCATGTGTTCAATACCATTGCTATTGTGCTGCGCACTCGGTTTGTGCGCCCTGCTTGGAACTGCGGGCGCCTTGCGGCGCACAGGGACACCTGGTGGCTCGCGCCGAATCTTCAAACCGGCCTTTGCTAGCTGCTTCTCGCGCTCAGCCTCACGCCGCGCTCGCTCCTCCTCCTTCCGCCTCTCGGCGTCTGCGTCAGTATCGGTGGGTCCGACGTCGGCGTCCGAAGCGTCCGACTCGTCATCTGACCAGAACGACAGCACGCTGTCCGCTTCAGAGTCCGCCTCGTCTACGTCGTCCATGACGAAGATGCTCGACGACCGAGAGCGGTTCGTGCGCACTGATCCAGGCGACGAAGCCGCCGGATCGTCAGTGGGCACCTCGAGAGGCTGCGACTTGGCCAGCACAGGACTTTTGTCTTCTACCTCAACGGGCGACTCCGCCAGAGGGGCCCCTCGCACTCGCACTCCGCCAGTCTCAGCCCGTTCCTCACCTTCCGCCACGTCGACGGCCTTACTGTCTTTTGGGGGCTCCACGACGACGACGGGTTGTGCGCCTGCGGCAGTGGCAGAGGATCCTGTTTGTTGGCATCGAAGTGTGCGCCGTGCGATGCGGTGGTATGTATTCGTTGCATTGCGAGAAAAAAGAAAAAGAGAGACAGCAATCATCAAAATATAATGTTTTAGCCTGTGAACGCGGGAGTGTAAGAGAAGATTTCAAAGGAAAAAAAGGCCACGCCCTACTCACCAATGAGCTCCACGTACGCCGCGGGCACAAGCAACGCCTTATTGCCCTTCTCGACCTTCCACCAGTCCGCATCCGAGTCGTCAATCACCAGAAGCTCGTCACCAGCTGTGAGCGGCAGCTCCTCCGGCCCATTGGCCTGGTAGTCGTAAAGGGCACGGCCGGGCTTCTCAGTGAACTGTGCCACATAGCTGCTCGGCACCCAGCCGGCCTGACCTGACGGCAGCGTGCCGTACCACCATTGTCCGTTGGGGTCGCGCGCAGGGTTGGCAAGGATAATGGTGTTCTCCTCGAACGGAACATCGCCGTCGAACGAGCTCTGGTAAGTGTACAGCGTGCGCACACGCAGCGAGCGGCTCAGGTCGATGTCGTCCATGCTGGGACCATCGGAGACCGGAGCCTGCTCGGGAGACTGAGCGGTAGATTGCGGGAACGAGCCACCGACAGGGGTCGCGAAGCTCTCCTCCTCGTTCTGCTCCTCGGTCGAGGGCAGCGTAACGGTCTCACCGTACGACTGTGCAGGGTGCGAAGCATCAGCAGCGAGACCTGCGTACCAGTCCGTAGACTGGCGGTGGTCGTGACGAGGGACGAAGTCGTCCTCCATAGAGTGGGCAGGAGGAGCGCTGGGTGCAGATGGGGGAGAGGGAGGAGGGACCGGCACAGACTTGATGTGGTCGGGAACGTCGTTGCCACCAATGACGGCTCCAGTCACAGCAGGACCGCTGCGGTCAATGGTCTCGGTCTTGCGCAGCTTGGCTCCGCCCTGAATCGACGACAAGAGAGCCGACATACCACCTCCAGTCGGCGCCCCACCGCCCAGCTTCTGGAGCGCAGCCGGGGGAGGAGCCCTAGGTGCCGGGGGCACACCGTCAGTCGAGCCAGTGCGCGAGGGACCGCCGCCCGTGATGTTACCGAAGAGAGCGGAGGCAAGGGCACCACGCTTGTCGCGCGAGGTGGCATACTCGTCGTCGCTGCTGTCGGACTCATCCTGCTCCTTCTCTTGAATGACGTCCCAATCGTCATCAGGGGGAGGCGCCGAGTTGACACGCGCGGGCGCGAACGAGGGCTGGGGTGGCGGAGGAGGGGGAGCCACGGGAGCTGGCGGCGGCGAAGGCTCACGAGCGACAGGCTCTGGAGACTTGGGCGCAGGGGGAGCGGGCGGGGCCGGAGGAGCAGCAGGCGCCGAGGCAGCTGCGGGAGGAGGGCGGAAGAAGGGGTTGAACCCGGAGGTGGGCTTCGCCGGCGAGACAGGGCCGTCACCAGTCGACTGCTTACGGTGGAACGGGTTGTGCGAGCCAGTGGAAGGAGGGGGCAGGTTGGGTGAGGTAGGAGCCTCGTGAGGCTGAGGCGTTGAGGCCGCAGAGCGAGCTTTGCGCGCGGCAAGAAGCTCCTCCTCCCTTCTCCTTTCCTCCTCCTCTTCCTCCTGCATGCGCTTCAGACGCTCTCTCCTCTCGGCCATCTTCTTCTTGTGAGCCTCTTCCTGTCTGCGCAACTCAGCCTCCTCCGGATCCTCCTCCTCGGCATGGGAGACCTTAACGGCGGGGGGAGCGGGGGGCGGCGGAGGGGCAGCTGAGCGGGCAGCAGGGGCAGGAGGCGGCGCCTTCGAACGAGGTGCAGGCGGCGGAGGTCCAGGCTTCTTGGTAGGCTTCGGAGGTGGTGGCGCGGCAGCCGGAGGAGCGTCGGGTGCACCACCGCTAGCACTGGCGATACGCTGACGGCGAGCCTCCTCGCGGGCCTTCTGCTCCTCGTCGGCGCGCTTGGCCTTCTCCTCGGCCTCCTTCTTCTCTCGCGCAAGGCGCTCCTCCGTGTCGTCAGCGGCAGAGTCGTCAGTAGGTCCAACATCGATACCGAGAGCACGCATACGCTCCTGGATACGACGCTGAGCCTGCTCCTTGATCGAAAGCTTAGGCTTCGGCGAGGCAGCCGGAGGCGGCGGCGTAGGTGCCGCAGCGGGAGCTTCCTTTTTAGGTGAGGGTGACAGAGGACGCCTGGCATCACGGTCGCGGTCGTCACGGCCGTGTCCGTTGCGGTCCCTGTCATCGCGGCGGTCGCGCGAGCTATCGCGGCGACGGTCATAGTCGAGGTCACGATCCCGGCCGTAGTCGCGATCCCGGTCGTAGTCGCAGTCACGGTCGCGGAAGGAGTCACGGCGGTAGCGATCACGAGACGAGTCGCGGCGACGGTCGTAGTCGTAGTCGCGGTCTCTGCTTCGGTCCCTGCTACGGTCACGGCGCTCGTAAGATCCACGGAGCCAGCTGTCGCTGTCTCGGTCGTCGAATCGCCCGTGGGTCTCGTTTCGTCGGTCGCGGGCACGAGCACCGGCGCGCTCCTCCATACGCTTCTCCTCCTCTCGGCGCTTCTGCTTGCGCTCCAGCTCGGGAAGCTTCTCGTGCATGAGGTACATCATCTCACGCTCGAGCTTGCGACGCTCCTCGTCCTTCTCGTGCGTGCGACGTCCCTTGGAAACATACTCGAGGTCCTCCTTGATGCGACGGACCTTGTACTTGACGTCCTCGATCTCCTCCTCGAGCTGCTCGTCTTCCTCGGTCTTGCGGTCACGCTCCTTGCCGGCCTTGTCCAGCATGGTGGAGGTGTTCTCGAGCTGTCGGCGGAGGTCAGAAATCTCGTCGGACGGGTCCTCGCCCCCATAGCGAACGGCCTTGCGGTCTAAGTGCCGCGAAGACGAGCGGTATCCACCCGAGGAAGTGTCATCGTGCTTGTAGACCTTGGCGTCCTTGGACTGCGGGCCAGAGACGCCGTACACAGGGGATGCATCCTGAGAGCGGGTGGTCGCCTCGTGCTTGAGAAGATCCTTCATGAAGTTGACGGTCGTGTCGATGTCGCGCATCGAAGCAGGCACAAGCTCCGGGGGCAGCTGGTCAGGGATCGGGTTGCCGTGGAGCGCACGGTAGATGAGACCCATGGCGACGTGGAACTCCGGCAGGTTGAGCTTTCCGCGGTTGTTCGAGTCGGCGAGGTTCCAGATCTTCATGAGATCCTCCTGTCCGAGGCCGGACTGGCCGAAGACCTCGCGAGCCATATCGCCCGTGAGGAAGCCATCGCCCTTGGTGTCCCAAGCGCGGAAGATCTGGTCGTAGTCCTTCTTCTCCTGGCGCGAAAGAGCCCAAGGAATCTTGGGCGTGTTGATGCTGGGGTTCTGGATGAGGCTCTGGAATGTTTGGGTGAGAGGTTGCTGCTGCTGGCCTCCGAACTGCGGGACACCGCCGGAATAAGGCTAGATGGATTAGCGACATGTCACTATCTCTCGGGCATCGGGCAACTCACTTGTGACATGTTACTAGGCATGAAGGTCTGCATCATCGCCTGCAGGCGAGGATCATGCACGCCAGTCGGCTGCGCGCGAAGACCACCCATTCCTGTCGGCTGGGACATCAGACCACCGCCGCCCATGCCCATCCCGGTAGGCTGCGACATCATGCCGCCCATCCCCGTCGGCTGGGACATGACACCGCCTCCCGGGAATCCGGTGGGCTGCGACGACAGTCCGTTTGAGAAGCTGCCCTGGCGCTGCGGACCGCCACCGAAGGATCCCGGTGGCGGGGGAGCATTGAGGAAGGCGTATTGGTTGTTGCCGGGCCCCGAGTTGCTAGCACGGAGACCGCCCATGCCGGTCGGCGCCGAGGACATGCCGCCCATGCCGCCCATGCTGCCTAGGCCGCCCATGCCTCCCATGCCCGACATCCCAGGCATGCCTGTCTGCTGTGCATGCATGCCCGGCATACCCGTCTGCATGGGACGTTGTTGCTGGGCTCCAAACCCGGTCGGCTGAGTCTGCATGAAGCTCGGCTGGCCGCCCATTCCGCCAGATTGGAAGCCACCGCCATAGCCGAACTGCTGTTGTTGAGACCACTGGTTCGGCTGCATCGTGAAGGAGGCGCGATGCCCAGTGGTGTAGTAGTAGTGAGTGGGATACAAAGGAGTGAAAGAATCAGATGATGGTGGATGAGAAGATGCTGTGCAGTAGAGTGACGCTGTGATGGAGTCGCCCTACCTGCGAGCACTTGGGCACTCGGAGGCGTCTGTCTGGATGACGAGGAGCTAGGAGTGGAGACCTCGGCTCCAGCGATGCAATTGGCTGCGGGCCTGGAACGCTACAATTCAGGGCAAAGCGCACGCGACGATCGCATGTCACTCGGCTGCGCGCAGTGCATCACATCACGTGATATATCACGTGAATGAGATCCTTTCACAGGCCAGTCACGTGACGCGTAACGTCGCTCGAGTCACGTGAATGGAAGTTCAAAGGCACGACCGTGGGAGGGTTAGCCTTTACGGACCGGGCTACCAATTTTCTGGAAGGTCGGATAATCCAAAGGCGGACGGCCGGCCACCTGATGTCCGATTTATCGCTATGCTTACCACACCCTCTACGTAAGGAGGGCGGGGACGTTGCCGACGCTTGGAAATTACAAGCAGAGTTATGTGCAGATTTCACGAAGATTGGATTGAGGACCTGATCTCCAGATCTGCAGGTACAGCTTGGCGGCAGGTAAAAATAGAAGTCCAGTGAGAGTTCTCTGACGATGTGGCTGTTTTGAAACAAACCCGAAGCGGACGTTAATGGAGTCGACATCCAATTCAGTCAAGTGGGTCCCACAAGTGTTGCTTCATAATTAAGTTCCGACACTGATCGTCGTCCGGATCAACACAAGCCCGGACCGGCAACGGATTCGACGGGGGCCAATGTAGCGGAGACGGGAAGTGCGGGACCAACGTCACATGCGGAGATACGATATCCGCAGTCGACGGCGACGGACAATCTCGACAGTAGTGCGCTCCGGAGAGCGTTGCAAAGCGTTAGAGCACATCTGCTAGTGTCCACCGGCCGCCGTGTGCGCCGTAACTCGTAGCGAGAGGCGTCCTTTGGGTTTGACGACGTGAACAAACGGGACGAGTGATTGGGTGGGTAGCAAGGCACCAAGATCGAGTGCCTCGGCGCTTAGCATGGGAAGGGCAAGTGGGCAGAGAAAAAAATTGACCGAGTGGCAAAGGGCTCACCCACTTGGGTTCGGGGTAGTCGGATCGCTGGCGTCGACCACGACATTATTGTTCTGCGATCCGGGCACCCATCCGGCTAGCCTCAATCCCACGGGCGTGCCGGCTTGCCTGACTGAGGGTAAGGAGGGCCCGAGGCAAATCCGTTCTGGAACGATCTCTTCCTTCGAATGACGTCGTCTGCATCCTGGAGGCGTTGCAGCTCTGTGCGTTTCGACAGAGAAGTACCGCGGCACCGCGGGTAGACTGATAAGATAGTTGGACGGGGGCGAGCGAGAACAAAGCAGCAGCAGTCTGCCGGTGCGGCGTCGATGACGAAAGAGATGATACCTGTGCACGTTGAGAAGAACGCCTTTTGAGGTCTGTGAGGCGTGCCGAGCAAGCCGGGGCCGCGTGGGGTTCGAGGCCAAGCCCAGAGGCGTCCGGCGGCAGTGGTGGTTGGGTCAGGGGTTTCTCTTGGGTCATCCTGAGTATGTAGATGTCAGGTATGCCAAGCTGGCCAGGCAGCGGGCAGTGCGCAAGTAGAAGAACAGAGTGCAAAACGCACAGAGTCCAAACGCCAGAGCAATGTCGGGCGGGCGGGACCTAGGGACCTCGGAGTGAGACCGACGGCGGCACTCAAATAGTGCAGCCGTGAGTGGTTGGAATAGTTGCCGGGACGGCCTGCGAGATCGGTCACGGCCACTCGGATATCAGATAATAGCAGATTAGGATTCAGGGAATCGGCAACCCTGATCTAGGGATCGAGGGCTTCCTCTCGTCAGATGCGGCAAAATGAAGATTTCTCACATTCCTCGATTAATCGACCCACGAGACCCAGTCCGATGGCGGAGTCGCGACATCGGCATAAGTGCCTCGGCGCCAGCTCACACAGCCAATCTGAAGGGTAATTGAAAAGTGGAGACCGAAGCAGCGCCGGGGTCACCCAGAACGTCGTTACGGTGACGCGATGCTTCCTTCTCAGCGACAGCGATCGATGTCAGCCTCAAGGAGACATGCTAGAAGTATCTGTCTCGTTGCCTGAGCGAAGAAGAAGTTGCTTGGCGTGACATGCGGCCCGACAGAAAGAAGACACGATGACCTTGCAGGCCCGCCGCCGCAGACTGAGACCACACGCCAGATGGAAGAGGTCTAAACGAGGTCCATCTTGGCATGGGCGTCAGGGCAGAAGGACATGGCACGGTCGTCGACAAGCGGATGTACGGGCAGAGTAGTGTTTGTAGAAGAGGTACGGCATACTCCAGATCGCATGTGTGGAAATGGAAATCAAAAGTGCAGAAGTGCCAACGAGTCGTATGTTGGTAGTTCCAAGCTTTCCAAGAGGGAGCCACACCAGGGAACAAGGGGCAACTGTAGCCAATGGAACTTTGGCGTGTGCGGCTCGATTAATCAAAGGATCAAATTTAGCTGCAGGCGTTCAGCGTGTTGCAGGGATCTGGTGATCACATGCGCATGCGACGCCAAAAGTTCACTGTTGAGCCTCTGCATCTCCTTGGCTTGCCTTGGCTTGTGCCTCGATGCAAACGAACAGGTCGGTAGGTATCGTGCTTCATGCATGCACGCGCACGGAGCTGGCAATATGCGGCACTGTTCACAGTTGTCACGTCATTCGACGCACGGCATCAAGGCTCCTGGATTTCGCCGAGCCCTGGGTCGGTCTGTTGTTGTATCCTGGATCCGTCGATGGCGTAGCAGCCTCGCATTCAGCTGGCTCTTCGCACCTTCCCCCACTCTCACTTCCCATGTTTTCCAACACCATGCCTCACCCTGCCGCCTTTTGACATTCACATGGGTCACAAGACAAGAAGACGAATCTCGGCTTTTTTTCGGGATGCCTGGAGGACAGAGGCCGATGTGAGGATGAGAAATGGCAGTTGGTGAAAGGAAATGCAGCCCTCATGCCTCCACGGGTCACAAGTTCACGAACTCTCAAAGGGTGTTAGGCTGATGTCTGATGCATTCTCGCCAAAGTGGAGAAGAGAGTGAAGCAATGATCTACGCGGTGTATGAGTATGGGATGTGTAGCTGTGAGCTGTGTAAAAAGAAAGCAAAAAAGAGTGGCTGGGGCTATGGGGAGATTGAGTGGCCCTCGTTATGGAGGCGGAGGAGAGTGAGATCGGCTTGAGTGGGTGAGGGTGTGTGTACCTGTGTACGATGCACGAAAGTGTGAGGAGGCGGATGTTCGTCGTCGTCGTCGGCTTTGAGACCAGAGGACACATTCTGGCACCTGGCAGAAGGTCGCAGACGCAGATGACAGATCTGCGTCGTGTATCTGTCTTGCACGCTCGCACGCCCCGCCCCGCCTTGCCCCGCGCCCAGCTCGTCGTCGACCTTGCGCCGTCCCCGCCGTGCCCTCACCTCCCTTCGTCTCTCTTCCCCTCACCACCCCTCCCCTCCAATCCCCCTCCCTTGGACGGCCCCTCTGTCGGGAAGTCCGATGGCAGCGGCCGCCCTCATCTACGGTTCACGGCACACGGCACACGGCGCGCGGCGCACAGAGCGCGGAGCTGCTGAGTAGAAAAGGCATGACTCATCACAAGCAGGGGGCGCACTAAGCCGACGGAAGCGAGGATCCCTGAAGTCCGTCCCTGCCGTGTGGTCGCTTACCCTGGACGTCTCGAGGCCCTGGCCCTGCGCCCTGGTGCGCCCTGGTGCGCCCTCGAGGCAGCCGGCATCCCTGCAAAACCGTACCCTGGCCAAGACCCAAGACCGGCGGCGCACTCGACAAGGCCGTGAGCGAAAACGAGCCTTCCCTTTGCCTCTCACCCTGGCTCACCACCCAAGCCCTCACGGCTCACGGCCCTCGCCCAGCCCAGGCAGCACAGGCAGCCAGGCTCACTCACTCAGGCTCACTCACCCAGCCCAGCCGGGCCAGCCAGGCTCTCGAGAGAAATCGAGGAATCGGTCTCTTGGACGCTCACCCAAATCAGATATTAAGCCTCGCCGTCACCTCCACCGGTTTGCCCCCCCGTATCCGACTCCAGAGTCACTCGATGGTCCGTCGACAGCGAGAGCAGTCTCCTCTACACCGTCACCGTCGCCGCACGTCCTTCCGCGACAAACCCGCCGCACTTGTCATCACTCCATAACATTACGTCGCCTCTCCGCCGATCGACTATACATAGCGACGCCTTGCATTTGCCCTTAGCTATCCCCAGCCAGTCAGCCCAGCCAGCCCAGCCGCAAGACCCCGCCCGCATCGTCTTGCCTAGTCGCCGCCACCGTCGCCGCACCTTCCAGCCAGCCAGGCCACTCCTCGGTTCGACTCTGTCCAAAATCACCGCCCACCAGCGCTCCCAGTCCACCTCGAGCCTGGACGTCAGGACTCCCCAGACGACGCTCGCGAGCTGTCCCAGCAGCCCCCTGTCCCAAAACACCGCGCGCTCCACCGATCGCACTCCCTCATCGCAGCAGCCATCGCCTTTGCCCGCCATGAACGCTGTCAATGGCGGCATTTCAAAACCTCCTGCGTAAGTAGTACATCAGGCAGGCTAGCCAGATCAAGGGGGGGAAATGAAGGGACTCAGGAGAAAGGCATCTCTCTTCCTTGAGCCTAACCCCACGGGCTTGACTTGTAACATTGCATCACAACAAAGGAGCTGACGTAGTTTCAGTAAGGTGTCTTGCCTTGCGTGCAGAGCCGCAAAGGTGAGTGGTGAATGGCAGCATGGAAGGTACTTCCGCACAGCCGTGGCCCCGCACACAGGTTGCTGACGTATTTCACAGCGGAAATGTCTGACCCCAGACGCTGTCACTGTATGCAAGCGCTGCATCGACAACAACTTGCACTGCGAGTACAAGAAGCACCGCCGAGGAAGGAGGAAGAAGGACGCCTCGGGTGTCCCCATCGACAATGACCTCACCGGGAGGTTGGTCGGATCCATCGGATCTCGCCCGGCGCCCAGAGTGTCGATCGGCACTCCCCGCCAGTTCCATGACCACGACTCGACACGGACCAGCTCCCACAGCCCCTATGGCCGTGACCTCGACCATGAGCTCGAGCCGTACCGCCACTCCCCGTCGGTCACGGCAACGACCATGACTCCCCTGGCCATGACAGAGGAGCAGGCGATGAGCACACAGCATGGCATCCAGTTCTCCCACGTCGTGCCGCTGCAGGGAGAGCACCCTCCCTACAACATCCCTCCTCCCAATCTCACTACGACGCCGTCGGTTCACGCAGGCATCACGCAGGAGTTCTGCCCGGACCCCGTCGTTAGCGGTCTGATTAGCGAGAGCGATGCCTTTGAAATGTTTGAGTTGTAAGTGTCCCTTCCCTACCTTCCTTCCTGCCTTCCTTCCCGCCTTCCTTCCTTCTTCTCCCTTGCCACCTCCGTCCTTCCCGCCTCTCTCTATAACCGGACATACCCGACTGACTCGCCAGTTATTTCGGACATGTCAACGTGACAGTTGCCGTTCTCGATCCCGTGTTACACACAGCCACTTTTTGTCGCGAGAAGTCCCCTCTGCTGTTCACTGCCGTGCTGACCGTGACTGCTAAAATCCTAAAGCCCAAGGCCTACTCGTCCTGTCTGCTAATTGCGAACAAGCTCGTTGGGCAGGCGGTCGAGTATGGTGTGTCCTCGATCGAGGTCGTGCAGGCGCTGATCATTCTTCAGCACTGGAAAAAGGCAGATGACGGCAGCAGCTGGCGCAAGCTCGGCTATGCGATCCGGATGGCACAGGAGCTCCGCCTCAACCACCGTGCGCCGCGCCCTCTGCCGGCAAACGAGAAGCAGGCGCGCCAGGTTCTGAACCGGGAGCGCTGCTGGTTGAACTTGGTCGTCGCAGATTATCACCTGGCAATGCATCACTCGCTGCCTCGTATGTTAAACAACGATGACCTCGAGGACCCCTACGAGTGGCAGGTGGATCACCCCCACCTGCCCGTGCCCGGCGACCACTTGTTTGCGCCTTGGATTACCTTCTCTCGTCTGTGTCGCCTGTACGCCGACATGCTTGCCAGCATGTCCGGCAGCCATGCGAACCTGCGGAGTCTGCACTGGCTTGAGATGGAGTGGAAGCGGTGGCGGAAGCGCTGGCTCGAGCGCGACTGTGACTTCTTGCCGCAGCAGATCGCCATGATCAAGATGTGCTCGGCTCTGTTGCACTTCCACATCTGCGAGTACCGTCTGTTGTTCTGCGCCCGCTACCAGGCAAAGAGCGACGGCGATGCTGTAGACACGACCGAGCCGAACAGCCTGTCGTACGCATTTGCTCAGTGCAGCGACACGGCTCTTGGCCTTCTGGAGGTGTTCGAGAACGACTTTGTGCGCAACGGGTACTTGCCGTTTAGCTTCAACCTTGCTTGGGTAGCGACGGCAATTGCCTCGGTGTGGCTAGTCAAGAACATGCAGAGTATGGACCAGGTTGACCGCGTACGCGTCATCCGAGTTCTGAAGCAGGCAGAGGAGAGCACGCTCAACGCTTCGCTGTCGTCCGACGACATGGCGGCATACACGCACCGCCTGTTGAAGCATCTTCTCGGCACGATCAAGCCGGAGTGGCACCTGCAGGCGTCGCAGCCCGGCAGCACCCTGAATATCTCGCCGCCGGGAGTCAACCTGCAGCTCGCCTCGTCGCCTGGTCACACGTGGACGATGCCGAGCACGACGCAAATGATCCAGGACAACCTGTGGAACCCTTCGAACCCGAGTGCGAATCTGTTCGAGGACTACCAGACGCAGCTGCAACAGACGAATAGCAACGACTCGCTCGCGCAGGCCAGCATTCAGGCCGGTGGGCATGGCGGCAACAACGAGATGACCAATTTCCCGACTGACATGCTCTTCCCCGCTGCGGACGATGACATCTGGAAGCTCCTCTTCCCCCTCTGAAAAAGAAAGACAATGTTCGATCATCAATGTTTCATCAAAACAATCCATATCATATCCACCACACAACCTCTTACCCTCGGAAAAATTCCTTTCCTCGTGTTCATCATACCCCCCTATCACCAAGGCTTCAGGCGGGCTCTGGAGTTGAGAAACGCGAAAACGCAAAAGTAGCAAAGTGTATCCTCCTGTAGCACTAGTAAAGCAAGCCATCGACATTCAGTAGAAGCAGAAAAAATTAAATGTACGAGTGTAATGAGGTTGACTACGAGCAGCAGTGAAGTGCATTACGAGATCCTCACCAGGGAACCGGGAAGGAGTTGCAACACGTTGGGGATCCAGCCATTTGGTGCAGCGTGCACGGGTGAACCGGCAGCCTCCAAGGTTGTGGCACAAGAGCACGAAGGTACGCCGGACAGACGCTGCGCCGAGCGCGCCATTCAGGGCTGCGCCATGGCTGTGGCTCGTGGCGTGTGGCGTCTCTCTCTGCCTGTGCGCTGCTCGTAGTGCTCCCATGCGCTCCCAAGGGCCAGTGACAAGATGATTAATTCCCTATATCCGACATTGGGGGCCGTGAGCATCGTGGTGCTTGTGCGTTTCCTCGGCCCCTAGCTCCGAGGCGCCGAAAGCGGTAGGGTGGGAAGATGCGGGGCGGGACCTCGTGCGAGCGGGGCTCACCCAACCTTCGGCCCACGCCGGTCCGACGCGGCGCGGCGCAGCATTGATTGCGATGCGATGCGCGAAGCGAAGCGAGGTGGGCCAAAGCTCTGGCCGTACCTGCGACTAAAGTAGCCGTGTTCCTCACGACAACGCCGACAACGGCGACACGTAAGTCCGTCTCGGTAAGCAAGCAGTCACCCGCCCACGTAATCTAAAGTACATCGGTATGCACATCAACGAGGGATCGATAAGGTTGGAATCCCACATTCCTCGTTTAACAACGGCTACACCCTCGTTTAGCACCCTTCATTTAGCGTTTTTGCCAAGTGAATCTAGCAATTGGATTTGCCAAGACCGTCAGATGTGCGTGGTCACCTGCCAACGAGACAAGCGACAAGTAACCGCGGCTCGCTCGGCGCGCTCGGAAATCGGTGTCTTGGCTAAAGCTCGGCTCATCGTGGTCCGATGTAAGGCCAAAGTGGCACGACGTGGGCTCGCGAACGGCTCACCGTGGCCCCTTTGGGCTCAGTTTGGCCCACCTTGGCCCAGTTTGGCTCACCGGGCCGATGAGTTGCTTGGCATCGATCGGCATTCCGGCAGAAATGTGTGATCCGGCGGAAAGGGCGAGGGCTACAGCAAAGCTCCCTGCAACCGTGCAGCGATTTAGACTACTCCCAAGGGCGCCCCCGGACCCCACGGCTCACGGACCAGGAGATGTCTCCCGGGCCTGGCCCGTAGCTCGTAGCTCGTAGCTCGTAGGCCGTGGCATGTCGACTTGGCAGCAGCAACGGCGGAGACCCTTCCCCTTCGCCCCATTACCCCTCGGCGCACTCCCCTCGGCGCAGCGCCGCCACGTACCTCCGCGCCGTCGGTCCGCTCACCCTCAACCCTCACCTTCTTCCTACCCCACCCTCCGTGCCAAGTCACTCCGTCCACGGCCCCGCCCCCGCAGGACAATGCACAGGCACGCTCCTAGGTGACAATGACATTGACGACGCTTCGGCGCAGGCACGGAGCAGCCCCGTAGCGGCGCAGCACATGGTGTGCGGCGCCCGGTCTTCCCACTCCTTTTCCAATCCAGGCATGTGCCCCAGTGTGCCCCATCCCTATTCTTGGGATCCCATGCCACCTTGGTGCCCCTACATGCCCTATTCTTGGCTCCGCGCCCGCGTGGCTCGCGTGTCGGAGGGCCGAGACCGCCGTTTCACCGATCACGAAACGAGCCAAGACTTTGGAAAGCTATTGTGCTCCGCCTTCGCACCTCTGTACCTCTCCACAAGCCCCTTAGTTTTCACAACAGCCCCTTTCTGCAACATCGGGCCCCCGGCCCTGATTCCCGGCGGCCATACTGTCACACGGTCGCTCTCGGCGCCAGTGTCTGGCGGTGTCAGGCTCGGCGCTCTCTCGGCGTTGTCTCGGCGACGGCCCATGCGGGCTTCGAACTTTCTCGGCGCCGAGACAAGTTGCGACCGCCACTGCCACGGCCACGGCCACTCAACTCCATCACGGGACTTGGACAGTCATTGTCCCATTCATCGATCACACCCTCAGCGCAGTCTCGAGACGGCGCCAGCCACTGCCATGTCAAGGGACGCAGTGCCTGCGACACCGAGAACGCTCGGCGTCGACAAGCCACAACCCCGTAACGAGCACCGGACCCGCCCTCGGAGTCGAGGTGAGGTACGAGGAACACACGCAGCGGCGCACCGAGCGTCCTTCCCTCGGCGCTCGGCGCCACCACAGACATCAAGCATACCCTCGGCGCCGACGCTCGGACCACCTCCATCTCATCGCCATATCATCACCCTCACAACCTCCACCCCATCGAGCGCAGACTCGGCGCCGACGCACAAGCCCATAGCGTCGAGCACGGTCTCGCCGGTCAAAAAGCCACTGACATCATATTCGTCATCGGCGTCATGATCTCGAACGTGCAATTTCCAACGTGATACCCCGGGCCCGTGCTCATCTGTGCGCATTCCACATTCCTCAATCTACCAGGATCCATCGGCGCAGACTATCTCCGAGCCCGAGCTCAAAGCTCGCCGAGTCGCCGAGTCGCCGACTTCATGACTCGATCACGGCGGCGGCGTAAAAAGTCGGACAAGAATCCTCATTTTACACACGTCTTCCCTGGAACTCATTCTTACCCTGCACCCTGCTTCTTTCGCATGCTTCTCTCGCTTATGCTTCTCTTTCGATCACAACAGATGCCCTGCCAGCCGTGCTGCGGTGCTGCGGTGCTGTACCTCGCAAGCCGCGCCAGCCGTGTAGGACCTTGCAAGCCATTGCGTCATAGCCTACAACAATGCCGGCTCTTCGAGCCTCGATCACTTTTCCGGGAACAGTTCCAGGCCTTTCGAGGCATGGCATTTGTTCCGAGGCGTTCCATGATCCACAAACGTTGGAATGTGTTTGGGAACAATATTACAAAATATGAGTCGGCTGGCGCCACACTCTGTTCAGCTTGGCGGGCGGCTAGTTAGTTCCATGTCTCACACCGACCGCGGCATGATTAAATGCCTCCGACGCCCCCTCCATCTTGGTAACACACTTCACGATCGCTTCATCGACCGACAATGCGTATCCGGACTCTTCTCATCCCAAGAATGCGCAGCTCCCACCTGCCTCTCAGCCTCTCTCATCCCACAAGTTGCCAAAAAGGTCACGACGGGGATCGAACCCGCAATCTCCTGATTACTCGCGGTCCCGAGACAAGCTCAGATTCGGAGGTCGTAGTCAGACGCCTTGCCATTGGGCCACGCGACCGAGGTGAAAGCTGTGAGTGCCTGGAAGGGTGTGTCCGTTCCGCTCGAGGCGCGATGCAATTGTGGAGGGCCAGCTTTCATCTCCTTGGACGTGTACGTCGACGAGCAAGAGCTGCTGTGAGAGATCACTGCCTCTGGCAAGTTTAGAGAGAAGCAGCCGAGCGGGGCAGATCACGAGTGAGATTAAACGTCCTGCCGTCCTGCCGTCGATGGTAACATGTGGGGCGCATGTGTGATGGGATGGCTGCAGCATTATTCTGTTATCAATCACGGCTATCGCGGTTAAGGGCTAGTCACATGCCGTGCTAATCCATATCAACAACCGGGGCTTAGCCGCGGCTAGGCTGGTTGCGGAGTGTCTCAGCGGGGCGCGCCCCGATGAAACATTAGCGCGGATTTCATCTCATCGGGGAGCGAGTGGCACTTATCCACCATTTTCGAAGTTTCCGTCTTCCACTCGTCTTCTCCGCTTTTTCGATGATGGCAAAAGATTAGGCGTACAAGACTTGTACGCTGGTAGAAGGTCATGACGGGGATCGAACCCGCAATCTCCTGATGAACGACCAAATCGTAGTCAGACGCCTTGCCATTGGGCCACACGACCGGGGATGAAGGCTGAAGACAGCCACACGCTCAGGCCTGGCGCCGCGGAAGCGCGATCGAGTGAAATGGCACCGCTACCTCGCTGCCCTTCTCGTCTCGAAACGCCGCGCACACGGGTTGTCGAAGTGACATCGCAATGAACGTAAGTGGGATACAGCACCTGGAAGAGCCCGGGTATCATCGAGGAGAGCAACGGCCGGTCCCGAGCTGTTCGGAAGGGCAATCAGTGAAGCAGGGCAAGGTGGGTGATTGCGTGGCCAACCTCAGTCGGCGTACAGTGGGTTCCACCCGCCCCTTAGCAATGTCGTCATCCGAAGTGCCCTTTGGCTTCACTTCAAGTGGGTGAACTTGACCGCAATCGGACGACGTCAATCAACTATGTGAGCCGATACAGCGCTTTGTCCAGCCTTCAGATGCACGCTGTCGCAGCCTTAAGCGCCCCCCTTGTTCCTTGCATCTCTCTCACTCGTTCAAGAATGACGGAGCCAGCAGAAGCCCGCTTCTCCGACGCCGATACTCGACTGTCAATCACCAAACACGGCTCGTATAGTGTAGGTGGTTATCACCGTCCGTTGTGGTTCTCCAGCTCCGGGCTGACCGCTGTTCGACTCAGCGTGCGAGCACGAGCAACTGGCAGCTGATAAGCTGCCATTGACTTTTTCTTCCTCGCTCGACGAGGGTGACCAATCAGAATAAGCTCAGCGGGGGTGGGCACGGCGGCACGGGGTGGTGGAAGTTCTGAGCCTCACCGCCCGCTTAACGGTCTCAGACGTTTAACATGGCTGAGTGAAGCGTAGACAGGCTCTCGCAGCCTCCTATTATCACTGTCCTCGTCCATCAAAAAGCTCAGGACGCTCCATGAGCCATCAAAAGGTCACGACGGGGATCGAACCCGCAATCTCCTGATGTACTGCAGCTCCGAGAAGACCTCGGAGGCTGAGTCGTAGTCAGACGCCTTGCCATTGGGCCACGCGACCGATGAGAGGCCCACCGCTAGCGGCGACACGCCGACGCCCGCGGCGGTGCGAGCGCCACGTGCAGGAGATGTAGGCGGCTGTGGTTCCGAGGGAGCAAGGGCTGTAGTCAGAGGGCAGAAGGTGCCTCCAAATTATGTCGATCAATGCCTCGAGCACGAAAGTCACGGCTTAACGGAGTCGAGGCGCTGGCCTTCTCCGTGAGGTTGGAGGACGCTCTACCCTGGTCGGGCGCACTAAATCTGCATGTGAATTAGCGATATCAGCTCTTGACCGAGTGTGATTAGTCTCGTGGAACCAAGTGGCACTTCCCCCAGCCTCAACATTGCTCAGTCCGATTTCAGAGAAGTCTCCAGACCACTTGGCTTCCCAGCCAAAAGATAGCATGCACGCTGATGCACGCAAAAGGTCATGACGGGGATCGAACCCGCAATCTCCTGATTGACCGACGAATCGTAGTCAGACGCCTTGCCATTGGGCCACACGACCGATGATAGAAGGGCCAGTGGCAGCGAGGCGGCGGGGTCGGCGCGGGTGCGAGCGCCACCCGCTGATCAGATTGGAGCCCCGCTCGTGCCCATCTGGGCCTGCAGTGAGTTGCTGTTCGCCTCCAGCATGTCCTGTCATGTCCGAAGATTGAAGGGAAGAAGTGGCAATGGCCTTGCGAAGGACGTAAGGGCGTGGGAGGGCGATGAGCCGTCGGTAGGCCCTTCCGCAAGTCATAGAGAGAGAGGTAGAGATGTCACACCTCTGCGAGACAAAGCAGGTCAATCCCTATAGGCTGGCCATGCGGACACCTCCAACGACCAAGCGTCTTGATTTTCCCTACTGTCGGCTCGATTCCAGTGCCTCCAAAAGACTGCCGTTGCTCCGCACGGCGGCAAAAGGTCACGACGGGGATCGAACCCGCAGTCTCCTGATTACTCGCAGCCCCGAGATGATCCCAGAGCCGGAGGTCGTAGTCAGACGCCTTGCCATTGGGCCACGCGACCGATGGTTGCCACCTGGAGGAAGACAAGGCGGGGCCGTCGGCGCCGGTGCGAGGGCGCCTCGGCGGGAGCCTGCGGTAATGGAAGATGGTGAGGTGGCGGCGACACGAGAGAGGGCGAGATGGTGTTGACGATGTTGCCATAGCTGAGTGATGAGGAGAGCGTACCATGTTGCAGGGGTGTCGAGGTGGAAGGCGTGCCAACCATCCCGCTTTACTTCCGCGTACACTGCACTCCACCCTTCGTTGCACAGTAGCTGCTTCCTATGTCGCAAGCGTGACCGGTACAGGATAGGGGACAGGCGTCGGGGCGCAAGTCATCCTCCCATACAGAATGTGCACCATACCCACATAGCTTTCCACTTCCAATCGCTCATCGACCTGTGAGTCCGCGCCAACGCACACCCAATCATCAGCGAAGTCTCGTGAGAACACTCTCGCTGGCTGTCGTCGCGCGAGTGCGACGGCGACGCCGAATGCCTGCCAGCCTCCCCTATGCCTACCATCGATTTTCCCGTTCGTATAACGGCTAGTATGCTCGCTTGTCATTACGTAACTTGACCGCGGGAGATCGGAGTTCGATTCTCCGACGGGAAGCACAGCGACGCCGCAAGGCCTTGTCTTTTGATGTTTTTGTGGATTGGACGTGCGCGGATCGGCATGACGGGTGGAGTGGTGGAAGTGGTGGAAGATGATCCGAAGCGATGGGATGGGTTCATCGCTTGATTGCCGAGCCCCGTGCCTGAAACTACCGCCGCCGAGGCCGTCGTCATTGTTCCGATTGCTCCCCGGATTTCAGCACCACCCACTCCTCGACTCCAATGCGCGACCCGATCCCCCTCGATATAGTCCGGCGAGTTGGCGAGGAGCTTCTCGACGGCGGGGCGCAGGGCACGCTAGCGTCTCTGTCTCTGGCATCGCGGGGCGCGTACGACGCAGTGCACGATGTGCTGTACGCACAGCTGGAGATAACACCGTCGACGGCGGCTGTGCTGGATCTCTCGGTCGGGGACGAGGAAAGGGAGCGGCGGTTAAGCTGTCTCCGACATGTGAGGCACTTGTCTGTGTCGTGGCTACCGCCAGACTCAGCGCTGGACTCACTGCTCCGCTTTCTGAACGGCGGTGGGTCGGCCTTTCCTCGCATAGCGTCGCTCAGCTTAGGCCCGGTCGCGCTCGACCAGCTGCGCCTGTGGACCCCGTCGTCGTATGCGACCGACCTTGTATGTCCCCTGCCGCTTCTTCTGGAGATACTTGCGCGGCATTGTGCTCCCGAGGCTTTCTGCGCAGCGTTCCGCCTCTGCCCCTCCGACGACTGGAAGCGGCACCAAGAGCTGGCCACACTGGGTCAGTATGCGCTGTGCAAGCGGCTCGACGCCCTGGCCGAACGATGGCCCCTGCAGACCGCTGCATTCCATAATTTGCTCTTCCAGGTCCCGCCAGCGCTCTATTGCAGCAACCGATACGAGTTCGCGCCTCATGTTGTCGACGCTGGGTATAGGAATCTACGGGAGATCCTGGCCGAGCAGGCAATGGAGGCGCGCCTCCTGCGAGAACGTACCCAGGCAGCTTTGGCAGCCGGCAACACAGGCATGACAGGGGTTGGCGCACATAGCAACAGCGGGGCGGCGACGCCCAGGAGCGACGACACGCCAGGCGGATATGCGAGTCCAGTCCGGCGACGAAGCTCGGAGAACGAACGGCCGGCGATGGAGGAGATCAACGGGGTGAACAGTCTTGAGGGACACGCAGGGAAACGCGAAGAAACGGAGAAGGCGGTAGACAGATATAAGCTGCTGTGGGGACATGAGGCGACACTGCTCCCAGGCCCGGATTGGAGCATTCGACCATGGCAGATTGCACTCGCCGTGAAGGGCAAATTTCCAAGTGGAAGCAAGGAACGGCACAGTGAGACATTAGAGCGCACGAGATGGGAGGCGGTCAATGTCGAGGGCGGGCTGTATCTGCAGGAGAGAGAGGGCGCGGACGACAGCGGTGAGTAAAGACGGAGCAGGGCAGTAACTTGCTACTCATCGGAGGTGCACCTAGTTGCGTAGCCTCGGGCAGCGTGGGTACTGTTGAAGGCAACGGCAACGCCGGCAGAGGCAACACGTGGACACTGCTGACTGACAGGTATGTGGTGGGATGCCGGAAATGGCGTTGGATGGGCCGAAGCAGCCTTTGTGATCAAGGAAGACGTGGAGATGGGTCTAGCGCAATTCCTTGCGCAACGTGAGGGCGTAGATGATGAGCTGCTCGCCGCTATACGCGACAAGATCAAATACACAGATTACAGCGCAGGAAGGGATTGCGAGTGTTGCGGCCGTCCGTGGGGTCAAGCCGATGTCTACAGTCTGGCGGGACTCGAAGGTGATGTGGTCAAGTGGGAGCGGGGAGTGACTGTACGGCCACGGCGCGCGTGAGTGTATGGTAGACTCTAGATCTGAATGCGGTCTCCATCTAGAGATGCATATTGCTTCATCTGCAACGCTACTTCTAACTGTGCTTCCATAACCTTGTCTTGCTCATGCGCGTCGCATCATGCGTCGTCTCGTGTGTGTCGTGGGCGGCTAGATTTCTTGCCGATGCAGCCTCGTATTGTCTCCCCGGCCATTACTGGATCTTGATGGTCGCGTCCTCGGGGGCACCGATGATCTCGCGGATGATCACCTTCTCCTTGTCCCACACGCCCTGCTTCCAGTACTCGTCCGCCTTGATGCGCTCCCAGGCAGCCTCGATGGTCGGCTGGCGCAGGATCATGACGCTGCCGTCCATACCGGAGAGCTGGTCCGCGTTCTTCTCGCCCTCCTTGTGCGTAGACACCGCGTCGTTGAGGAACGCACGACCGAAGACTGGGGTCAGCTTGACGTGCACAAGTTGCACGGCCGTCTATGCTCGTTGCAGCGTGCTCGGCTGCCAAAGCCCTCGGCTGTGTTGGCCGTTCCGCTCGGCCAGAACGACATCTCGAGCGCCATTACAGACCGGCGTCAGCGAGCCACACAGACAAGACTCGCTCAAGGAACAGACCTGGCCCTTCTGGGTCGCTAGACACTCACCAGACTTGCCCGTCTTCTTATCCTCGGTCGCCGCAGCGAGGTGGGCTTGACGCGCCTTGAGCCTCGTCTCAAGGTTGTTAGGGTAGTCGGGGCAGTAGCAGAGGTAAAGAGGCATGGTGCGGGTAGCAGTCGTGTGCAGCGAGCGACTGAGGGGTCGAGTAATGCCGGTGCGCGCAAGTGAGGTGAGCATGGTTTGGATTCAAGCTGATGCCGGCTGCGTCAGACAACGTCGTTCGTCGGTCGAGACCGATACTTGACTCACTCGGAGCGGAGGCGTCCGAATGCCGTTGGTGGATTGAATTACGTAAAGAAGCGAAACGATGCCGAGATGTTGAAGAGGCCGATCGTAGTGAACGCTGCCACACGACGCCGAGCACCGCCTGATGATAAGAGTCCCATTCTGTTATATACATGTGTTTATGCCAGCTCAAATGCCCGCTGATTTGCTTCGGCGCACAGAGCCTGCCACGCGCATGTCACTGAGTCTTCCTCAAGCGGGCATCAACGGCGATTCCAGGGATAACTTTCTCGCTCCGCACCCTCCGCGCCTCCACAACACTCCGCATTCCTGCGATCATTCCGCACTCAAAAAGCGGCGCTTGGAGCTCCTCTGGAGCCCTCAGAGCCGTACCGTACTGCCTTCTACCCGAATCGAACGGGTGACCGTTCCATAGCAATGACAATGCGCTCTCGAGCGGAGGTCGGACTACTAGTGGAAAATTCTAGCCACTGAACTAAGAAGGCCGGACACATCTCAAGCCACCCGTTGTGATCGATATCGCACGGCCGCCCAGGCTGTCACAAAAGATAGTGCGGAGCTGGGTGGGTGCTCCCCTCGAGCCTATTCCGTCCTGAACGCGCAGTGCGACCTCGGAAACGCTTCTCTGGCTGAAACGACTGACAGAGGCGCCCTAGCGACAAACTGATTGATAGGAGAGAGCGCTATGCTCTAAAGCGCGTGACCCACGCCCTTCTCATGTGGCCCTGCTCAAATGTCGCCCTGTGGTCACTCAATAGCCAAAAAAGGTGGGAGGTACCTCGTTCGCCTTTGACAGAAGAGATGGTGACCCGCAATGCCTTCTACCCGAATCGAACGGGTGACCGTTCCATAGCAACGACACTGCTCTCAGCAGCAGAATCAGACTACTAGTGGAAAATTCTAGCCACTGAACCAAGAAGGCAGAGACGACAGCTTGCCCGGATACCGCACTCGCCGCCGCTCGCCCCGGGGACGGCGAAGCACCTACGGGACATTGCCAACGGTCACGGTTGACAGGTGTAATGAGCGATGTCCTGCATCCGAGCGCTTCAGACTGGCTATCTTGAGAGACTCCATATGAATGTCTGCACGTGCACGATGAAAGCAACGATGAGAAATACGAAACTGGTGCGCGTACGCCACGGGAAGGGTGCCAAGACAATCTCGCGCTTAATTAAGTCTAATTCAGTGGCAGCGCCGTACGGCACCCTTGTGTTGAGGGAAATGGGCTAAGTGGGGTCAACAGTCTTGGCTCTGACTTCATTTAGAGGCACCGACATGCCCCACGGTTATCCACAGTCTGATAAGGTCTCGGATCCGAAGTCATCGGTTGCACCGTCGCTTTCGGTCGCTTCAGCTGTTCGTGGCTCTCAAGCATGCGCTGACTCCGACCCCGGTACTCGAGAGGCCTTTCAAACGCTTTCCCTTCATAGTCATCCTTTTGGTGCAGGGGCAGTGGCTCCGCGCGCTTCCAGGGTGACTTCTGCCTTGGTTCGGGTGATCAACACGGTCATTCAGTGAAGAGGTCACAGGGTAGACTGTCTGCAGCGAGAGGGAAGAGACAAACGGCCCCGGCTGCTCCCCGCGATAGCCTCCAACATCTTGATGCCAAGCCTTTGCACCTTGCATCACGAGACCTTAATTTCGTTGAGGAGCAGCACAGCAGGGGATGATATGTGAGTGCTCCGGGCCATCTGGCGCACATCACAAGACACCCCTCCATGCCTGTACCTACTCTATCCCCCTGTCAGTTCTCGATCGAGCTCGGCTTTTCTGGGCCCTGTCACCCGCACTATCATCATCCTGCCGCAAGAGTCAAACACGAGTGCACAGCATTGGCACTCGAGAGTGTGCGACGAGCAATAGCTTGTTCATCCAGCCAATATAAGACTCTGTGCGAGCTGTGTTGGGAGCAACCGCCCACCCATCATCAACTGCTCACCGAATCATGCTGCCGTTGCACTTCTGGATTTCGACACTAGCCGCTTTACCTCCTGCGTCGGCGCAGGCACCGCGTATACCGTCTGCGACGCTGTTCTTCAATCTCTCTGTCCCGTTGGCATCGCTGCCTAAGCGTGGCGGGACGATACAACAGTGGTGGAGCTCGTATGCAAACACGCAAGACAAAGGGAACGACACGATCGCACAGGGTCCAGCCCGACTTGTGTCGAAAGATGTCTGGCCCACCCTGTCGGTTACGGCCGCCGCGACAGCCATATACGTATACGGTGACCTCGGGACCAGTGACCGGGGTCGGGAGCCACAGCTACAGATCTTTTCCGGAGATGAAATCGCGAACAATGTGGCCAGCAAGAGTGGACTCATCGGGATGGCCAACATGGAAATGTTCAAGTACTCGGACGGCTATTACCAACCTATTGATCTCAGCTTCAAGGCGGATAAACCGACTGTCGACGAGATTATCGTCACCACAGGAATCGAGACGGATGCGTGAGTGGCCAGCGTTGTCTGAGACAGTGCAGATCATTACACAAGCTTTAGATTGCTGATGTGTAGTACATCTCTCGAGGAAGTTAACGTGACGACCTGGCGCTTCGTTGAGGACGGACGGCTGAATCCAAGATTCACCTGGCACAATTCGACGACCGATGGCGAATGGAACACGACCTCCTCGTACGCCGCCGCGCTAAACGATGGGACGCTGCGCACGCTAGCTGAGCAGAGCGAGGCCGCCGTGTCGGTCAACGGGGAATACACAAGTACATGCAGAGTCGTTGTTCACACGCCAGCGAATGCCTCCTGGGTCGGCTTGAATGTCACGCGCGGGCCAACTTTCAGTGACCTTCGGATCAAGGTAGAGCCAGAAATCGAGGGGTATGCCACGCAAATCCCTTCGACTCGCGACGACCACTATAGCCCAGACGAAATGGTGTGGTTTCGCTCACTCGACCCTCTTCGCCTCTACAATATCTCGATTAGCAGCTTCAAAGGCTTGTACTACGACGGCCCTGTCGCACTGAACAGCATCACGTTCTACGGCGGGCACGCCGTCGAGGGCGAGAAGGGCAACAGCGCGGGTATCACGAGCGCCGGTACTCCGAGCACTGGCAGCACAGGGAGTCAAAGTGGCGCCGGCGGCGCGGGCGCCGGCAACATGGGGAGTAGGAGTGGAGCGGGGGACACAAAGGAGGGGAAGACCAACGTCGGCGCAATCGCTGGCGGCGTGGTTGGCGGCGTGCTGGGCGCCCTCGTCCTCGCTGGCCTTGCATACTTTTTCCTCCGCCGACGCCGTCAGAACCAAGAAGAGAAAGACCGCCAGCCGAGGCTCGAAATCGACGACGCACCCGTCACGCCGTACACCGGCCAAGCATCAACCCCCGGACAAGAACTGGACGAGAAAGGTCTGTTCACCCCCGTGTCTGAGCCTCATGCGCATTCGCAGGAGGCGCAACAGCCGTCAGCCCCCCCTCTCCGCGCTGTAGATGGTGGGGCTGCGCCTGGTCAAAACGAGAACGTTCTGGAGCCTCCTGAATACAACCCGCAGTGGCAGAGAGGCGGCGGCCCCGAGAGCCGCCAGATCGATGGACTACAGCCAGCACCGGGCACACCGATGGAGGGGTCGCTGACCGCGGCACCGGGACCCGTAGCGAAAGGACATTCGTCAAGATAGATGTCTCCAACCGTCGAGCGGCTCATCGAAACGGCTCACCCTCACTATATATATATATCAGTTCATATTTAGTATGTGAAAGGAAAGGATCGCATTGCCCAGGCAGCAGGAACACGATGGCAGACGTCCCTTTGTCACTACCCACCAGCGCTGTGTAAGTGCAAGGGCGTGCACATATCATGTGGGAGTACTGTGAGACGCGGTGTGCACAATGTGACCGCAATTTTGAGTTTAGTGCCCAACGCGCGCAACTGCCTCATGACTTCCCCCGGGGTCGCCGGAATTGCAAGGCTTCGCATGGCCGCTATGAATTGATAGGGTTTCGGGTCCACATTACTCTCGCCTCATCGCCGTTAGTGTTCGCTGGCTGCCGATTGTGGCTCTTGATATGCGCGCTCTACTGTGATCGCTGAACAGTGAGGTCCGATCGACGAGGAAGAGAGCGGCTCTTGCTACTCTCAGCACGCTGGACCATAGTAAGTCTAATACAACCAAGACGGTAACTGCACCTCTTAGGCCGATGCGGGAGGCGGTACCTTCAGGTGAGTGCAGGGCTGTCAGACTCAGAGCGAGAAGGCTGACGGCAGCGGGCGGTCTTCTCTGAGACCCCGTCGGGCTCGCGATGCCTCGTTTCTGCTATTCCTCTTCGAGAACCACTTCTCATGAGAGGTACAATGCACTGAGATATACTGCGAGTCTCCCTGACCGCTTGGGAGCCTGTGGGAATCCATTCACCCTTGCGCTCTGCACGTCGTTTGCTCATAAAGGGATTCAGTTGAGTCGCTTTTGAGGTGCCTCTGTCAGACTGTTGCCCGTCGTCCGAGGAGCCCACCCTCCCTCTGCTGTGCGGTATCCAGGTGTGAATCGTGCGGTGGGCTGCCCAACCAGCTTGTATATAATCAGTGAAGATGCGAGCCCACGCCCTCATCTGTTTAATCACGTTGCAACCACCTCACCGACTCATGTTGCCGCTCTACTTCTACCTGTCGGCGCTGGCAGCGCCGCTGTCGGTATCAGCACAAGTGCGGCAGGCCCAAGTCCCAAATCCAACGCTGTTTTTCAATGTCTCCCTTTCCTTGCCGGCGCTTGTTGGACTAGGCATCGACTCTTGGAACGTAACGTATGCAAACACGCAAGGCAAGGGACCGGATACAATTGCCGAGGGCCCCGCCAAGATCCAGGCTATGTACACCGGGCCACACCTGAGCATATTCGAGGCCACAAAGGAAGTGTACATTTACGGCGAGCTCGGTAGCGTTGACACGGGCCGCTTCACCTCCCTCAATCTACCTAATCCAGAGAATTTCGACGACAGCCTGAACAAAGTGTCTAACACTAAAGGGCTCATCGGTACGGCCAACTATGACATGTTCAAGTCAATTCAGAGCGAGTACCCAGCGGTCTGGCTGTATTTCACGGGGGGAATGCCGCGACTGGACGAGGTTATTGTCACGACTGGCATCGAGACGAATGCGTAGGTATTCGGAGCCCGGAGCCGCCAAGCAGAGGTGGTGTGAACTCGCTGACGGACAGCACGTCTTTTAGCGAAGTCAATGTGACGACATTGCGCTTCATCGAGGACGGCAAGCTGAACCCAAGGTTCTCGTGGGACAACTCGTCGGCGGCGTGGCACACAACCTCGTCATATGCCGCCGCACTGAACGATTCAAATCTGCGCCTACTCGCGGAGCGCTCCGAGGCTGCCATTGCGCCGACGCCCGGCGTCGCTTCCGTCTCGGTTCAGACGCCGGCGAATACGTCCTGGGTGGGATTGAACATCACCCGTGGGCCAACGTTCGGAGCCATCGTCATCTCGTCCACGCCAAAGATCGAGGGATATAATCCGGCGGTGTACACGTCGACCCATGGCCCCTATTACAGTCCAGACGAGATGCTGTGGTTCCGTTCACTCGACCCGCGGGTGCCCTACAACATTACAATCTCCTCAAAACCCGAAAAAGACCACCCTCAGGCCTTCGCACTGAACAGCATCACCTTTTATGACGGGAATCCTGTAGAGAGACAGAAAAGCGAGAGCGTTGCGGAGAGCAGAAGCAAGACAAACATTGGTGCCATCGCTGGCGGCGCCGTCGGCGGTGTAGGGGGCGCTCTGATTCTTGCCGGCCTCGCATGGTTCCTTCTTCGCAGAAGGCGACGAAGACGAGAGCAAGAACTCGAACCGAGGCTTGACCTTGACGCGCCGGTCATACCCGTCACACCTTACGACGCCCCTGAATCGTCACCCGGTCAATACTACGACGAGAAGGGAACGAGCTTCCCGATGACCCATCCGCGGGAAGAGCAGCAACTTCTGACACCCCGACGCCGCGCGGTCGACGGCGGAGCCGTACCCGATGTGGAAGACGATGTACTCGAGCCACCAGAGTATAATCCTCAGTGGCAAGCGAATGGCACCCCCTCCGCCAGTCAAAGCGAGGAAGTGCCCCCGACAACTTCGACGCGAGCCTCGAAGACAACGGTGCCACCCCCTACGACGAAGCGATAAAGGCGACGACGGATATCGATAACAGCGGCCTCTGCGACTACCCGATCAGTTTTCGCCTACCTTTCATAGTTGAATCCCTTCTGAGAGAACAGTTTGCGAGATCTGTTAGATCTGTTATGGTAGATCATCAATGAATTGCGGACACTTTAGGTGGATGAACTAGTCTGTCGAATGCCTAAGTTGATCCCAGTATTGCGTGTTAGTTCGTTACGTTTTCCCGGATCTGACCTGTATTAAGCATGTTCTGTGAGGCACTAGGGCCGATAGGTGGCCAGAGCATTCTCTACTGCTCGTAAGCCGACCGGTTGATCTGACGGGCTGTGAAGAATGCCGATCGATATCGAGTCGTTTTCAGCAGCGGCCTCTCTGTCCTTGGATATGCTCAGGGCGGTTGTGATAGCCACGTGTTGCAACGGAGAACGATTGACCTCCGGGCATAAATATCTCAGGGTCCACGGATCCATGCATCTACGCGACGCGTTTCTGTCGTTGACTTTCCAGGCTGCTCTACAACAACACACCGCAGCGCCATGCGTATCCACCTCTCACTCGAACCGAAACACTTCCAGTCGACCCCTTCGGGACCGCTGGCGAAGATAGGTGGCGACCTTGTCTTGATCGAGCTGCAGGGGAGAATTGAGGTCGAGGGCGACACTGCCAATAGTGTCATTGGTGTGCTTGGACTGGACCGACCGGTGAGTCTTCTAACTTTCCGCTTCTGCACTCGAGCTCTGGATACCCATGCTCCGTTTGGATAATTTCAGAGATCATCACATGAATTTCCGGCCGATGCTCGCCAGCTGACCAACAGGACCGCCCAACACTGCACATCGGACAGCACCACCTTCTGCACGGCAAGATGGCGACGCTTCCGCGACCATACGCCGTGATTCGGCGAGCCGTGACTGCTTCCGGGACCGAGCTAGACGGCGACGCAGCAGATGAGGAAAGCGACGCCGAGCGAGAGGCAGAGCAAGCGGCGCTCAGCTCGTCGCCGGCAGCCCCGAAGAAAGCCCGACTGAGTAAACTCGCCGCCACCGTTGCTGAGGAGGCAGAAGAGGACGACCCGCCATTGTTCCCAGAGATGGTGACGCCAAAACGTGCTCCGAGGGACCTGCCTCCGTCGTCGCCGCCAGCACCGTCGAGTCAGTGCCATGGCTACTCATCCGATCTCAGCTCGCCTGTGCAAGGCATGGACGAGTGGGGCTTCTCTCGCCGGCCAGGCTCTGAGGTCGACGAGGACGAGGAGGAACGCCAGGACCGAGAGGAAGAGAGGAGGGAGATGGAACGGAAGAGAAGACGGGCGAATCGGCCGCCAAGAGAGCGGGCGAGGCATTATGAAGTCGTAGCGGTCGTTCGCAAGAAGATTGTGTTCAACTTACGGTGAGTGCGGTAAATGCGCATCTTTGACGTAGCTGGGGAAGGGTGTAAGCTGACGTCGCAGACCAGAACCACTCGTTGCTCCTACGGAGCTGCCAGAATAAGAGATGACTTAGGTCAGAGGAAGACCATGTTGGTGCTGGAGGGCACCGAGGACCGTTGGCACGAGGAGAATACCCCAGCGGACCGGGGCAAAGGAAACTCAATACCAGACTGTCTGTATGTATATGCATGTGTAAGCTTTTCTAGGGAGAGCCGTGGGGACCGCCGATGGCGGCGATCCACAGAGCGATCGACGGATAGCATGCCATGGCCGTCGCAGCATCACCGGGTCTCGGCGAGGGCCTAGAAGCTATGAGGGGGGCGTCTGGACCAGCTAGCGCTGCATCTATGCACCGCCCTTGCATCGGAGACAGCCTCTACCGGACACAGTGTCAATGTCACGCACATTCCCGACACTGCAGTGCTGCAGCGCTGGCTGTTGCCCATCTCCATCCGCCAATGCTACGGATATCTGGCCCCAGCGGCTTGTGGTGTACGACAACGCTGTGGCTTAAGCTTCATGTTTGCGCCGCTCTTCTTCGGTGAGAGCATGGTCTACGACGATCCCAGAACATTGTCAGATCAGGCAATCGTCCAGAATGTACGACGTCGACCGACCCACTGCCTGACTCGAGCCGCTGTTCGCACATTCGCTGCTCCTTCCATTTGGCTGCCTACGCGCAGTACCGCTCGTACCGGTACGAAACCCCTGTTTCAGTACGCGGGCAGCGAACCCGCGCTACCCCCCGCTTACTACTGCGTGCATCGCATTCTGGGTCTGCGCATGCAGGGATCTGTTAGGGAGCACAGAAAAGAAGTAGGGACAAGCATAGCCCAATTCCTTGCTCCTGCAAGTGCGCACGCCCAGCTTGTGCTGTGTTCCGAGACAGCGGTGCAAGGTGCGTGGGGATGTCGTCGAGCAGTTAGTGGCCTTTATAGAACCCCAAGAAATCCGGATCTGGACCTGGATTTGTGTCCTAACAGCACAGCATGCAGTGATCGGTCTGGACTGTCCGTGTCTGTCCTAGTGTATCGCACTGGCATGCTCATAAGTCCACATCTCCGCGAGCACAGCTAAAATCAAGCACCCAGTCCGGGTTGGGCTAAGGGGCTCACCTGCACTCGTCGCCAGGCAGAGGAGTTCAGTTGCACCGCATGACGCCGAGGGCCGCTCTGGCCTCTGTGCTCCGCGTGCTGTCTGTGCGGTTCTAGGACCATTCTGCAGCGAGCAAGGTTTGCCGAGCGCAGCTTAAAGTGTGATGGCCAATGCTTCCCCCCGCTGCATTGCCCTCTCCGCGCCCACGATCCTGCGACCCCTGGCGTGTAAACAGGGGATCAGCGCTGGGCGCAAGGGCGGAATCGCCCGGTCACGAGTTTCATCCCGGTTTCATGCGGCCAGGCACGGCGGACTGGCGCCAGCTGCGCCCAGCGTCGGCTGACCTCAGCCCACCTCTCTGCAACTCACTCGCTCATTAGCTGCACTAACACTCGTCTCGCTGCCGCGAACAGCAATCTCACTCTGCGCATGAAGGAGTAAACAAGGTACAGAGCATCGCGGTAAGGTTCGCCGGGAACTCAGACGGTTCTCATTGCACCTCCAGGACTGCCCCTTGCCTCCATGACCTCCTGGCCCTCCTTTGGTCCTCCCTCGGTCCTTCTGTGACCGGGCTCGCCTGACGTCGCGAAGATGCTTATGCTTGTTGCCCTGGCTGCTGGCTCTGGCTGCTGGCTGCCCGCCGTGCAGCAATGTATCCAGGCCATCCGAACCCTCCATCCAGGCCATGGAAGCCGGGCACCAGGGCACACTTCCGTCATCTCTGAGTGCGCTGATGACCTGGTCATGTTTCGAGTGCAAAGTCTCTTTTGGCCCGCTCCGCCGTCCGTCCGCGCCGCCAGCGTCTGAGCCGCCTTCTATTCCCACTACTCGCCTACGCTCACTTGCATGTCGACTTGTGCAGTGCTGTGCTGCGATGTTGGCATTCGACACATCACACCCACATCCACACCCCCCCCATACACTAACGACCGAGATCGACGGTGACCCAGCGACACGATGCGGCGCCTCCGACTGCTGGCGCTTGCGCTGGGCGTGCTAACGGTGCGCGCGGAGGAGCACATCCCGTATCCGAACGTCGAATTCAACATCACCCTCCCAATGCCAGATACGAGCGCGGAGGTGGGCGTGCCAGAGTGGGCGACTGCGTACGCGAATACGAACGGCACCGCCGGCGAGCGGGGCACGCCTGGGGTCGGACCGCCATCCCTCGTTCGCAACAGCACATCGGGATATCCGACCATCAGACTGCCGGGGGGTTTGCGCGCAGTGTACATCTATGGAAAGGCCAACGGCGTTGGTGGCATCAAGTTCCGTTACGCGGGCGATGAGACTTTGGTGGATGGTATAGCAGCGGACGGCGATGGAGGACTGTTGGCCAAGATCGAGGATCTGGAGTGGTTCAAACGGACCCCGAACGGGCAGTACAGCAACGTCGATGTCGTATTCCAGGGACAAGGCGGTGCGCCGCTACCTGCCAGCGCTAAGCCCGTCATAGAGCAGGTCGTCGTGACGACCGGCATCCAGTCGCAGGGGTGAGTCGGGCACTGGAGCTCAAAGCTGACGTGGGCAGAAAGACAATCGCAGACGCAAAGGTGACAACCTGGCCGTTGCTGAACAACTACATCTTCGACACGCGCGGCGGCGCACTCACCTACGAGAACAGCTCGACGATCCTCGTCGACGGGCATCCGCCGACGGCGCAGGACATCATTGCCCTGGGCCCAGAAGTGCTTGCCTCGTCCGATCCCGACTTGACCGAGCTCTCGCGGAAAACAGGAAGGACATGGACTCAGAAGAGCGTGAACTGGACGCTGTCTTACGACTACGCCTTCAGTGTGACGAGCGGCGGTGACTGGGGTGTTTTCAAGCTCGATGGGCCGACTTTCGCCGTCGCGCCGCCGGGCACCAGTTTGCACATCAGCGTGCCGGCCAACACCAGCTGGATCGGGATCAACGCCACGCGCGGACCGGCATTCGGCGACCTGGGCATAACTGAGAACGTCAAGATTGACGGATATGCAGCGAAGCCGATCAACACGAAAGATGTGTTCTACGGAAAGGACCAGCTCGTCTGGTTCCGCTCGCTCGACCCACGAGTCAAGTACAACATTACGGTGTTCTCTAGCCTTCTTGACAAAAAGTCCGCGATCGGCCTCAACAGCGTCACTTTCTACTCCGGTCTCGGCGATGGCGAGTATCCCGACCCCAACGCTGTCAAGACATCGGACAACAAGAACGGACAGCACGTCGGGAACACGGGTGGCTCGAAGGGGTCCAGCGCCGCACCAGCAAAGTCGCATAAGAGCAAAGCGGGCGCAATTGCCGGCGGCGTTGTTGGCGGCGTGATCAGCCTGCTCCTGCTTATCCTGCTGCTGTGGTGCTGTGTGCGTCGGCGTCGACGAGCGGCTGAGTGAGTTCCTCCTGCTTTCGATTAGTCTCGTTCATCAATACTGACGTTCCTTAGCAGCTCAAAGGTCACGTCCTACTTTGACACTCCGGTGACACGATACGCATCCGGTCCCGCGACCCCGGCACCGGCAACTCTAAAGTCAGACTCTTATACGCCGCACGGCTATGGCGGCGCATACGAGCCGTTACCGCGGCATTCTCACTCAAACTCGCAACACTCCTACCCCTTCGCCGGGTACGAGCAATACGAGCCGTGGGGAACCGGCAGCCTGCGGAGCGAGAGTGCGCTCGCGGTGAACAGCGGCAGCGACGTCGGCGTGAACACTGTGACAGCGACGGGGGGTGCTCCCGTGAGCGGCGCGAGGCTGGAGCGCAAGGCGAGCATCAAGAAAAGAGCCGGCGTGCCGTGGCCGCTAGTGACGCGGGGTTCGAACCGGTCAGGTAACTCGAAGACGCCAAAAAGCACTGCCCGAGGGCGGGATCGAGCGCAGCCCGACAGCCAGCAGCAGAGCGAGAGTAATTCCAGCTCGGAGCGGAGTGGAATCACCACCCCCGTGACTGCTGCGTCGGGGTATTCTATGGCCGTGCCGTGGGGGCTGCAGGCGCAAGGATTTGGCGCAGGCAGCACCACCAGCGTGCCGCTCAGCGCTGTCGGCCTCCCAAGCAGCGGCTCCGGCCCCGCGCCGTGGCAGGACGTGCCCCGCGCCTTGGACGCCGGATCGGTCACTGAGGAGGACCTGATGGACCCGCCGCTGTACAATCCGGCGTGGAGTGTTCGGCCTCGCGCCCAAAACGCACATAGCGAGGAGACTCATACGCCGGGAACACTGCAGGTCGGGGGAGGTGATCCGCCTGCCAGACACACAAATTGAACGCAGGAGGCGTTGTATGCTGCTGTTAGATGGCTGTTATAGTATTTCTAGGACACTGCGTCAGGATGTATCAGTACATGTGCGTGCGCAGCGAGGTTGGCGTCCGCCAGGGATGTTTCCCTAGATGTCAGGCTGCTGTTCGATCACCACTCACCGTGGCCTATCGTGGTGTCAAGCCGCAGAACAGGCTGTCATCAAAGTTGTCAGAGTTGTCAGCGTCGTGTGCAAAGAGACATGGGAAGCAGTGGAGTTCCACCTCCGCTTTTACCTCAGTACGGCGCTGTAGGTCGTCTGATCGATGATCGAGATCTGAAATTTGCCTCGGTGTCGCCATCGTGCTCTGACGTATCAAACGTGTGGAATTCTAGAACGCGTGCTATAGAACGCGGAGGTTAGTAGCCGGGCGATCGGCAATCCCCGGTCCGAGCGATGTGCTGACCTGATGATCTCATAACGATTTTCCTCGTCCGTAGTTGTGATATACTTTGTCTTCCTTCTCATCTCTTCACCAATCTCTCAACCCCAACGATGACCGCTACTACGAAGGGGAAGAAAGCGTGGGCAGCGCTAGTGACCCGGCCGAGCTACGTCCCTGGTACGTGTTGCGCCCTAGCTCACTGCATGCTTGTATGTTGACAGCTGACTCCAGGCCTGCTCGTGCTGCACCGTACGCTGTCCGTGGTTTCCGACTACCCTCTCGTTGTGCTCGCGACATCCTCGCTCGGGGACGAGTATGTCGACCTACTCAGGCGAAGAGGTTTCACCGTTCACGAGATTGAGCCGCTGCATCCGAAGATCAAGAACGAAGCTGCCTTCGAGCGCTTCGCTGACACGTGGACGAAACTGGCGGTCTTCGGTGTGGAGGGGTACAACCGGCTCATTCTCGTCGATGCGGACACAATAACGCTTCGCGGCATGGACGAGCTGTTCAACATGGAGCTCGGCGAGGACTGGATCGGCGCAAGTCCGGCTTGCACGTGCAACCCTTTCCAATTTCCGCACTATCCCAAGGACTGGTGAGTCACCCGCCAACGGCTTGCGATGCGTGCCTCAGCTGTTGCTGGACGATCACGTAGCTAATACCAGGATCCCGGCCAACTGCTCGCTCTCGCACCAGCCCGCACCAACAACACTATCAAACGTTCCGCAGCCGACACCATCAAGTCCGCGAACGGCGCACCTGCTCAACAGCGGCGTCGTTGTACTCCGACCAGCTAAGCCGTTGATGGACTCGCTCGCGGCGTACCTCGAGAGCGACGCTGTTGCCAGCGCTCAGTTCCCAGACCAGGACGTGCTCGCCGATGTCTTCAAGGGCAAGTGGCGCGTGCTTCCATGGTGGTGCAATGCACTCAAGACGCTGAGGGCTGCGCACAAGAATCTGTGGGACGACAAGGAGGTCAGGCTATTACATTACATGTGCGTTCATTACGAGTTCCACCGGATCAGATGCGCCGGAAGAGGACTTTGGGCAGCTAAGTTGACATGAGCGGAAACTGACGACAGTCTCGACAAGCCGTGGTCGAAGCGGCCAGAAGGCTTCGAGTACCCCGACGTCCAGAGTGATGAGACCGAGCTTCCTAAAGCGCTTGTTCAGGCTGTGGAGAACGCGAAGCCGCAGGAGAGTTTGCAGAATTATGACGAGCTGCACTCGTGGTGGTGGCTTGTATGGGATGATGTACGGAGTAGGTTAGGAGAAGACAGACAGCTCGTCGAGCAGTGGGTGAAGGAGTGAAAGGCTGATTTGGAAATTCTGGACGTCAATGTAGATTAGATGCACTAGGGCCATACGCAGGAGCACGAGAACATGAGCCAAAAATACAGCAATACATTGGATCCCAGGTCTATGCGCGTCTAGTCGCTCTGATCCATCTTCTCACCCTTGCCGCCCTTCTCGCCCTTCTCTCCCTTTGCCATCTTCTCCTTCCTCCGCTTGCTCGCCTCGATCATCTGCTTCTTCTTCTTGCCCGCCTCCTTGATGAGGTCACGGCCACCGCCGCCCACAGCCTTACGCTTGACGGGCGCCTTGGCGAGCTTGCGCTTCAGGTTCTTGCTCGCCTTGGGCATCTGCAGCATGTACTCTGGCACGGGGCAGCCAGAGGTACGGAGCACATTAGCGATGGTGCGGAGGTATGGTCCGTCCTCGGTCGAGAAGAACGTGATAGCCTTTCCGGGACGACCGGCACGGCCTGTACGACCGATGCGGTGGATATATGACGGCACGGTTTGCGGGAAGTCTGAATGTCAGCTTGGCCAAAAACACGTCACGAGCTGATGGACATCAGACGAGTGACTCACCGTAGTTGAGGACCACCTTCACGCCACGGAAGTCCATACCGCGCGCAAGCACATCCGTGACGACCAGCACCCACGCAGCTCCTGAGCGGAAGTCGGCAATGGCGGCATCGCGCCGCGTCTTGCTCTTGCCTCCGTGCACTGCCTCGGCGCGCACACCATCCAGTACGAGCTGCTTCGCAAGCTCATCTGCTCGCTCGATGCTCTGCACGAAGATGAGAGACGGGTACGGCAGTCCACCCTCTGCGATCATGTTTCGCAGAGCGAGGAGCTTGCCCTGCTCGCTTCCTGTGTACAGAAGAGACTGGTCTACTGTCGTCACCGCAGAGTCCCTGATGGTCAGCTCCCGTCCTGGTCTATGTAGCTTGTGCAGAGGGCCTCAGATCAAGCCGGAGCCAGAAGAGAAGGGGTCAAACTCACTTCAGTCCCACAACCACACGCACGCCCGCGTCCTTCAACCACGCGCGCGCCAGTTCCTCCGCACCGGCCGGCATCGTTGCGGACAGCAGGCACTTCTGGACCTCGCCCGTACACGCCTCAACAATCGGGACGACCTGCGGCTTGAAGTCGGCCGAGAGTAGGCGGTCACACTCGTCCAGCACGAGGTAGCGCGTTCTGTTGTCAGTTAACTGCTGGGTTCACGGTAACTCACTTGGCCAGCGAGACCAAACCCTCATCGATGAGCTTGTGCAGGCGCTCGGGTGTCGAAATGAGGAAGTCGATACCGAGGTTGCCTTCCCGCTCTCCCTCCTCCTCGCTCTCGTCCGCCGACTCGGCATCTTCGCCCTTGCCGAATTTGGGTCCCGGGGCGGACTCGCAGACAGCCTTCTGCGTCGCCTTGGAGAGCACGAGCGCTCGCCACTTCGGCGGCAGAATGGCGGACAGCACCTGGTGAATCTGAACCGCGAGGTCGTGTGTCGGCACGACCACGAGGGATCGGATACCCTGGTCCTTGTCGTCCATCTTGCGGCTCGGCGCCTTGAGCTGCACAAGGAGGGGAAGGAAGTACGCTAGTGTCTTTCCTGAACCGGTCGGGGCGACGCACATCGTGTCCTGGCCGTCGAGCAGGCTTCCACCCACAGCGCACTGCACACCCCACAGGCTGCGGATGTTGGCTGCAGCAAGGTTGCGCAGAACGGGCTTCTTCAGCGTGTCGTCCTTCTCGAACAGTGACTCAAGGTCCGTCCCCAGCGATGTCGGCAGCGGATCCGGTCCGGTCAGAGTGATCTTCTGTTTCGGCGGCTCGGGGATGGACGCAGCGGAGGAGGAGGATGAAGACGAAGAGGCGTCACTTTCAGACCCATCATCGGACTCGTCCTGCTGAGCCTTCGAATCGCCAAAGAAGTTCAGCGACGGCGGCAGCACATCCTTGGCTTTGCCCTTGCCCTTGTCCTTCTTGGTCTTCTTCTTCTGTCCCTGTCAGCTAAGGACCCGAAAGTTTGAGCTTACCGTGAACAGCTCAAAGTCGTTCTGGAAGCGCGACCGATCGAACCGCGCTCCCGTCGTGAGGAGGTTGAACGGCGAGCTCATGGTGTTTGTCAACGGATGCGGACACTGAAATGACGCCAGATGTTGTTCTCGTAAGTGCGGCCAGGCGGGTGGCTCAACTTTTCTGAGTCCACCGTGGGAAAATCAAACGCCACCCATCCGGCCCCGCACCGTACGGTCGTGTCGGTTGACTGTGTTATCGTCAGGCGGCAATTCGCTGCGTCGGCGCTGGCCGTGCTGCACAAACAGTCTCTTGCACCATGCATGCATCGGAGTGACTACCCCGCCCCGCCCCCCAGCAATCATTCTCGTCCTCGCTCGAACCAAAATGGCTCTGCGGACAACCAGGTCCGCACTCAACTCGCGCGTGTCGCTCGTCACGACGGACGCAAAGCCCACCATCGACAGCTCGGGTGACCCCGAGTCACCGCCGCGGCGGCGGAGCACGCGAGCGTCGGCACGACTAAATCTCGCGCAGTACGCGTACTCCGACCCGAACGAAGCGCGCAGGAAGCGGGCAAAGGTCGAGCCGGCAGCTCAGGCCGAACCAGCTGCTGCTTCAGCGGACGAGGCTCTGACAGATCTCGAAGGCGATGAGCCGCTGAATGAGGTCAAGGCGGAGTTGAAGGGGGAAGGCGGACCGTCAACGCCGCGCAAGGGAAGAGCAACGCCTAAGAGCAAGTCCGGAACGCCCAAGATGCCAATGGCGAAGCGGGAGAAGGCCCATCCCGAGCCGGCGAAGTGGTACGAGCAGTACAAGTTGATTGAGCGGATGCGGGGGGGCATCAAGGCGCCGGTGGACACGATGGGCTGCGAGCGGCCCGTGACGATGCAGAACCTAGACCCGAAGGTGAGAAGCTGTTTGCCCTGAATCTTTAAGCTGACGGCAGACTGTTCGCTTCCACATCCTGATCTCGCTCATGCTCTCGTCGCAGACGAAGGACGCTGTCACTTCGCAGGCGGTTACGAACCTCCATCTCGCCCTGCCCGGCGGACTGACTGCCGAGACACTGGCTGCTGCTGATGAGAAGACGGTCTCGGAGGCTATCAACAAGGTCGGCTTCTGGCGGCGCAAGACGGGATATATTCAGGATGCGGCAAAGGCGTTGCTAGAGAAATGGGACGGAGACGTGCCGCAGAGCATAGAGGAGCTGTGTACGCTCAAGGGCGTTGGGCCGAAAATGGGCTTCCTCGCGCTGCAGGCGGCTTGGAACATGTGAGTGGGATCAGCTGAAACAGCTTGTGCCAGCAAAGCACTGCTATCGAGCAGCGGTTGAAAAGCTGTATCGCTCCTCTCAGGCGGACGCCGAGCATGAGCTGCTCGATACCTACAACCGGAGCTGACCTCAGTAATGCGGGGATCGGCGTCGACGTACACGTGCACCGCATCACAAACCGGCTAAAATGGCACAAGCCGCCGACCAAGACGCCAGAAGAGACGCGTGTCAACCTCGAGTCGTGGCTACCGCCACCACTGCATCGGCCCATCAACCCGCTGCTCGTCGGCTTTGGACAGGTGAGTGGTGTTGCGACTACACTCAGTGCATGCACAGAGTCGCGAATCGTCACTAGCTACGGACGCCTCTTTCCAACTCAGAGCTAACATCAGGTCATCTGTCTCCCCGTCGGGCCGCGGTGCGACATCTGTCTCCTCGCAAAGGAGAAGCTCTGTCCCTCGCGCACCAAGGTGGACGGCAGCAAGCGTAAAGAGGTCATATACGACTTTGGCGAGCCCAAGGTCGAGATCGCGTACGAGGAGGAGAGCAGAGTCGAGCCTGGTCCTGACGTCGGGGAGGAGATCAAGACGGAGGTGAAGACTGAGACAGTGCTGGATCCGGATACGGAAGAGGTGCTGGCGGAAGTGAAGGAGGAGACGGTGGAGATGAAGGAGCCGGCTGCTTCGGGGTAGAGTCTAGACGGTATAGAGGCGGGTGAGCATGCGTTGTATTGATGACACAGCATCCCTTTGCTGAGGCAGGCATGAATGCGCCGGGATGGAGATCGAACGGCGTCGATGGCTTTGGCACCTACTGCATCGATAGCGTTCGCTTACCTCAGGACCTCCAGTCTTCGACTGTAGAAGCTTGCAGATCTCTGCTGACAGAAACCACGGTCATAGATACTTTCGGCAGCAGGACAGCGGAGTGGCAGATCAATCTCATTTACACACGCATTACGGATTATACTGATACCCAAAAGACTACTAAAAGAGCGGTGATGACCTGTACTGTCACAAGCATTATTGACTTTTCATGTGTCCGAGGAGGATTCGCGCCGGCCCGGCTCAGCAGCAACATCCCGACTCGGTGAGCTGTTCCGGCACGAGCGTGTCCCGGCCAAAGACGAGATATCCAATAGTGTGGCCAAGGAAGATGGCAATGAGGATGAAGCCGTTGTAGTACATTCCGAGGAGCATTCTGGGATTGTGTCAGCGAGCGGGCCGAGCGAAGCGAGGCCAGCGAAGCCCGTGAAGCCAGCGAGGCGAAGCTGAGCGCAGCTGCGAGACAAAGCGGAGCGGAGCCGAAGAACGCAGCTGCGAGCTGGTCTGACACCTCGAAACCAGCCAGCGCGGAGACTGGTACAACCTCTGAATCACAGGCCGAGAAGCACTTACACGATAAAAGCGCCAGCAAACTGCACGCCATAAAGCAGACTCCGAACAACATGGTGAATGTACATTGCCCGAATCCCGCCCGAACTTCCAACAAGACCCTTCTCCGACCTCGTCCGCTTGACTGCGGCAACGGAGGCTATGCGGCGGTCAAACTCTCGCGCGAGACGGCGCCACGCCTCGATCGCCATGCAGAGGAAGAAGACGCCGAAGACACTGCCGGCGAACATGCCCTTGCTTGTTACGTGCCAGGATCGGGAGAGGAAGCAGGCGTCGACCGTGTTCCAGTTCCAGAGCATTTGGACTGAAGTTAGCACGAGCGACCGAGCGGAGCGAGGAGCGAGTGTGAGAGAGGAATTTCCGAACGTAGTGAGGGGACGAGGTGAAGATGGAGCGGCCAGCGAGGGATCCCAAAGGTCGGAGAACGAGTTGTCTCACACAGCCCGGAAAACGAGTGTACCCAGAGCCTGGTGAACAAGTCATCCTAGAGCCCGGAGAACGGCCATCCCATGGAGCAGAGCAAATGAGTGTGGAGGAGCTTGGGAAGCAAGATCGGAAGGAAGGAGGGAGAGAAGAGGTGAGGGCAAAGCAATCGAGGCAATGTCGGGGTCCAAGATCCAAAGGTCCTCACTGCGTGAGGACTATGTGAGGCCACTCTACTCACTCTTACAAGCATTCCCGCCCATGCCGCCCATCGAATGACCCGCATGTTCCGAAGCCGCAGCGGCCGCCGTGCTCGCTGCGCTCATTGCGCTCGCGGTCGCAGAGGCCATGTGATGTCCCATTCCGCTCATGGCGGATGTCATTGACTCGTGCATGGCCGCCATGCTCGTGGCTGCCATACTGGCCATGGAGGTCATGTGACCCATGTCGTGTCCTGCGTGGTCCATGTTGGTTCGAAACTTGTGTCACTTGGAGGTGTAGACTGGCTCAGGTGCAGAGCGGTAGCTGGACAGTCGTGACGGAGTGACGAGGTTGGACCGAGTTGTGGTTCAGTAAGGCAGTCTAGTGATCAAGGTGTGGCGTCGAGGTAGTCCTGTTTCGAATGTTGTCGCGTGACTGTGTGATCGTCGACGTTGGTGCTAGAGTGAAGTAGACTAGAGTACTGTTGAAGCGTACTGAGAACAACACAGTCAGCTCTTTATACCCACCAAGACAGCCAAGTCGTAGCCGGATCTCTCCCCATCAAGGATTCCGAACAACCTTTGTCGAAGACGCACGGCCCTTGGGCGATATCCGGTGTCCTCGGCACTTCCGGGCCTCTGGCCTAACCCTTCCTCGACTCCTCTGCTCCTCTGCTCCTACCTCGCCAATCTCTTCCTACATCGATTCGCTGAAGCACTGAAGCGCTGAAGCCTGACTCGCCTCGCCACAGCCATCTTGTCTCGCCACAAGTTCTTGGCAAAAACGCCCAGAATCTCAGGGTTCCGATAAACCCCCCTCACTTTCGACCCGATTGGACCGATCTGGTTAAGATTGGCCTCAAGACTTGCATCCGATTTCAGCCAGATTGGTACAATTGCCCGAGGGCTGCCGTGCACGGCCGCCTTGAGGGACTGATATGCCGCATTGAGGTGCGCCATTTACCGAGTTTTTCGAGTTTGAAGGTGCATGGACGCACGGACACGACGCAGGAGTGAGGCATTATCGGCTACTTTTTCTTCTGTCTGGTGGAGGTCGGAGTAGAGAGGGAGGCACTTCGGAGGGGGGTGAGTTACCTTCAGCGTCAATATTTGAAGTTTTGCGCCTTTACATCGTCTCGCATTGAATGCCTCATACTCGCTCTGATCATTCTCAGTCCACATCAGTGGCTTCAGTCATCTGGAGTGCTTCTGCCTATCTTCTGGGCTGGATTTTGTAAGGCGAGCGTTGACTAGAGGGTGCCCCGTCGCGTGCACCATCTCGTCTCTGGAATGCCACTGGGCGCCAAAATGAGCACGCAGAAAAGCAACACACGCACTTGACAAACGGATGAATCGAAGGGTATACATGTCTATAGCTACTGAAATCGCCGGGTCGTCACATCTCTCCTCTCCTTCCGTAGTGGACCCAGTGCTCACCTCGAAGTTGGATCTGGGAGCTGGATATCTTCCCCGCTGGCCGTGCAGATCGCGCAAGCTGAATGCGCATCTGCATCTTTGCTCACACACGCGGTCGCTCATTCCACACTGCACGCTTACTCCCGGACTCGCAGTGCACACTCACTCGCGGACTCGCTCCGCTCGTCCTGCTCGTCCCGCTCTCGACTCAATCCCGCTTACTCTTCAACAACCCCTCGTCCTCGCTCAGATCAATGCTGACGGCGGACCGCACCTCGTCGTCCGAGCTGTCTCCCATCGAGAAGATAGCCGAGTCCTCCTGGACACGTGTCCTTGAGCTTGAAGCGCTAGCTCCGAGGTCGACGTTGACTGGCCGACCCTGAGCGTCGACCCGCCTGTAGCTCTCGGTATGCTTGTGCAGTGGTCTGCTGTGTTTCTTGAGGTCGTCGTCCGACTCGTCGTCATCGCTTCCGTGATCCGCGTCGAAGAGCGCCTTGCCCTCTGACGGCTGGTGCTCGAACTCGTCCCTGGCTCGGAGCGGCGCCTCGCCGCCCACAGTCTGGGGATCCCTCGAGCTGATCGGCTGCAGGCCCAGTGCCTCGGGTCGGCGCTCGTACGTCTCGATCTCAAAGTCCTGGGCGTCCTCCTCGTCCTGTGCCAGCTCTTGCGACGTGCTGAAGCGGATGTTGTTCTCGGTCGGGCGCCACAGCCACGCAATCAGCGCAAAGACGACGAGGTAAATCGTCGCCAGCGACGCGTCGAGCAGGACCCAGCGCCACTTCCAGTGGTTGGGCTGGTAGTCGTCGTCCATCCTGTTCGAGAGGGAGATGGACGAGAGCACGAAGAAGACCGCGATGGCTATGACTGCGCCGATGAGGATTCGCCAGAGACGCTCAAACATGCGCAGCTTGAAGGACTGCTTGCGCTCTTTCAGGAAGAGGATCGTGTTGTTCAGCGACACGATGATCCACATCAGGAAGGTTGTCAGGGTTACCGAGAGGGGGAAGATCATGAAGAGCACGATCCAGAGAGACGCCGTGTCTAGCGCTACCTTGACGGTGCCGACCGAGTAGATGACGCCGAAGATGAAGTGGAACGCTGTAAGGATCCACACGCGGTACATTACCGTGCCGAGGGATTGGGTCACGACCGATAGACCCATGCAGACGATCAGAAGCAGGAAGAACGACAGCGTCGTCCGCCCCGCATTCAGAATCGCCGTCACGATCAGGAAGGCGAGCGAGCCCGCACCACCGCCGTGCTTGTTCACGTAGCGGTAGTAGCCGAACAGCGCTACCATCTCGATGACAAGGAAAACGATCGTGCCGGAGATGTAGTACTGCATGGGGAGCAGCTCGCGGTAGTGCTTGTAGCACAGCCAGCCCCAGCCGCACGCGAGCACAAAGTACACCACGCTCAGGAAGCCATAGAACTGTCGTCAGGTAAGCGTAGGGAACTTCTAACTTACAGCGATCTTGGGGTACTCGGCCGCAGGGAGCTCTCCCTGGAACTGGTTGCGGAAGGTGACGACGCCGTGGTACGAGCCGCGCTGGTTCTCCGCCCGCGGGTCGAGCACATCGTCCTCGTGCTGGACCGCGCGGCGCTCATGCTGCTCCGCCTTGTCGCCCTTGACGAGCGTGACGGGCACAACGCCGACGCAGTAGTATCCCGTGCTCGGCACCTTGTAGTGGATAGGCTTGGTGTATGTCTTGACCTTGCCCTCGATCTGAGCCGTACCGCCAACAGGCGTCGGCGGCTTGACCGGCACCTTCTCCTCCTCGATCGTGTCCGGCTTCTCAGACGTGTCGGGGTCGGTGGACTCGGAGGCAGGCTTCTTAGTGTTAGAGGTTCCGGTCGTGCCGCCCTTGGTGTCCTCGGTTGCCTCTGCTGCTGCGGCCGAAGCGGCCGACGTCGCCTCGGGTCCGTCCACGTTCGGGTTGTCGTCAACCTCGCCGCCGTGGGGCGCCTCGACGTGAGCTGCCTCGCCGTCCTCATCGACAATCTTGTGGTCACTGCTGGACCCGGCGACAGTGTGCGCCGCCTCGCCGTCCTCATCGACAATCTTGTGGCTCTCTGGCGCCTTGCCGCCGCCGGCCCAGCCCTCGCCCGCCTCATTGTGCAACGGCTCGCCCTCCTGCGTCACAACCTTGTGCTCGTCAGAGCTGGAGCCAGCGCCGCCCATGCCGGGGAGCTTGTGCGTCGTACCGCCCACGTTCTCGCCCTGGCGCTTGATCCAGGGTGAGTCGCGACGGCGCAGTCCGTCCTCATCGTCGTGGTCGCCAGAACCCGGCGCGAGGACGTGTCCGTCTATGTCAACATCATGTGAGCCGCCGCCGCCAGGCCCGAAGCGCAGTGGTGTCGTGTAAATCGACGAGTCGACGTCAGCCGGTGTCGTGGTGATGAAGCCACCGAGCTGGTCCAGCTTGCATTGTCCTTGGCTCACGGCCTTGGATGTGCAGATGTACTGCTTGGGCGCGAGCGAGTCTGCCGGCTGGTCGGCGCCGAGGTAGTTGATGTCCTTCCATTCGTAGATGACTAGGGCTACCTGACCCGAGGAAGAATCATCGAATGCGACTGCATGTGAGCTCTCGGAAAACTGGTGTCCAGCTCACCTTCGATGTAGGCGTCCTTACCACCATACATGCCCGAGCAGATCTCTCGGTAGTCGTCATTGTCACTGATTGGTACTGCACGTCAGCTGCGCATGGACATTCCTAGCTCACCTCTGTAGGCTGCAGCAGGCGCTGCGAGCGCTGCTGCCAAGGCAACGAGGCCGATTCTCCGCATGCTGGAGGGTGAGGTGGAGGGAGGGTCGCTCCTGTCGTCGGTGGAGGGGTGGTAAGTGGGAGGCGACGTCGGAACGAGGGGATGCGCTGTACAGTGGGGTCGGTGTTGAGTGTGGTAGTGATCACAGAGTAAGGAGTGTAGAGGGTGGGAATGTGTTCTTCTTGGTCCAGCCTGTTGTATTCAGTTGTCGTTGATGGCAGAAGAAAGATGAAGCGGTAGCCGTAGTGGTAATGGCTGCTGTCGTGGTCACTACTGCTACCGCACGGGAAGGCACCCACATTTCTTGGGTGTCACTTGAACGCGCAGTCACTCAGCGCTGGGCGATCGACAGGCAGCATGCCATGCGCGCGGGATCCACGTGGCCGCCGCACTCTATACCCGCGGGCGTCTAAGACAATGGCCTGGACTTCTCATTGTGCAGCTTGCATGCATATGCCGCGGAAAGCATTACTCGAATATCACGGTACTCTATCTCGTACATTGCATGAGTTGTTGGACGCAAGACTGCAAGAGATCTCCCGATTTACGCTTATGCTCTCAAACTTAAGCGAGGATCAGACTGAGGACGATCGATTGGCAAGGTGAAACGCAGCGAGCGTCGATCACTCGGTCCTAGGAGTGAGACGCATGGAGACGCTTTCGTGGTGATAACCGTGGCCTTAGTGCTCCTCGTACTCCCAAGTGTCGCTTGTCGACTATGCATCAGCTTCTCTTGTTCCCAAAAATGTTCTCATGCATGCACTCAAGCTCTATGCATGCTCACACGAGCACAGTGGCGACAGTCTAGTCCAGTCAGCTCCGGTGAGCTCGGCCCGGTGGAGGTCTCTCGGGTGCGCTGATCTGGCGGCGGCGGCTCGGTGCCTGGGCGACTTTTCCATCGAGTGAGCGAACGAGCGACCGCGCCAGTGTCGGATGATTGACCGCACGGGCTAATCAACAATCCTCCATCGTCGGCCCTCTCATCTGTTTGACATTTCCGAACACAGCGTCGACACCAACTTCACAATCATGGTCGCCGACGACACAGCTCTGCGCAACGCCGCCGCCGGCATCGGCGAGGCCTCCGGCTCCTCATCTAGCACGAGCCCGAGCTCGTCTCAGCCCTCCCTCCTCGAGGACGACATTACCCCGTTCCCTTCTCCGATGTTGTCGCCGCAGGAGCTCGAGGACCTGTCCCGTGAGTACCTCTATGCCCTATTCTCCTCTATATCTCATCACCCTATCCACTACCCATTCCTTAACCCCCAAATATGCCCGCTGACTTCAGTCACCTCCGACGCCGAGCTCGACGACATCGACGAGAGCCGCATCCCAACAGCGGCGGAGAAGGCCGAGGCGCAGGCCCTCAAGGCCAAGGCCAACGCCGCCTTTGGCAAGAAGGACTTCAGCACCTCGATCGAGCTCTACACGCAGGCCCTGAGACTCGACCCGACCGATGCTACCTTCTGGAACAACCGAGCCATGTCCAAGGCCAAGATGGAGGAGCACGGCGCGGCCATCGCCGACGCAAGCAAGGCGATCGAGCTCAAGCCAGACTACGCAAAGGCATACTACCGCCGCGGCGTTAGTGCCCTCGCAGTCCTCCGGCCGAAGCAGGCCGTGCCCGACTTCAAGAAGGCGCTCGAGATTGAGCCCGGAAACAGGACGGTGCGCGAGCAGCTCATCGCGACGACCAAGCTTATCCGCCGTATCGAGTTTGAGAAGGTGAGTCGACTTCAGAATCTGCCGCTAGCGCAGCATGGACTATGAGCTGGCTGCACGCACAGCTCACAGTCGTCACGCTGTGATGATCGACCTGGTGGATATGGGCCAGCCTTAGAAGCATGGGGGGCGCAGGGGTCAGCGATGCCAATGCGCATCGGCCTGTGCTCGCTGCTGCGAGATGACCTAGTCGCGCGAGCAAGCTTCGATCGCAGCAGCTTCTCTTTGTGACTTCCAGCACACCAATCTCTTTTTCCACAATGGCAACAGCAATCATGCTCCCTCCGCCGGTGGTGCCTCCTCCGGCAGCGGCGGCGATCCCATCGCCGCCAGCAACGCCGTTTGCGGTCGTGTTCGACTGGACCGAGGAATTCGGCCCGTTCCACAGTGCCCAAGGCTGGAGCGCTCAGAGCAGTAATGCTGACAACAAGGCGATCGCCGTCGGCGAGACGGAGCGTGCGAGCGCACGCTGCCTCCGCGCCATCGCGGACGGCGCTTGCGCACTCGACAACCCCAACAATGTGACGCTACCCATCATCCCCGACGACCCGGCTGGTCGATACACGCCGACGCGCGAGTTCGTGGAGGCCATGGTCGAGACGTTCAAGAACGGCGGCAAGATGCCGAAGCGAGTGGTGTGGGAGATCGTCCTCGGCGTGAAGGCCGTGGTGGATGCCGAGGCGTCGCTCGTCGAGATCGAGGTTCCGAAGGGCGTGACGTGCGACATTGTTGGCGACAGTGAGTGTCGAAGCGGACAGTTTCCAGATCGATCATCAACTGACTTCCAGCCCACGGCCAATTCTACGACCTGCACAACCTTCTCAGCATCATCAAGCCGCCAAGCGACGACCACATGGTCATCTTCAACGGCGACTTTGTCGACCGCGGCTCGTGGAGTGTCGAGGTCGTCCTGACGCTCTTTGCGTACAAGTGGCTGTACCCCGAGCGCGTCTTCCTCAACCGCGGCAACCACGAGACGGCCGACATGAACAAGGTGTATGGCTTCGAGGGCGAGTGCAAGGCGAAGCACGGCGAGATGACGTATCAGCTGTTTGCGGATGTGTTCACGGCCCGTGAGTATTGTGACCCACCGGCGCCGCAGGCATCGGGGACGAGCGCAAGCAGTGGAAGCTTTGGGACCGACTGTCGAACGTAGCTAACCTACAGTTCCACTCGCTACCCTCGTCACGGCGTCCCAGCCGCCACGCAGCCTCAAGAGCGAGGGCTCGCAGTCGGCCATTCTCCACAACGGCCGCAAGCGCTACTTTGTCGTCCACGGCGGACCGCCCGTGAGCAAGGACGGCGTCAAGCTCGAGGAGGTCAAGGCGATCGACCGATACGGAAGGCAGCCGGGCCAGGAGGGTCTGATGTGCGAGGTGAGTGTGAGAGCGAGCGAGCGAGCGTGGATTGCGTAATGAACAGACGTTTGGGGAGAGACAATTCTTGGAATCAAGCATCTGCCATCGCTACCTTGCTGATTTGCTCCATGTAAGGATAAGCTGACCCCAGCTCCTCTGGACCGACCCGCAAGAAATGCCCGGCCGCGGTCCCTCAAAGCGCGGCGTGGGCCTCGGCTTCGGCCCCGACGTGACGCGGCGCTGGTGCGAGCTGAACGAGGTCACGGCCGTCATCCGCTCCCACGAAGTCAGGCAGGACGGGTACGCGATCGAGCACGACGGACTGTGCATCACGACATTCTCGTGCCCCAACTACTGCGACTCGACTGGAAACCAAGCCGCCTACGTCCGTATGCAGGACGACGGCACGCTCAGCTACCACCAGTTCTCGGCCGTGCCCCACCCGGACGTCAAGCCTATGGCTTACTCGCAGGGCTTTGGGTTCATGGCGTGAGCAGCATGAGTGTGGAGCGCGAGGCGCGAAGCGTGAGGCGTGAGGCGTGAGCGCAGCTTGGAGCAGAGTGGTGGAGACGGGAGAGGGTGGAGAGCTGGGGAGACGGGGATTTTGGAGGTTCTTGGTTTGCTTAGATGCATTACGATCATGGCACGATCCTGGCTGGAGCATTCTGTGAGAAGAAAAACAGAGGACACACCGGGGCGGACATTGGCAAGACGAGAGCCTTTCCTCAACGTGTTCAACAGTCGCTCAGGTCTATAGAAGACCTGAGCGGCACAATGCGCTAGCATCATCTTGACGCTATCGTCGCACTTTCCTCTAGCACCACCCGTGGCGCTACCGAAGCACTTTCTCTTCACTAAAAGGTGCTCGCCACATCCGCGACCTCTATCAATTCAGACAGCGGAGGAGTACATACACCCGGGTCCAGACGAGAGTCGATCATCAGCGTACAGAGTCATATTCAATCCGTCGCTGTCCTCACACAAGATGCTTGTGAGCTCTGTCCTGGCCCAAGCAAGTACTTGAAGGCATTCTCAAGAACTTTCCAGGACGTAGCATGCATGGGGAGGCAAACGAACCAAGGTGTGGGCTGGACAAGATATATCGACCATAGATGTCAGGCGGAACGCCAGAGGAATTCTGATCGGCTTGAGTCTGGATGGGAGTGTACGACTGAATGAAGGACCTCGGGCTGCGCCTTGTGTGTCGTTGGCAAATCGTGTGGGCACATCCGGCGCTTGCACAACTCCTAACGACGTCCGTGGGGCACTAGAGATGGGGTGTGTCTGCCTGACATTCTTGTCAGCTGGGCCTCAGCCGTCGCATCGCCGACCTTGGCTTTGGTCCACTGCGAAGCCGCAGCGGCAGGGAAAGCCACACCACAGCGGCAGGGACACGAGTCGGCGTGGCGTGGCGTTGAACGAGCCCTTCAACCTCAACCATGTGCTCAAACGCCCTCCCTGTCCGTGCATTTGTAATGTTTGTCCTTCGAGTGATAGATTGCATGCCGAATCACGCTGTCGGTGTTGACCGCCACATGTCCTTGCCTGTCGCTTCACGTTTGCCTGTTGCTTTTGCCAAGAGCGTGCCTCGTCCCGCGAACCCCTCCTGCCTGGTCGTGAACCGCGTAGGTTCAGCCAGCTGTGCAAAGTGTATCATAGCCCCGGACGAGCACAACGGAGTCTCGAACAGCACTAGCACTGTCCATGCTATGTGTGTCAGATTAAGCATAGCTGTGGACGATCAGCCGCTTGAGTCGTTCTGTCTGTTTCACGTCAGCCGACAGGTCCAGAGCCACACGGCAAGCCCCGGGCTGGCAGGCTCCTCGCGGCTGCCGCTTTTGGCTCTGAACACGCCTAACGTCTATGCGAGCGCCTTCCATTCCCAAAGGCAGAGCGCTCTTCGCAGACCCCTGTCCCCACCTCTTGCAATCTCTCACCCCGCTTCAGACTTCAGAATTTGTAGAAAATCTCGGCAATATTTGTATAAAGGCAGCTTCGTGCTGCGTGCTTGTCGCAATATTTGTATTTCTGGGTCAAAGGCCAGGATCGTCGCCTCGGTCATGTATCAGGACATGGCAGAATGTTGGGACATGACGATTCCCACAAACGCATTAGCGTTGGAATTCCCTGTCTTCAGCCACACCCACACGGCCACACGGATCAGCTCGAACGCCACTGATTCATGTCATGTTCGGCGTTGATCTGCGCGTGGTGTGTTTAGAATGGAAGCGCGTACGACTCCTTTGTCCTTACGCCGAAGAACGGAACCTCGTGCGCAGCGCTTCCTGACGCCCACTCGTGCTCCGGCCCAGAGGTCCAGATACGCGCCCATGGCCATGTCCTGCGTACCCAGGTCCTGCGTACCCAGGTCCTGCGCGCCTGCGCGAGTACGTGCACTCACACGCACGCACGTACACACACGCGCACAGGGCCTTCCACCCTATCTAACATCCGAGGATAGGGAGAAAAGAAGGGGCTAAGCATAGCGCGCGTTCCTGGACATTTGAATGTGTGTGGATCGTGTGGAGTCGGGCGTGCTGCCAGAATTGTCCCTCTTGACTGTCTTGCGTACTTCTCCATCGCCCGCTTAGCACGAGGTACAGGAGAGTGCGATATCGAGTGCGATATCTAGTTCGAAGTGTGCGAGGTACATATTGTACATGGAAGATAAAAGAAACACGACCGCAGGAGGCGACCATGCGCAAAAGGCTCGGTCAGGCTCGTTCCGAGCTGCTCCAGTGGTGCATAGCATGCGGCTAGGTGGCTGCTCACGTTGCACGTTGCGGTGACACGGGATCGCTCACTGTTTCTGGCTGACGGCATTTCCACGGTCCATCTGCCGGAGCCAAGCCAGGGCTAATGTTCGGTGCCTTGTGCCTTGCGGACTCCCGATTTCAGGTGGGATTCAGTTGGCCCGCGGATGGAGACCTGGCAGGAACCTGGGGCTCTCTGGCTGGGGCTCACGTCGTGCTGAGGTGAGCATAGAGCAGATGGGCAGCGGCGGGTCGTCGTACTCCCGCCCGCGCCCTACCTCCCTACCGTGCGCATCACTGACTGCGCCGGGCTGCAGGCTGGGCTGACTGCGCGTCTAGCCAGCTTGAGCCGGTACGTTCGCCGGACATTGGTGTCGATCTTGACGATGCTACTTCGTTGCTCATCTCACCTCGTCACTCGTCGTTCATACTTATACCCACTTGCACAGCCCACAGCCCACGACTGCACAGCTCTCTTCGGTCTTCTCGCTACGTCGCTCACCGTGTAGCCGCAACGCCGCACTGTCGCCAGCAGCCAGCACGACCGAGCTCGACCTTGGACCAGGATCCAGAGCCTTGAGCCTTGACACGGTACTCGGACCCGCACCCGGGACGAATCTGGTCCAACATACCGACCATGTCTCCTGCCGGCGGCATCGTTAGCGTCCTCGCGCCCCTCGCGGCGCTGCACGCGCTGGGCTGGCTTCCCTTTGCCGCGGCACAGGCTCCTGTCCTCCCCAACGTCAACTTGCAGTTCAACATCTCGGTCCCCCTCGGCGTCCTCACTGACGACTTGGGATCATGGTCTCCGATTTACGACAACACGTCCACCATATGGCCCGGCAACGGGAGTCGGCTAGGCAACGGCCCCTACAAATTACACTTCAACACGACATTCGCAAAGGAGAACTATATGCAGGACAGGGCGCAGCTCCTCATCGAGGGTCTTGTCATTAACGCCTACGTCTTCGGCGACATTGGCCGCGACCGCGACAGTTCCTACAACGTCACGTTCCAGAACACGGACACGACGGACGTGGCGAACCAGGTCGAGCCGCCCAAGGACGGCAAGGGGCTTATTGGCAAGGTTGAGGGGTTGGAACCGTTCAGGCGGAGCACGACTGACCAGCTTGCCGGGTACAATGGGCTCTGGTGCTTCCTCTACGGCGACTGGACCAAGAAGGAGGGAAGACCATACATCGATGAGGTGATCCTCACGACGGCCATTGAGAGTAAGGCGTGAGTTGCACAGCACAGTCCAGCCTGAGCCTGCCTGGAATACATTCTCGTCTCGAGGTCAAAGCTGGCGCTTATGCTGACGACAGCAAATCGGTCGACGAGTTGAACATCACGACGATCCCCTTCGCCCATCGCGGCCAGCTGAGCAACTCCTCCCTCATCCGCTTCGAGGTCTACGAACCCGGAAAAGCCTTCTGGCTCACGACCTCGGGCTATGCGCAAAAACAGCTGGACGGGTCCGGTGAGGCCTTCGCGGCCATGGCCCGCGATGCAGAGGCTGCAGTCTCCCCGCCCTTGCCCTCGGAGAATAACATCTCGAACGGCGGCATGATCTGGATCGATGTGCCGGCGAACACATCTTTCATCTCCGTCAACGGCTCCCGTGGGCCAGGCTTCGCATGGATCAGCACGGCTGGTACGCCTATAGACGGCTACATGCCCCCGAACCTGGGCACCTCGCAGGACATCTACTCGGCCAACGAGCTGCTGTGGTGGCGCTCCCTCTCGCCTCACGTCAAGTACAACATCAGCATCGGGAGTACTGGTAGCGCGAAGCGGCCGCTCTTCCTCACCTCGGTCACTTTCTACTCCGACCTGCCGCCCAAGAAGAGCAGCACGAACATCGGTGCGATTGTTGGCGGCGTCGTCGGCGGAGTGGTGGGACTGCTGCTGCTCGCAGGGCTGGGGTGGTGGCTGTGGCGTCGCCGAAGGCGTGAGCCGCAGGAGGAAGGAAAGTTCGAGGTCGACGGACCCATCACGCCGTTTGAGCCACTCCCGCCACCGCTAAGGAAGGACGAGCACGACGTTGCGCCCGTGGCCGTCCACCGCGCCGACGAACAGAGGGAGCGTGACCGGCGAGAGCAGCGCGAGCAACGCGAACAGCGCGAGAGGGAGAGGCAGATGAGCTCAACTTCGGGCGGAAGTGGCACGGCTACCCCGCCATCGCTCAAGCAGCAGACGCTGCAGGCGCTCGACTCGTACTCGCGCCACTCGCCCTCATCCCCCCTTTCCCCAGTCACGCCAGTCACGGGGCCGAACACGCCCCTCGGCGCCTATCCGCCCTTTGCGCTCGGTACGCCCGTCGGACAACAGTCGCACGCCAGCATGCTGCCCATCATCACGCCCGTTACTCCGGGAATCACCAACGCCCTCCTCCCCATCCCCGAGTCGCCGGCGGATGGTACAGGAACGCCATCGGCGATACGTACCCGCCCGAGGGCGATTGATGTTGGCGCAGTCGACGAGGGAAGTGACGAGGACGCCATCGACCCGCCGGCATATAACCCCGAGTGGACGAGACCCAGAGTCCGTCCGCAGAGACCGAGAATCGTCGTGCCGCAGAGCAAGACGCCAAGCTCGACGCTGCCACGCGGCCCGCCAACCTAGCATGGGAGCCTGAGGAGAGAAGGAAGGGAGAGCTCGTAACGAAGGGGCTTCCAAATCTTCTGTGGGAAGTACTGTTCCTGCTGGCTCTGTTGTTCGCGTTGATCACGGTCGTGCCTCGTCGCATGACCGTTTGCTTCGCCGTTCGAGCCGAGAGTTTAAATCCAATCTGAAGAGATCTTGTCACCACTTACGAAGTAGGAGGCGAGAGTAGCAAGCCAACATTTCAAGCGAAGAGGAGAGAGCGCGGCAGGCACTCGGCGCTCTCGCCGTACATATTGTATCATTCCACATCTTGTCTCATCAGTCATATACGCACAAGTTACATACCGCACATATTTTCTCTCATACTGGACTCACGCATCTACACATAGTTTCTTGATGGACCATACCTGCCCAGAGAAAGATCTGAGCAAACACATTAATCGCAGACATTTCCGTCAGCACTGCACCAAAGCTTCTCGAAGCAATGTGGCCGTCGCTCAAGATTGCTGTCCACGAAACAGTGTCCTTTGGTTCACTTGAGATCCCTGCGGCCATGCCCTCATGTTGCCCGTGTCGACGATGGCGCTGAGAAGAGGACTTTGAGACTTCTGAAGGTAGTAGGATCCTTTTACATATCTGACTTAATCTACAGAATATGGCTCTAAACTACAGGACATGTTGTCATGACTTTGATTTATACAACTCCCTCCCACCCTACGCCATGTACTTAATGTACAGTGCTACACATCCCGTCGTGCTGAAGGTCATGCGACTTGATCAGGTTTCTCGACTCCGCTCTCCGTCGTGTGGCGCTACACTATGCAACGGCTTTGCCGTCCAGCACGTACGGATCGCTCACGCCTTCTCCCAGGGGCAGGCCGAGGAGCTCGCGAACCACAGCAATCTCCAATGAGAGGTAACTCTCGCGCTCCATCTCATCCTGCAAAACCTCGGCATGCGAAAAGTCGATCACGCAGACATCATCAGAGCCAGGCTTAGCGTACCAGTGCCAAGGTTCGACGTCCCCGTGTCTGACGCCGCGAGAGTGCATGGCCTTGTAAGCGCTGAGGATGCTTTGCCTGGTGTGTAAGGGGCCGGCCAGTGTGTGAGAAATGGGCGAGATAAAGGTGCCAGTCACTCACTTCATAGAGTCAGGCAGGCGCGCCGCCTCCTCATCGCCGTGCGCTACCGCCTCGCCCGCATCGGACAACAGAACTGCCCAGAACTCCCCTCTAGACGTAGTCGCGCACCACACGCTGTCGATGGCCGGTGCGCAGCCGAGTCCGGCCAGCCTTGCAGTGCAGCCAATGTCGGCGTGGACGTGTCGCCGGACTGTGGCTCCAATATGGTCTGCGTAAGGGTGGTCTGGCGCCAGGTGCTTGATGTGGTCCTCGATGCAGATTGCTTTCATGATGTGGCCATCTGCGGTGGTGAAGACGTTCCAGGTTCCTCCTTGGCCTATGCGGTCCGCGATCTGGACGGTACGCAGGGGCTGACTCGAGCCATCTCCGTCTCCAGAAGTCAAAGTCGCAGCTGGATGCCTCGCAGCGGCAGTAGCGGCGGGCACGCCAGGAGTCAGAGAATTAGGGTCAACAGGACCGTGCAGGACCAAACCATCTAGATCACTCGGAAAGAGATGTCCTCTGTAGTCGTCCCAACAGCTCGACTTGGCATTTTGAGCCATGATCAGCAAGGTCTCAGTTTCGGGGCCGGAGATAGCATCCGGAGTTGGATCTACCTGACGGTCAGTGGCTGGAATTCCATGTTTCACTCGCCAGTTGTGGACGTGAGAGGGTTGATGCAGCTTGATCTGGTGCGGGCTGATACGCGGACAGTGTGGCAACAGGGACGTTGGCCTGGCTGGCGTCCGCCTCCGCTGTCTCAACAGGAGACCCCTCTGTCAATGACGTCGAGGGGGCTTGTAATGGTGCTCGATTGACGGTGGCTTTCAACTCTGGACCGCAGATCGTCGCTGCTTCGACGTCGCCTATGCCATCCTTGGCAGTCTTTGCCATGTCCCCTGGTGAAGCTCGAGTTGGTGGCAGAAGTTCAGAAGTGTTCTGAGTGCGTCGATCCTCGTAGTCCCTGATCCCTGGGATGCCCTAGAGGCACGTTTCACGTCACGTGAGCTTCTCTGCGTACTCTTCCACCGAGCGCGGCGCCGATGACGGTTAGTGTGAGGGCGAGTCGAGGTTGGCAGATCTGTCGGGCTTGATGCGACAACATGAACACTCCATGTGAGGAGCGAGATCACTCAGGATGAGAATGACTATGCAGATGGTGCGAGGCTGTCTGTAGCGGCAACTATGTGGTCTAATCTATACTACGGAATACTATGTGGTGTGGGTTAAACTACGGTGGAATGTGTGATCTAATCTATGATGCCGGAGTGCCTTGAGCGCTGCCGGTCCGCACTGTTGTGACGCTCTTCGGCCAGCTCTACCTCGTCGTGCTGCTGTACACTAGAATGGCGTGCTTGGTTTCCAGCTTTCCCTCTTCCTTCCTCTCCTTCTCTTACAAGCCCGTCGCTTTGCCAGCTGCATGCCGGCTCCTCTAGCGAGTCTCTGTGCTCTGGCTGATGGCCGTTGCTTAAATCCTCGTGTCACTCGCTGCGCATACTCTCCTGCGCCACTAGTGTCCCCAGGGCACCTTCCCGTCGAAGACCCGGAAGCCCTTGGGCGGCTGCATGCCTGCCGTATCTCCAAACTGGCCCTCGCCTTCTCCCTCGCCAGCAGCGCGGTCCGACCCGGGCTCGCCAATGGAGGTCGGCACGCCGACCTCGCCCACAGGCGTAGCGGGCGGGCACCATTCGAGCAGCTGCACAAGCTCGGGCACACTAGCGTGATAGCTCGGATACCGCGCAAAGGGGTTGCGGTGCTGCCGTTTAGTGCTGAGGGGTGGCCGGCATCCGGCCGGCGAGAAGAGGAACGGTGCGTAGCCGTGCTTGAGCTCGCCGAGGTAGTGTTCGGACGTGTTGCCCTCGTCGTCGATGCCAATGTATCGGAAGTTCTGGGGCGGGAAGCGGATCGCACCCCGGTGCAGCTGCTCGAAGCGCTTGCGCTTCATGCCGTAGCCCACCACTGTGATCTTCTCCGGCCACCGGCCCGTCACTTCGCGGAAACGGGCTATTGAGAAGAGCAGGTTCTCGTACGAGTCGAGCGCGTACTCCTCCGTTGTTGCTCGTTGGGCTATCGGCAGCGTTGTGCCCTCCTCCTTGCCGCCTCGGAGATAGCCGCGGGCTGCGGCTAGGCGGTGGTAGCTCGATGCCTCGGAGAGCGGAGAGGTGAGATGGGACCGTGTCGCGCCGCTGTGGGTCAGCTCGTGGACGAAATTAGAGAAGCTGGCGAGAGCAGACTGATCCACAGATGGTGACTCACCCAGAGAACACGAGCAGCGCATGCGGATCCTCCCGCGCGACCTCGGCCGCACGCTCGATGTGCTTGACGTACGTCTTGACGCTGCCGCCGCGCTGCATGGGCTCAAGCACCCAGTCGTCGTCACGGTGCACGCGGTCAGGATCTGTGCCGAGCCACACTGCGTGCCCGGGGACCATGACGAGGTGGTTCACTGCACGCATGCGCGGGTCGCGGTTGATGGTCGCCTCGACGCTCGGCGGCCGGCCGGCGAGCTCGGGAGGCAGGTCCACGTCCCACGCCTTGGCCGAGTATCGCGGCTTCGAAGAGGGAGCATACAGCGCATGCTTGGCGTTGTACAGCAGCGACAAGGCCAGAGTAGACAGCAGCAGCAGCACGGCGAGGTTGGTCAGCCGCGAGCGCACGCGCAGCTGCGAGATCCAGCTGCCCGACAGCGGCAGGGGCGCATACGCCCCCACGGGCCGCTTGCGGCCGGACATGTGTGTCGGCAGCATTGTAGGCGGTCTGGCGAGGGCGGTGGGAGAGACGGAGGAGTAGCGAGTGAGGTGAGGTGTGAGTCTGTCGCTGGACGGTGGACACGAAATCCGCGAGCGCGCGATCGATCGCGAGCAGTCGGGCGGGGGGTTCGAACAGCCGATCAGCGAGCGCATCTGGTTCCGTCGCCGCCGGGGTCCACCACGTGAGAGATCATTAGCCAGCCATCAGGGCACTTTGTAATGAATGATTAGCCCAGTCAGCCGGTCCATTACAACTTTTACGCGCCTTCTTTGGACGCGTCGGAGCAGGACGCGAAATCAATGTTCATGTTGCATCTCCCATTCCCCGCACTCCCACCGTCCTTGCCGCCGATTGCGACCACTACGACCCGTCCGCGCTGCCTCACGGGATGAACGCTTTCGCGCTCTCCGCTAAACCTCGCGCGATAGCACGCAGCGCTACCCCGGGCACGAGCAAGCGCCGCGGCTTCCTGCCCGAGTCGTCATCGCCGCATGACGCTGTGGATTTAACAACATCGCCCGACACGAAGACGACCAAGCGCGCCGCCGCCAGCCTCGTTCCAGCGTACTTTTCTCCTAAGAGATCAAAGACGAGGAGCGACGGCTCGGAGGAGTCGCTGCCTACGCCGCCGCCGACATCTAGCGTCCACGACGCTGAGGCAGATGACGGAATCGAGGAGGTGGACGAATGCGACTTCACACCTGAGGAGTTAGAGCGAAGTGCGCGGAAGGGTAAGCTAGCACGTCGGAAAGAGCTGACAACAGCACGATCTAGAAACCTCCCAAGCAGCTCCAACGTTCCCAGCAGTGCTTCTGAGCGATCACCTCTGCCGAGACAACCACCGGCCACTCGTTCGCGGACTCCGAGGCAGCCATCGCCGCTAAAGTCAAAATCACGATCAGCGTCTCCAGCGAAGCAGGTGACACTAGACGATCTATTCAACTCGCAGCAGGAGAAGGAGAAGGAGCAGGCTCAGGCGGACGCGACACCCAAAGCAGCTCCGGCGTCCAGAAAGCGGCGGCTAGTAGCCGCTAGCGATGATGAGGAACTCACTCCCAGGCGACCGAGAGGCGCTGTTAACAGCGATGATGACGTGCCGCTGAGCCGATCAAGGCGGACATCTGCAGCCGCACCCAGCAGGGCTGTCAGCGACGACGATGCCCCGTTAAGCGTACGACGGAAGGGGAAAGCGCGAGCGATCATTCCAGCGAGCGACGAGGATGCGCCGAGCTCGAGCTCCCACGCGATCGACCTGTGTTCGAGCGACCCCGTTGATCCTCCTGAAGATGTTCCGCCGCCTGACGAGCCCGGATTGCGCGGTCCAGAAGACGACAGCCCCGACTTAGACGACTACGACGACGCCTTTCCGTGGGACATGGTGCCCGACGAGCCAGACTACTCGCCAGCACCTCCACCTGAACCAGCCACTGAGCGAAGACGGCCTCGGCAGTCGATCTTCGACCTGCCTGACTTTTCGAACGAGCCGGCCTCGCAAGTCCCGCGCAGCCGGAGCGTCAGCCCCGTCCCTCCCGGCGTGCAGAAGAAGGGCAAGCAGCCCGCGATCAAGTTTGCCGACTTCAGCCTGCTCAGCGAGCTCGATGAGAATGTGCGCACGTTCTACGAGCAGCACTGGCGCCGCGGGGCTGGTGATGAGGCTGACGAGTGGCATGAGAGTGATCGGTTGGCTTTCACTGCTGCGCCGAAGCGGAAGGCGCCGGCTCCGAGGAGGGGTGGGTGGTTCAAGCGGGCCAGGGGACGGGGACGGGGTCGAGGGCGCCGCTGAGGTCGAAGAGCCGACATATGGGCTTCACCCGAGGGGCTGCGTGCCTGCGGTTGGCTAACTCGATGGCTGTAGAGGTCTTGGCGAGCTAGAGTGAATATGTAGTTGTAGCATATGTATATGTAGATCTATCTGTCCTGCCAAACATCCGCCCTCGATCTATAATCGCTCCGTAACTCTAATCACCTTCGCCGCCGGTCCTTCTTCCCCGCCGGCTCCTCAAGCACGCCCGCGAGTTCCATCGCATCCCTAGCAGCCTGGTTGATATGTTTGAACCGATCCGGTCCGAGGTGAATGCCTCCAAACCACCTCGACACAACAACGACGACGTCCTTGACATCGAGGATCTCGAGCAAGTGCTTGAGTCTCGAGCCAGCCTGAGTCTCCCCATCATCATCATAGTCTCCCTCAGTCACAACGCCAGCGGGACCCTTGGTATCCCGCGCCAACCGATAAGCCCAGATAGTCGGGTGAGCTGCGCGGGCGATCTTCTTGTCGGTCAAAAGATGCGCCACGACGGCAGCAACATCGCCCTCGGACGATATCCGGGCACAGTGGCCCACGAAGGCCGACTTGCGGTCCTGGATCGGCTCGCTAGAGAAGATCTGGGGTAGTGGCCTGGTTGGCGTTTGCGAGGCGGAGAAGTTGAGCTTGGAGAAGGACGTCGTCACGTCGTTGGTCGGGTCGCTGGGAGGAGTGGGTGCTGATGGTGGAGGAGAAGGAGGGGAGGGCGAGACGGCCCGAGATGTTTCCCGCGCAGCTTCGCCCGCTGCGTCTGCCGCTACGTGGTCGCCGTACCATGATTCCACTAGGGATTGGACGTACATCAGGCCGTCGAAGATGCACTCTTGCCCGGGAGTGAAGGGGACACCGGCGGAGGTGAGGTATGTTCGCGTGACGGAGCCGACTGGGGTTAGCGGTGCATGCTCTCATCGTTCGTTCTCGTCCGTCTGTCTGTGGTGTCGTTGCTCTCCTCTTCAAGTGTCCAGACTCCCTCCTCTCCGTTCAGGCTGGTCCGCAGGAGGTTTGGCAACTTCCAAGCGTTCCGACACTTGCCCTCGCCGAACGATGCCCATCTCAGGTTCTCTTTGCAGGCCTTCTGGAGTTCCCATGGCAGAGCAGAACAGGCTGCTCCTTCCGCCATGCCAAACCCTCATCTCCCTCGATAACCTGTCCCAGCCCCACGTGTCCTTCCACTCTCCGGCCCATCCTCCAGCAGTCGAATGTACTCACACAACCCCGCATCGACAGGGTACGCCCCAACATACTTCCCCAACAGTTGCAAAGTGGGCGCTTCCTCAGGATACTCCTCCGGCAGAGAAACCAGCACCTCGATCTCCGGCTCGCCACTCTCCGGCTGCAGCGTCACGACAAAGCGGACGCGGTCATTGCCATTCTGGACAGGCGTGCCCGGTCTGGACGCCGCGGGGCGATGCAGCCGAACAGAAGGGTAGATGGCCGAGAGGGCGCCGAGCTCGAGTCCCTGCGACTGCTTGTTCGGGTCGGGGGAGGACGAGAGTGTGTCGATTAGCTGGGCGTTAGTTCTACGCTCTCCTACGCCCTCCCATCTGGCTCCCATCTGGCTTCGCTCTTCATCGCACACTGTGAACCCTTCCCATTTCCACTCCCTTATGCTTCTCGATAGCAGTGTTTTGCTCGGTGCGAGTTGTGGTCCTGCGACTCATGACCCGCTTCTCAGCGGGAAATGCATTTCAGAGCTTGCAGCCGCCCCGGCCATATCTCTCAGAAGCGAGCTCGTAGAGAGAGCAGGACCGAGCTCGAACCTCAAAACGCAAACAAAGCACCCAACCCAGCTCTTGTAAAGCCGCTGAAAGGAGTCACAAGCAGCTGAGAGGTTGCTAGGAAGGACAAGGGGACGCACGCATTGCGCTTCGCGCTCTGCATGCTAAACTCACCTCCTGCACCTCCGGGTCTATGTCCATGGCGAATGACGCAAATGTGGTTTGGGTAGTGGAGAATTCAGGAACGGGTCGACTCTCGATTTTGGACGGGTGGCCCCGCATTGACGGCGGGCTCAAGTGGTCGGTGGGCTTGGCGCTGGCCGCTGCCGGGCCGGATGCCGACTGTTTTTGCACAAGACTTGAGATCCTGTCAGCATCAGATCGAGAGGAGGGGAAATAATTCAATTTAAAGAGAGAGAGAGAGAGCGCAGGCAAGAGGAGTGTGCATAGTGCATACAAAGTATACCAAGCTTACAAGACAAGATGTTGTTGATCAGATAGCATGAGACGCCTGTGTTCTGCGTGTGAGGGGGCACCAAGACGCTGAGAGCTCAGTACGCCGCAGCGATGCCGTTCTTCCTCGAGTCCGAGCTGCCCCACACCTTCCCATTCCGCACCACGACAGCCTGCACCTCGCTAGCACCCAGATTGATGTCAAACTGGCCAATATTGTGCCCACGCTTCTTGAGGTCCTTGAGCCATTCCTTGTCCACGCCGTTCGGGCCGACCTCGAGCGTGGTGACGTTGGGCAGGATCTGGTCGTGCACCCTCTCCCTCTCGATCGCCTCGCTGATGTTGAGCCCACACTCGAGGTTGAGCATGACCTGCGCCACGGAGGGGAAGATACGGCTTCCGCCGCTGCCACCAAGTACGGCGCTGACTTTGCCGTCAGTAAACACGATAGTCGGTGCGGTCGAGCTGAGGGGCCGCTTGCCCGGCGCAGGGTAGTTGTGCGGCGATGGCGGGAGGCCGAAGGCGTCCGAAGAGCCGGGGACGGAGTAGTCGTCCTGCTCGTCGTTGAGGATGATGCCGCCTGGCGTCATGAGGTGGGAGCCCCAGATGAGGTTGATCGTGCTCGTCACGCTGGCTGCGCCGCCCCAGCGGTCCATGACGCTGAGGTGGGTCGTTCCGTGGTCGGCGGGCGTCTCAGTGACGAGGCCATAGTGGCTCGGCCCATGCGTCCGGTCATCGATCAGCGCACGGCGTTTGTTTGCCCACTCCTTCGTGCGGAACTCGGCCAGGCGGGTCAGGTTCTTCGCAAACAGCGGGTCGCACACCTCGCTTCGTGCGCCGAAGGCGTGCTTCATCGCCTCGATTGTGATATGACTCGACTCTGCTGTCCAGCAGCGGTCCTTCTTGGCCCACTTCTGGACGTACGGCTCGAGAATGTTCAGCATGCCGAGCATCACGCCGCCAGAGGCCGGCGCATCGGCAGAATACACCTCGTGACCCAGGAACGTGCTCGAGATGGCAGGGTACACCCTGGCCGTGTAGTTTGCCAGATCGTCGTGCGTCATGATCCCCCCGTGCTCTTTCACCGTGCTGATCACGTCGTCGGCGATCTTGCCCGTGTAGAACGCCTCGGCGCCGTGCTTTGCAATGACCTCTAACGTGTCGGCATACGTCGGGCGGAAGACCCAGTCCCCCTCGACGAGAAGCATGCCGTTGCGCGAGTAGACTGCCTTCCAGGTGGGGTCCTCGAGCATGAACCCGCCAAAGTAGCGGATGCGCCTGGCGAGCTCGCGCGAGACCTGCCATCCGCTTCGAGCTTGCTTGATCACAGGCGCAAAGAGGTCGGGCCAAGGGACCTGGCCGTAGAGCTTGTGCGCGGCTTCGAGGCCACGCAGCTCGCCGGGCACGCCAACAGCCAGACCGCCGATCTGGCTCGCATCGCGGCCAAGGTCCGAGTACATGTCCTCCGTCGCTGCGGCGGGTGATGTCTCACGGAAGTCGACCGCAATCGCCTTCGGCCGCTTCGCGCGCAGCTCCGCCGCCGACTCCGCACCGTAGCCCGGCTGAGTCAGCGAGATGTACTCGACATCGACGAGGTCGCGCCACGCCCGCTCAGACCCAAGACCCTCAGGCACAGACAGCAGAGCAAAGCCGCCGCCGCCGATACCCGACGAGAAAGCGTTCATGAGGCCGATGCACAGCGTCGTCGTGATCGCTGCATCGACGGCGGTTCCGTTGTGCTTCTGCAGAATCTCGAGACCCATGTGGCTGCACGTTGCGTCTTCAGAGGCCACTGAGGCCTTGCCCGGGCCGACGAGAGACGACGGATTTCGCGGCAGGCCTGTCGGCTGTTCGTCAGCTGGTGCTTTCGGATGAGCAGTCCGATGCAGGGAAGCAATGCGGGGCAGCGAGACGCAAACGGAAAACTTACAGGTGGCAGCTTGTAGATCGGAGGCACCATCGGCGGCTTCTCATGCTTGTGCGGCCGCTTGTAGAAGGCGTACATGCCGCCAGCACCCAAAAGCGCACCCAGGAGCAACAGAAACGCATACGGGAGCGTCTTCCTCGGCTTTTTCAAGTTCCGCAGCGCTTTTGCCATCGGCGAGGGGCTGCTTTCGCGCTCGCGACGAGTCTGCGGCGGCCCGCCAGGCGGGGGAAGGAGGGGCTCAGTCTCGGACATTGCTGTGTCCGGGCGAGCTGAGAGGAGGTGGATGGAAAGAGAGTGTCAGTAGCTGGCTGTCGGCCGTTGCGCTGTATCAAGAAAGCAGACAGGAGGCGTCGCCACTGGGTGGATGTCGTATGTCGTTTGACCGTGACAAGAAGGACAAGGAGAAGGATGCGAAGGCAAGTTGAGCCTGCCGCGGCCCGCCGGATCTTGTCAGCTTGTCATCAGCCGTCGATCGCCGCCGTGACTGCCGCGCGCTCCAGTCACCCGGTGCAATGTTGCCCTGATTGCCTGCTAACGGTCATACTCATGCTCCCTGCTCCCTGCTCCCTGCTCCCTGCTCGTGCGCTCATGCCCGCCGGCCCGGCTCCGCCGCTTTCGGCTGATGCCGATGACAGAGGTTACGTAACTTGGTCCTCGATCTGGACTAGATTGTTGACAGAACGAGCGAGTCCAGTGAAGGTAGCATCTTCTCGACGGCGATACATTCTTCCTACATAGTTCTTCTGAAGCGAAAGACTATTCATTGATCATCAAGCAGCAATCATAGTCACAGATTGGCGAGCGCTGAGCACCTAATCATCCCACCCTTCCTCTGCCCAGGCATCCTTCTGGCCAGTGAACAGTTGGTCAAGGGAGATGGCATCGACGCCCTTAGGATTGTACGGGTCATTGTTGGGGAACTCGCCAGCGCCCCACTTCTTCTTCAACTCTGACCCAAGAGCGTAGAGCCTACCACCCCGGAGAGTGGCCTTGAGTTCGTCCTCGGTGACCTTGGAGACCTCGGGCTTGGCGCCGTTGGACTTCTCGAGCGCGTCTTGGACCTCTTTGCCGGTCCAGCTGTTCTCGACAATGGTGTAGCGGGTGCCGGGCAGTTTGTCTTTGGGTCCGGCAACAAGCTGCGCAAGGGCTTGCCCGAGGTAGTGGGTAGTTGTGACGGGTAGCTTGCGGCTCAAGGCGTCGCCATACAGGGACAGCTTGTTGTTACGGAGATCAACGCCGACTACTCTTTGGTCGAGGAATAGATATGCGGGTACGCCACCGTGAATCTCAGTGAGGGGAACGCCGAGTTTCTTGGCCTTCTTGTTCGCTTCATCCTTGGCACGAGCGCCGACGTTGTCCTCGACTTTGAGCTCTTCGGCCGACCAGTTGACCGAGAAGTCGGAAGGGATATAAGTCGTCAACGTCTTGATCTCGGCGAGTGACGTGAGGAAATCGGGGTTGAGGTTGTCCGAGACCTGGTCGTCAACAGCCGAACTGTTGTCAGCGTTCAAGCCACGTAGACGTGTCTGCGCGGGTCAAACAGATACTCACATGAGAATGTCGACGCCCTTGAGGGCTTCACGGATATGCCCGGGGTCACTGTCGAGATGGCTGAGGACGCGCTTCTCGACGCCTCTGGGCGTACCCCCAGAGTCTTCGTCGGCGCCGTGAAGGAGGATAAGAGTGAACTTGCCCTCATCGTGGGCCTTTGCCAGAGGTATAAGTAGGGTCCTTCCCAGGGTGGTGGGGAAGGAGAGGAGGGCAACAGTGTTCTTTGTGGCCATGGTCGGTTTGTTGCTCCTTGTGCAGGCTGGGGGAACAGAATGCGAGGAAGAAGCTTGAGGGGAACGTGTGTCCACCACGTTCTTTGTATCTTGGGCATAAGCAGTAAGCTGGTCGTTCAAAGGCTTCAGAGCTTGAGCCCACGATCCATCGAGCACTGTCCCCTTCCTCGGCGAGGCGAGGAGAGGCGAGGAGAGGCGCGAGAGGCATTAGAACTCTAGCAGTCACTTGAGCGTAATGTATGGCGTCACATGGCTCGTAGGGAAGGTGACCACCGCCGGGTCCATGCGTCCGATCGATCCGCGCGATCCGATCCCACGCAGCCCGGCACATAAAGCGATCAGTAGTAGTCATTCAGTACACATCAAAACGTGCTCTGCGGCGCGGAACCTTGTTCGCTTTGGAAGATTAAGCTCTCACAAAAGAACACTTCGTTCGATCGATCCCACCATGGGCGCTCGTGATCACGCACTCGCACCTATGTCTAACGTTCGCAGTCGTCAGTCTCGCCGCACACTCGTCTCTTCTCGTCGGCACAGTCGGTACACTCAGCACCGCAACAGCACGACAAGATTGTGCGCTTTGTGTGCGTGACAGTGGGTGTGTGGTGTGCGACGTTGTCATTAATCTCTTCCCATCTAATCAGGTCGGTCAATGACAGATGAGCGACTGACCGTTGTCTCGAACTCGGCGGGGCTAGCCGCCTTGGGGAACTTAATCGTGCGGTCCTCTGTCCACTCGTAGTTCTCGATCCTCGATCCCGATCCTCTGATCCTTTCATGTCCCAAGAGTTATACTCACGTCAGATGGAATGCTCGGTCTCGGAAGATGCGAACGCATGGAATACGGTATGTGCAACGTGATAATCGGCTTCTTATCAGCGAGCCGATTGGTTGCATGTGCCTTGACCCCTGAAGCCTGGCACAACTTGATGTGGACTCGACCGCATCTCCGTTCCTCGATCCTCGTGGCATATAGCTGTAATAAGGACGTCGACTGTTGTGATATGGATCACGTGTGCCTTCTGTGCGCCCCCTCCGGCGAGCGAGGTCGGCTCAGTATCTGGCGGACGCTGAGGAATGTCGCGGGTACGTCACCTCCCGGCTCCGAGCGCACTCTGCCTGCAATAATCTCTTTGGCTACAGCTTTTTCATTCACTACTCCAACCACTACGACTTCATGACTTATTGTACACGACCCGGGCGACTCGCACGTCGTCTTGTCGGATCTACTTCTTCGCGCTGGCGAGAAGCTCATCGAGCTTGACGGGCTCGACGCCCTTGGGCTTGAAAGGGTCGATGTCAGGGTACGAGCCGGCGCCCCACTTCCTCTGCAGCTCCGCCGAGAGCGCGGCGTACACTCCCTGCTGCAGAGCAGACTTGAGATCGTCGTCGGTGATCTTCTTGACCTCGGGCTTCGAGCCGTTCACCTTCTCGAGCGCCTCGGCGATTTCCTTGCCGCTCCACTCCACCTCATTGATCGTGTAGCGCTTGCCCGGGAGCTCGTCCTTCGGCCCCGAGACGAGCTGCGCAATGGCCTTGGAGAAGTAGGGGATGGTCGTGACAGCGATCTTGCGGTCCCACGCATCGCCATACAGAGCCAACTTGTTGCCAGGGACGTCGACGCCCGAAACCTGCTCGTTCAGGAACAGGGGCGCGAACAGGCCGTTGTGGATTTCGGTGATTGGAACGCCATCAGCGTGCGCCTGCTTGTTGACGGCAGCCTTGTCCTGCGCAATACTGTTCTCGGAGACCTTCAGCTCCTCGGGCGTCCAGTTGACCGAAAAGTCGGAGGGGAAGAAGGTCGTGAGCGACTTGACCTGCGAAAGGTGCTTGAGGAACTGGAGGTGCTGCTCCTGCGGAACCTTGTCGACGGCCGAGCTTGCTGTCAGCGGTGTGCCTGTGATCGGCGGGCGATGGTGAACTCACACGAGGATGTCGATGCCCTTGAGGGCTTCGGCGACCTTAGACTGGTCAGTCTCGTTGTAGTTGAGAACACGCTTCTCGATGCCCTCGGGGACGTTCGAGGTCTTGCTGCCGTCGCGGTGGAGGGCGATGAGGGTGATCTTGCCCTCGTTGTGGGCCTTGGCGAGCTCCTTGAGGAACCCGCCGCCAACCATACCGTTGAACGAGTAGAGACCGACGACGTTCTTGCCAGACATGATGCTTTTGTTTACTGTGAGTGTGGGGGTGGGAAGACAAGGGAGAGCGATGGAAGGTGCTCAAGGGGGGTGAGAGGTACGCCGACTATATAGCAGTAATGACGACAGGCGGTGTCCATGAGACTCCGCCGGAGCCAGGCACATGGCATAGTCGACCGGAGTAAGACATCGGGGTCTGGGTCTGGATCTGTGGATCTGTGGATCTCCTGCGTGATCGCCGCATGCCTGCTTCCTTTCGCATCCCACTACCTCCGCCCATGCTTACACGAGAGATCCCACCATGGACACGCGCAATCACGCACTTGGCTGCGTCGTCGTCGTCTGCTCGGCACCCCACACCATCCACCATACACTATGGCGCACACTTTTGTCATCTTTGCGCATCGGAACTAGTCTCCGCTGGGAAGGCCATTAGCTCCGGGATATCCGGTTAGTCATTCATTACCCTCAGAGACACGGCTTGATAATCGGTTCCTTATCAGCTCAGGGAAGGGGGGGCTAAGACATGCGACAAGTGCTTGGCGCTGACCGCAACGTCCTTGCGCCCTGTATCCGCCGGAAACTGACGTCAAAGGCTCGGTCGCCTTTTCCCCAGAACAGAATCACGTGACTTACAGCTGTACTGGGCGTGGAACGTCTTGATAACGCTGACCACGTGAGGCCTATTCTTATCAGCAGCAGGGTCGTGTGGTCAGGACCTAGAGCCCCGCGCCGCGACCCGGAGACCGCGATACCGATATACCGATCGACGCCCGGTGGCAAAAGTTAGTCTCCGGTGAGTGGTTCGTGACCGTGGTCCACTCAACCGCGCCTCCACTTTGTTAGTCTTGCTTGTTGTCCATCCCTCACGTCATCCCATTCGCCCTGCTGACAACACGAGCGCGACACTCTCGTCCAACCGAGTGCTCAAGTCACACTCGGGGCTCGTCGAGACCGCAGTCGAGCAGCAATCGTCAACCTCGAATTACCTTCGCCAGCCTCGTCTTGACCGGCTCGACTGCACGCGCTGTTCTTGCTTGGCGCCAATTGCGCTCGTCGACTTCAAGACTGCCTGAACGATGAGCGTCTTGCCGACCACCTCCTCGGAGGCCATATCCCTCCAGATAGGGGACTACGATCTGGGACAGCTCGCGAAAGCGTTGAGAGCGACAAAGAGTGGAACGAAAATTCGTCCCGCGCCGAGTGAGTGTCATTCATGCCCTTCCTCGAGTCCGGGGAAGACATCTTTAGGCCAAGGTGACTGACCATTTTCTTGCAGTACCCGACGACCATATGCATCTACATACCTTCCACCTTCAAGCAACATTGCAGCCCGAGCCGGAGCACGTCGAATACCCGGATGGCATCCGCGAGAACGATTCGTATCCCGTATGGCGTGACTTCCGCCAGTCGGTTCACGACTCTGAGGAGGCGTGTGTCCCACTCACCCTGTTCCCTCCGACAGCTGACCTCATCCACATCCCGGCTAATCCCCTGAAGGCGAAGAAGTCTCTCCGCAACCGCTGCGCCAACGTCTTCCGCCCAGGCAATACCACCAAGCCCCTTGTCAAGATTCCGGACATCAATACTGGCTCTGATGCTCGACGCCAGTTCTTCCCAAGCTCGATTACGTGGGACCACCTCAACTGGATTCACGCCGCTTTGTCACTTGACCCCGAAGAGCCGCCCTGCCGCAGAGGCAAGTATCGCCCCGAGCAGAAGCGCGTGTACCTACGCACCGGCGCGGATGTGGCCTGGATGCCCGACGAGTCGGGTGACGCAAATGAGTACTCCGTCACTCTTTCCATCTCTATCGACGTCTACCTTGACATGAGCGTCCTTCTGTTACCACAGCCGGATGTTTCGAACGATCTCCTCGGTCTCGTTCTTGTCTCGCTCCTCCCGGCTGATCTTGGTGAACAACCTCATCCGTCCCGCGAAGGTCTCGGAGTAGCCCGCGCCGACGCCCTGAAGGCCTTCTACGCCGCCCTTCGTCCGGCGCCTGACCTGCCATACGGCTTTGACGCTCGCAAACTCCAGCCGGAGTCGATGACCAAGCCACTGCTGCCGTTCCAGAGGCGCTCCGTTGCCCGTCTACTTGAGCGCGAGGGATCGCCAATGGTGACTGGCAACAAGGCGTTCACCTACCCAGAAGGTCAATGGGTCAAGTACGACTTTGGAAAGTTTGGCGAGTACGCTTTCCATCGTCTCACTTCGCAGCTTGTCCGTCTCCCTACGGACCGCAAGGGCAAAGGAAGGGCTGATGACAACTCGTGGGAGGATAGTCTCCACCACGTCTTCCCCCTCTCTAAAGTCCGCGGGACCATGCTCTGCGAGGAGATGGGACTTGGAAAGACCGTGGAAGCAATCGCGCTGGTGCTGCTTCACCCTCACCCCCTCTCGCTTCAGCGGCCCAGGACTCAATCCACTCTGGCAGACAGTGCTCGCCAATTGCCCGAGATCAATCTCAGCAAGAAGCCGGACTTTGAGCCCGAGGTTCAGCAGTGGGTAGAAGGGCAGACCCAGGCGTTCGCCAACTCTGTTGCGTGGTCGGAGGAGGGTCAACTCAATGTTGCCTCTGTTGCTACCACCCTTATCATCACCCCTCAGTCGCTCTTAAACCAATGGGTTTCTGAAATGAAGCTGCACGCGCCCTCGCTCAGGGTGTGTGTCTACCCAGGGTGGACAGATCTCATCAAGCAAGTGGAGAAACGTCGCAAAGCTGCTTTGCTCGAGAGGACGAGGCAGGCCGCGAAGAGTTTGAAGCGACAGCGGGCCAAGTTCCGCAACGACACTCGCCGGAAGTATGCCAGAGGCGACTCAGGCGTCAAATCCGAGGTTAACTCGGACGATGAGGACTACTTAGACTTGGAGACCGAGTCTGAAGGTGACGACGACGAGGAGTTCATCGCTACTCCGAAGAGCGAAGACGGAGAGAATCTCCTCGACCTGACTCAGCAAGCCTTCCTTGAATACATCCGCGGCTTTGACATTGTCATCACCACCTACCAGACTCTCTCCAGCGATCTGAACGTGGCCGACCCTGCTCCTCGCCGTAGTCGCCGTTCCACTGCCAACTACCGTCTCAATGAACGCCCACGCAGCCCGCTGATCATGGTCGAGTGGTGGCGTGTCATCATGGACGAAGTGCAGCTGCAGAGTGACTCGAGCACCTCGGCGCAGATGGTCTCCAAGATTCCCAGGCAGTGCTCGCTCGCCATGTCTGGCACGCCTGCTCGCTCCAGCATCTCCGATCTGCAAGGCTCCCTCAAATTCCTTCACGTGCCCGTCGCTAGCAGCGTCATTTGGAGCCGCATCACTCAGCCCTCCAACAGGGCCGCATTCGAGGGTCTTTTCAAGGCGATCAGCGTGCGCACAACAAAGGCTGAGGTGGTTGGCGAGTTTAACCTCCCCAACCAGACTCGGTACGTCATCCCGATCGAGCTGTCCGACATTGAGATGCACTACTACCTCGACGTGCTCGAGCGCCAGCGCGAGCGTCTGGGTCTTACCGATGGCCGTCAAAGGGATCAAGAGCTGGACTTCAGTGCCTACCGCAATGCTCTGCGCCACCTCCGCCAGATCTGTACCCATATTCAGGTCGGAGGTCTCGAACCAAACCAGCGCGCAGCCAACCGCCGTGGCGATCGCATCCAGCTCGGTCGGCAGCTCATGACCATGGAGCAAGCTCTGAAGAAGATGCGCGACGACCTTGAGGAGAACTTCACGCTAATGTCTCGCAACCTCTACCGTACGCAGCTTGACAAGGCGCAATTGGTTGTGCGCAACGAGTCGGACGATCTACGCAACTTGAAGGCTCTTGCAATCTACGAGCGTGTGCGCGAGGGAGCCCTGAAGTTACTTGAGGATGCGAGGGCAGAGCTGAACAGGCTGACTGGCGGCCGCGAAGACTCAGTGGACGACGAAGGGCACAAGGACGAGTCGCAAGCTGAGAAGGCGAAGCGCCTGCAGGTGCAGTCTGCGAGGGCTGCCGTCCGCGAGACTTTGAACATTCTCCACTTGACCTGGTTCTTGCAGGGCGATGTCCATCACACGAACAAGGAAGAGGAGTCGGAAGTGCAGGCGTACCAGAACGCCGAGAACATCCGTCGTGAGATCCTGGCACGTCCTCTGAAGGCGGCCGAGCGGGTCGTCCAAGCCATGTCGGACGCTGTCGCGCATCGTGGTGCGATCACCAGCCTCGCAGAGCTGCAGACGAAGGACACTCGTCGCAGCGGCGGTCTGATGTCTGGGGATATCGTCGCTCAGACAAACAGCCTTCTCAAGATTCTGAACGACAACGGAGTGCTCGTCTTCAACTGGCGCAACAAAGTCGTCGAGCTTCTCAAGACACCGATTGAGGCGAAGGACGACGCTGTGCCGGGAGTCGGCGAGGGTCAAGACATCGAGAATCCCGATGAGGAGTATTACGCTGAGGCACTGAAAGCCCAGGGAGATTGTAAGCCCGAACGTTTAGTAGTCCGAAGCTAACCTGCAGTGGATGCTTACCTGACCGCCTACGCTGCGGCTATCGCGGACCGCAAGGAGATGCTTGTCGAGGAGCGCACACTCCTCGCCGTTCACGATGCTCACATCACGAAGAAGCGCTCGACGGCCAACTCAAAGGACGCCGAAATCATTATCGACCCCGACCTTCCTACGGACGTACAAGACTTGACCGTCAAGCTGCTTCTTGAGCGCAATGCGTTCCGCGAGAAGCGCACTGAAGAGGCTTGCGAGCGGCCGCTCAAAGCGCTCTTAATGGATCTTGGCAACATCGTGCACGCAGCCAGCAGGCCCGAGGAAGCGGCCATTGCCAAGGGCATCGCCGATATGCTTCGAGATTACATCAAGACGCAGAGTGAGATTGTCGATAAGCTGAACAAGGAACTCGACATGCTGCGCGACACGCACAACAGTCGAGTGAAGTACTTTGCCGCACTGCAGGAGATCTCGGACTCGGTGGCGGTCCCTACGTTCAAAGACGTTCGCAAGGAGATCGAGGTCAAGGACCGACAAATAATCGATGCGGAAACGACACTTGCGCGCTGGTCGGTCAGGCGACGCTATCTCGGTTTCCTGGACGTGGAGAACAAGAATGCTGAGGACATCAAGGAGAACTGCGCAACCTGCTTCGGTACCTCGGACGATACGCACGCCGTGCTTCTGCACTGTGGGCACATGTTCTGCGTCTCCTGCTTCACTGAGTATCGCAAGGCCCTGTTCATCAGTCGCAAGTGTGCCAACTGCAAGGCCGTCATCGACGAGAAGAAGCTTCAGCGCGTGCGCATTAAGGCGCCGGAGGAGGGTGAAGCCTCGCAGTCTCAGGCTCAGCCTGGGTCCGAGCCTCAACCTGAGGCGATGGAGGTCGATCCCGCAACCGAGAAGGAGGACGAGGCGCGCGAGGCGGAGCGACGTGCCGCCGACCTCGCCAAGCTCAACATGCTGAGCGCAGACCGCATGCGCCCCGTCGCTAACATCGACATGATGGGCGAGTTTGGATCAAAGGTGGGAGTTAAACGGGGTGCGATAGCAGCTGACGACAGATCAATTTCCTGGTGAAGCATCTTATCTACTACCGCCTCACCCAGCCTAACGTGCGGCATGTCGTGTTCTCGAACTGGGCGGACTCGCTGCGCATCGTCGAGCGCGCACTGACCGTAAACCGCATTCGCTTTGTGTCGCTCGACTCGAACACGAAGAAGAATGACGTTGTGCACCAGTTCCAGAACGACGCGAGCATCACCGTCTTCCTTCTGCATGCGGAGCGCGAGAGTGCCGGTCTCACGCTGACGGCCGCATCAGTCGTGCACCTTCTCGAGCCCATTATGCAGCACTCATTCGAACTGCAGGCTATCGGCCGCGTAGATCGCTTGGGTCAGGAGAAGCAGACGACTGTCTACTGCTACGCGACCATGGACACTGTGGAGAGCCGCATCCTCTCCCAAGGCGTCCGCAACGGCACCAGCATCTATCTCACCGATAAGGACGAGGACGAGAAGGTCGCTGCGGCCCTGCCCAATGTCCCGCATGCTGCTGAGCGCGGCGGCGACGTGACCCTCGGCGAAACGAACACTTCGGAGCTGCTCCGCCTCATTATCTAGTTGTTTCTTCTTCTACGAGGCTGGCCTCCCCCGCTTTCTTTCTGTTGTACAATAGATACGCACCTTTGATCACGATCTCCATCAAGCCATGTGAAGTACAGATTGTGTGTATGTGATGGGGTGCATCATGCTGTAACGATCCTACAAACTCTCTACTCTACTGACGGTCACGGTCACGCGGTTATCAAATCTCTAGATAGCTCTAGTCCTCACGGGGGTTCTTGACCTCGGCCAGAACGCCTCCGCTCTTGACCTTACCCCATCCGATGAGACGCCAGTGCTTGTCGATACGACGCGAGAGGGCGATCTTCTCTCCCTTCTCGGTGCACGCGGGGGTAACGAGCTGGATGGTGACGTCTCCGCCCTTGACGGCCATGATGCGACCTCCGGTCTGGGAAGCACCGATGTTGACGAAGAGCATCTCTCCAACGACGAGTTTTCCGACCTTGGCCTTCTTGTTGTCCTCGGTCTTGACACCCAGCAGACGGCGGAGGAGGAAGACCTCAGCCTTAATCTCGGTGTAGATGTTGGGTCCCTTTCCGACCGAGCTCATGACCATTCCGAGCAGGCGGTCAGCACGGCAGAGGGCGGGGTCGACGAGCGTTCCGACACCGATAAGACCTCCGGGAACAGCGAACTGGAGGTGGTTCTGCTCAGCGTTCATCGAGACAATCTTGCTAATGAGCGGGCGGCAGGTGACCTTGCCCTCCGTGTCGCGCGTGATGATGCCGGGGCGAATCTCAACCTCCTGGCCCACCTTAAAGACACCCTGGAGAATCGATCCACCGGCCACACCACCCTTGAGCTCGTCGACGGACGCACCGGGCTTGTTCACGTCGAACGAACGGATCACCACCATCCGCGGCTCGGCCGTGAAGTCGTACTTGGGCGGCTCGATCTTGGCGAGCGCCATGACGACAGCGTCAATGTTGAATCGGAGCTGGGCAGAGACGGGGATGATCGGGGCAAGACGCGCAGTCGTGCCCTCGACGAAACGCCGGATCTGCTCGCAGTGCTCCACAGCCTCGCTCTCGCGCACAAGGTCCATCTTGTTCTGCAGGATCACAATGTTGTGCGGGTCGATACCGATGATCTCGAGCGCGGCAAGGTGCTCTCCGGTCTGCGGCTGCGGGCACGATTCGTTTCCGGCAATAAGAAGGAGCGCACCGTTCATGACGGCCGCTCCCGTAAGCATCGTAGCCATGAGAATGTCGTGTCCCCTGGGAGGGTCAGCTGGCTGTGTAAAAGCGGTAACGTAGCTACTCACGGGCAGTCGACGAACGAGACGTGTCGGATCAGGTCCATGCGAGAGTCACATCCTGGCCTCTCGCACTTCGGGTGCAGCTCCTTGCTCGACGGGTACGAGCGGTAGCACGAGGGAGGCGGGCAGTTGGGGTTCTGGCACTTGTAGATCTGGTTTGTCAGCTAGGGGTCAACCATCCGGCAGCTGTACACACCTTGGCGTTGGCGTAACCAAGTTTAATTGTAATGTTACGCTCGAGCTCGTTCTTGAAACGAACAGTCTGCACACCAGAGATGGCACGGACGGTCGACGACTTTCCGTGCGCGACGTGTCCGATGGTACCGATGTTGATCTGAGCGTTAGCGGGATAGCGATGGTGGAGTGGAGGACGCGGAAAGCTGACGCGGCGATCGGGCGATGGTGATGCTGACGAGATGCGATGGAGCAGCGCGTTGAGCTCTGTTTACGCGACGGACCCCATCTGGAGAGTGATGAGAGCGCCGAAAAGCATGCACAAGTTCCGCTCTAAGCAGCTGCTGGTCCAACGCATCCCATCTCGCGCACTTTTGCCACTGAACAGAGTCGAGCCGCACATCGCGATACTCACGGTAGCCTGGTTCATGATGACCTCCGGGCTGAGCGCGGTGAGCTTGGTGAGGTCGACGTCGACGGGCTTGACGTCGGCACCGCCCTCGGTCTGGAAGGCAGCAGTTGGGTCGTTAACGGCGGCCATATCGGATGAACAATGAGCGATCGGGGAGGATGACAAGAGGAGATGCGACTTTTCGGGCTAGGGACTGGGGGATTCGCGATGTGCAAAGTCGGTTTTCGGTGCGTTCTAAGGCGGTCCGACGGGGTCGTTTCAACGGGCAACTGGTCGAAGTCGAGTCGGTGACGAACGCTTTTGGGATAGTCTAGAAGAGACAAGTGGATAGCGTGGCGACGGGTTATTCAGACGCTTCTCGATTGTCGATGACAGCGCTCGCCGAGTCGACACAAAAGATGGAGGGCGCCGATCGCCACCCTCGCGGCGTTTCGGAAATACTCCCGCCCTCACCGTAGAGAGCGAGCGCAGAGGGCACGCAGCCTGGGTGGGTGCGGGCCGTACCTGCTCCTGCTCCTGCTGCTGCTCGGCGTCGTCGTCTTGGTCGTCTCGAGCATTGAGGTCACTGCGCAACACATCGATACCATGGCCGGTGAGTATGGCGTGCTCGGCAGAACGGACAGCGACACGACGGTGCCGACGCATCGACAATCAACGAACACTTCTAGATCCGCGACGCCGACAGCTCCCGATCGACCTCAGTTTGACTGACACCCCAGGCTTCCACTACCACGCCCCTCCTCTGCTCAACCGCGTCCTCGCCAAGGGCCTCGGCGCCGGCATGTGGTTCTTCGTCTTCTACCGTGCTAGGTGAGTGGTTTGCGTTCGATGAAGACTTGGACGAGGGATCTCCAAGACGGGCCAGTCGGACTATGGACGACATCTTGCGACTCCGCTCGGCCCGATCGACATTGCGATCGCCTATACGCTCAACGATGCAACGGAACGCAACCAGCGCTGTTCAAATAGCGTCATCGACAGTGAGAGGGACTGCTTCCGAATCGGAGACGGCAAGTAGCTTGTTGCGCGTCGCATATTCAGATCGACAACATGCCCGGCAGTCAGGTCCATCTGAGATTCGTCTTCCTTCCGATCCGCTGTCTATCGTCTTGTCTGGAGGCCCAAGATCTCGTCTTTGATCGTCTGCCGAGCTCACTTCACTCCGTAGTGCCTAGCTAACATCCCAGGCAAGACGGCGCCGTCCTTCTCGGTCTCAAGCACCCGTGGGACGGACACGGCGACCACGGCGACCACCACTAATCGCTAAAATCGACCGACCAGCCGACCGACCACCTAGCAAATTGTAGACTGAAGCATGGATACATCACGGACTCAACAGACCGCTGGCGGGTGTCGGAGGGCGAAGCGGTGACATGACGGCCTGGCTCAATGAAGGTTGTGGGCGGCCAATCGGAGACGTCCTGGAGGTCACACCGACGCGGTGGAGGTTATCAGTGCGACCGTCTTTGAGGTCTGTGGATCGTCTGGTGAGCGGGAGCGAGGTGCTCGGATGACAGTCCGGGATCGCTCCCGCGTGTACAACAAGCGACTGCATGGGATGGTCAAGCGTGGTTTCAAACGAGAGGACGTGGGGGCGGAGCCCGCCAGTTTGCGGCAGCGCTTCTGCATTGCTCTGTTGATCTGTCGTGCCATCAACCGACCATGCGCACCGATCTTGCCAAACGCCCCACCTCCGCTTGGCGTGTTCGCGTGCGTGTGCTTGCTGGGTCCGGAAGAATACTGATCACTGAATGGCTGTTTCCGGCAAGCTCGCCAATCTCGAGGAGATGTCGTGGTTCACTGACCTAGAGGCTGCGAGAGGATGTTGTGGTTCACTGACCTTGAGGCTGCCAGGCCTGTGAACTGATCTTAGCTTTGAGTACTGTCACCTGTTACTCTCCTTCGGTCATCAACACTCCACAAGCTCTCCAGGTCCCGCCTTCGGATGGTCAACAAACGAACTACTCGACATCGGCCGCAATATTGCTCCGTCACAGCCTGTTCCCATCAGTTCTGCTGCTCAGCCCCCTGTAGGCAGTCGAGCAGCCTCTCTCGACCCTCGTCATCCACTGAATCTGCGTGCTTTCTCACGAAATCGGAAAGCAGAGCCGCTCATGGCCGCAGTGGAGTCCTTTCCATCAGTAATGACCTCCTCGCTAGTATATCGGTTAGTATAACCGCCTCTCAAACGAGAGTCCTTCACTTGAAGTGATCGCGGTAGAGCAGGGTTCGACTCCCTGGCGGGGAACAAAGCTCGACAGAGCTGGCTTTTTTGGCCCCTGTGGCGGCTTGGCAGCCTTGACAGACGATCGTAGAGGTCGGAAAACAAGAGAGGATACGGTAGCACCCCGTTCCTGAGGCTTGGCAGGGCCGAGAAGTTGTGGCTGCAGCCGGACCCATAAACAAGCATCAACTGTCTTCCTTCAAGTACGCCTGCGGGCCATAGCGGGGCCGAAGATAGCTAGCACAATAATGCATGCCGGGCGAAAAGCATCGCAGATGTCATCTGAATGTCATGTCGTAAAGAGATCTTTCAGCGCCACTCATGACGCGCGAGTGTCATTCCTTGTATTGGCCCCCCGTTTATCGTTATTTTGATGAAACGCGTCTAAAGTTGACATCAGCCGGCATCTGGAGTCGGAGCGCGCCTCGCGACCACCAGAAGTGGACATTACGCACGCGTCCTCGGCTTGAGTTTGCTTCATCTTTTCACTTGTCCACAATTCGTTGCTGTGTTCACTGCGTTCTCTTCGACTTGTACCCATTGTAAACGCCAACACCCGCCCGATACCCCAGTTCCTTTAGCGATGGCTTCCTCGGCCGTTCCCTCGCTCGTAGCCGACTCCACCGCCGGTACCGCGTCCACTTCCATGTCCCCTGCGCCAAGTACGCCCGGAGCGGATCAAACAACAACAAGAGAAGTCAAGGAAGAGGTGATCCAGCCCCAGGATGAGAAAGTTGATCCAGAGGTATGTCTCTTTGTTCTGCGACAGTGTGTTCCATACTCGTGCTGACATAACCGCCTCTCTTGATCACGCCTTTGCCCTTTCCGTCTTATATCACGCTTCCCACATCGACCGTCTCGACGATGCCCACTTGTTCCTCGCCCATTCACGACAATGCCTTCCAAAACTACCAACTCACCTGAGCAGGCCGCCGCCCGTGCTGCGCGCTTGAGCTTTCTGCTCGAGAAGTCGGGAGTGTATGCCAAGATCATCGGAGACCGGATGGAGCGACAGCAAATCGAGAAGGCGAACGCCAACGCACGAGCAGCGACGCGCAAGGCGAACAAGGAGAAGCGTAATGCCGAGGGTGCGACTGTTGGGCGTGAGGGCATGCGTGACCGCACGGAGGCGGTTGAGCCTCTGAAGAAGCGGAGACGAGCAGAGGACACCCGCCGGAGAGGAAAGGCGGCCGAGCCGGATCTGAAGGAGGCACTTCAGGCTGCCGAGGTCAAGCACGAAGCTTCCGATGTCAAGAACGAGGAGGAGGAGGAAGAGGGAGACAAACAGTACTCCTTCGTTCAGCCGGAGCTTGTCACCGGCGCCAAGCTGAGAGACTACCAGCTCGCCGGCGTGCAGTGGATGATCAGTCTCTACGAGAACGGCCTGAACGGCATCCTGGCTGACGAGATGGGACTTGGCAAGGTGAGTTAAGGATTCCGTAGCTTGGCCTAACTCTCAGACTCTGCAAACCATCTCTTTCCTCGCCCACCTTCGCTCCAAGGGGACGTGGGGACCATTCCTCATCGTCTGCCCGCTCTCTGTGCTCCACAACTGGGCGTCAGAGTTCGAGAAGTTCGCCCCATCTATTCCTGTTGTCATGTATCACGGAACGCCAGAGCACCGTTCTGAGCTTCGCGGGACCCGCATGCAGGCACCCAGGACAGGCGGCGTCGTCCGTAAGGGCAAGAGAGGCGCCAACGGAGCGACTGTAGGCTCAAACACGACCTCGACCTTCCCGATCATCCTTACCACCTACGAGATCTGTATGCGTGACCAGAAGTACCTCTCTGGTTACATGTGGAAGGTGAGCTACCTGCCGCTCGCACAGCTGACGTGCAGTTCATCGTCGTCGACGAAGGCCATCGTTTGAAGAATCTCGACTGCAGGCTCATTCGAGAGCTCAAGACGTACACCAGTGCCAACCGCATGATTCTCACGGGAACGCCTCTCCACAACAACTTGTCTGAACTATGGTCGCTTCTGAATTTCATCTTGCCGGATATCTTCGACGACCTCGACTCCTTCCAACAGTGGTTCAACTTTGACGACGTGCACTCTTCGGCTGGCGATGGTCTCCTGAACAAGGCCGCCATCGTCCAGCAGCTGCACGAGATCCTCAAGCCCTTCTTGCTGCGCCGATTGAAGACCGAAGTCGAGAAAGAGCTGCCGCCGAAGAAGGAGTACTTGCTCTATGCGCCTCTTACCCAACCCCAGAAGGACTTGTACCAGGCCATCGTCGATGGCGATCTCAGGGACTACCTGATCAAGAAGCTTACTGGAGGTGACGAGAGTGTACTTGAGCCGCCCAAGGAGATTGAGTTTGTCGAGGAACAGCCGAATGGTGTGCGCTCGCGCCGTTCACAGGCTACACAGAACTCGAAGACGTCTGCTGATGTTGGACGAGATTGGCGCATCGCCCAAGCCCGTGAGTTGCAGCAACCAGGCTCCGAAACTGACTTATCAGTGAAAAAGGTGAACAACCTGCACCTGCAAAACATGATCATGCAGCTGCGCAAGGTCGCCTCCCATCCGTTCCTATTCGACTGGCCATACGATCCCGAGACTAACGAGCTCATTGTGGATCAGGAGCTCGTCAACCAGAGTGGCAAGATGCTTCTACTTAACCGCCTCCTGGACGCTCTCTTCGCCAAGGGACACAAGGTGCTGCTGTTCTCTCAATTCACCACGATGCTTGATGTCATTGAGGATTGGGCAACGCTCTTCAAGGGCTTCAAGGTGTGTCGCATCGACGGCACCACAAAGCAGGACGACCGCCGGCTGCAGATGGACGAGTTCAACAACAGCACTGGTCCCGATGCCCCCAACCTCTTCCTCCTCAGTACCCGCGCAGGAGGTCTCGGTATCAACCTCGTGGCCGCTGACACTGTCATCTTCTTCGACCAGGACTGGAACCCTCAGATGGACTTGCAGGCTCAGGACCGCGCGCATCGTATCGGGCAGAAAAAGCCCGTGCTTATCTTCCGCCTCGTATCCGAGCATACCATCGAGACCAAGATCCTGCAGAAGGCAACGAACAAGCGCAAGCTTGAGGCGCTGGTGATCCAGGAGGGCAAGTTCGGCAAGGTTGTCGATGACAATGGGCGAGTTTTGCTGGGACGGCAGAAGGAGAAGAGTACGATTGATGTAGCTCGCGCTCTACTCGACCTCGAGGGCGAGCAGATCAACGTCGCCTCGGCCGACGACACCATCATCTCCGACGCAGACCTTGAGGTTCTCCTCGACCGTTCGCCGGAGGCTTTCGCGCGCAAGAAGGGCTGGGCTGCTGGTCTCGCCAAGGCTGGCACGAAGGCGCGCCAGGACAAGCTCGCCAAGGGAGAGAGGACGGCATTCGAAGTATTCGTGCCGGCCAAGGACGAGGCAGCGGACGGGCTCGCGCACATGTTTGCAGGCGATGGGGAGAAGGAGGACGACGAGTAGATTGTTACAAAGGGCTTGTGTTGTTAATTTCCGTTGTACTCATACCATTTTCTGCATTTTGCACCTCTTGTCATACTTTCAATACTCCATGCCATGCAATCATACCATATCAGGCCTGCAGCCGCATTCACATTATTGTATAGATGTACCAATGCATGTGGCCCCTGTGAACCCACAAATTCGCTAAAAGGACGGAAAACTCCACAATCTCCACTGGACGCCACGCGATGGCTCGGCCACGTCGACGGCTAATCCGGACGCGACGCGCTGGAGATCTGCATGACGGACCAACGGCTGAGCCCGACTTCTTGTGTCACCAACCACTTTCCTTTCAACCACCACCACCATGTCGGTACAGGCGCGCAACCGCCGACCACGCGGCAACAGCCCGCCTCTGCCTGTTTCTGAGAAGTTTGAAGAGCGGAAGGTGAGTGCATGGAGCTCGGCTCTGCTATTGGCCTCGGCGGAACAACAACAACAAATGTTGCTCTCCGTGAGACATGCTGTTCAGCCACGGAGCTGCCTGCGCGGTTAAGCAATGGGTGCTCTCATGATTCAGAACTCCGTGTGTGTACAGTGGCTGACATTGAACAGCGCGTTGACCCGCGCCCCGCCATCCATGCCGAGGACCTGCGTCAGGAGCGCCTGACGTCTTACGCCGTTGCCCTCGCGCTGACGTTCGGAGCGATCTGCGTGCGCTTCTGGGGCATCAGGCATCCTCACCAGGTCGTCTTCGACGAGGTGCACTTCGGCGGCTTCGCCAACCAGTATCTTCGCCGCGAGTACTACTTCGACGTCCATCCGCCGCTAGCCAAGATGCTGAATGCGCTTGCGGGCTGGTTCGTCGGGTACGACGGCAACTTTGCCTTCAAGAGCATCGGTGACGACTACATTGAGGCCGGTGTGCCGTACGTTGCCATGCGTAGCTTCGTCGCGATTATGGGTGCCGTCACGGTTCCGCTTGTCTATGCCATCATGCGCGAATCCGGGTACCCGATCGCCATTTCTGCTTTCTCCGCCTTCCTGGTCCTCTTCGGTGGGTTGAAGGAATGTTCCTCATGAGCAGCAACTGACGTTTCCAGACAACGGTCACATCACTCAGACCCGCTTGATTCTCCTCGATGCTGCCCTCTGTCTCTTTATGGCGCTCACCCTGTTCACCTACGTCAAGTTCCACCAGATGCGGTACCGCGAGTTCACGCAGGAGTGGTGGTTCTGGCTCCTGGCGACTGGGTTCTCTTTGGCCTGTACCCTCGGTTGCAAGATGGTCGGCCTCTTCACGTTCTTTACAGTCGGCTCTGCCGTTATCTGGGATCTCTGGGAGATCCTTGACATCAAGAAGGGCTTCACCATGGTGAGCTAGAGCTCCGGAAACCCACAGCTGACGAGACAGACGTATTGGTGGAAGCACTTCATTTACCGCGCCATCGGCCTCATCGTCTTCCCCTTCATCCTCTACCTTTCCTTCTTCTGGGTCCACTTCAAGATCCTCAAGAACACTGGTCCTGGTGACTCTTTCATGTCTCCCGCGTTCCAGGAGACGCTCCACGGCAACGAGCTGCTTCTGAACGCCCAGGAGATCCGCTACTACGACACCATCACCCTCAAGCACAAGCACACCGAGAAATTCCTCCACTCCCACCCCGACAAGTACCCGCTGCGCTACCCCGACGGCCGTATCAGCTCGCAGGGTCAGCAGGTCACTTGCTACCAGTTCAACGACACGAACAACCACTGGCAGATTCTGCCTACTCGCCCGATCCCCGACAGCGGCCGTGGCCGCGTTGTGCGCCACAGAGACATCGTCCAGTTCCGTCATGTCGGCACCAACACCATTCTGCTTACGCACGACGTTGCTTCCCCGACAATGGCTACGAACACCGAGTTCACCACCGTCGACCCCGACAACGAAGACCGCAAGGACGAGACGTACTTCCAGCTGGTCGTCGAGGACGCGCACGAGGGCGAGCCGATCAAGTCGCTCTCGTCACACTTCAAGGTCATGCACATGAAAACGCACGTATGGCTCTGGACGCACAGGACCAACCTCCCCGATTGGGCTCACAACCAGCAAGAGGTAAACGGCAACAAGCGGGCAGACGACCCAACACTGTCGTGGCTCGTGGACTCGATCATCGAGGACGGCCAGGGTCAGGACTACCAGAACCGCACGGCGCAAGTCGAGGAGAAGCCGGTCCGCAAGATGGCCTTCCTGAAGAAGTGGTGGGAGCTGCAGATTCTGATGCTGCAGCACAACGCTGGCCTGTCGTCTGACCACCCGTATGCGTCGCAGCCGATTGAGTGGCCATTCTCGCTCTCCGGTGTCTCGTTCTGGACCGACCCCGACACGAATCAGCAGGTCTACATGATCGGCAATCTGCTCGACTACTGGATCTGTTCGATTGCGCTGTCGATCTTTGTCGGCGTGCTCGCCGCGGACATGATTGCGCGCCGTCGTGGCATCGAGCCGATTGAGGGACCCATCCGCAACAGGCTGTACCGCAACACGGGCTTCTTCCTGCTCGCGTGGGCGTTCCACTACTTCCCCTTCTATACCATGGCCCGCCAGCGCTTCCTGCACCACTACATGCCCGCGCACATTGCGAGCGCGCTCGTGGCCGGCGGCGTCATCAACTTCATCCTCGTCGAGGCTGTCAACTACCCCATGTCCAAGGCTGGACCGCGCACGCGCCTTCGCCCCACGACCCGCGTCAGCCTCTCGCGCCGCAAGCTCGGTGTCCTGGCCGGTCTCTTCGCCATTGTGCTGTGGTGCTTCTGGTTCCTGGCGCCGCTCACGTACGGCACGTCGCTCACGCCCGAGCAGGTCGGCCGCAGGAAGATGCTCTCCACCTGGACGCTCCACTTTGAGCCCAAGGTCACACACGACGTCCAGATCCCAGGAGAGGAGATCACCATTGGCGCCGACTAAGCGACCCCTCGTTAGGGCGTTGCACTTCCACTCACAAAATATAGATACCCTAGGTACACTCCAGTACATGCATACTATTCTCCACAAAGGGTCCGAAAGACTCTAAGTATGTCCTTCGATGATGATGCCAAGCTGCGTCCATGGCCGGAAAGAGACCACACCTGACACAGCGACTGGTGGAGGTCCCAAGGTGGAGGTGATGCCAGAGGATGATGACGGCAGTCACAGGGGTGGCATTGTTTGGACGGGCGCGCGCGGAGCCTAAATCACGTGGGTTTTGCTCACACTTTCGACGGCCCGCGATTGTGTTGCGCCTGGAAACATTAGGCCGTCATCGCTGTCATCACCAGTTTTCTGTCACCTCTGCCCAGCCCAGCGCACCTCCGCCGACTTCGGCCGATCATCCACACAGCAAGGCAAGGCCATCGAAGGCGCGGCTGCACGGAAAAGCACAAAGGGAACTCTGCTGTTCGCAGAACTCGGCCCCCGGCTGTGCGACGGCTGAAAGACATTGCTTCGCTTCGACTTTGACCCCCGACTTCGCGCGCTATGTCCTACCAGCAGAGCTACGGCGGGTACCAGCAGCAGCCGGTGTATCCTACGCTCCCTGCTGCTGGACAGCCGAGCAACACCGTGGTTCCCTACGGCGGAGATCAGCAGCAGCAGCAACAACAGCAACAACAGCAGCAGCACCACGGCCTCCATCTCCCTCACCTCCCTCATCTTCCGCATCTCCCCCATCTTCACCTCCCCTTCGGCAGTCACCAGCACAGCGGACAGCAGTCGAGCCTCCCACCTGCTAGCGCGGGCAGCCTGACTGCGCCGAACTACAACAGCTGGAACGCTCGCCAGGGATATGGATATGCGCCTGCCGTGACTGTCCCGCAGCTGCAGCCCCAGCAGCTCGAGACAGTCAGCAAGGATGAGGACCCCATCTACGGACCTCTGGGACGAGCACGAGGGAAGATTGACCGAGGACTGACAAGCGACAATGAGATCTCGCCGGATCTCGGAGACCTGTTCACCCCCTGTAAGTCATTTCACCTCTCACTGTCTTGCACACGAGCTGATTGCAGCCGCCGAGCCCGTTTACGTTCGGCCGCCTGCTGATTCGAAGGCGTTCCTCAACATGCGTATCCTGAAGAACGTCCCGATCCCAGACGCGCTTCACTCCGAGCTTAGCTGTGAGTTGTGCACCGCCATTGTGCCCCGCCACTTTGGCTGACGAACAGACAAACATGTGGCCGCACGGATGGGTATTTTCGAGGAAATCGAGCGGGCCTGGTTCGTCGTCCAGAACAGGCTGTTCCTGTGGAACTACAACGACGGGCGGGAGTTCAGCCGCTACGACCAGATGTCTGGCGAGATCCAGGTCGTAGGATTGGTACGGGCTCGGAAAGAGGTGTTCATTGATAACATCACGCACCTTCTTATCATCTCCACGGCGTCGCGGACAAAAATGCTCGGCCTGTCCCAGGAGGAGAACGGCGAGCTGTCGATGTACACGACCGACTTTGAGGTCGACTCGCCTGCGCAGTTCATCGAGGTGCAGGGTACGGACGACGGGCGCGTGTTCCTGCTCGGCAACAACAAGGATATCTATGAGCTCGAGTACACGGCTAACAGCGGATGGTTCGGCAACGGAACGAAGATGTGGATCACGAACCGGACGAGCTCTGTCATCGCCAACTGGGTGCCGTCGATCTTTACGCCGGCGAACCGCGAGGGCGTTGAGAAATTTGTGGTCGACCCGCAACAGAACCGCCTCTACACGCTGCAGACGAGCGGTGCGATCGAATGGTTCGACGTGTCCGGCACCAAGTTCGAGAGCAGGGGGAAGTACGTCCACGGACGGAGCGACCTCATCCGCCTGCAGTACGGTGGACCGCCCCCGCAGCATGCTGCTGCTAAGATCGTCAACATTGCGCCCATCCGCAGCTGCGAGAGCAAGAAGGCGTGGATCGTTGCTATCTCGGCGAACGGCTCCCGTCTATATCTTGGGGCAGCAGGCTTCTACCCCGGCAGCTCGGGCATGCTTAGCCTGCTCGGTCACAGGCCGCCGCCACCCAACTGCACGAAGGCGGACGCCAACTCGTTCTACTCGTCCGGCACCATGATCGCGGTCAAGGTCGAGGACACGAGCAAGACGGTCGTCAGCTATGTCACGACCGCTGCTGGGCGCATTTCGAGCCAGCGGGAGAACGCCCACACGCAGCCCGGACAGACGGTGTACCAGCAGCCCATCCTCCAGGAGTGGGTCGAGTCTGGCACCATTCCGGCTCAGGTCTGGACGATTGCCGAGGTCGCCAAGACCAACCCCGCATTCTCTCCCCTCTCTCTCCGTCGGCCAGACCTGGTCGCGCTGTCTGCTCTGCCCCGTGAGGCGACTGTTGGCGCCCGCCAGTTCCTCATTCTCACAAACAGTGGCATGTTCTGGGCGCTCCAGCCGCGGCCTGTTGACATGTACCAGGACGACATCGGACTCGAGAAGGAGGAGGCCGCCAAGACGTGCGGCACGGCCTTTGGACGCATTCAGGTCGCTGCGATGTGCTACCAGCTTGCCTCGGAGGCGACGGGCAAGCAGCCCGAGATCGCCTCGACCGCCATGAATATCCTTCTGACGTGCGACCCGCCAGTCGTCCAGACTCAGCCGAATGGTGCGCGCACGATCAACTACTCGCCGCGCCACGACGGTTACGCCCTGTCTATCGCCCGTCTGCTGCGCCCGATCTGGGACAACAAGGTCACGCTCCCTGCACCGAAGGGCCTGCAGAAGCTTGCCGTCAGCGAGAAGGTCTTGCTTGAGGTCCAGTCCAACCTTGCCAAGCTGCTCAAGGTCATGGAGGAGCACCCCTTCCCGCGCCACCAGGCTGACGGTGATGTCCGACTCGCATGGGAGCAGGAGGAGCTCTCGATGCACGGCCTCACAACGCTACTGAAGCAGAGCATCGAGGCGATCAGCTTCATCCTCCTGCTTGCCGACTACAAGCTGCCGGACGTGATCGCCAAGTGCAAGCCGCAGACGCAGCAGGCGCTGTCGAGCCTGACGTACCAGGGCCTGCTGACGAGCCAGGCTGGACGGGAGATTGCGCGCCAACTCGTCACTGCGCTCATCGAGCTGCAGATCGGCGCCGAGCTCAGCATCGACACGCTCTCTTCGATTCTGCAACAGCGCTGCGGCACGTTTGTCGAGCCGGGAGACGTTGTGCTCTACCGTGCCGAAGAGGCGCTGCGCCGCGCGGAGAACTCGCGCGACCCGATCGAGCGCAACGAGCAACTCACCGAGTCGCTGCGGCTATTCGGACGGGCGTCCGAGTCTGCTGCGCGCGCCGTGTTCCCGCGCCTCGAGGATGTCACGAAGCGGTACCGCGAGCTGAAGGACATCCGGGGAGCTATTGAGCTGCCCTTGCGTGTCGCGACGGAGATCGACCCGAACGACAAGGCGGGCGACTACGTGCGCGACGGGCAGCACAAGGACGACCCGCGGCGCGAGTTCATGATCCAGCGGCAGGAGTGCTACGCGCTCGTTGTGCTCGCGCTGGGCGACTATGACGCTGCGCTGTCCCAGGCAGTCGCCAACAACCGGCCAGACAACGCGGCGACAATCCGTGACGAGGCGTACGCGTTAGCGATCCAGAGCGACGATGAGCTCTTCCACTTCTACCTGTACGACTGGATTGTGGAGATGGGCCGCCCCGAGCAGCTGCTCGAGTTCGACACGCCCTTCATCGAGAAGTACCTGCACGAGACGTTCTCGACGGTCCCGGAGCGGCGGGACCTGCTGTGGAAGTTCTACGCCCGAAGGGAGGAGTACCTGTCGGCTGCGAAGGCGCTGCAGTCGCTCGCGATGGTGCAGGATGGCTCGAGCATCACGCTCGAGGAGCGCGTGTACTACCTCGCGCAGGCGCTTACGAACGCTCAGAGCGCCGCCTGCGTCGGCACCGAGGACGTCGAATTCCTCACGTCGCTGCAGGAGCGCGTAGACGTAGCGCACGTGCAGCTCGAGGTCGTGCGCGCCATCGAGGCGCACCCCGGCATGAGCCCTGGCGAGAAGGCCGGCCCGCTCGGCGCGCTCAACGCGGCCCTCCTCACGCTCGACGAGCTGTACCAGGACTTTGCCCGGCCGCTTCGTCTGTTCGAGTGCATCCTCCTCATCCTCAAGACGGCGGACACGCGTATCGAGAACGTGTGCCGGGCCGTGTGGCTCGAACTCCTTCGTTCTCGCGAGGACAACACGCCCGCCCTTGCCGAGTTCCTCACCGAGCTCCTCCGCCGCTTCTATCCCTCAGAGGCCGCGCCGCTCGAGATCATCCTGCCCCTTGTGTACGAGCTCACGAGCGGACTCAAGGGCGAGCCTGGGTGGACGACTCGCGCCCTCCTTGCGGGTGGCATTGGTGCGCGCGAGCTGTGGGACGCTATCCAGGCCCTCAGCGAGGAGACGGACCAGCGCGAGTTCTACGCCGAGGAGGCCGCTGTTGTCCTCCAGCAGTGGATTGACGGCAAGTGCTCCCTCCCCCCCGCTGAGGTCGAGCAGTACACTACGAGCTACCTCCTCCGCCACACGAGTGGCAATGACAAGACGCGCAAGGTGCTCCAGGCAGCGAAGAACAAGGCGGGTACGTATTAGATAGAGCGACGTTGAGGGATCAGTAGACCGAGAGTAGTGTGACCGTGGATAATGCATAATATGTCAGTCAGTCTGGCGAGGAAGCTCGATAGCTCCATGCTCGTGCTTGCAATGAGAGCTGTATGCGCCAGATCGATGACTCTAGACTACTGATGCAATATAAGGTTCGGTGAAGTGCGGAACAGGTTGCCTCCACCACTTTGCCACCGCCACGTCAAAGGCTGAGCGGTGACGATGGTGACGTTTCGGCCCGGCAATCCGCTGCCCGTACCTCGCGAGACCTCAACCCTCACCCTCGCGACGAACACATTACTCATACCTTCCACTTCATCGCCCACTATCAACTAGCACCAAGTCTCCAGTTCGGAGCACGGTCGCTCCTGTCATTCCTTCCGATCCGGTCACAGCGCCCAACTGCTTCTAGTGCATAACGGGCACCCCTCGATCATCGCGGAGTGGATCTCGGACAGCAGGGGTCAGCCCGCGCTCTTGTCAAAACAACGCCTACATTCCGCCTTGCTTGGCAGAGCATATCACCATCGCTGTCTTGGGCATTGATCAAGGCTCCTCTACGGACGCGATCTAGCCTGTCGCCTTCGGCAACGGTATCTCTAGGCACAAGTAGACGGAATATCGAGCGACAACTTCGTTCTCTCGTCGCTCTCGTCATCGTTTCGGCCCTCGATATCGCCTGATCACTATCGTTCACACGCCTACCGCCTTCTGACCGCTGAAAGCGTCCGGGCACCATGAGGAGACTTGTCTTCTATGGCCTGGTCTCGACCGGGCTGACCGGTTCCGTCATCGTGAACGCGGTCCGGTCGCGGCCCAACTTCTTCGCGGCGGCCGTCGCGCTGGGCAAGAGCAGTGGGAGCTTGATGGTGAGCAACTAAGAATAACCAGCTTCGGCCTTAGGCGTGCTATAGCTGACACTACAGGTTCTCGGCAACTTTGTGCTGTTCTTGGCCATTTTACTGGGAATCGGCTTCAAGCGAGTCTTCTTCGGCACGCTGCGCCAGATCGAGTATGAGCACATGTTCGAACGGTTGTGGATCTTCCTGACCGAGTCGCTGCTGGCACTTACGATCTTCCAGAAGAACTTTAGCGCAGGGTTCCTCATGTTCTACGGCGTGCTCGTGTTTCTGAAGTGTTTCCACTGGGTCTCGGGTGACCGTGTTGACTATGTAAGCTCCTTGGATCGGCTGCATTAGCTGACCGCAGATGGACCAGGTGCCTCCTCCAGGACCGCCGACGTCGTACCACGTCCGCATGCTCTCGGTCATGAGCGTGCTGACGGTCTCGGACCTGCTCCTCTTCGCCTACGCAGTGCAGACCTCCATCTCCCTGCAAGGCCGCACTGCGAATGTACTCTTCGCGTCCGAGTTTGCGATCCTCATCGCATCCATCCTTGGCATCTGGGCGCGATACATCGTGGGCATTCTCGACCTGCGGCACGCGCGCGGCCGCGTCGATGCGCCAGTCTGGGAGGAAAAGTCAATGTACCTGTTCTACATTGACCTGGCGGTCGACTTCTCCAAGCTGCTGACGTACCTCATCTTCTGCATCGTCATCTTCCTCAACCACGGCTTCCCGATCCACATCCTGCGCGACGTGTACATGACCCTGCGGTCGTTCATGGCCCGCTGGATGGATCTGATGCGATACCGCCGCGCGACACGCAATATGGACGAGCAGTACCCCGACGCTACTGCTGCGGAACTCGAAGCAGCAGGCGACAGGACGTGCATCATCTGCCGCGAGGAGATGGTCGCCCGCGGCGAGGAGTCGGAGCAGGAGAGCGACGGGCCAAACGTTACGCCGAAGAAGCTCGCCTGCGGGCACATCTTTCACTTCCACTGTCTCCGTTCCTGGCTTGAGAGGCAGCAGGCGTGCCCGACTTGTCGCCGGGATGTCCTCAGTCAGGCGCGCACGCCTGCGGCTCCGCAGGCCCCGCCCGCTCCTCACGGTGCCGACCACAACCAGAATCAGAACCAGGATCCAGCTCAGCCCAACGCACCGCAGCCCGCCCGCGCATCTCCCGGCGCCGCAGCGGCAGACAACACCCGCGCAGTGTTCGAAGAGTACTTCCGCCTTCCCACCGTGAACGGGGACGCGCCGGCGTTTCCATCCCCGAACCAAGCCCAAACTCCAGCCGGAGCTCCAGCTCAGTCGCCAGGCGTCCGCCTGCCAACGGCCGACGAAGAGCGCCAACGATCAATCTGGGGCGCGCCCATCGTGCCGGGTCGTTTCGTGCGTCCGCCACTGGGTGCCGCTCCTCGCTGGCCGGAAGCCGGATCCGGCTCGGCAACCCCGAGCTCCTCACAAGCACCGCCAGTCTTCACGCTCCCCGGCTCTCGCGGCCGGTCCGAAGAGCGACCCGGCGGGCGATCGGGCGAGGGCGCAGGTGACGAGCCAGAGAGCGAGATGTCCCTCCGCCATGCGGCTGCTGCGGCGGCCCTGAGGCGCTTCGAGAAGGGCAAGGGCAAGGAGAAGGAGCGCTCGTGGGGTGACGAGCCGACCCAGCGAGCATTCATCAGCGACGCCGGCCCGCTCTCGCCTGGTCTTGGGTCAGGCGTGACTTCGCCTGGCCTTGGCGGCGGACCGGAGCTGGGAGTCAGCGAGCTATCCCGACTCGCTCAGGCGCCGGGGTCAAGGGCCGAGGCTAGGGCTGCGCTCGAGCAGCGTCTGTCGGCCCTTCGCGCGGTGGATAGGCAGGTGTGGGGTCTGGTGACGGAGTTGAGCAGGTTGAAGAGCGCTTGGGACTTTGAGGATGCGAGTGGAGCGAGCGGCGTGAGCGCAGCGAGCGAGGCGGGGGCCGGCATTGGCAGTTCGGCGGGCGGAGTGAGCGCCAGCAGCGCTGGCCCGGGTCTCGCCGGCCCCAAGACGGGATCCGCTGGTGTGAGCGGCAGCAGCCTCCGAGGGAGCGCAAGCGGGAGCACAAGGAGTACCAGCCAGCCGCCCTCCGCCGTCCACATTACGCGCGACGAAGCGCCCTGGGCCAGCGTTGCGCGGAGTCTGACGCCCGAATCTAGCATCTTTTCACGAGAGCTGTCCTCGGCTTCGGGAGTGTCGACGCCGCGCGAGTCGGCGCTGAGCCGGGAACTGTCGCCGCGAGCGGAGCAGGAGACCGCCACACGATCGCCAGAGGTGGCCGAGGTGCCTCACATGCCTGCGTCGGTTGCTGATGGCTCGCCTACGCTTGGTAGTGACGAGCAGAGGGTTCCGCTGGGTCTGGAGCAGCAGTTGGAGCAATCCGAGCAGCAGCGGCGGGAGTCGGGAGAGCTGCAGCATCAGGAGCAACAGCATCAGGAGCAGCAGCGGGAGGAAGATAGGATAGCGTAGATGTTCATGATGCATTATATGGTATTGTCTAGAGCGAGATGTATCGCGCACTTCATCACAGCGGCCGCCGAGGACTGCCCAACTAGTCCTCACGGTCCAGGAACGACGCACCCCGGTCGTTGCCTAGCTTGCGCGTAAAGTTGTCGTACCACTTTTGGAAGACTGACAGCGGGATTGGCGTTTGCGGCGTGAGCTGGCCTTCGCCGAAGGAGTGGAGGTAGTTGAAGAGCTGAGATTAGCGTGAGCGGAGCGAACAGAGGGAAGCAATGTGAGCGCAGAGCGTAGGTGAGCGCTGTGTCGTAGCCGCAGTAAGCTCTCAATGCCAGGAATGGATCCAGACGCGGTCGGGGGCGCGGTCTCGCACATTTCCAACTTCCCACAATGCACTCTTTCTTTCACTCACATTCTTGATGACCTTCTCGGCAACCTTGCCAACGTCGACCTTGGCTGCGATCTCGGCCCCTTGTCCGCGGCTGGCAGCGCGCTGTGCCACGAGCGCGTCGACGGCTGCAATCGGTGCGATCTCAATGCCGACCTGTGCTGGGCCCTGCGCTTGTGTTGTCGGAGGGGAGACTTTGTAGATTGCCGAGGGCCGGGCGTTGGTTAGACTGGGGTCAGCTGTTGATCCTGAGGCTTCCGAAGCTGTGCTTGCAGTTCTGTGCTTGGACTCTATCTTCTTGTCCGAGGCCTACCGCTCGCTACGATTCGCCCCCATACGCCAGCCATCCCACATTCAAGCAGAATTGCGACGCGGTGGGGTGCTCCAGGCCGGGATGACCGTTCCACAGACAGCGCGATACAACTCTCCCTCTTGTACCGCTACGCAGCTCAGTGTTCACTCACCCTCCAAGTGCGATCCACTCGTTCGGGGCATTCGGCCACGCAAAGTGTACCGTCGCGCCGTATCCCTCGGGGAACGGCGTACCCGTCAAGAAGACAGTGAGGTGGTGAATCTCATACGGGTTCTCGAGGAGGAAGACGAAGTGTGTCTCGTCACTGTGTCCGGGTTAGCTAATTGTCGCAGACGTTGGCCAGCTTACATCTGCTGCAAGTTTGTTTGCCTGTTTGATTTCGTCAGCCAGTGCTCGGACAGTTGCCTACGTCTGCTCTCCAGAGCGACCTAACTCACACTAAGCGGCCTGCAACGATGGCTCCAAACATGGCAGACATGGCGGCGTGCTTTAGCTATCCTCGAGGAATCGTGGGATGTAGTGGTCCAAGTGAGTTGTTGTGTGGCTTCGGAAATCAATGGAAGGAGCGAAATGGCACGCGCGCCATGGTCCGCCGCACCCCGCACTGCACCGCGAATGACCTCACTGGGCTGAGAACATTGCGCAGAGGCGAGCGAGAGGGCTGGTGGAGGCTCTCGGTGGAGGCCGGGCGCGAGGCACGATCGGCGCCCGGGAGTAATTGCCACGTGCTACTGATGTTGTATGGGCTTGTTGCCTGCCTACAGTTGCCGCGGCGGAGGCTGCCGTCCAGAGAGCGTCGAGATGGTCGCCGAGACTGTTGTCGTCTGTTGACATCCCCCCGACCACCGACCCCATCACGCTCAACACACATGGTCGACGCTACTGCTTCTGCCGACGAGGCAGAGACATCCCGCGATGGGCTTCGCCGCATGCAGCGTCTGACCGAGGCGTCTCGGCGCAAAGTGTCTGGCCGGTGAGTGACTCACAAGCCGATGGGATGGCAGCTAGCGGCTGCCGTGCGGTGATGAAAGTCATCTGGAGCATCACAACTGACACATCGCAGGAGCCTCGCCGCCTTTCACGCGCAGTCATCCTACTTGATCTACCCGCCATCAGGACGCATGGGCCGACACCATGTCATGACATCAGTGTTCACTGAGTCAGCCCCGCGGTCGATCGCGCTGCCTCCGCTCTTCAGCAAGTCGGAGATGCTGAGCGTGTCTCCCGACGGGGCATGGCTCACGTCCTTCTTCAACAACGGGCCGAGCGACAACCTCGGCGTGCCGCGGATGGAGGAACGAGGTGACTTTATGGTGTTCGCTTCGTCTCTGCTAGAACCCTCATCTGTACAGGGATCGTGGCCTACGCTGGCTAGCATGCCGCTGTCGTCTCCGCCATTGGCCGTGCTGCACGTCTACCCTCCGCGAACACGCCTGTCGCCGAGCGGGCAGAAGGCTGCCCCGGCCCTCGGCCCCTTGCCTCCGCCGGGCCACTTCACGGCGCGTTCGCGGGGACCCTCCATCGTGCTGCTCTCGACCGACCTGATCTACTTCCTGCACCCGCATCCGCTGCCCGCCACAGTGGTGCTCGATACGCGCAGCTCGCACGCCGTGCCTACCGAGAGCGTCTCGGCTGCCGAGAGCGGCAATGCAGCTCCGCTGAGCTGGACGCTGAATGCGCTGCGCTGTCCCCTCGGCATAAGGAGCTATGCGAGCCTGAACAACCCCGGGCCCATGAGCAGTCCGAGCACGTACCGCGCCGAGCGGGGGTGGCTGGGCATGGTGGGCGGCAGCGACGCGGTCTGGGCCGCAGTGGAGCGGGACGGCGAGATCAACGTGACGCGCATCGACATAGGCCTCGACAGCAACAACATGCCGTACCTCGCCACGACGCCTCTGCCTGCGCTGCCGCACGCGCAGCCCAAGCCGTTCGAGGGCTCGAGCTCGCCGCCGCAGACGAGCCTCGAGGAGGTCGCGTTCGTGCCCCTCCCCGACGGCGAGGGGGCGGAGGGCGTGGGCCTGAGCCTGATTTACCGCGACCTTGACCTGACGTTCGGCCCGCCGCCCCGCGTCCGCATGCGCTTCGAGTACGTCGAGCTGCGCCGGCGGAGCGTCTCGGTCGTGGACGGATTCAAGGAGCTGGGCTCGGGAGCAGGGGGCGAGGGTACAGCCTCGCAGGCGCAGGACTGGGCGCCGTCAGCCGAGTCAAAGACGACAACCGTGTCGCCGGAAGGCAAGTCGATCCTGGCGCTGACGGCGCTGCCGGACGTGCCGCCGCATACGCTCGCCATAGCTTTAATCTCGAACAACGAGGGGCTGTTCCTCTCGCACGTTAATCTCGCCCCGCACGCCGAGAACGACGGGAGCGCCGGCGGCCCACCGCGGTGGAAGGCGCTCGTCGGCGAGGAGTTTTCCCTAGACCCGAGCGTGGGTAACATCGATCTAGCCCTGATCCCGAGCCAGGGCGTGACGCGCGGCGAAATGGGCCTGGTGGCTGTAGGCGGGGGCGGCTCGCGGCCGCGCTTAGTCCCCTCGCCGCGGCTCGGTGCGCCGGCACACCCAGACGAGACGATAGCGCAGATCGCGGAACGGTGTGCGCGCAGCGTCGAGCTGGCCGTCGTCCAGGGCGTAGACTGGAGCGACGCCGTGCGCGCCGCCTTCGCGCTGGTGCCGCGGCACGAGGCGGCGCCTCTCTCAGCAGCAATCCTCAAGCAGGCGCTGAACCTGTTCACAAAGCACTCGAGGAGCTACGTCCCCCATCTCCTGAGACTGCAGGTCGCAGTCTGGGCGCAGGCGGACGACGGGCGGCGCGCATTAGCCGCCGAGCTGATCCGCCTCGGCGAGGCGTCCCAGATCCTCTACCTGTGCGGTAACGAGGAGGGGGGCGTCATCTCGTTCGACCTCGACAGTGTCTGGCACCTGGTAGACGTGTTTGAGTGGAGTGTGGCCCTGCTCGGCCAGGTGTTCCGGGACGCTGTGGCCGAGAAGGCGTCTGCCGAGTGGACTGGCGCGGGCGGCGCGGAGGCTGAGGCTCACGGATCGAGCAGAGTGCTGTACCTCGTTCATCCGCTGTTGAGGCGCATCGTCGCCCGTCTAGTCGCGCTGTGTGCCGCGTTTGCGAAATTCGTCGCGCAGCTCGATAGGCCCATCAGGCCACCAGAGAGCGCAATGATGCTCACGCGGTGTCCCCAGGCCACGGCAGTCGCGCAGACGCGCGTGGCGGATGCGACAGCGACGGAAGGTGTGGATCTGAACCAGTGGGGAGAGGTGCTGGCAAGTCTTGGGAAGGGTAAGCGAAGTTCAACGATCGAGCTGACCCCAGGCTCGAGGCCATCAGACGCCGACCTCTGCGCCTCCCTCCTCTCGCTCGACATCTCCCCTCTCTCATCCCAGCTCGGCCCGGTCCTTAGCGCGTTACCAGCGCCCTCCTCCCTCTTCTCGGCCCCGGCAGTCCAGCCCGAACGCGACGGAGCCACATTCGCGCCACTAGGCGACTTCCCGACCGCCGTGTGTGATCGCTGCGGAGCAAGAACCGTGCTGGCCATCAGCAATGTGATGCGCGCGTCGCCGCCGTCGCCTTGGAGTGCTTGGCGCAAGAATTGGAACATGAGCTGCGTTTGTGGGGGTACTTGGGTGCGGGTGCCGCTTGAGGTGCCTAGTAGGCGATAGGCCGACGGCCGTAGGCCGGAGGCGGGCGCTGGGGTCGGGCTGCTTGAGGCTTGACTTCGAGGTCTGGCGAAGGCTTGAGGCGAGGCCGACGTCGGTCTGGTTGCTGGCTGCTGAGGACTGGAGGCGGGCGTTATGGCGTGGCTGCTGAGGACTGGAGGCGCGACAGGAGGCGCGACAGGAGTGGGGCGTTCCATGCTCTCTGTGCACTCCCTGCAAGAAAGGCTCCGTGGCTTATCGTCTCGACTGCCCGCTGTCCATAGAAGAGATCCGAGGACGGCGCTGAGTGATGAAGACAGTGCCGAGCGTCAAAGCTAGCCCCGAGCCGAGAGCTAGAGAGATATGTAGCACACTGTATGCAATGACACAGCGAAGCCGACCACGGAGGACTGGATGCCGAGCCGAGCGTCAATGACGAGAAGTCAGAGCCGAGCGGAGGAGCTCCGAGGCAGAAGAACATGTAGATCACCATAGGCGATGCAGTGTCCCAATTTGCAGCGCTCCTAGGAGCCGGGCACAGAGCCACAAAAACATATAAATCTACATTTGCAAGGAGCTTAGTCTATGAGCAGGAGATGGAGACGAGGAAGCGTATGTCTATCGTTGCTTGGGTATATCGTCGTGATTCTCTATATGTTGGGCGTTTGATATTCGACAAAGATGAACGCCTTTGACTTCTGGACTAGTTGGCCAAGTGGGCGCTCTCGATTGTTGATCTTGGCGGAATCGCCTCTCAACTGTTGACGAAGTGATCGCCTCCGAGCCTCCAAACAGTATCCCAGTGACCAAGATAACCTCGAGGCAATTGACCAGTGACCGAGATCTCTTCTCGAGATAGTCGACCAGTCGACTAATGACCGTGCTCAGACCGCGACACACGGCCACACAACCCGCTCTGCTAGAGCTTCTGAGCCTTAAGGCTATTAACGAGGTTTGCGAGTCCGAACCCGGAACTAGTCCGCGGCGGCGTCGGTGCGTCGGTATGTGTGCCGGGCGTCGTCGGGTTGGGGGTAGTCGGTGTCGTGGGCGTGCCCGGGACTGAAAGCTGCGCCTGAGCTTGGGCTGACGCCTGTTCTGAGGCAGCGAGGGGTACCGCAGGATGGGGACGGGCTACGTCCACGCCGACCTCGCCGCCGCCTAGGCCGCCGTCAATGCCTGGCATGAAGCTGCCTGGCATTGATCTCTCGGCCTCACCTCCAGATCCATCTACGCCTCCCTCGACGCCCCCGACACCTCCTCCAACTCCAGTTGCGCCAGGGATCGCCGCGCCGTGGGCGCCAATCCCGCCGGCTCCGCTGGCTGCACCAGCTACGCCAGCTCCGCCCGCCGCATTGGCAGCCACAGCATCGCTATACCTCGCCGAATCTGCCGTAGCGTACCCGTCCTCGCTCGAGTCGGAATCGAGCTGTTCCCGTCTCCTTCCAGCATTCTTGAGCGCATTACTAGCCATGATGACGTTGAGAGCGTCGTTCCACTTCTTCCTCGGGTTAAAGTTCTCCCGAATATTGCCACTGAGGTCATATCCATCGGCCCGCTCGCCATCGTCGTCCTTCATAGCGCCGCGGCTCTGCACGATCCAAGGATGCTGCAGCGCCTGCTGCGCCGTGAGTCGCTGTCTCGGGTCGACGACCAGGAGGCGGCGGATGAAGTCCTTCGCGGGCTCCGAGACGTGTTTCCAGAACCTGTCGTGGAACGTGACTTTGCCCCGGGTCGTTTCGCGGATCAGCTCGGCCTTGTCGTCGCTTCGGAAGGGACTGTAACCACAGAGTAAAGTGTATGCGATCACGCCTGTCGACCAGAGGTCGACGGGATAGCTGTGCGGCTTCCCTAATAGGACTTCCGGGGCGGCGTACCCGAATGACCCGGCCATACTGGTGATCTCCTCGTCCGGCTCGAGGTGCTTCGCGATGCCGAAATCGGCTATGACGATCGGAGAGACCGGGTCTCGCGTCTTGAACAGGATGTTCTCGGGTTTCAGGTCGCGGTGCACTATTTGGTGTTGGTGGAGGTAGGCTGTCGCCTCGAGGACTTGTCTGCGGGGTCAGCTCCTCACCGGGCATGGGAAGCTGGGCTTGTCGGCAGGCGGACGATACATTGTGCTCCGAGGCACTCCGGGACCGGCCCGGACATGCCACAAGATGGCGCACGGCCTTCAGAGCAGCACAGCATCTCGGACGAAAGTGACCATCTCGGCAAATCTGCAGGTCACTCCGGGAGAAGCTCTACGCTCGAATCGGCGGACTACACTCTATACCCGGCGCCGCGCCGCGCGCTCATGTCCATAACCAGCCCTGTGGACTTGACTGGCGCCAGATAGCGGCCACATGCTTCCCTCGGCGCTCGGCGCTACGCGCCTCCGCGCCTCGCGACAATGACTCACCGAATACAATCCCCCGCGTCCTTCTCCGTAAACCGTCCCCGCTCCGTAATCCGGTCAAACAGCTCTCCGCCAATCGCAAGCTCAAAGGCGATATAGTACTTGTCCCGACTCTCAAAGTGGTCCCACACATGGACAATGTGCGGATTGTCGAGGTTCTTGAGCACGTTGATCTCGTCCATGATGGTCGAGGGATCCTTGACGAGTTTCTTGGGGACGATTCTGGGGTCAGCGGTGGTTCCATTGTAGGCCGGGCTTGGGGACGACGGCGAAGTGCTCGGTGATGAGAGGCCGAGGGGAGGGGATACATGCCGACCCGATGCAGCCGATGCAACATCGGACATGGCGAGATTATCTGAAACAACCGACTGCTAGATCGTTGCAGGTCGTGCGAGCTCGCTTGCGTTTCGGCTCGCTTGACGCGACGTAACAGCGCACGAACCAGTCGCAGCCACTGCTCGCACCACCGCAGTCCAACGCAGTCGCAGTCGGCAAGGACTAGCTGAGCAAGTCCCACGTCGCTGGTATAATCGCTGATGAGAGTCGTGCTCGTCGCCCGTGACTACCGTCACGTCGTCCCACCCCCAAACGCAGCCATACCGCCGCCTCGCGTCGCCTCCGTCGCCTTCGGCTCCGGAGCCTCTGACTCACTTCAACGCCACCTCCTTCTGCTCACCCCCCGGTGGCCGCCACGTCGCGCGCACGACCTTGCCGAATCCTCCGCGGCCAAGGAGTTCTTCGAGCGTGTACTCCTTCTTCTTCTTGAAGGATTTAGGTTGGGAGAGGAGCGCGTCGCGCAGGTCCGAAGTTATTCCCATGGCGCTTCGGTCACTGTCACTCGCTTGTCGAGATGTTGGATCTGGGGAGGGAAGTGTGGTTGATAAGTCGGGTGTCAAGTGAATGCGGGGATCAAGAATGCGTTGTGTGTCGCTGTAATCGGATGTGATGAGAAATATGAGAAAGTTAATGTGAAAGAGGTAAAGCAAGTTGCAGAGAAAGAAAGAGTTGATGGAAAGATAACAAAGCTGGTGAGGTAGACTTCGACTGAGTACCGAATGACGCCCGCCCTTGCCAGTTACGCACTGATCGTATCGCATCGATTATTGCGCGTATGCCGCTATGCCGCACCCCGCGCACCCGCACGCTATGCACGCGGGGAACGCGGGTGGCGGGGGAATGGCGGTAGCGCGGTAGATAGGGCTTTAGGGGATTAGGCTATGGTGGCGTGTGTAGGCGTACAGCCTAGGCGCCTAGGCCCAGAGCATAGCAGAGCTGCCGGCCCAGGCGAGCGGTGGGTCGAATAGAAATCTGTCCATATCAGGGTGATTAGGATGATTAGGATTAAAGGATAATTGTCGTAGAGTGCGGCGCTTCGCCACTCAGAGGACGTTTTGCCTAGGGCACTCGTCTCCTCTGCTCTCCTCGTTGCCTCTTTACGGCCACCGATGCCGCTCAACAACATTCGGTTGCGTTCATTCGGCTTACACAGACTGCAGATTACGGAGGTCCGACGCATTGACGCGCAGCACATGATATGACATGACTTGCGTACTACATCGCTCTGTATGTGATGTAAACGTCTCGGAGATCATCAGATACGGCCGAGTGTAACAATGCAGGCTGCGTGGCCCCGGATAAGCCTCGATGGCCGGCCTACCGGCCCTCTGACGCACGCTAAAACGCGACTACAGTACTACGGCAGTCGGGTTACGTTGATCAATCTTGTGCGCGACTAGTGTTTGTAGTGCGAGGCGGATCTGGGAAGGTCGGAGTAGTCGGGGCACCACGGTCGGGCAAGCACTGACCTGTGATGACGAGGCTGACTTTTACGTTGTTGCTCTTCTTACTAATGTGCAGTCTGGCGAGCTTTGCATGAGCTTGTCTTTTGAATAACTGACAATCTCAAGTGATCTTTGGCCAGCCATACTGCCACGATTGACTAAATGAGGCGTGTCGCTCTTCCTAACTTCCTGCCGCTCAGTCTTGTGCCCATGATGAGCTTGTTAGGGCTTCGCCCTCGCTCGAAGTTCAATGCAAGAATCCATAACATGACTATATGATATATGACAGCAACAACTCTAATAATACTCTGAATCGCTGGTCCCCTTTTAGACTAGACTACTGTTGTTTTTCCTTCTACTCTTACTCTGTGCGCTGTGCTTGAAGCGCTACTGGCAGCGCTTCGCTGCGCTCGCGCTGCTCACGGCGCGCGCGCTTAAGCAATACACGAGTCCTCGTAGAACGTCTTGCCGCTCTTGGTCGGCGCAATGATACCCGCGCGGACGGTCCAGTCACCGAAGCGCTCGCCGTCGTTGCGCTCCTTGGCCCACCGCCGGATGAGGTCGCCCATGATCTCCAGGATCTCAGGCTCGGTGACGCTCTCCTTGTACGGCTTGTTGAGGCGCTCTCCGTTGTAGCCTCCGCCGAGGAGCATCATGTACGATCCGGGGGCCTTTCCGACAAAGGCGACCTCGGCGGCCCAGGGTCGCGAGCATCCGTTCGGGCATCCCGACATGCGCATGACGAGCGCGTCGTGGCCGACACCGGCCTCCTCGCAGATCTTCTCGACCTTGTCGATCAGGACCGGGAGGTAGCGCTCCGACTCGGCCATGGCCAGGCCACACGTCGGGAACGCGACACACGCCGACGACGACAGGCGCAGGCCAGAGTGGTTGATGTTGTCCAGGCCCCACTTGGCCAGCAGGCGCTTCATCTCCGGCAGGTCGGCGTCGTCGACGTCGCACAGGATCACGTGCTGGTTGGCCGTGAGGCGGAACATGCCCTTGTGCACCTTGGCGATCTCGCGCAGGCCAGCCTTGAACTGGTGCTGTGCAGTGTCCTCGACACGGCCGTTCTCGATGAACAGCGTGAAGTGGTTCTTGCCGTCCTGGCCCTTCTCCCAGCCGAACTGGTCCAGGTTCGAGTCGAACGTGTAGGCACGGGCGGGCTGGAAGGGCTTCTTCATCCGCTTCTCGACCTCGGCCTTGAACGTCGGCAAACCAAGGCGGTCGACAGTGTACTTGAGACGAGCGTTCTTGCGGTCCTGGCGGTTACCGAAGTCACGCTGCGTGAGCATGACCGCCTCGGCGGCGAGCAGACCGTCCTCGGGCGTGACAAAGCCGATAACATCAGCGAGACGCGGGTACGTCTTCTTGTTCGAGTGCGTGACACCCATGCCTCCACCGACAGAGACGTTGTAACCGACAATCTTGTCGTTCTCGACGATGGCGATGAAGCCGAGATCGTTGGTGAAGACGTCGACAGCGTTGTCGGGGGGAACGGCGACCGCGATCTTGAACTTACGCGGCAGGTAGTACGGGCCGTAGAGCGGCTCCATGTCCTGGACCGCGCCGGTGTAGACGGGCTTCTTGTCGAGCCAGATCTCGTGGTACGCGGTCGTCTTGGGCAGCAGGTGCTCCGAGATGTTGGTCGCGAACTGGTAGGCGTCCTGGTGGATGTTGGAGATGTTGGGATTGAAGGAGCAGAGCACGTTGCGGTTCACGTCACCACAGGCGGCGATCGTGTCGAGCAGCGATCGGTTGATGGCCTGCATGGCGGGCTTGAGGTGCGCCTTGACGACGCCGTGGAACTGGAACGTCTGGCGGGTCGTGAGCTTGAACGTGCTGTTGCCGTGCTCGTCGGCGATGCGGTCCATGTGCAGCCACTGCTCGGGGGTACAGACACCTCCAGGCATACGGACACGGATCATGAACGAGTAGGCGGGCTCAAGACCCTGGGCGGCGAGCGACTCGCGAATGTCACGGTCGTCCTGCATGTAGGTGCCGTGGAACTTGGTGAGCTGGGCGTCCGAGGCACCGATGGCACCGGTGCTCTTGTCGGCGAGACCCTCGAGAATGGTACCACGGAGGTAGTTGGAGGCAATCTTGATGTGCTCGTTGGCGACAACCTCCTCAGCCTCCTCGATAACGTCGACCGAGTCGACACCGAGGGCCTTCCAGAGGTCGGCCTCCCAGGTCTTGTAGCCAGTCTTCCATCCGTCGGCGTCCGAGTCGTCACCGAGACCGAGAGGGATGAGCTCCTGGGCGCCGAGGGCGAGGAGCTTGGGGAAGAGGTCCTTTCCGGGCTTGTTGTAGTAGATGTAGTCCTCCTTGCGGGGCCAGTACTTGGAGTCACCCATACCGAAGACCGAGATCTTGGTGTCGGCGAGCTTCTCCTTGGCGGCAGCGGCGTCGACCTTGGGGAGAGCCTTCTGGAACTCCCGGCCATTCAGGGGCGACTCACCCTGACCGGCGGTCGAGGTGACGATGACAACATTGGCCTCCTCGGCGAGGGCGCCGACAATGTCGTCGGCGATAGAGTCGAGGACACGGAGCGAGGCAGAGACACCGCGCATCTTGGCGCGAGAGACGAGTTGCTTGGCAGTCTTCTCGGCGTTACCGCCGTCAGAGGCGTAGAGAACGAGGAGGCCGGGGCCGTCGAGAGCGTTCAGAAGGCGGTCGTATGCCTCACGGGCCTTCTGCTTGCGGGCAGCGGCGAGGTCAGAGCCCTTCGAGCCAGTGATCTTGGGGTCGATGGCAGGCTCAGCGCGGGTGAGCTGCGAGAGGTGGCTCTGGCGGTCGAGGAACTCGGCGAGGGCGTTCTTGATGTGGGGAGCGTCGAGGGTGAAGCGCTTGTCCTCGGCAGCGGTGGGGTTCCAGCGGAACAGGGGCCACCAGCCACCAGAGACAGCACGCTTGGTCTCGCGGAGACGCTCAAGGGGGCCGACCTTGTCGTTGGTGCCGATGGTGGCACCGTCCTCCTTCTCACCCCAAGGGAGGTAGGCGAGGACAAGCGAGGGGCCGCTGTAGGCCTCAGCCTCGCGCATGGCGTTGATGACGTTGGCGTAGTCGGCGAAGACGGCGACCGACGAGACGTAGACATCTCCGAGGTTGAGGGCGTAAAGGGCAAGGTCCTTCTTGCGCTCGCGCTGCTTCTCGGCAAGGGGCGAGAAAGGCGAGGGCTGGGTCTCGTAGACGAGGAGGTTGATGTCCAGGCCGGAGACAAGGGCGTGGTGAAGACCAGACGAGGCGAGGTCAGCAGCCCACGAGTTGGAGATGACGATCCAGAGGGCGGTCTTGGTCCAGTGGCCCTTCTTGCCGAGGGCGACCAGCTCGGTCTCGTCCTCGTTGGCACCCTGGCCGAGAGCAGCAGCGGCCTTCTCGCCAGCCTCGGCGCTCTTCTTGTCGTCCTTGACGAGGAGCCAGTCGGCGAGGGCGGTGTGGACCTCCTTGCGGGTGTCCGGGTTCTTCAGGACCTTCTTGACGAGCTCAATGAGCCTCTCGCGCTCAGTGCGGATAGCGACAGCCTTACCGAAGGCGTAGAGAGGCGAAGTCGACTCGTTGGCCGAGAGGTGGGCAGGGTCATTGAGGATCTCGAGCGGGTGAGGCGACGACTCCAGGAGCGAGGTGTAGGTCGACTCAGCCGAGGGGACAGCGATAGAGCTGGAAGGGATCTCGGGAATGGCCGAAGGAGTGCCAATGCGGGAAACGGGGGCGCTGGAAGCGATGGCAGCGTCGAGCTGGCCGATGGCCTTGGGGGAGGCAACGAGGACAGAGCGAATAGTCGCCTCCTGTCCCTCGAGAGCGTCGACAACGCCAGCCCAGGCAGAGCCGTACTTTCCGTTGCCGCCCTCGACAACAACGACCTCCTTGGCCTTGACGCCAGCGATCTTCTGGTTGTTAAGAGGAGAAGCGAGGACGATGTCAATCACGCCCTTGGCCTTGAGCGAGGCAGGGAGGAAGTTGAGAACGGCGCGGTCGCCCTCGGCCGAGCCGGAGAGGACGGGCTGCGCGCGGCGGGTGATCTTGAGGACCTCGAGAGAGGCCAGGTCGAAAGCCTTGGGCAGAGCCTCGGAGAACTCTCCCTCGAGCTCGAGGGGAGCGGAAGAAAGGAGCTCGGAAGCGTCGACCTCCTCGATCTTGCCGTCAAGAGCGGCAGAAGCCACAAAGTGGTAGACCGTCACATCGCTCGACTTGGCAAGACGCAGAGCGATGATGGCGTGGTCGTAAGCCTCCTGGGCAGTGCGAGAGATGATCGAGACGGCCTTGGGGGAGCGAGGAGCCTGGGCAGACTCGGCTCCGAGGACGTGGACGACGCCGGTCGAGGCGCTCGGGAGTGAGGGAAGGAAAGTGGCGTCGGTAATGAGCTGAGAGTCCTTGGGGAGGGGGAGGTAAAGGTTGAGCTTGCTGACAGCGCTGGGCACACCGGGGACGGGGTGGGCCACGGTGGGCGCGAGTCGGACGAGCGAGGCAACGAGGGACATTGTGTCTGGAAAAAAAGTTAGCCGTGACAGCCGGAGGACAAGGTGCGATGGGTCATGATCGCTAGGTCTGACTGCGACTAGACGAGCCGAACTACTCACCTATCCTACTGGCCTGGCTTGCTCGTGAGTCCGAAGGGATTGTTTGTGAGGAGGAAGGAGAAGGAGAGGTGTACAAAGGGGAAGTTGTTACAACAGCTGAGTGGTCGTGGTTAAGGCCGGGTGAGATATAGGGAGGGAAGGGAGGATTTGGTGTCGGAAGCGAGGCAGTGGCAGCGGTGGTCGCGATCGCGCCTTGTTCCTTCAGCCAGGAATTCTAGCCTCTCTCTCTCTCTGTCAGTGGTGGCTCAGCGGTCACGACAGATGGCAGATCATGCTCAGAGTTCGGAATCGGCGCGCGCTGAGTGGCCAGCCCCGGACATTTGGCCCGTCTGATTCGTGACCCCGCCCGCCAACGCTCAGCCAGAGCAGCCAAGCCGGGCGCGCAGTGTCCCGGACGTCTAATCAGCGGCTGGTGTAAGATGACGTGCTTGCTCATCCGACACCTAAAAATCACGACACCGCACTTCGCCACCCAATTATCTCGAATTCCCAATGCTATCACGTGACCCTTTTGTAATCGCGACATTACCTTTTGACGCCGATCCCCCACCTCCACATCTAATCACCGCCAAATCAGGTCTAATCAGCACTAAGCGAGCGCGCTCATGCGCTCGCTCGGTTTGATATTCCAATTAGCCTCGGCATCATTTGACCTGTCCTGTCACCCCAGCCAAGGTCTTTGTCTGTGCGCGTCGATGCTGAATGCTGATGCAAGCTGCCCGCGAGCCCTGCCCGCCCGCCAGCCCATGACAGCCAGGGGCCGGGTAAGTATTCCAGCCTCATTGCACGCTCATCTCGGATGAATCCTAACTCTGATGTTTCCCGAGTCGGACAGAGACATGGAAACACGGGTCCCAGCTCCTACAAACGTTGCTCTCAAATAGCCAGACTATCACCTCATCCCCTCTGCCCTCGATATTTTCCGAATCGACCAGCTGCACTAACATGCTTTTCTGGAACCCGCCACTCCCGTCGGATGCTGACTACACTGAAGTTGAAACTACTTGACGACTCGCCTCAGCCGCCTTTCACTGGAAGAATGCTGCTCAAGCAACGCACACTGATCGCACTGGGATGCCGTGATCGGAGTTTCACCATGTCGACGGCCTGAATGTGCCAGAGGTTGTTGCGATGCGGAAACTTCACTAGTTACCGTACTACCACAGCTGACGACAACTTTGTCATAGATCGTCACACGACGTGCATTCGGACTCGGGTTGATTGATGGGGCCAGTGCACCGAAAAGAGGCGTCGGATCTCGGAGGATTATTGGCCGTCACTCATTGCGATAAACATGCGCCCAGACCTTCGGGCACGTTATCTCTGTCACGTTTGCGATATCACGAAGCCGATCGCACGGGCCTATCGCACGAGCTGCTCGCATGCTCGGTTCCATGGATGCAGCAAGAAGCTCATGCACTGTACAGAACGCGCCTCATACATCTGCAAGCCGTGCTTCCAATCCTTCTCTGCGATTCTGAAACCCTCCTTGCGCATACGCCACTGACGGCCAGCTTCGGGAACATTAACACTGCTGACCTTCTGCGACCCCCTTGCCCGCCGTTTCGGTATGGGTCAAACTTTGTGCTCCACTCTTCCAAGTACTGCAATACGCATAGCGGCCCATCATGAGCGTTTGACTCCTCGATCATGAGTGTTAAATGCGCAAGCTATGACAGTGGCGACGCCACTGGCGGTCATCCTTCCTCAGGCTCGTTTCGCCTCCATGCAACTCGGACCGAGCGCTGATCGCTCGGAGCGGGCGCTAGCTAACCTCCACGTCACTTCGTGTCTTCCTCGAGCAATCTGACATCGCTCTCTTGCCACCGTTACGTGTTCCTCCATCACTTGCCATTCCGCCGTCTATCAAGCTTCGAAACCGTCTCCAAGCACCCATCGTCTCCACCTTCCCGCTCTTCACGCTACTTACTCCACTCACTCTCCGCACAGAGAAGCCAGGGTTCTTGTCCTTCCTGCCCGTCAACGAACCACCAGCGAGCTCAAGCAAGCAAGCCTCCACTCACATGCCCACCCGTTTAAATCACCCACGGAACCCACCTTCCCCGCTGACGCTTTTGTCCATATTCACACAACCTTCCCCTTGCAATATACCCCAGCTCATCCAGTCACGTGTGGTCTCAATCTCCAGCGAGCAAGGGGAAAGGGACTCGAACCGAAGCGGCACCACATTCGACAATTCGTCGAGGAAGATTATCGAGGAAGCCACGATCACCACAGCTATCCCGATAGCCCAGTCCTTCGGAAGACACACATACAGAATGCCTCACTGCCGCCGCCGCCATCATACGCTTACAAAATCCAATTCGCAGCTCTTCACTCGCCCTACGGCTACTGTGAGTCCACCGCCGGGCTGACGCGCAGTGTTAAGCAGCCGCCTTGCCCGAAGACTTGAGGAAATCACGTGACTCGATGGTCGTGGAGCGAACATATTCGCGCTCTACTCCCACATCTCAACACGGAATCGGTCGCGTGGCCCAATGGCAAGGCGTCTGACTACGACCAAGGAACCCCCTGGAGTAAATCAGGAGATTGCGGGTTCGATCCCCGTCGTGACCTCTCTTTTTGCGGCCTTCCTGTCGTTTTGCAGTACGTCTCGGTTCGGTGGCCAAGAGCGTTGAAGCGGTATTGACACGGAGGACGCAAAGCAGACTGGATTCCGGTCTCTCATGGGGAGGCGCCTCGAAGCTGGGTCTACAGCAGCTGCCTCATCGTGGCATGAAGCTTTTGCCCAACGGACAACGTCCTACCACTTCATTCGATCGCTTCAGCGTCATTCGAAGTCTCGAAGTCCCGATTGGACCATTCGCGCTGGCGACCCACGCAACTCCTAGAAGAGTTTCTTCTCCCTCGCGAGGTGATAGCATGATGTGTTCGGATCTGCAGTCATCGCGGGAGAACCTTCCTCGTCCCGTATGCGGTCAATTGTTCATGTCGCTGCTGAGAAGACATGCCCATGTCGCCTGCAGCAATGATCGTCATGCTCACATGAGCAATTCAGTGCGGGACTGGCTCATATAGCCTGCTTCTTGGCAAGCCATTCATGCCTTGATCTTTACGCAAAGCCTCGCTTTAGTATCAGACATGACCGACTAGCAACGGCACGTGCCGGAGAACAGGCAATCGAGGAGACCCCCACCGCATGCCTGCTGCACTCATCGCATACCTGCGACTTAGCCGTTAGCCTCTGCCGTCATTGAATGAAAACAACATCGGCGATTGAGCGATTTCGGCCACTTGGTATCACGCGCTCGCTCGGAGATCATGATCGCCAGGGCACCATGTGAGTTGTGTCATTGCTTCTACCGGACCCACAGTCTTTACGAGATTGCTAGCCTTTCGAGGGAAGCACGGGAATATCTGAATTGTCCGACAGCACCATTGAGACATTGCGAAACCATTCAAGCATGCTCAATCTCCGACGAAGCTGTCCTGGGGTTGGGTCGGAGCACTGGATAATCGCAGAAGCATTTCGGGGGTGAGGCTAATGCGCAGGCCGTGTCGCAGTTGAGGCGTGTGAAAGGCAGTGGAGCCGACTCCCCGCAGATCTGACCGGAGGAGAGCTGGGCATTGTGGAGGAGTCTATGCCGCTGATGCTGCATCTCGCGGGTATTGACTGTTGTTCTCTTGGAACCAAAGTCCGTCCCGAGGAAGACCATTCCTATGAACTCGGATCCGCTCGTCAACAGTCGCGAGTGGGCCATGCGTGAGCTCGAAGGGGTCAGCACGTTGCTGAAGATAGCTCATCGCCCACGGGCGTCGCACAGCAAGCGGCTCTTTGGCGTGGGCTACTACTGCTGTTGTCATGATCAGACTTGTCGTTGCCAAGCGGCTCCGAAGACGGCTCTCAGCACGATGCAACTGGCCCACGGGTGAAACACCTGTCAACATCAAAAGGATCCGAGAGCTTAGCCGCTTGGCGAGCACACGCAAGCAGAGCGGGCCGACAGCATATTGAAGTTACTTCTGATCGGCAGAGCCGTGCTGTACACCCACTGATTCCGGTCAATCAACGGCATTCGGTAGCAACAGCAACAGCAAAGCGTTGTGCGCACTCCAGCCACCGGCGGCCGGTCGCGGTACCCCCGCGGGACAACAGCATCCACGCCATCGATAGCCGGCACGAGAAGAGTGCGTACAACAACTTCTGGTATCGTTGTTCGGCTGTGCGGTAAGCATGTCCCGATCATTAGCCGATCATGAGCCGGACATGAGGTTGTGTGATCCACATGGATCAGGTGCCGTCTTCACCCCACAAGGATACATGGCGATGTCTCAGAACGGGAGACCGTTAGCGGACATGTTTGCTCATCGCCAGCGTTTGTTCTGATGTCATGTGGGCAATGTTCGCCGATGAACTCGGTTCTATACGCCGCACCCCGCACGGACTAGCGTCCTGAGATTGTGGAGATGGTGGAGAAGCGGTCTCGGAGAAGGCCTTTAGTTGAGTGGTGCCAGCCCAGAACCATCAGCACTAGCACAAACACTAAGCACTAGCTGCAATGAGCAAGATCGAAACCTTGTCTTGGCATCGGTCGTGGGATCTGGGAAGCTGCCGTCGTCTCTCGACATTACCGAGCGCGGAAGTTGAGGAAACAACGTAAAATCCATTTTGGCGGGTTCGCGAGTGCTGTCATCTTGGTCCAGCTCGGCCCAGGCTGGGTCGACGGACCGGCATGACCTGGATAGGCTGGATTAGATGGGTGCAGATGCCGACCGGGTCCGGGTCCGGCTCGCACACTCTTTCGTATGCGAATTGTGGCAGCCGTAATAATCTGCAGCAATTCAGTCAAATCGGACCATTACATCACACCCACTCTGCTCCATCAACACAGCAGGTGCGCTCCCGCTATACCGTCAACTTACGTGACTGTCTTTTTGTTTGGTTCCCGCCTTGATCTGCTTGCTGTCCAGGATTCCTGGCTGCATGTCCTGACGCCTGGCCGTGTATCCTGACGCCTGACTGTGTATCCTGACGGAGTCCGTGTGTCCTCCACTTCATCGTAGGGCCGGCCATCTAACGCCGCGCATCTACACCGCCAACATTGCGAACACCGACGTCTCCGTGAATGTGAACGGCTGAGCGGTTCGAACGGGATCGTAGATTCGTAGATTCGTAGACGAAGCGTTGCATGGGTTATTGATCGACAGCGACTTTTGGGGACGGAATGCACGGGTGGACGGATAGACAGACAGTCACGGTGCTTAGTAGCGATTAGAGCGTCGGATATGGTTCCTGGTTCAAGTTAGACTGCAAGGTTTGAGTTACGACGCCTGCCTCCCACGTTCCACCCAGCCTAGCTTCAGCTCGGAAGCTATGCACGCGGCCATAGTTGAGCGCGGTAGGAGTGCAGTTAAGGCATGAGGTCAGAACTTTGGCTGCAACCGACCAGGCCGACCAAGCGTACGCCAGCGTCCTGAAGCGTCCCGCAGCGGTCGAGTACATGCCGTTCTGTTCGGTCAGACCAAGTTGCCGACGAGCCGACGAGCTTGGCCCGTGGTCACCGAGACGAGAGAGGACCCACCCACGCCCTCAAACGCCCAAACGTCCAAACGTCGAGCTTTTTTACCGCACAGAGGAATTGCAGACGAGGCGAGAAGAAACAATTCAACAATGTCCTCAAGCGGGCAATTTGATCACGGAACTTGATTGCAAGTATGCATGGATACAATTCATGCAGCCATGCCGCCGAGTGGGCTCCGGCGTTAAGAGTGACGATGCGCCCTTGCTTCAGCGATATGCGTTAGCATGGGAGTCGTTGCGTCGATATTTACGGCAGACATTGGACCGATATTGGGCTTGGCACTGTGGTGCAGTTGGTGCGGATCAGATGGCTACATAGCGCTGATGCATAGCGTTGGCCGCTGCAAATGCCTCAGTCGTACACGGCAATCTGTGGCATGGCTAGCAGGCTTAGTCTGGCATGCCATCGCAGTGGTCAGCCTTGGCGCTAGAAGAGCCGGTCGTACCGGTGAACGACGAAGAGAGCCATCCGGGGCATGTGTCTGACAAAATGTTCGCTTCTGGTCGGCTTTGCAGTCACTCACACACTGCAACCTGCCGTCTGCCGTGAGACAGAGACAGAGACGGCGCGGGAGGACCGCATCCTCCTTCGTATGCATTGTATACCCCCTACGCCTTGTGCTATACTCGTGCATCCCTTCAATGACGGACAAACATCGGAGCCGGCGCAGCCCAGGACCAAAAGTATGAGGTACACACCGCAGTTATCCGCAACAATCTCTCCACTTGCACAGTCCCCGCCATCCCTCTAACCCCTCCACCCTAAGTCGTTGCGAGGCGAAACGACTGAATTGACAGTCAACCATCTGAGACCATTCATGCAACCCACAAAGAAGGAAGGAAGTAGAAGAGCGCACGCTGCCGTGGCCCGAGAAACCGATCAGGGCACCACTTATCCAGGGTTATGGACGCTTTCCGCCTTACAGCATAAGCATAATAGGCACGTCTGGTGCCTTGAGTACAGATGGGTACCTGAGCCTTGCGGGGTGGACCTGTGGACCTGGCGGAGAAGCCGGTCCTTGCCTTGATCTGTGTGTGTCCTGACCATTGTAAGACTAGCGGAGTCGAGTTGCTTTTGAGTGCAATCACGCTCGAGGTCGAGAGCAGTAGTGGCTCTAGTGGCTCTCACGGCATTGCTCAAGGGTCCGACCGGGGACCCGGCATCACGCCTGTCCTCACCCACTGAAAACTGGACGGAATTGGGGCAGAGTCAGACCTGCTTCAGGCGTCTGATGCACCGATTTACCGACGGAACGTCATCGTGGGAGGGGAGGCGTTCAGCGCTGAGGCTGTGGATTAACACTGACGGCTCAACGCCTACGGCTCTCGACGAGGGGCAGGTCGTATATCCTTGCTCGCTCCTCGCCTCTGCCTTCCTTCTCGAGCGAGGGCGAGGCGGCTCGAGAGAGGCGGCGGCCGGCTGAACGTCGTCGACCTTGATGAGCATTACCTGAGGCGGGGATAGAGTGAGGGGTGCGAGCTGTATCGGGACGGGTCCGAGGGCGAGTGAATGAGATTCTCGATGGGAACGGGACCGGTGGGGATGGACTGAGGTGTTGCTGTGGTTTCTTGGGTGGTGGGGGTGGGGGTTGTGTGGCATTTACGCCTGTTTGCACCTAGTGATGTTGCTGATCCGCTCCTGACGAGGGAGCAAGAGCCGAGGATCCCACGAGAGTCTCACTCACGACGTCAACGTTGTCTTCTATGGACATCAGCCCGATTTCGTCTATATAAGCAGGTCAGCTGTCGACCACTTTTCTTCATCCAGCAACCGAGCTCCTCTCTCCTTCCCTCTCCCACTCCTTCCACTGGCTCTCGCCTTACTTCTCGACCATGAAGTTCCTCTCCCTCCTGGCCATCGCCGGAGCTGCCTCTGCGGCCTCCATCTCCCAGTTCGCCAAGCGCGACGACATCGACGCCTCAGGCGAAGCGTCACTCCCGGACCTCTCTCCCAACTCTCGCATCACGCTCAACGGTCAGTCGATCGTCGCCGCCGGCGTCGAGGACGGCACCAACGTGACCCTCTTCCGCTTCCCGGACGGCAAGTACTACTCTCTCGAGTTTGCCCAGGGACCCGCCGTGCAGGGCCTGACAGTGGACAGCAACGGCGTCTGCAAGGGCTGCAAGTCCGAGGAGGGCTGGAGCATCACCGAGAAGCGCGACCTGTCGGCCATTGCGGAGCGTGACGGCGTCGCGCCCGCTGATCTCGAGAAGCGCTTCTTCCTCCTCCACCTCCTTGGCGGCATTATCAACTTCAAGCTCCGCCTCCTTGGCGGCATCATCCACGCTTTCACCTACGGCTGCTTCCGCGACTACTACCGCCCCATCTACATTTGGCGCGGCCACGGACACGGAGGCGACGACTGGTGCGACGTCGGTCCCAACGGCTACATCCACTGGCCTAACGTTCACATTGGGTGCGACAACAACATTGGCGGCCGCTACGCTGGTTGCTCTGAGGGCGGAACTCAGCTCTGGCACTGGAACGACGGAACCGTCTGCCCTATCCACGTTCGCCGCGGTCGCTGCCGCGAGGGATGGAGCCCTTACCGCTCCAACCACGGTGGTCTTTGGTGGTGGAAGCGCGACCAGGTTGAGCAGTAAGCGGCCAGCCCCGCCCAGCCGGAGGGCCCGAAGGGCCCAAAGGCTGGGGGCTGGGAGCTGGAGGTCTGAAACCGGCAGCTCGAAAGGCTACAGGTTGAAGGCCCCGGTCGTCGAGTGGACCAAGTCTGCAGTACCCTCCCTCGACCCCGCCTACCTCCCACCTCATATCTTGTCAATCACCTCATAATTTCTTTTCATGAACAGAGCTAGGGCCGTCCTCGAGTTGCCTCACGGCAGCCTATGGCGCGCTCTAGCTCGGACAGTGGATATATAGTCACCGTTGAACATTGAAATGAACATTTTTATCATCATGTTGTGGGCTGCATGGTTGCAATCTTTCGATACCGACTGATGGAAGGAGAACACGTGGAGGAGGGTCTGATGGAATACCAGTGATAGGAGGGGTAGTGGAACGAGTACCAGTAATGGAATCACACACGACACGACTTATCAGGTCTTAGAGCTGTCTCGGGCCCTGGCTTAGCTAACGTACGGCATGCACGCAGCACGAATCGTCTCACACGGAGAAGCGACGCTACTTGTCCAGTGGGAGAAAAAACAGAAACACTGAATACAATAGCCGTGAAATCAGCATTCACACAGTCACAAGAAATTCAGATGCTACCGGGGGGGTCTGATCGGCGATGGATTTGAGGATCGCCACAGTGACTCACCCCCGATAAGCTCAATCTTTATCGTATCCGCCACAACTCTGACACAAGCATCGGCACGCACAAGCATAGTACAGTCCAAGCACACGACATCCGAAGAAACGTGCGTAGCGAGCACTCGGGTAGACAGTGGTAAGTTGGTAGTCAAGGGGATCCTGGAGGAGGATGAAACTGTTCCGCACCTTTTCGCGCGTAAAGGTCGACCCGAAATTTACTGGGTGTTTAAGCTTAACGCTTGTTTCACCTGGAAATGTTGGTCTCGGAGACGGCGCCTGCGGGGGTGGGGGTTTCGGGCGGGCGTGTATCGGGTGAGCTTGTGTCGATCTGTGCGTGCGTGAGGGGAATTTCTAGGCTGGCTCGATTGGAGGGATGCGATCGTCAACGGCGGGATCGCAGCAACAGTGAGGCGATGAACGCCGCTGGGCTAGGATCTTCGGGATGTCTCACTGCGGGCTGCACATCGCGACGCGTGAACGCGAGGGAGTCACGTCAATTGAGCAGAGCACTTGTGTCAGAGCCTCGAGCGAAGGTGCAAGCTATGGACTGTCTGATGGTCGCTATGTGCCTCTGTGCAGTCGAGATGCTAGGCTGCGGTGTGGCGGAAGGGCGGGGCTTTGATGGCGACGTGGCTGCCAACACTAAATCAGTCCGAGACGTCACTCACCGGTACAGTTTCACAACTTCTCCTGTCCTCGGTAGAGCATGCAGGCGCAGCGTGCTTTCTCTCAGCCCCTGCGACAGTCCGTTTGCCCCGGCGCCTGGATCCTGGAGCAATATAAGGCAGTCTCTTCCACAAAGTATTGACGCCGTATGGCACAGACCTGGTGTCTTGCGCCCTCCGGGAGGCGGCATCGAGTAGTGCCCCCAACCATGAAATCGACAGGGGAGCACAACGCCTACAGGGCAGAGAGCGTCGATTATTAGTGAAGTAGACTGTATGTCGCTCTCAGGTCGGATGGGACGCGGTGTCGATACTGAGGAAAACAGAAAAGACAAACAGCATAACGAGGGTGTCTCTTTCTGGACACTGTCGCTCGAGTCGCTCACGATCAGCGTCTCTGCGAACATCCTAGCCAAAAAGCTTTGAACTGAAGGCAGATGAGGTTCTCGTCAAAAGCTGCGTATAGGAAAGGATGCCATATCGGTCCTGGGCCTGTCAATATTCTGACGTCGTGCGAGTTTCTCTTGAACACGATGTGGTCGGTCAGCGATAACATCCCTTCCCCGCAGGCTCCCATTGAATTCAGTAGCCTCTTATCAGTCACAAAGTGCATCAGCTCTCAGCCACAAACTAAGAGTCCTTAGTCACAAAGCCCCCCGCCCACTGCACCCCCGCAATACGACGTGCACGCTCCTATGTGTTGTCATCACAGTCGCCTCGTACGGTATCAAGTCGTTCTCTCAGCTTTTGATGTCTACCTCTTGTCCATCCGTGAAGCGTTCCGCCGTGTGATAGCAGACTCGCACACAGGTTCCTCCCATTCTCCTCTCGCGGAGCTTTGCACCCAAGAGGTGAAGGTGAAACGTGTGCTTGTTGCCGGCTGTCCACTCAACAACGGGTGGACGCCACTCGTGACCGGAGGCACGTGTTCCTGACGAACGCCTACATAGCCCTCTCACTCCAGCTGGCGTCGTCTATCGACTGTCATGGCTAATGACCCCGCGCATCCTCTCTGCCACCACAAACTATCATACACGCCCTATGCATATCAGCATATCTAGCAAGAGTGGTCTAATATCCCCGGAAAGCTATCCTACACAGTCCGATCCGTACACACCAAAGCCAAGCCTACATCTGCTGCTGCTGGCCCATACCCTGCCCTGCACTAGGCCCATTCGCCTGCTGCGCCTGCGCCTGTTGGCTTGCCATATTCACATCCCCCTGATGGCCGAGCCACGGCATAAAGTTCCACGGCTGCTGCCGGTCCCGCTCAGACGGCAGGCCGGCGTAGAAACCCGGACTCGAGCCGATCCCGCCAAACGTGCCTAGGCCCTGCGGACCGCCGCCGCGGAGAAGCGACGTCCAGAAGTCCGGGGCTGGGGCTTGGTCGCCCGGATTGCCCGCTATCATGTCGAAATTGGCGACCGCGAAACCCATGTTGTGCAGGGAGTCTGCGTCGAAGAACTCGGGGAAGATCGTCTCGCCTGCTGCGTTTGTCGGTGGCGGGCCGAGGGCGGGGTTCATGATCGAGGCGGCTGATTGGGCTGCTGTCTGCGGACCTGCGAGAGGCTGGGACTGGGACTGAGAGGTCGCTGCGTTGGCCTGGGCGGCGGGCGAGTTGGACGCCGACGTCGGACCGTACGGCACAGTGCCCTGCCCATTGTTGTTGAAGGACCAGAGGAAGGGCGGCGTCGGCGGGCCAGCTGGGGCTTGCGACGGGTCGTAGTTGGACGACGGGGAGGCAAAGCTCGACGAGCCGTTGCGGGCTACCTCGTTCTGCAGCTTCGCCTCGAGTACGGCTGCCGGGATCGGCGCGAAGTCCGGCGCGCCGGGCGTCGTACTGGCGGGAGGCTCGACGTCGTCGTAGCTTCGCTTCGGCGGCAGGCCGCCGAGCACCTCGGGCGCATCGCCTGTCGACTCGCGCGCAATCTCCGTGATCAGGTCCGTCATCTTGCCTGCTTGGCGGTACGTGAGCTCCATCTCCTTCATCGCCGCGATCACGCGCTTCACGTCGTTCAGGCATCGCTGCCGCTCCTGCTCCCGCTGCCGGACGGCATACACGTTCATCAACAACACTATCGCCGCCGTGCCCGCCGGCAGCGCGAAAGAGATCGACATGGCGTGGCCCGGCAGCCGGCCCAGCTGGCGCCCGCGCCGCAGCACCGCGTCCAGGACGTTGCTGATGGATCGCGCCGCGTTCGAGCAGATCGCGAGCGACGGGAAGCCGACAGATTCCGGGTGCTTGCGCGTCGGGATGAAAGGTCGGTGGATGAGAATCTGCACATAGTAGTAGTGCGCGTACAGCACTGCCGAGTGCTCGAACAGCCGCGGGTCCGATCGCGTCGGGTCCCATCGCAGGTTGTCTGGCACCGAGTCAGCCCAGGCGTTCAGCGCACTGTCAAGCTCGACGACGATCGCGCGCTGGTCCGGTCCATGCTCTGGCAGCTTGTTCACAGCGTAGATCGTGCGAAGCGCCGCACCGAGAACGTGGTCGAGCTTCAGCAGGTGCGTGAAAGCCGTCACGGCCGGGTCCGGCGTCAGGCCAGGAGGCTGGCGGAAGTCCTTTTCGGGGTCGCCCGTGTCCCAGTACTCGTCGTCGACAGGAATCGGATAGTCGGCATCAAAGTCAGAGTCCTGGATCGCGACCGATCGACCGATAGCCGAGCAGCTGAGACGATCAAAGTGGTACAGACACCAGAAGGCACGGTTGTAGAGAGCCCTGTCGATTGGGTTGGTGAGCAGCATGGTGGAGCGGACGTGAATGCCAATCTCCTGCGCCATGCGCAGACCGCTGCCTGCGACGAGCCATGCGAGATGAGGAACGGCGCTTCCATTCATGAAGAGGCAGACGAGCACTGTCGTCTGCAGGTCGAGCAGCGATGGGCCCTGCAGCCAAGAGCGGCCCATCTTGATGACAGCACGCAGGTAGTTCCAACCAGCAGAGTACTTGAGCGTGCCGTCCCGGTCGTTGCGCAGGCGGTCCTGACCCTCGGGCGTCGTCGCGACTTCTGTCGGCCAGTACACACGCTCGTCGTCGACGTAGCGCGCTCCGTTCGCAAACACGAGCAAGCACATCTTGGCAAAATCGGCGTTCGTGCGCCACAGCCCAGACTGATACTGCCGCTGGAAGATGACACGGTTCAGCAGCGGCATGTGCGTGTTCGTGTGGTCAAAGTAGCCGTCAATGAGCCGTCCCGCGAGGTCCTCGTCCGGCCACACAGAGTAGTCGACGGGCTTGACCGACTCGGTCGCGATCACCTTCTCCCACTCGGGCACCATCCAGTACTCTGGCCGCTTGACAGCAGTGAGGCGGTCGAAGAACGTAGCGTCGGCCTCGTTGTACTTTAACTCGTTGACTATCCGGACGAGATGGGCGCCAGAGGCTTTGCCGTGGAAGCGGAAGGCGTCGTGATCACGAATGTTAAGCTTGACCATGGCGTGGGCGATGCGCGCTTGTTCGCGGGCTTCGTCCTCGTCTTCCGGCGGGCGGTGCGGGTCCCTCTCGTACGTCTTCCACGGAGTCGGGCCAAGCACGCGCGGCGAATTGTGAGACGTGGCGCCTGACCCGTTAGGCGGCGTGGCAGCGAGCTCGCTGATATTCTTCATCGCGGGGAATGGCGGAATGCCCAGTGATCGGAGCGTTTCCTGGTACGCGGACAGCTCAAACTCTTCGCGGTCCGGCATCGGTCCGATCGTCTCGTTGATGTCGATCGCGGGATTCAGCTGGGAGACGAGGCGCTCGAGGCGCGCACATCGCTGCTCCAGCGTGTCGATGTAGCCTTTCGGCGGCCCGCGTCGCTTCGCTGCTTCGACATACGTGCAGTCGAGATTGTACTCCTGGCAGTTGGCGCACTTGGCGTTGGACTGCGAGTTCATCGGTCCCTCGCATCGGATCTTCTTCCTGCGTTGGTCAGCGTGTGCAAAAATAGGTTGGAGGGGATCGGCTTCGTCCGACTCTGGCGCAAGCGGGGCATGCGGAAGTGTGACTAGGCTGCGGATTGTGACCAGCTCAACTTTCCACCCGCCGCGCGTCTAGTGTTTCAGGTGACGCTGCACGCCGGCGGCCATGGATATGGTCGTGAGAATGAGTCATTCGTTGGCCACCCAGCGCCGAGAGCACAGGCCGATAGCCAGACCGTCGGCCAGAGGGCGATCAGACAGAGCGAGTCGAGCAGATGTGCACAGAGGAGGAGCCCGAGCGAGCGAGCAGCAACGCTCGTGCGTGCGCGTCTTCGCGAAGATCGCGTCTGAAACCGACTGGCAAACGTCACGCAGACAGCCAGAAGTGTCGCAGAACGCCACGATAGCCACGGCATGACAAGACGCGGCGGCGTCGCGTATGTGCCAGCTCCCGCGACGTTATCGCAGAGAAGCTAATATGCGTGCAGCATCGGGAAAGACGACAATCGTTACGCGAGATTTGCAGTCTCTGCGAGATCATCTCCGAGGCAATTCAGAGTCCTCAGACAGCTGATCCGAACGAAGCAGATAGACATCACACAGTCGCAGCCGCGATCTCGGCCGGCCTACTACGCGGCTCTAGCCGGCAGTCACAGTCACGGCACTGTTGCTTCTGACTGAAGACCGCAACCGGCACGCGGGGAAGACACGGCAGAGACAGGAAAGTCGGGGGAGGCGCCGCTGAAGACCCAGTCCGTAGAGAGCCAACGAGCACGACAAGCCCTACTCACCTTCTGCAAACGTCGCATGCTCGCAGCACCTTGCGCCGCTTGGCCTCGGCCTCAGCGGCCAGGTCGCTCTGCGTCACGCGCGACGTGTGAGGCTTTACGTCTGCATGGCTGTCCTTGCGATAAGGGGACCCCTTTGGTCGCGGGCTCGCCTCGGAGCCCGGGGTGGACATTGCCGGGGTCGTGTGGGCTTGAGTAGTTCTAGTGGTGAGTCGTAGGTTGAGTGGTTATTTGACGGGGAGGCGATCAAGGTTTGCGCCGAGGGTTCCCCGGACTGAGGTTTGTGGGGGGAATGATGGTGGGCGCCGGGGTCGGCGAGCGAGAGTTGGAGGATGACAGGGAAGGCGGAGTGGGTGGGGTCGAGGTGGACGATAGCGAGAGTGAGGAGGAAGGGGTCGATGGCGACGAGAAAGTTCAAGAGCTCCGTGCCGAGGACTCGACGAGGAATCGAGGATCGAGGGATTGAGGGACGAGGGACGAAGTTGATGGTGGTGTATCCGATCGGTGAATCCGAGGCAAGGCAGGGCGCGGGGCACGGTCGTGGCCGAGGTGTCGGGTGTCTGTCTGTCTGTCCGTTTCGCTCGCGTGGTTTGCGTGGTTGAGAGCGTGGGTGCGTGGGTTTGTGGGTGTGGGTGGGGGCAGGTGCGCTGGTTAAGATGCGCCGTGAATGGGGGAGCAGTATGCAGTGTCGCGGCCTGTAACGCCGACGAGAGGTGTGGATTGACGAGAAGGAAGGTGGAGATGATAAAGAAGGTGAGTGGATGATGGGTGTGTCGTCGAGGAAGGAAGGGAAGGGATGGGAGGGAAGGACGGATGCCGCGGTGGATGACTGTGACTAAAGTGAGTGCGGTCGGGTGGGTGGATGAGTGGAGGACGTGAGGGTGAGGGTGGCACGATATGCGTGCGCAGCAGACACCGTACTATCGTTCCAAGAGAAATCAGTGAATGAAAGAATGATTCCAGACAATAGCAGAGAACATTGATCAGTCCTCTCATCTAGCTTGCCTTTGAATGCTCTTTGCTCCGTTAACGGTGATAGCATTGGCGACTGCGCAAAAGCGAACCAACGCAAAAGCAAAGGCAAAGCCGCGTCGACGGCCGATACGCATCAGCGCAGTTGTCTTTCGCCCGGCGGTCAGCATTGAGCCATGAGCATTGAGCCAGGGCGATCAAAAGAATGGCTCGTTACACTAGCCGACCGCTGGCTCAGATTTGCCTTCCCCGGCTCCCAGCCTGGACCTGTACAGGGATAGAGGCATGCATCAGAGTATGGCGCTATGGTGCTCCGGGCCACGCACACGTACACCCACTCACGGCGTCGGCAGCCAGCGACCGTAGGGAGCGACCGCAGGGAGCGAGTGAGCCGTAGGCCGTAAGGGCGACCATAGAGAGTGAGTGAGCCGTAGGCCATAGGGTGAAGCGCGAGGCGCAAGGCCATGCGGTGAGCGCTGGGCTGGGCTGGGCTGGGTCATAGAAAGGGACGGAAGCAAATCAGGACTGATCAGCCCTACGCCCTGTCTGCACTTGTGTGCAGTCGCGGCCCCTGCACCCTACGCCCAACGCCACCTCACCCATGGCCATCGGCCACCATATCATCCAGCATAGAGCATACCTCGGGCCGTGCCCTGCGCCGGCTTTGCGCCCCTTGCTTTCACCTTCCCTGTGTTCCTCGTGCTCGATGATTGCCCAATCACGTGCACATGTCAAGAGTCTACAGCCGACACGACCTGGCCGACTCGACTTTTTTCTGCGGCTGCGACTCCGGGCTCCGGATTGACACGCAGGCGCCTCTCTCAGAGAATGCTTGCGGCTGCGGCAAATGGCCCTGACCATAGATCGCAGCGTCTCGGCTACCGGCAACTCGCCAGGAAACACGGCCGTCTGACGTTTCCTCGTTTTGTCATACGAATCTGCCCGCTTCCAACAATCTGCCCGCTCACTCCAGACTGCCCGCTTCAACTGTGCCATTATTCCCCCCACTTCACATGTCTACAACACATGGTTATGATTTCTATCCACATTTGGGTTTCTATGCACGCCTCGTCCCTCGTCCCTTGCGCATTCACGCACGCCTCGTTGCAGGATATATTTTGTAATGCACGTCCCTATTCTACCTTGAGCTTGAGCTCGGCCTCGGCGGGAGGTTCGGTCTCGGTCTCTTTTCCCCAGGGGCCGGACTCCGACCGGCATTCCCGACACCCCTCACCCGACGCCCCGAGAGTCGGCCTCACACCCATCCGAAGCTGGCCTTCGGCCAGCCAAGTGCCCGCAATCTCGGCCCGACTTGCTCGCCTCGCCTCGCCAAAGATCGACAATCGACACGGAACCATGTCATGCGAGATAGTGTCATTTGTCCGTCTCACCTCCTGCCGTGTCCGCCCACCCTGTCCGTGGAATGTCACAAGATCCAAGATCAGTCGCGTCGCGCCAAGCACATGCCGCATAGCAGATGCTAGGCCGCTCAGTCCGCTCCACCTCGCGACCTCACGGCCTCATGGCCACTCAGCCGCTCAGCCGCTCGGCCTACCGGCCTCGCCGCCTCGCAGCCTCACTTCCGCCTCAGCTCGCCCTTATTCCACATCCCAATCCTATCCTTGACAGGGATCTGCTTCTCCGAGCTCGAAGTCGAGGCATCACTGTCCGCGCGCCTGTTGACGGGTCGCTCGGCTTGCGAGTATCGCGACTCGGGAAGTTTAGTGACGGGGAACGCGCGGCCTGATGATGACTTGCTGTAGCTCAGGTTGGACGGCTTGGCGGCGGGTGCGGGCTTGTCGGTCTTGGACTCGGCTTGCTCTGAGCTGCTGGCCTCCCTCCCACCGCTGGCACTGGCACTGACGCTGGCGCCTTCGGCTCCGGCTCCGGCTCCGGCTCCAGCTCCGGCACCGCTAGTACTGCCAGCTCCGCCTGAACTGACAGCACCCTCGGCGCCTGCGGCGCCTGTGGGACCTCCGGTCGCCACACTGCCCCTTCTAAGAGCAGCGGGCTTGGGCACAGGCGTAGGCGGGAGGGGCGGCTTGGGACCTGTGTTCTTCGGCTGTGGCCTTGGTCCAGACAGCCGACGGAGTGTGGCAGGTTTCTCAGGCTTGGCAGGTTTGGCGGGCTGCTTGGTGCTCGAGTGACGCGCGAGGCCCTGGCTGCCGTGCCCGTTCGCGTTCGCGTTCGTGCTTAGCTGCTCGAAGTGCGTCTTGATGTCGATCACGCTGCTGCGCCGGTTGTGGCTGTCCCCGGCCGCTCCTGCCGCAGCTGCCGCACCTGAACCACCAGACCCACCACCCACCCCCGCCCCCGCCCCGGTCGTCGCTCCCGCTGTCGCTGCCGCCGACGATGCCGATACTCCAGAGACATTGCGGCCGCGCAGGCTGCCTCCCGTGCTCGCCGTCGTGCCGCTGTATCCGCTCAGACTGTAGCCCGAGTAGCTCGCTCCCGTCTTGCTCGTCGGCGACGACGGCGACGCAGGCTCAAAGCTGCTCATCCGCTTCAGGATGTCGGGCGAGGGGCGGCGGCGCTGCTGCAATGGCGAGTCGGTCCTGCGCCAGTGTACGGGGTCCTCTGGGCCTTCCTCGTCGTCGCTCGAGTCGAGATGCACCTGCGCTGGCGGGGAGCGTACGTCGCGCTTAGCAGCTTCTAATGGTGACCACTGCTCCGAGTTGAAGTTGGACGACGGCTTTGTCGATTTCAGCGGGGGCAGCGTCGCGCGCTCCGCTGCGCCCTGCTGGCCCTGCGGCTTTGAAGGCAGCTGAGGCTTGGCCGGCAGGGCTGGCTTCGGTTTCGTCGGCAGCGGCTTCACGCCGAAGCGCGAGCCGCTGTTCGGCCGCTGCGAGACCTCGGGCTGCATTGGCTTCAGCTCCAGCTTTGCCTCGTCCCCGTCGTCCTCGTCCATCAGGTCTGTTGGGGCCAGCAGCTCGGTCGTCTCCTCGTCGTCGAGCAGGTCGAGGTAGTCTGCCGTTGGAGACGGGGTTGTGTGCTGGTTCGACGGGGGCGGCTCGAGGCCGCCCATCTCCATCGGCTGCCGCGGCTGCGCCTTGAATGCCGTGCCGGTCACCTGCGTCGAGCGGGGCTGCGGCTGCTGCAGCCGCGAGTGATTGCTCTTCGGTATGTCGCCGCCGGTGCGGTTGCCCACGACCGAGGTGCGGCGCATGTGCCCCGGCGGAGTCTCCTTCACCGTCGGGATCTGCGGCAGCTCCTTGCTCCGCGACGACCGCGAGGCGCTCGACGAAGACCGGCGGTTCAGCGCCTCGACTGATGGGAAGCGTGTCTCGAAGCTCGCGTCCTCTGCGTTCGACGGCGATCGCGGGTCTGAGGCCGAGTCGCTCGAGTCGTCGATACTGTCGATGCTGACGAGCTTTTGCGGCGAGGAGACGCGCGGTGACGCAGCAGCGGGCGACGCGACCATGCGCGGGCTCGAGCTGCCGAACGAGTCGCTGAAGCCGGATACTGAGCGGTGCGGTTGTGGTGCCCCCGAGGCCGAGAACGAGTCACTGAACCCCGACGCGCCCGAGACGGAGCGGTGCTTGGCCGTCGTAGGGTTGAAGGCGTCGGTGAACTGCCGCTGCGGATCGGATGTGGGCTGGAACGCGTCCGTGAACTGCCGCTGCGGCTTGCTGCCCTTGTACCCGCCAAAGGCTTCGCTGAAGCGATCGCGCGATGACGCAGAGCTGTCATACGAGTCGCCAAAGCTCAGCGGCGATGTCACTTTTGGGATGGACTGGTTGAAGCCGAACGCGTCGACGCTGCTTTTCCGGGACGTGTTCTTGCGATCCTCACCCGTGACTTGCAGCCGGTCGACGGCCGATTGCGATGACCGGTGCGGCAAACTCATCCGCTTCGAGGCGTGCTGCTCAAACTTGGACTTGACTGATGCAACTGAGCCCGATGGCATATGGGGTGCGGGGTGATAGGTCTGGCCTTGTGCTTGGGCTTGAGCCTGAGCCTGAGCTTGCATCTGAGCCTGAGCTGCAGCCTGGGCCGACTGCGGGGTCGGCATGCTCTGCGCGCTCGACGACTTCTTGACGCTGGGCACTCGCTGCAGTGCCGGAGTCGTCTTGTGAGTCGCTACCGGCTGCGGCGAGGTCACTCCTTGGGCCGCGGCCGCTTCTCGTGGATCTCGAGTCGGCCTTCCCCTGCGTTGCGGCTGCACGGTCGATGCTAACGGCACTTCAGGTGCGCTCGGGCGACTCGTTTCTGACGGATCCGTAAAATCCAGCGGGTTCTTGTCGTTCCTCCTGATTTGTCGTGGAGACTGCGACAGCGGGCGCATGCGCTGCTTGTACGCGGACTGAAACGTCAGCTTGGGGTTTGCCATAATGTAAGCTGCACTCACATAGTCAACGGACGGCCGGGTACCATTCAGGTCGTGAGCCACCTCGAGTACCTGGAACACATTCAGGCGCTGGCTCGGGTGCTCCATCAGCATCTGGGCGATCAGGTGCTGCAGAGCAGGCGAGTATTTCGGATACGGGGGAAACTCGTACTTTGCATGCACGATTGCGAGCGGGCCCTGTGTCTCAAAGGGTGTCGTGTAGTAGCACAGCTTGTACAGCAGCACTCCGAGCGCCCAGACATCGCTGGGCAGACCGATCGGATGTCCAAGCAGAGGCTCGACCATCTCCGGACTCCGGTATTGCATGGTCGTGTGCTTGTTGAGATCCAGGGCAAGAGCCTCAGATTCCGCCAAGCTCGTCGGGGCATGACTGCTAGGGTATGTCGTGGAGCCAAAGTCGCAGAGCTTGAAATTCCAACCCTGCGGTCGGTCCTTGGTAGGAGGGCCTGGCGCACTCAGGACATTCTCGATCTTGAGGTCACGGTGCAGCAGTGGCCGTGGTTCCATCGAGTGCATGGCCGCCACGGCCTCGCACACGTCCGTGAAGATGTGGAGGATCTCTCGCTCCGTCAGCCGATCGCGCAGGCGCTGGTTGAGCAGGTCGATGATGCCACCACCCTTGCAGCATTCCATGAGAATGAAAACCTCGAACGCCCCATTCGGCAGCCGCTGCCACGACGAGTCCAAGTACTGCACGAGATAGGGAGACGCGGGTAGCATTTTCTGTGTTGTCAGCACGGACCCTGATGCCTGACGGCGGTATAGCGCACCATGACCTCGATTTCCTTTCGGACGTCCTTCCAGACGTTTTCGTCCTGAAATGCCACGCGCTTCAGACAGTGTTCGGTGAAACCCTGCGGGTTCGACTTGTTCGGCGGATAGATGGGATGCTCCGATGTCGTCAGGTAGACGTGGGCGTACCCGCCCTCTGAGAGGTACTTCTCGATGCGGACCTTGTGCTTGCCAACCTTGATGATCTGGCCGGGAGCGAGGGTACCCTTGTGTGGCTTCTGTCCGCGTGACGAGTGGGGAGCCTGCTGTTGCTGCTGCGGGTAGCCGTGGTGCGCTTGGTGCTGCTGTTGCTGCTGCTGCTGGTACATGGCCGCCTGCTGCTGCGCCGCTGCTGCCGCCGACGGATAACCCTGCGCCATCTGTTGAGGGTAACGGGGCTGCTGGTAGTGCTGCTGGGCAGCGTACATGGCAGCCTGAGGATGTCCAGCGACCGGGTAAGCCATCTGCTGCGGGTTAGGATACGGTGCCCGCATGCTACCGGCCGACCGGCCAGCAGGGTAAGGCTGTGTCGGAGCGTACATGGCGGAGACGCAGCTGTTGCGCCCAGTGAGGGCGGCTTGGAGGGCGTCGGACGACGACGACGGACGACGGTCGTGTACGTGGTGCTGGCCAACTGTTTCCCGACGGCGGCGGCGGCTCTTGCGGCGGCGAGGCTCCAGGCGCCTTTGGCTGCTGCTTTTGTGACGAGCGCTAGGGCTGGCTAGCTGCCTGCGTCTGCGTCTGCGTCGTAGTGGAGCGACGGTGTGCCGAGGGAGAGGTCGCCGGGTGTGGGAGCGGGATAGAAGAAGGAGAGTGAGTGCGATGAGAGAAGGAGCGAGTGACCGAGACCAGACGGCAGGGGTCGGTACGAGGTGGTGGTGGTGGCCGGCCAACAATCGGCTGGCTGCTTGGCTGGCTGAGTGAGTGTGTGTGTATGGGTGGCTCGAGGTATGGCTTGGCTCTGGCTAGCGATGCACTCACCGTAGCTGAGTCTGAGCTTAGTGCTTCCGCCCTGTGTATGCGGTGGAACCTCGCTGATCCCTGGCTAACCGGGGGAGCCAGAGTGGAGGGTCAACAAGGTGGAGGCAGCGTGGCGAGGCGTGGCATGGGAGTCGCGTGAGTGCAGCGTGTTGGTCACGTGACACAGTCGACATCTGTCTCCGCGTTCCAGACGTCATGACCCTGGGAGAAGAGGCTCGCTCCACGTCGTCCGAAGCGCATCTAACGCCTTGAATTGATCACGTGCAACAACCTGAGCGAGCTTGAGTGCGGCCAGTAAAATCGAAAATGACCGGGTCCGAGAAACCCGGCTGCTCTGGTTGCCGATCCCTCTAGCCCTCTCCCTTCATCTAGATCTGGGATCGCTTGGCTACTTTGCTGAGGAGAGCCAACCGGCGAGCCCTGTGCCACTTCCTGCAGGCTCATGGCTGGACATGGCTGGACATGAGGTCAGCTACCGGCGGCCAAGTATTTCGAATGGGCGCCCCGACGACCCCAGATCCGGGACGGCTTACCTGAGATGCGCCCCGCGGAGTCGCTTGGTTCCCATCTGGTTGCTTTCGATCGAGTCAACAAACAGATGTACCGAAAAGAAAAGTAGACGTCGACGTAAGGCTAGGGATATGTGGCTCTCTAATGAAAACCGCAATTCCTCGGATCTCGGGTTTGCGATGCGGTATGCGGGGGTGCTTGTTTCATGCTGTCTACGCCGGTGCCAGCTACTTCTTAAATCACTTTGCAACATGCAACGATGCCATCAGATCACCAAAATTCGTGCAGCTGTCGATAGACTCGGAGCAGCTGGCTTCCAAAATTATCATGATGAATCAGAATTGACCGCATCGCACGGTACGGAGAAGATAAAGCCGTGGGCGGAATCGGTGGGATCGGTGGGCAAGGTGGCTGATAGGATAAGGAGAGGCAGATCCTGGGCGTATTCGCCGGAGTGGAAGGCGGGCGCTTAGCTCGACACGCTGTACGGTGGTGATCTGCCCCCGGAGCCGCCACTCGCCCCGCGTATCAGGCGCCCCTCGAGCGCCCCCCACGCCGCCCGCGCTTAACACCTTGTTGCCCGCTGATCTCCGCTGGCATGCTGACTGCTGCTGGATCCGCCCGGCATACTGAACTGATATATATCAATGAGCAACGGTTAATCCGAGTGTCTGCCCCCGTGACCACTACTTTGTCTCTTCCTTCCTCGCTTGACATTTCAAAGGGACTCTTTCTCTCCACAACTTCCATTCACTCGTTCAACTTGTCACTTCCTCATCACCAAAAGACTATCCACCATGGCTCCCGTCGCGACCTCCACTGAGCCTGCCACCAAGGCCAAGTACTCGACTCAAAACATTATCGACCTCGAGTCCGAGTACTCTGCGTGAGTAGCCTCCCAGCTCGTTGTCGTATTCGGCTCAGCTGACCCCGCAGCCACAACTACCACCCCCTCCCCGTCTGCATTGCCCGCGGCAAGGGTGCCACCGTCTGGGATCCCGAGGGCAAGGAGTACCTCGACTTCCTTGCTGCCTACTCGGCCGTCAACCAGGGCCACTGCCACCCCGACATCCGTGAGTGTCTTCAGCTGCTGCTGACACGGCTGAAACAGCCATGAAACGCCGATCGGCCAGCGCCTGTGCGTGTGTGTGACAAGCGCTGACATTTGCAGTGAACACCCTTACCCAGCAGGCGTCTACGCTCACTCTCTCGTCGCGTGCGTTCTACTCGACCGGCCTCGGCCCGTTCGCCAAGAAGGTGACCGAGATGTTCGGCTTTGAGATGATGCTGCCGATGAACACTGGTGCCGAGGCTGTCGAGACTGCGATCAAGCTTGCGCGCAAGTGGGGCTACCAGGTCAAGAAGATCCCGGAGGGCAAGGCCCGCGTTCTCTCTGTCGAGGGCAACTTCCACGGCCGCACGATCGGTGTCATTTCGATGTCGACTGACCCCGAGGCGCGCAACGAGTTCGGTCCTTTCCTCGACAAGGTCGGCCCGAACGTCGACGGCAAGGTGATCCGGTACAACCACCCGGAGGACCTCGAGGCCGCTCTCGAGGCTTACGGCGACGAGGTCGCCGCGTTCCTCGTCGAGCCGATCCAGGGCGAGGCGGGCATCTTCGTCCCCGACGACGGATACCTGAAGAAGGTGTCTGAGATCTGCAAGAAGCACAACGTGCTGCTCATCTGCGACGAGATCCAGACCGGCCTGTGCCGCACGGGCAAGATGCTGTGCTACGAGCACGACGGCATCAAGCCCGACATGGTCATCCTCGGCAAGGCGCTGTCGGGAGGCATGTACCCTGTCTCGGCCGTTCTGTCCTCCAAGGAGGTCATGGGCACGCTCAAGCCCGGAGAGCACGGCAGCACCTACGGCGGCAACCCCCTCGGCTGCGCCGTCGCCTGCACCGCCCTCGACGTGCTCGTCCGCGAGAACCTCGCCGAGCGCTCCGACCGCCTCGGCAAGATCTTCCGCGAGGGCATCGAGGCCCTCAACAGCCCCTACGTCAAGCTCGTCCGCGGACGTGGCCTCTTCAACGGCGTCGTCATCGACCCCACTGTCTCCAAGAAGGGCCGCGGCGCTTGGGAGCTCTGCCTCGTCCTCGCCGACCTCGGCATTCTCTGCAAGCCCACCCACCGCGACATCATCCGCTTCGCTCCCCCCCTCGTTATCAGCGAGGAGGAGATCCGCCGCGCTATCGAGATCATCGGCAAGGGCCTCGAGACGTTCGACGAGCTCGACGTTATCCCTCTTGCTGACCGCGACCACTAAGTGCGCATCGTATGGAGGAGGGCGAGAGAGAGCTTAGAGTTGAGTCTTCGTGAGAGCCGAGTCAAGGCGCATGTAGCTAAAACGGCGAGTAACGAGCAACTGTATGATTATGCATAGAAGTGGATTCTAGAGAGAGTGTGCAGTGAACAGGAGGGTCGTGTGACATGTTCGCGAGACTGTCCGAGCCACCGGTTATTGATCACGGCTCTGGCCTGAAATCCGCTACGCGTTTTTTGCAGCCTAAGAAGACTCAGCTGCCCAAGCGCGTTTTAGCCGCTGCTACCCATTTAGCAGAGCGTTATCAGCAGAGAGGCGAACGTCACTTTAGACCGGTCAGCAGTCAGGAGTTAGTCTGTTACCTGTCAAAGCCGGCCAACCAGGATGTATGGCGTAAGGTGTTGCTGGGCGAGATTTCCGGAGCCACATGTTCCGCAGATACCCAATGCATATCCTCTCTACGTCTCCGAAGATCTCACGACTTCTCACTACCGAGCCCTCCATTCTTCTTCGCCTAAAGCTCCGACCCCTTCTTCGGCTCGGCATCCTTATGTTTATTCTTAACCTGCGTAGAGGCATCAACGCCAACCTCGTGTGCCGGCTTATGACCATCGCCGGCCGAGTGCCGTGGCTTAATATTAGGATATACTTTGCCAGGGTTGAACAAATCCAGAGGGTCAATGGTCCGCTTAACAGTCTCCATGAGGTTCACAGTCCCCTGACCCAGCTCATGCGGAAGATACTCAATCTTGCCAAGTCCAACGCCATGTTCGCCCGAACAAGTCCCGCCCAAACGAATAGCACGCTCAACCATCTCATGCACCGCGTCGCGAACCTTGGCGAGTTCTTCGTCGTCGCTGAACAGAGCTAACGTGTGGACGTTTCCGTCTCCGACATGACCAAAGTGGCAGGCTTCGAGACCGCGCCGCTCAAAGTCCTCTGCGGTCTCTTCGACGAGCTTGGGCAGCTTGCTGATGGGCACGCACACGTCCGTCGTCCAGACTCGCCCGTTTGGCCTAAGGGCCAGGACAGACCACAAGGCTGCCTTGCGACCAGCCCAGAGTTTTTCGCCATCGGCGTCTGATGCACTGAATTCGAAATCGCGACCACCGTGCGCTTTCGCTACGTCCTTTACGCCCTTGGCTGTTTCGTTCATTATACCTTCCGTGCCTTGGAATTTGAAGAAGAGGGAATCCTTCTCGGGGTATTGGCGGCCGGCGATGCCGCCTTGGTTGATTGCGCGGATTGTGCGCGCGTCGAGGTATTCGACGCATTGGACGGGATAGCCCTGGTTCACGCTGTATGTTAGCTAAAGACACGCTTCGGGTAGCTGAGATGTGCTTGGAGGTCTCCTTCCCCTCAATAATCTGAGAAGAGCCTCTCAAGGCCCATGATCACTCACATGTCGGTCGCAGCAGCGACCGCCTCCTCAACACCAGGGAAGTTCATCACGGCAACCTTGGTCGGAAGAAGCGGAGCGAGCTTCACCGTGCACTCGGTCACAATACCAAGCGTACCCTCAGCGCCGAGGAAGATCTTGGTCGCGTCCCATCCAGCGCTCGACTTGCGCGCGTTCGAGCGAGTCTTGATCACCTCGCCAGTGGGCAGGACAACCGTCTAATGCGTGTCAGCCTCGTCCTCCCATCCTCGTGCCGCCTCGGACACGGCCGGCTCGGATTGCGGGGCACGCGACACATGTCGCCATTCCGCATTCCGCTTACTGCTGCTGCGGCCATCACGGAGACGACCGTCGCTCCTGGCAGAGAGGCGCCATCCTCGCGCTCGCTCACCAGCAAGCGAGCAACGCACTCCGCGCTGCCGCGCTACGTTTTACTCACCAAGTTCAGGAACCACTCTCCCTTGGCCGTACCGTACCGCACGGCGTTGGTGCCCGAGCACCCCGTGCCGGCCATACCGCCGAGCGTGGCGCCGGGTCCGGGGTCGATGGGGAAGAAGAGCGGGATGCCCTTGGCCGCGAGCTGCTCGTTCAGGTCCTCCCATCGCACACCGGCTTGGCAGACGGCCTCGCCATCCTTCTCCGAGATGGAGAGGACCTTGTCCATCCGCGAGAGGTCGAGCGAGATGCCGCCGTAGGGCTGTGTGTCAGCGGGGAATGTCGTGTGAGTGTAAGCACGCCATGTGCTCGCGTGGCGGATGGGGGCTACGGTGAGGCATTGAAGCTGCCGACGTCATCTGAGTGAGGCGCAGAACCAGATCACTTGGGATCACTGGCGCCGAGCACTCAGCCGAGATCGCCTGCTCCCTCGCTGTCCACTTAGAGACTCGCCAAGCTTGCCCTGCTCACTGTCGCTCGCGATCGCTGTGAGGAGCTCGCTACCGCTCGCTTTCGATACTCACCGAGCTAAAGTGTCCCTCGAGCGACGTGCCTCCCGAGAACGGCGTGATGGGAACGCGGTACTTGCGGCTGATGTTGACGAGGTCCTGGACCTCCTCGGTGCTGTCGACCCAGACGACGACAGTGGGCAGCTCCGCCTCGTGGTAGCTCCAGTCCGAGATGCCGTGGGAGCGGAGGTCGTCGGCGTCGGTAGACACGCTGTCCTCTTTGCCCTTGCTCTTGAACAGCTCGCGAATCTCGTCAATGCACTTGTGGTAGTCCTCGACCGATCCGTAGGTCGGCTGCGTGCGCTCCTGCAGCTCAATGCCCATGTCCGAGGGGAGGAGGAACGTCGGCGGCTCCTTCTTGCTGTTGTACAGCGTCTGGCAGACGACGAAACCCAGAGCGAACGAGCCGGCCACGACGGCGCCAGAGAGCCACATGTTGGCTGTTCGGTTACGGCGGGCTGCTTTCTCCCATTCGGCCTGCTGCTTCGCTGAAGTGCTGTTGAATCGCAGCGCGGAAGAGCGGGGCACACGCAGCGAGCGCGCAGACGCGGAGCTCAGCGAGGAGCCGGCAGAGGCTAGCGGACGGGTCGGTCCCCGACACAGCGTTCGGAGGGCGAACATCGTTGCTTGGTAGGTGGAGCGAAGTTGAGAGATGGAGGGAGTGAGGAAGTCCGCGTCACTGGATGCTTCTGACTTTATCAGGCGCCCACGGACTCAGCCGATGGAGACGCCCGCGCCCAATGCCGTTGGCTTAACGTCATTTACCCCCAGACATAGCGCAATAGCCGCCAATTGTATATCCATTTGAGACGATTCCTAAACCGAGCGTCTGCCGCGAGTTGCCGAATTAGAAACCTTGATAGGAAACTGGTCCGCACTTTCGGGGGCAAAATCCGCGATCGGGCGGTGGGCAGGAGCGTAGAGAGGTCCGATGCGGAGGGTTCCTGGCTGATGAGAGCTCTTCTCTACTGGCAACTGCTTCTATGCACGCGACGTTCCGGCTTACCCGCGTCCAGCGACACGCGGTACAGTGAGTGTGGGGCCAACGGCAAGGGACGGCTTTGTCTCCGGCATGCTCGCTGCGCCGCGACAGTCGCCCGGTCGCCCGATCACCCGCCCTTTGTTGACACCGAGCCCCCGTCGATCGCGATCGGCGTCCTCGGCGCGGATCTACACCGGTCGCGATCGCTGCCACTGCCACTGCATCGTTCACCGCGCTCAGTTTACGGCGCTACCACGTTCGCCTTCACAATAATTTCACGTCTACTTCGGCACCTACTTATCTTCGCTTCCCCCTCGTAGCCAAGCTATGCGATTGACCACTCACTACGGCCGGACCCCGTGCACGCCCGGCCCAGGCAGGCGATACAGACCCTGCGCAGCCCAACTGACAGGCGAAGAGGCGCGTAACGCCCGCCCAGACAGAATACAACGGCACGCGGGCACGCGGCAGATCCCGCTAAGGCCACAGGGCGTCACATGCCATGCAGTCATTAGCTGCGTAGCTTGCGGCCAGATTTCTGTCAGACCGTCTAGGGCGTGCACTTGTTCGCTTCTCTTTGCCCACTCACCAACTAAGACAGACACAACGACACAGACATGTCGACTCTGACGGGCTCGAGCTCGAGCTCGCCGACAAAGGTGCAGCGCAGCGCGACAACGTCGACCCTCGAGCAGCCAGTCCCCCGCACAGTCTACGGACTGCTGCACGAGCTGCACGCGCGCATCAACGCTGATGTCGACGCCGTGCTGTCCTGGGACGAGCTGAAGACGCCCGCGTTCCAGTTCTCGGTCGTCAAGCCTATTCTTGACCGGTACACGCCCGACGACGCTGCGGCGGCTGCGGCGCAGGAAGCAGATGATGACGACGACGACAGCGTCGACGCTAGCAAGTCGCTCGGCGCCGTGCTCTACGCCCTCATGGCTAATCGGTGAGCTGGCCACCAACTCTCCAAGCTGACAGGCAGTGTCCAGTTCCTCCGCCTTGCCGATGAGGACTTGTCCTACGAGCCGCTGCAGACCACGCGTGCTGCCTTCTGCGAGCTGCTTGCGAGTAAGTCTGCACAGAGCATTGGATCGACAACCCCTTGCCGATCCATTGTCACCGCGCACGCCCCTCGTCGCCGTGCTTCTGACACTTTGCTGACTTCATCAGTGAAATTCATCCGCACCTGGCCTTCGTCAGGCGACGAAGCCCTCGCCGCCGAGCTCGTGCGTCCCTGGTCTCCGCTCGAGGGTGCGCCGGACGAGGTCTGGGCCGCGATCGAGAACCCCGCCGAGGCAAAGGCGGACAAGAACTCTGCCCTCGAGCTCGCCATCGTCTCGGTCGCTAAGCGCCTGCTCTCGCAGCCGATCGTGCAGCACCTCGTCGGCGCTATCTACTCTGGCGACCTGGTCTATGCACCCAGCGCCAACCGCTCTCTGATCCCGGACTCGTACGTCCCGCCCCGCCGTGGCAAGGGGCGTAAGGGCAAGGTCGAGGGCGATGCGTTCGACGTTTATGCCTACAATCCATACGAAGCTGGTTGGCTCGATACCAGCCGTCTCCGCGTGCCCCGCTGGAGGCACTGGATCGAGTTTGGCACGTTTGCGACGCTCATCGCGCTGTTCATGTGGACTCTCATTAGTGAGTAGGAGGAGCATGAGAGGGAGCGCAGCGAGCGGGCACCCGCGCTTTCAACACATCGCTTTGGTTCCTCTGCAAGAATAAGCTGACCCCAGCTCGTGATCTGAAGCACCAGACCGGCGTCGAGGTCTGGTTTGTCCTTTTCACATTCGGTTTTATTGTGAACGAGTGGGCTGGGGCTAACGAGAATGGATGGTCTGGTGAGTGCCGGTGACAACAGACGACGGACGTCGACTGCTCCTTTCGAGGAGCAGGTCTATCAGCTCTGTTGAACAGGTAGCTAGCTAACACCCAGTCTACATCGCCAACGCCTGGAACGTCTTCGACCTGACGTACATCCTCATCTTCTTCGCGTACCTCGTCCTCCGCATCATTTCGCTGCACGACCACAACAAGCGCACTGCCGACTTGGCGTTTGATGTGCTCGCTTGTGGCGCTTGTATCTTGCTTCCTAGGCTTGTGTTCTTCTTCGTCAGGAGCAACGTGGTCGTTATTGCGGTGAGTTGGCGAGCGGGGCGAGCGGAGCGAGCAGGGCAGGCACCGCTCGTTACCTATTGAACACTAGACTGCTCCTCTCATCGACTGGGGAGGAGGAGAAGCTATGGAGCCCGAAAAACGTAGCTGACCTACAGCTCCGCGGCATGATCGCAACCTACGTCTCCTTCATGGCCCTCGCGGCGATCGCGCTGTCGGGCGTAGCGTTTGCGCTGTACATGCTCGGCCGACCCGAGTTCAGCCCGCTGGCCATCGTCAAGCTCATGATGAAGATCTGGTTCGGCGGCGGCTTTGGCATGAGTGAGCAAAGATGGAGGCGCAGCGCGGTCGACCGCCTGCGCTGGAGCTGAAGGTTGGGACGTTGACAGCTAACGTTCAGGTTTCGGACTCGCGGAACGCTTCCATGAGTACTTTGGCCCGATCATTCTGGTCGGATACTCGGCGCTGTGCAGCACCTTCCTGATTACGGCTTTGAGTGAGTATCGCCATGCGGTGCGAGCGGGCGAAGCCCGTGAGCGCCTCGTTATTCTGACCTTCCCTTCTACTTCCCGAACAGTGCCTATGCCACGACCTCTGTCCTAGTATTCCACTATCCCAGTTTGTCGTGGCATACCGACCGGGGCGTGGTGGGAAAGAGCCAAGGTCACAAACACAGTCCACCTTCGCGGCGAAGCTGGCCAGTCTCACCTGCACACAAGCTAACCCCCAGTGTCGATGGTCTCGAACAAGTTTGCGACGATTAACAACAACGCGCAGCAAGAGCACCTCTACCAGCGCGTCGTCAGCACGGTCGAGGGTGCAAAATCAGACGCCGTGTTCATGTACCTGCCTCCGTTCAACCTGCTCGCGCTGCTGATCCTGATTCCGCTCGGCAAGGTGGCCTCGCCCGAGGTTGTGCACCGCGCCAACGTGGGACTGATCCAGGCGACCAACTTCCCCATCTTGTTTGCCATCTCGGCGTACGAGAGGAGCAGGTACCGCCTCACCCGGAGGAAGATCAAGATTCAGGAGAGGACGGGTGTGTGCGTGGACAAAATTAAGACGCCGGGACTGTTTGAGTGAGTATGGAGGTGACGGCGCCGGAGGCGCTGTCGCCGAAAAGTCTGCTACGGAGTTCCGAGGCCTTTGAGTGACCACGCCTGGTTTGTGAGGGCTTGCGGGCCCATGATCTCGCGGCCGTGGACATCGCGAATGCCTCTGATCTCTCTCTCGGAGTATGAGGGACAGTGGTTTTAAGAAAGGCAGTTGGAAGTCGAGAGACTTCGGAGATGTTGAGACTACCTATCTGTCGCTCCATCATCACGGAAAGACACCCCTAGCCAAGCCATCGTCCAATCAACCCATATAACAAAGCACATCACACCTCACATCTCACAGCTGTCTGCCACATGCTAAGCTAACACCCAGCTCCTTCTTCGGCGGCGGCAACGCCCTAACCCTTCACGCGGCCTTCGACCTAGCCTCGCCCGAAGACCCTCCCGCTAGCGTCACGTCCCCCCTTCTCCTGCCAGCAAAGGACGAAGAGGACAATGTCCCCCCTCCTCCCAAGAAGCAAAAGTGGAAGCCGACGGGATCCTCCGTCGGTCGTATCTTCCGCAGCGACGCGACGTCGGCTGGAGGCAAGAACGTGGTCGTGAGCAAGGAGGAGTGGGACGAGATGAAGGCGTCGCAGGCAAGGATGGAGGAGATGTTGCAGAAGGTTTTGACAATTACTGCGGCAGCTTGATTGCTTTTGCCTCTCTTCTCTGCGCCCCTGCTACATCTCGTCCTGGCTGTCTGCCTCGACAGCCCTCCTCCTCCTCACTCCTCACCCCTCACTCCTCACTCCCCACTCCCCACACCTCGCCCGTCACTTACCACCCCCTCCTGCCTTTCTCGCAAAGTCCTTTTCAGCTCGGAAGCCGAAGAGCCTGCTCTTGGCAGCTCATTGCCGCCGTTCCCCCGTCCTCTCCCCGGTTGCATAACCTATCAACTTCCCCGGTCATGCTCGGACTAGATCTCCCAGCAGTCGCTGGCCGCTGTCTCATCGGCACCTAGCACGCTAGCAAGACCAATCGGCCAAGAAGCGGACATCGCCACGCGCAGCAAAGCCGCAGCAGGCCGCGACTTTTTGTCCCTGCCGCGCAATGTCAGCCTTGGCTATGACGTAAACCTGGATCTCTTGTCTGGCCTAGCTGTCTTGTTCACTTTTCTTGCACTTCTTGCACTTGAGTTTTACGCACTTTGACGAATTCTCTACGCTCATACACGACCTTTTGCTATGCAATCGTAATGAACTTATCCCTCAGCTACCTCAAGGCCAATGCGTGGTCTCTTGTTTGCAGGCCCGGGCTTCGATGTACTCCTGAACAGCCGATCAATGCCTACGGTTCCAGCACAGACGCGCAGTAGTCAGAAGGGCGCTCTAAAGAATGCATACCATTATCGTGTACTCCTCCTCCTTGGCCTCAACTTCGTGTCTAGAAAATCAACCCTCCTTCGATTCTGAACTGTAAATATCAAGGTATTAAGGGCCTTGTAGATTGGCCGGTATTATTCGTGTGTCGACCTGGCCAGGCTTTGCCTACGCCTGCACTTTATGAATGTGCTCGCTGGTTTGCCATGGCTGTTCTCAAGATATCACCTGTCACTGCCTCGCTCCACTCAAAGATACTTTCCTCCTTCCTCGTTCCGATGGGCCGATGAACCTGCGCAGCGCAAACGCCGACGCAGCCTCAATTGTCCGTGGAATGCGAGCTCACGCCTCGCCCGCTCCCCTGCTCGGATTGCTCAAAACACTCCGCTCTCCTACTCGGCTGCTCGCGACTCGCTACGCTCGCCGCTCGTCACCCGCGCCGCTTACGACTTGGGCGGCGGTCCCGAGGGGGGCGCGTAGCTCTGACCCGGGGGCGGGCCAGCGGGAGGAGCGAAGCCCTGTCCGGAGGGGTTCGATCCGTAAGCCGGAGGCGGGGCGGCGGGGCCGTTGCCGGCAGCAGCGGCCTGCTCGTACTCGTACGAGTGGGACTCGAGGGGAGCGCTGCTAGGCGAGGTGTACGAGTTGGACGTGGTGTAGTTGTTGCTCGGGTTGGCCGAGGTGCCGTAGTACGAGGCGGCCTCGCCGCCGGTGGTAGCCTTGCCGTCGCCGGTGTAGGCCGTCTCGGGCTGCGTCGTGGTGCCAGCACCGCCGTAGGCGCTGTACGAGCCGTAGGTGCCGTCTGTCGGCGGGGGAGGGTTGTTGGCGTACGGGTTGTCGCTGCCTGCCATGTTGGGCGGAGGGGGGCGGTACTGCTTGAACTGCTGCTTGATGCGGCTGCTGTTAGCGGAGCTGGGGTGTAGTGGGAGGCACGTCAGCCGGCGGGTCGGGTCCGGCTCTGTCTGCCGCGGATGACGCTCGTGACACGGCGCTCGGCGCTGCGCTGCGCACCGACAGACGTGATGCGCAGCGCCATACATGAGATTATGCGGTGCGAAGACCGGGGCGCACTGGCCTTGGACTGTGAGGATCGACAGGGGTCGGATCCGCTCGAGCGACATGGAGCTGTAGGAGCTCACATCATCCATCGAGGCAGTTTGCCACCTCCGAGCCGTAGACCGTAGTGGCTGACGCGTTGTTTACAATGTACTCACCGACGCTGGCAGCATCCGCCGAGGAGCATGATCAGGAGGAAGACACCGACACCGACGCCGACTCCGATACCGATACGTGCTCCATTCGAGAGTCCGCGGTTACAGCGGTACACACCTGTAAGATCAGCGATGTCCTTGCGCTGAGACAGGAGACAGCGGCAGCGTGGTGGTATACTCACGGCCATAGCGGTCATAGCAGTATGAATAAGCTGCAGCCTCCTGAGCGGCAAGAGCGGCTGCGGCAAGGAAGTAAGCTGCAACCGTCATTGTGGATGTGGCTGCGATGTTAATAGGTGGATGGAGAAAAGTGAAAGTGAGAGTAGTGCGATGGCGAAAGAATGCAGGTAGGTGCATCGCATGGTATGGTTGGAGTACGGCAGGTGGTACCACAGGAGTGGGTGGGTGAGGAGGGTGTGATGAGAGGGGTGAGAGGGGTGTGGGTGTAATGCCGGGGCAGCCGAGCAGAGGATCGAGAGGAGCAAGGGCGCAGCGGCAGCCGTAGTGTCTTGGCTTGGCGGAGAAGGGACAGAGAGGGACGGAGCGAGCAATATCTAGCGAAGGGCGGAACGCCGCGGTGCTGATGCGATGCAGGCAGGTCTGACGCCAGCACGCCAGCCAGATGCCAGATCCGTCGCGGCGGCGGAGGCGGCGGCGGAGAGGAGAGGGCGGCAGGGCAGAGGCCAGCCTGCACTACGGCTGTACTCTTCTACTCTGGCGTAACCAGGGCCCGGAAGGAGGAGCACGTACATCGAGTCATAGCGACAAAAAGCAGCATGCGGCCCCGGGCTCTCAGCTCTCAGAACGCCAGTGCCAGCCTGCTGCCGGGTATGGTGTAATCCTCTCTCCTCTCTCAAATAGTGGATCCGAGCCTGAGCCGCCTGAATTCGTCTTGGTTTGACTCCTGACCGGCCATTTCAGCTCTTGCTCCCAATCCACAAGCCCGACACTCGAGGGGACCCTGACACTCAGCGTCGATCGTCACTGCTTTGTACCTCTGACGCGCGACCCCGACGAATAAACACCCATTCCGTCATCGCTAGCTCCTTGACACTCAAAATTAAAGAAAGGACCCACACTGCCACAAACTGGAGGGAGTGAATAAGCCACGAGCGACTGGCTGATCTCAGCTGATGCATTGGACATCGTGGGAAACTACTGATCAGCGAGCCTCCACCTCCACTCTTGACTGACCTCTGGACATAGGTAGAGAGTGACAGTGACAGCAGCTAGTGTCCATCTACGGCTCGGTCCAAACCTCACCCCGACTCTATGCTCATCGGCATCGGGATCGACATCTTGTCCCTCCCCCGGCTGCAGGGTGTGATTGCTCGCCGAGGAGCACTTCGGCTAGCGGGTAAGATCTGTACTGCCCGGGAGCTCGAGAGGTTCAAAGCACTCGATCATCCTAACGGGGAGACGCTGGAGGAACATCGGCTCAAGTTTCTCTCATCGAGGTGAGTCCAAGGCTACGCGGATGACGGTGCGGTACTTAATTACAGCTACAGGAACTAACTGTGTTGGAGCTGACTTCAGATGGGCCGTCAAGGAGGCAGCATACAAAGCTCTCCCGCCGCAGAGCGTCAACTCATGGCGAGACCTGGACCTCAGCCATGATGGCAAGGGTCGACCACGGCTCGATGTCGTTCCCGGAAAAGCGGATGGCATAGCACTCATGCCAACAATATCGCACGATGCTGGTGTCGTTGTGGCTTGTGTCGTCGCCATGCGTCAAGCTACTTCGCCATGAGACTAGATGTCGCCCCACCTTATTATTCTCCCACCTGCATTCGCATAGCTCTCGGTTCTCGGTCATTCATCGTCGCTTGTATTATACATGATCAATGCAATTATACAACATCATCTATCTCCCCAGCGTCTTGCGTATCGTCCAGTGCGGATTGGAGATTGTAATGCGCCCGTTTCCTTCTCTCCATGCTAGTCTCTATCCTCGCTCTCAACCACCAAAATGCGCTTCAGTACAGCCAACACAGCGCGGCATGCCCTCGTCCAGCCTTCGTCGGCGCTGTCAGAGCGTTCCTCCGTGCTGCCTCCAAGGCCCATGATGCTCATGCTCGTAATGTTCGGAAGGGCGAGGCCAGGCATACGAATGGGATGCCCGTTGATCTTGTCCTTCGTGATCCTGTCGTCAGCTCGCTCTGACTACTGACCAGCTGTGCCCTCCACCGAAAGCGCACTCCGCTCTTGACTCACTCGATGTTTCCCTCTCCCCATGCTCGCCCTGTGCGCCGGCCATATTCCAGCAGCTGTTTCAGACAGTCAAGCAGCGCAACGAGTGCGTGGTTGAAGCGTCGGTTCTGCAGCAGTCGACTAGGGCTCAGGTCTGCAGACGCATAGAGCTCGTACTGTCCCTTGTTCGGAGGAAGGTCCTCAATCCGGCTAAACGAGCCGAGGGGCACAATCTTATACCTGTTTGTCAGCTTGCATTTCTGAAGGCTGTACAGCTTAGCACACTCACGACTCAAATGTATATCCAACCTTCGCGGCCAGTCTGTCAATACACAGCGCGACGAGCCCCCAGGCAGCGTTGATCTCGTCCCAGTCCACGGCCGGCCGTCCACCAAGCCGCAGACCATTGATTGTGCCGACGGTGATGCTCCGTCCAGCCTCAGAGGCAAGCGGCGCATGTCCGATCTGGAACGCGTCATTGTACACATTCGTGTTCTCGAGATGCTCGAGTAGCGAGCTGGACAGGAGGAGTTGCGTCTTGGCCGTGCTGAGGGTGTGGCTGAGGTGGGCGAGTTGGGTGCTTAAAGTGGTGTGGGTGCGAAGGAACCTGGTGTTAGCTCAACCTGAAGGGATTTACAGCTCTGGGCCTGTGGTCTGCACATTGTGCTCTCTACGAGACCTCAAGGAATAACTCACTCAGCCTCTTCTCGGTCAATAGCTTCTTCTTCCTGCTTGACCCTCCTCTCCTCCTCCCGCACAGCAGCGAGTTCGTCCTCCTTGTCCCTCAGCTGTCTCCTAAGCTCCGCCTCCTCGGCAGCAAGTTCCTCTTTTCTCTTCAACAGCGCATCCCACTCCTCCTCCTCGCCAATGATACCCTCCCCCTCAGCGCGCTTGCGAATCGTCCTCTCAAAGTTGATGTAAGCGTCGCGTTCCCTCGTCAAGTCCTCTAATTCGCGCTGCAGTTCCTTCTGAAACAGCCCCGTGCACTCCATACACAGCGGATGGTCGATATCCGTCCGCGCAGAGAGGAGAGCGTCCAAGTTCGGCGCGGTGCGGAGACCGCCATGGCCCGATCCCGCCGGTGGAGGCGTACTTGCGCGCGAGCTGCTGGGCGTATCTGAAGCGGACTGAGCAGTGGACGAGCGCCTGCGCCCCGGCTGTGAAGTCGTGGCAGTGGGGGCGGTGGGCGAGGCGGGTAAGAAGACATAGCTCTCTGCGATGGGGTTGGCGCCGGCCCAAGCTTGTGCCGCGGGGCGGGCTGCTGGCGGCTGGCTGGCGAGTTTCTGTGCCGCGGGCAGCGAGGAAGGCGGTGATGGTGACGGAAGCTGGCCCGCGATCAGCTCGATCTGTGACGGAGACGCTGTGGACGGGTCCCGGAGGACAGGCTGGTGACAGCGCTGGCAGGTTAAGCTGTCGTCCATTGCGCCGGCACTGGGATGCGGATGTGGAGGACGGTGTCAACAATCTCGGTGGCGGATTGACGTATTCTGGCTCTGGCTCGGCCGGCAGGCTAGGCAGGCGTGCCGGCCCTTGCCGCCGGGAGCATTTGGGTCTAGTGATCTAGTGGCAGACTAGATCGAGCGTTACGCAACATCTTTATAGTCCCAGCATCCCCGTATGCACTGGGCTACAAGTGTGCGCTGCTATCTGAACACTTGTAGATGCTTGCATGCAACCATATCAGCAATGAGGGCGCTCACAACCAGCACTGACGACAGACGTTCCTCGTCCAGCTCGCCGCTTATCTTCCCATCTTTCGGAGCCCCACACGCGGGTCCAAATCTTCCCAGCAATGTCCGAGATGACACGAACTGAGCAGCGACATCACCACCGTTCTCTCACCACCTCACCTCCTCACCACCATGGCAATGTCGCGTATAGCCTCTCTGTGGCGGGGCGGCGCCCCCGCAGCAGCCGCAGCCGTGAACGCAACGAGTACCTCCGTCGCCGGCGCACGACCTCCAACAACGGTGCCGCACGTCACGTCCGCGCCCGTCGAAGCAGCCGAGACGGGGCAATTCACCGAGCCGATCCTCAAGCCGGCCACCGACTCCCTCTCGCCATCAAACCCATCCCCGTCCTACTCATCCCGCGACCCAGCAGCCGAGCCGTGGTCTTCCTCCTCCTTTTCTGGCCCCTCTCCCGCTCCTCCGAGCTCCACCTCGGGGAAGAAGAACGGCCGCGTCCCCCAGCGACCGAGCTACGAAGTGGACGAACTAGGCCGCCGGAAGAACTATCCCACCCACATTCCCCTCAACGCAGCGCAAAATGCTCTCCTCGCCGTAGGCTCAGGACTCTGGGGAGTCGCGAACTACGCCACGCGCCCCGACCTGATCGCCACGCTGTCCGAGACGACCTCCTCGTCTTTCCTCTCAACATTGCACGAGCGCATGTCCATGTCACCTGAGGGCCGGCAAATTCTGCGCGACAGGCCAACTCTGTCCTCGAAAACGGTTAATCTCGACTACCTCCGCGGTCTGAAGCGTGGCACTCTTGGACGAGAGTATGTCGAATGGCTAGACCGGGACGGGATCACGCCCGACTCGCGCGAAGTTGTCCGCTATATCGACAGCCCGAGTCTCGCGTACACTATGCTCCGGTATCGCCAGACTCATGACCTTTATCACACGCTGTTCTGCCTTCCGCCCACACTTGTTCATGAGTTGAGCCTCAAGGTCGTCGAGTGGGCTAATATGCGCCTTCCGGCTGCTGCTATGAGCTCGACTTTTGGGCCACTCAGGCTCAGTAATAAGAGGAGGAGGATGTGGGTTCAGGATTGGGTTCCCTGGGCTCTCAGGCAGGGCGAGATGGGCCGTACGCTCAATGCTGTGTATTGGGAGAAGAGGTGGGAGCAGGGTATCGGGGAGCTGAGGAGGGAGTTGGGCGTCGAGAGGATGAATGATCCCGCTGTTGAGGGGCGGTGGAGAGGTTATCGGGTGCTCAGGCAGATGGAGAGGGAGTTGAGGAGGAAAGGGGAGTGGATTGATGAGCCGGAGGAGTGGTAGTCGTGCAGAGATCGGAGGAGGGTTGCGGAGAAGGATGGCAGCGAGACGTGAAGAAGTAGTTGCAATAGATCTAAAAGTAGTAGCCTGAAGGCTCAATGCATACATCGCAAGTCCACGCGCGCCGCAAAAAGTCAACAGATCAACGAGCTTGGGAGGTGATGAAGCTCTGCTGCCGGAACGAAGTCAAGTCATGACGAGCAAATAGGTGGCTGAAGCAGTGATTAGCGATGCAGCCCGCATCCGACTATGTGGCAGCCCTCAGGCTCAATGCATACGTGCAAGACAATGCTGGATACTGGTGATGCTAATAAAAGGGGTGAGAGAGAAAGCCAAAGTGAACTGGGTGAAAGAACGTGGCGACAGCCACGGAGCTAGGGCAGCACGGTGATGAGACCGACACTTCTCAGACTCATCGCTTCTGCAGCGCCTTGCGCGCTGTGCGGACTCGCTGCGACTACGAATGCGTCGCCTCGCTGCGCTCGCTGCTGCTTAGAGCACGCCCTGGGAGTAATACTGGAACGTATCATACAGCCTGGTGTAATTGCTCCCCGCCGAGCTCACAATAAGCCGGTCAAGATACTGGTCCACGGCAGCAGTAGTGAGGCCAAGGCAGAACCTGTCCCTGAAGTGGTTGACGGTGTTCTCGCCGAAGAGCACAAAGCAGTCCAACTTCGAGTCCTTCTGCATCAGCTCAACCATGGTGATTAAGCTGTCGCTGTGCTTCCTTGCGGCCTCGAAGCCCTGCTTGAACAGTTTGCGGAAGAGCTCGAATCCGGGGCTGTCAAAGCCGCCCATGATGTCAATGTACTCCATCGGGAGCTTGAACGGCGCGGCTTCGAAGCCGATATTCCCTCCGGGCGAGTTGGACAGCATGAAGCCGAAATCGATGTGGATGATGTGCCCCTCCCGATCGATCAGGATGTTGCCGTTGTGCCGGTCCTTGATCTGGAGCAGGTACGTGATGACGCTGTACCCTGCCAGACTCTTGATGAAGTTGCGCCGCGCACGGGCGAACTGTCCGCTGTCGGGCTTGCCGTATGTATTCACGAAGTGGTCGAGGAGCGATACGTGCCCGATCGGCGTCCCCGAAGCAACGCGGCGCGAGTACTCGCTCTTCTTGATCGAGTGGACCGATACGGCATCCGTGACCGTCTCGACGAGGCCGGACGTCTCACCCGTGATGAGGATGCGGAAAAAGCGCGCCCAGCACTCGCAGCCTTCGTCCTTCCAGATCTTCGTGAAGCGCTCGATCAGCTGCGTCGCGAGCTGCTCTTGTCGCAGGTCCGCGCCGGTCTTCACGATGACCGAAATCACGTCCCAGTTGGCAAGATGGCCCCAGGGTGAGGAAGCGCGGATACGCGACTTCTTCGCAGCCCAGCTCTCCTTGAACACGGCAGCTGACGGGTCGGCCTTGTTGATCTCGCGCCGAACAATGCCCTCGTCCTCCACTGTCTGATTTCCGTCCGCTTGCTCGACGTGCACTCCCTCTGGGATTGATGCCATGCGGCTCACACGCTCCTCCTCTAGCGCCATCATCTCCTCCATGATCCGCTCCCTGATACGCGCCGCCTCTGCGGCTGCGAGGCGAAGCTTGCCTCCCGCTGATCCGCCGGCCGGCTCTGTCGTCTCCTTGCTCGAGCCCGTGATCCAGCCCGTCCCTGGGATCCACTTGCGCACGCCCGTGCTTCCCTGCCCGTGCTCCGGGTTTGGCGGAACTAGCGACGCATTCAGCTGCGCAAGCATGACGGCTGCCGTCCGCATGCGCTCTGAGTAATCCTCCATCGTGATGACAGGCTTGTTCCGCGAGATGGTCGGCTCGAGGGGCACAGGCGTGATCGGGCGCGGCGTACTCTCAGGCATCAGCTGGCCATTGGGGCTCGGAAGGCCGGGCGAGCCAAGTGATGATCTCCGCGACTGGTCGTCCTTGTTCCACACTTCGAGGTCGAGCTGCTTGTTCTTCGGCGCCGCAGGGAGCGGAATGCTCTCACTCAGATCGACCATGTTGTCCCTGACCGACAGCTTGTTGCCGAACAGCTGCTCGACCAGGTCCATCTCCTCTGGCTCCTCGGGACCCTCGGGCAGCTCCTCGATCGGCGTCCCCACCGCATCGCCAGTCTCGGCTCGCGAATGCGACTGTGATCGCGAGTGTGCGGGTGACTCGGTCGCCGACTCGCCGCCAAGCGCAGAAGCCGACAGAGGCGCAGGCATGGCTGACCCAAAGCCCTCGGGTACGTGCCCGTCATAGCCCTCCTCCTTCTTCCGACGCTTCAGGTCCTCGGCCACGACGATCTTCTTCAGAAGCTCTCTGTTTTCCCGCTTCGTCGGGTCAAAGTCTAGATCGTCGATCAGGATCTCAACGTGCAGGAGGTATGGCGCGCGCTCAGCCGAGTTGAGTACGACTGAATCGCCGGGTGAGATGCGCACCACGCGCGAGTGTGCCCGCCGCTGCTTCTTTGGCTTGCCAAGGAAGCCCGTCGGGCCTGAGTCGTCGTTCCGGTGGTGATCAGCGTTGCACCACAAAGGCATGCACACCTCGGCTGGCAGGTTGTGGTTCAGACTCGTCAGCTCAGCGCGAAGGGCCGAAATCCGGGCTGGTTTCGGGATCACAAGCAGGCGGTTGCAGATGTCCTCCAGGAGAAGCAGGAAGCGAATCTCACTACGCGTGTAGTGGCTCTTGAGCAGTTGCCGCTGGGCGGCCAAGGAGTACGCCGCGAGGAGTGACTCAGCAGACGGCGGCCGGCTTGCTGAACGGCCCCCGACGAGTTGCCGGCCCGACGACATGTCCGGCACAGAGTGGAAGGGCTGGTGCGAACCCTGCTTGCGGAACACAGACGACAGCGGCGGCGCGGATGTGTTCTGCATGAACGGATCTCGCCCTCGCTCGTCCTCCTTCTGCGACAGCAGGTTCACTGCCGTTGTCGACACATGGTTCATCAATGGTGGTCTGGTCGGCGATGTCAGCGCTTCGGGCTGCGCAGTGGCCGATCGTTGCGGTGGTGTAGGGCGCGCGTCGATCTTGCTATCTGACTTCGTCACTTTGTCTGTCGCCGAGGCAGCGCTCTCGTCGTCGTCAGAGTCGCTCTCCTGTGTTGAGGTCTGCTTCTGCTTCTCGTTCCATTCGTCTCCTCCTCTTGGCCCATCTGCTCCGCCCGAAGTGTCGACCTCGATTCTCGCGCGCGACGCAGACTCGTCATCTAACGGGCGCCTTCCTTGGATCACAGCCCACTCTCCCGCCAGCGCCGTGAACTGCGGCATGGCTGGAGCGCCCGCCGCCATTAGGCCCATTCCCACAAGCGCAGCCCCGACGTTCGCATTGACGCGGACGGGCGGCTTCAGCGGCTCGTCTGGCGGCAAGCTCGGTTCTCGTCCCGTGAAAGGGTTGGCTGAGCTTGGCCGGGCGATGTGGCCAACAGACGGCGAGGAGGCGTGCGGAGAGGTGGGGAGGGATCGGTACGGGTTGCGTGACGGTTCTGGTGGGTCGCCGAACAGGATCTCGTGACAATGATGAAGTACACGCTGGCAGATGTTGAACGGGCGAGGGTTGCTGGTGCGCGTCGGGGTCAGGTCGTGCAGTGCCGACTGCATGAACCAGAATGTCTGGCGGTCAGCTAAGCACGCTAGGAAGTCAGCATCGTACTCACCAGCATGGCCATGTGCGCGCTATCCTCTGCGCGCTGCAGCACAAAGCTCTCGAGCGCATTGCTCTCTGTCGGTCTCGTAATGAGGAGGTGACTGGGGGTCAGTTGAACGACCAGGCAGGTGTCTGTCTCGGAGCGCACCATATCTGTGGCCAGTAGAACTCGACCTCCTCGAAGGGCATCGACTTCATGCGCCAGCATAGGTAGTGGCTGATTCCTATGCTCTCTGGGTATGTTTTGAGGTAATGTAGCGCGACCGACACTGAGAAGTACGGCGAGAGGAATAGCCGTAACCTGGAGAGTATGTCAGCTTGTTTCTCTGACAGCTCTGGCTGTCTATGACCGGCTAGAGCTTGCTGGTGGATCTGAATGCTTACAGCAGTGCGTGCGACATGGTGGCCAAGATGTGAACGCCTCTGGAAGGCTACAGTGGGCCCGCGGCCAAAAAGTTGGAAGGCCGGGGGCGATGTGGGCAGGCCGTGTGTTGTTATTCAGCGGCGAGCGAAGCGTCGTGAAAGAATGAGATGCAGATGGATGTATGCGAAATGGTCAGGTGCGCGCCGATACTGCCGGAAACAATGAGCGAGGCGGGGGGGCAGGAACGGTCGATGGTGGAAGGAGGGGTAGATTGTCGCTGCTTCCACTCCCCTGTCAACAGCGTAAGCAAGTTACTAGGGGAAGGCCGACGTCTTGGCCGATCGACACGTTTCCAGTTCGAGCTGTGCCTGCCTCGGCTCAGGTGAGGGCCGGGTCGATGCAGGGTTGTCGGGAGCCAGGTGTCTATGCCGGTACGAGCAGTGCTGCCATGGCCCCCGTCATGCGGGTCGTCGTGGGTGCTGTGGGAAGGGGGATGTTTGCTAGTGGAAGAGAAGGCGAAGCCGAGTGACGAGGATTGGTATGGTGATGTTGGACCGGGACGCCATGGTAGCATGGCATGGCATGGCTGATGCCGTATGGTATGGCTGTACACGGTACACGGTATGGCGGCCCTGACTGGCCGGCCGGCTGGCTGGCGGTCGGCCATCCTCCATCCACGGCACGCCTGGACACCAACTTACCCGGAATGACTTCGCAACCCGCAGCGATCTCCAAGTCACTCCGCAATGCTTCCATTGTCACTGATATCCAGCCGCGGCGCTCCCCGCCGACCACAAGCGTACAACAGATGCATGTCACGGCCAGCGCTATACATAGTATCTCCACACACTAATCATCATCCTCGTCCGCTATACTGAACACATTTGTATTGTCCTCCGAGTCACTGCCAGGGTCGGACGATTTCGACTTCCGGGGCTTACCGGCCTTGGCCTTCTGGTGGACGGACACGCCCAATGGGTCTTCGCTCTGGTTCCCTCCTGCGTCGGTGTATGGCTTGTTGCTCGGAGCAGGCGAAAATCGGGACGGAGACGAGCGGGACGACGGTGGCAGCGGGCTCGAGCTGAGGCTGCGAAGCTTGGAGGCCTGCGCAGCCTCAGCCTCCTCCTGAGCGCGGGGTAGGTATGGCACGTCGCCTGCCGCGAGAGCGGGCAGCGAGTCGGTGCTGTCCGAGTTTTGGATGAACGTCTCGGCTGGTGGCTGTATGGTCGATGGCAAGTCGGTATGCAGCGGCGAGTAAGGTTGTTGCAAGGCGGCAGGTGCAATATGGTGACATGTGTCAAGCCATTAAGCCATTTGGCGTCAGCATCCCATTTCACTGCCAATCGACAGTATCACTCACCCCATCATCATCAGTTGAGAGTCGCAGAGGAGCACGGATACCGTGCAGCCTGCATTTGTCAGCTAATTCCATCCGAAGGCAAGTCAGCTTGCGCCCGGCGAAGCGCCTAACTCACGGCAACACATGGCCATCCTGTCTCTTTCGGTAGTAGTACCACCCTCCCGCCGCACCGGCGAGGACGAGAATGACAAAGAAGACCGCCCACATTGATGCTCCGTGTTGCTTGTGTGCTCTCTTCTAGGTCATGCGCTGGAGCTCTTGCACTGACATGCGTTGGGTGCCGTGCCGTATGTGGTAAGTCCAAGCAACGTAGATACCGCAACCGCAGTGAAGTCATTGCGGAGACGGAACCAGATGTCCGTTCGGCGTCGAGTCCTCGGACCCCGATCGAGAGCTACGCAGCACCTTCCTTGCAGCCTGCAGCGCGCACCAAGCAGTATGCTATGTAAGATCACAATGTCGAAGGTCATGCCATAATCGTTGTACACAGACAGGTCTACGAAACCATTCTACTTTAAGCGGGCGCAATGCGGAGCGAGTTGTAGTGCTGAGCGAGTCAGTTTCTGCCAGTCCTGCAAGTGGCAACTCACCTCGCCGAGACCGTACATCCTCCGGTGGTATGAGATGCGAACGACGTTGTCGCCGAGCGCCGCGCTCTCTTCCGGCGTAGTTGCTCCGCCAAACGTGTCGTTCTGCCCGCCGTGCGACACGACGACCGGGGGACCGCACTGGATGACGTGGATCGGGATGTTGAACGCCCGAGACAGAGCCTGAATCTGATCGTTAGCCGCAAGCCGCGCAAGCCGTAGTCCTTCTGCTCGATCCGCTCATCCGCTCGTCGTCTGCGATCCGCGCGATCGCGCGACAAGCGACCAAATAACATACCTCGGGCTCGCCACCCCATTCGGCCGTGCTCTCGACGCGGTGGCAGTACTCCTTGTACTGCTCCGGCGTCATGATGCCATCGTCGGTCGCTCCCGGCATGTCCTCGCCGTCCACGCTTGCCAGGAACGGGAGGAAGTCGTCCTGATGCTCGCGCATGTACTTTGCCGCAACGCGGCGCGTGTGGTAGGGGTTGTTGGCCTGTGGCGTCAGCTAGGCGACTGTTATGATCAGATAGCTCACCTGTTCAGCTGGCAGCACTCCGAGCTGCCCAAGCTGATCGGCGACGGCAGCGTACATGCAGTGTCCGTCAGGCTGCACCTCGTAGATCGACCGGCCGAGCACTCCACACGCATTGCTGATAACGCGGATCTCCTCCTGCCGCTCTGCCTCGAGCTGGGCGTTCCAATTCGGGTCCGCCGGGGGCGCCGACTCCAGCAGAGCCTGCTGCTTGCGAGCCTGGGTGTCAGCTGATCATAGGATGGATCGCGTTGAGCTTCATTGGGGGCGAGGGGTGCCTTGCACTCTCCGCTGAGGAGCGGAGCCGAAGGAACCCCTGGGGCGAGGAAGGACAGCCATGATAGCGACCCGGCCAGTGAACATGATGAAGGCTATCGTGGCCGCTAGCCAGACACAGCTCCAGTAGCACATCTCCAGACGTACACCATTCTGCTGTAGTGGTGAGAGGACATACTCTCGCAGCTCACGGACGTAGGGCACGCCGCGCCGCCAGAGCTTGACGACCATGGAAGAAGAGATGAAAGAATGGTGGTCACCGATCGCTGCTCATGTATGTGAACATGGTGCAGTGTACGACGAGAACGTCGCTCTGGCTTGCGGATGCCTTCTACCACGAGTGGGCGTTCAAGATCGATCGCGCCCACACGTGTTGGCGTCGTCCGTCTTTCGGCCCTCGTATCGCCCGAGCGCAGGCGTTCGCCATGCCAATACTCGACGCCAAGGCGAGCCCGCGTGACTGCCTGCCTGGCCCCAATCTTGCGCTGAGGAGAATCTCAACAACACTCACCTGTCTCTCCGCAAATCTCTGTTTGGAACTCTTCTTCCCTCCGCTCCGCTGCTGCTGGCCACCGTACATTCCCCCTCCTCCGGCTCCGTACATCCCACCTCCACCGAGTGCGGCCGGCGCACTCGCCTGCGACGGCACGGGGCTCGGCTCGCCGCCTCCTGCGACGGCTGCGCCGTTGGTATTCGGAACGGGGACGGAGGCAGGCGGGGCAGGAATCGTCTGTGCTTTGGCGTGTTCTGGTGAAGGTGGAGCAGAGGAGGCGTCGTCACCGGCCAGAATGGCGTCGATGTCAAGCGGCTCACTGCTGATCGGCGGGTAGGGCGAGGGGGACTCGCTGCTTTGCTGCTTGTTGAGAAGCTTCTTGAGAGCACGTCGCTTGCCGCCTCCCATCGCTGTTGCTGTGCTGTGTCGGAATGCGAGCTGGTGAATGGACAGATGGATGGATAAGGGGGGACCCGGTCAGGCTGCAAGACCTGCTGCTATCTGCCTGCCGAACTCAAATCACGGTCATACCCTGCCCGTAAGGTTGAGGTACGGAGGAACGGTTTTGACTCCGCGGACCCCTTAGCTGCTCAGGACACTGGAGACATCCGACATGAGCGAGCGTCATCGATCATGAGCTTCAGTGACGCCGCTCTCGGTGCAATTCATTCTCGAGCCACCGCAGCTCCCATCACCGAGACGCATACACACCATACAGAGAGGCCGAGATGTGCGAGCGAAAGTCACATCACACGCTGCATATGCTAAACTACTGATTCGCGCGTCTCGATGAGAACAAATCATGTATGTCTCATTAGGTTCCTCTATGCACGCCTACGGCGTCATATCATCGACTTAACACCGAAACCACGCCAGAATACAAAAATCAACAGACTACTCAGAAGAACAGGTACGTAAGGATGAAAACGACAAACACAAGACCGGCGCAGACCTCGACGGGGACTCCCGGGGCAGAAGTAGCCTGGATGGGGGCGACAGTCTTGGTAGCGGCACCCCCGTCGGCGGCCGAAACACCGCCGCGCTTCCTGAGGCCAACGACGCTGGGGCCCTGCGCAGAAGAGCCGCCCTGAGCCTCAGAGAGCTGAGAGCGGAGGCGGTCGTTCTCGGCGAGGAGAGTCTGGATCTTCTCCTTGTCCGAAACGCCAATCTCGGCCGACCTCTCGAGGGCGATGTTGGTGGGAGCAGGAGCGTTCGAGGCGGCAATGTTGGCGGTGGTGAGAGAGGGAATGCCACCAGACGAGGCGTTGCGGCTCGACTGCGTGCCGTGACCAGCAGCGCGCGATCCGGCCAGAGAAGCAAGGCCGCCGGCAGCACCACCAGCGGCGGCACCGGTGAGGCCAGCGGAGGCTCCGTCGAGACCACCGACGCGGGTGGGAGTGGAGGGAAGGTCCTTGTGACCGTTCAGCTTGGAAGCGGTGGGGGCAGCGGGCGAAGCCTCGGCAGCAGAGTAGATAGCCTGTATGTTAGTATGTCACGAAATCTCGATCGATGTGGGTCGCGGAGTATGCACAAGTCCTGCGAGGGAGATAAGAGGGAAGGTCGAGAACGACACAAACAGGGTACACGATGATCTGAGGAGGACCGCCAGGGGGTCCGACCTTGACGATGAAATCACCGGCAGCATGCTCGACAGCCTTGGTGTTGCGATTGACTGGTTCTTTGGCCACAGCTTCCGTAGGAGTGGAAGCAGGAGGGTCGTCAATCTCCCATACAGTGAAGCCGCGATTGGGATACAGATCCGCGGAGAGCTCGCGATCGGCGACTGTAGTCCAGCGAGTGTAGCCAGGCGCGTTTCGCTGTGGGGGATCCGATGAACACACGAGCTCAATGCGAGATAAATTAGGGACAGAGAGAAGCAACAGTAGTGACAGTGAATCATGCAGGGCGCGCAGCAGGACACGGGGTGTGCAAATCCCGACACAGAAAAGAGAAGAATGAAGGACTCACCGACTCGTCGAGCCTGCTGTTGTCGTGAGGCGATCCCTCCTCCTCTTCGGGAATGCCGTTAGCATTGCCCGAGCCGTCCTCGGCGGGGAGATAAGCACAGCGAATCTTCTGCTCCTGGATGCTGGCCTTGTCGTTGCGCTCAACGGAAGCCCACTATGGACGTCAGCGTTTTTGGACCCAATACGTCATCGACGAATTCTTGGCACGCCCATCCGATGCTGTGCGGGAGTCTCGATCTCACAACACAGCCCGATTGCGCCTCAAACTCACCATCTCCGGGAGTGAGCGCATCTCCTCGTCGGCGGGAATGAAGGCCGACTGAACGAGGAACTTGTCCTTGCACTTGGCATGGGGAGGGGGGTCCTGGGGTAAAGGCTGAAGAACGACTGCGCTTGTCAGATCCCAACTCTATGATTTCTCAAACAGTCAAGCCGCGGCGCTACTCACTCTGGACCTCGAGGTTCTCGCCGGGCTCGACGCGGCCCTGGTTGGGGCGGACGCAGTACTGCTTAGGGGCAGTAGTCTTCACCTTGAAAGCAACGGGCGAAGAGTGGGGGTTGTGAATGTAAAGCGAGCGCTTGACGATGGTCGTCAGAGGGCCTGAGATCAGTCAGTATGCGAGCTTGGTGGATTGATCGATCGCTGCGCCATTCTCTTCGGATCCACAGAGAGCGAGCGTTTGGTGCCTCGTGTCCATCCCCTTCGCCTTCTCGCAGCCAGCGAACCATAACGGTGCGTCACACTCGTTGTTTCCCAAGCTGGATGGCAGCTAATGACGGCGGAGACGACTGCACTAATACTTCTGGATCCATCGGAAGGGCGGAATTGCCGGTAGCCGGAGAGACGCAATACGGGCAAGCGCTAGCCCGATTGCGCTCTAGCTGCGCGCTGGCACACGCATGGTCGTGGCTGGAGCAGCTACTCACGAGGGAAGCCCAGCTGGTTGGGCGGAGTGAGGGTGACGGACATGGCGAATGGATGTCAATCAGAAAGGAAGAAAGTGAATAATGTTCGTATTGGAAGGCGGCAAGAGAAGAAAGGCGTGAGCGCGGGGCTAGGCCTGGGAGTTGGGAGGACGCGTTTTGGTGGCGCCTGGAGCCGTTGAGAAAAGAGGTCAAAAGCGGCTTTGTGCAGAAAGGTGTTGCTGACGGAAGGTGCAGTCCAACCTTGAAGGATGAAAAGAGATGGTGAGTGTGGAGTGGGTGGGTGGGTGAGTGGATGGAGATGGAGATGAGAAAGACAAAGGAGATGATGGTGTCGAGGGAGTGACGAGTGACATGTCATACATGGCGGAGAGGCTTCAAGGAGGCATGCTCGGGGGCCAGCGGCTCAGCGGCTCAGCGGGCAGGGAAGAGGCCGGCAGGTAGGAAGTCCATTTACGTTCCTCTGACGCTGGCGCAGGCGTGGTACCGCTCCAGGCGAAGGCGAAGGCGAAGGCGAAGGGAAGCCAGCCAGCCAGCCAGCCAGGCATGACTGACTGGCATGGCCGGGCGATTGCCTGTGTATACCTAGGGCCCAGGGCGGCGTCTGTCTGGGCCGCGCCCAGCATATCGCAAGCTAAACCTGCGCCTGAGGCTGAGGCTCGAAGCCAGCGGTCAGCGGCCATATAGCCTCTTCGCCTGCGCGCGGTCGACGGACGGGGTTGCGCGGTGAGTTGCTCCTGCGCATCCAGCTGCCTGACTGTCCGGCGAAGCGAATACCCACTCCTCACACCACCCATCAACACCCACCACATGCACCACCGCATGCATGCATTTGGCATTACACCGGTCAACGTCAACCCGTCAGCCGGCAGCCTGCCTGTTGGCTGGTCCCCTCAGCGCTCAGCGTACGCAGTGCACTGTGGATCTCGTGGATGTCATGACGCACTAGTTGCAGGGTCCAGCGTGGCTCCCAATCCTAAACTCGTCGCTCCTCAGCTTTCCTCTGCTGGATCGCTCTCGTGTCGATGCTTCCCAAAAGCGGAGGGCCTGACATGGAACCGCTGGTACCGCGCCTAAGGCGTGGGGCAACGCCGCTAAGCCCAGCTAGCCCAGCTCTGAAGAGGCTAAGGCAAGGCGGCTGAGGGAGGGCCAGGCTAGACGCGAGGCGGAGGGCGATGGACGAGCGACGCCCATGGTCGCCTGCGCTCGGGTACAGGTACAGAAATGCAGGGCACGAGCGTCGGCAGCAGCCAGCAGCTGAGACACAGACGCGGCATCAGAGCAGAGTGCCAGCCGAGGAAACGAAGGGGGACGCGAGGGACGCGAGGGTCCATCCATCCTGCGACGTGAGCGGGACCAATTTTGTCCTGGCTCATCCTTGATGGCAGAGTGATCATCGTACTCCCCACTCGTGCATATCCTGCATGAACCTTCGCCGCATGCCGCGCTCACCGCCGCCGCCGCCTCGATTGGCGCAGGTGCAAGGCAACGGAGGCTGCACCCATCAGCTGCAGAGCGGCAAGGCCCTGCCTCCTCCCTGCACCTCTCGACCTGGGTTTCTGCTTAGACTGTCGGCGACTGCCACCCACGGTTGCGCCCACAGGCCACACACATCCACGCCCACTCACCAATTGTTTCATCCCCTGTCGCTCCCTCCTGTGTTCCCTGCCCTGCCGCTTTTGCCATCGCTTGCCGTCGCTCTAATGCAGCTAATGCAGGTTCGATGCTGCAACATGCTCGCTGTGGATGCATGTTCCACGGACGGTCGTCTTACCCCCTCCTCTCATCTTGCTTACGATCTCGTCAGCCTAGCTTGCTCGGGCTCGCTGTCAAGTGAGCGGCACGTGTGCAGCTAAACTGAGGGGCGCACATCGCCGACGACTGTCTCGTCGCCGTACTGCCGCGCCCACGGCAGGACATCTGTTCGTCGGGCCGTCGGTTGCTACAAGAACATTCTGAAATCTGTGACCGATTGTAGCCGGTGTGTTACCAAATACCAAATCTGTTCGGTTCCACGCACGGCCCTTTGCTTCGGTATTCTAGTAGTCTGAGTCTGCTCTGTTCGTCTTCTCGAGGAAGTGACCAGCATCGAGGCGCTCTGCGACTGGCTCAGCCACAAACACACAAGAGCACGAACAACTACCTCTTTCTTTGCTTTCAGGCAATCTTGCCTGTCACAGTTGCCAGACAGTGGTGCCTCGTCTACAATTGTCACGTCGAAGCCTTCCCCACATCGAAGTGAGCTGGACAGATCATCTGATGGTCGTCGCCGATCACTCGCTGGCTGCAGGGAGCGAGCCTGCAGGCAAAGCCACCAAAAGTACTAATAGGGATTGGCCCTCTCGGCCCTCTCAGCTCCGCTCGCCTCCGATCGTCCACACTGACAAGTTTCGCGTGACAGTGGCATCGCGTGGTATCCACGTGGTAATCGGTGTCAGCCTCACAAGCCTCCTTCTTGGCATACGATTGGTCAGCTATGGCATGAGCACAGGCGAGCCTCCAGTGTCGTGAGCCCTATGAGGCTGGCATTCCGCAGAGCCTTTTGCTGGTGTCGGAAGCTACCTCCACGGCAAACCATCCACCCATATCGCTCGAGTGGAGGTGGAGGGTGAACATCACTTCCTCTGCTTCATCTAGTGTACCAGCACCGACACCCGCAACACCGAGCTCGACATCCACACATCCTTAGCCAGCGCTGAACGCTCATTGACGCAGGCGATTCCATAGGGCGCCGCCGACCAGGCCCGACAGGAGCCTAATCCAACCCTCAACTCCACCGGGAAGGCTTGACCTACTCCCACGAGTTTCTGGACCTCCTCCACCTCTCTCCTCCGCCCATCTCTACCTCCCCTCCACCGCAGCTCTCTACCCGTACTCATCAGTATGCCCGCTGCTCGCAAAGGTGACGGAAAGCCAGCCACCTTCGGGTGTGCCTACGAAGGATGCGGACAGGTGCGTAGATGCGTTCAATTGACGCACCGGGTGGTGGGTGTGCAAAGTCTGACAAAGCCCAGACCTACAGTCGCATGGAGTATCTGAAGCGACACCAGAGAAAGCGTAAGTTGATTATGCTGAAACCCATCGGGCGTCACAACTGACCAGCGCAGACCAGGACGAACGCCCTTTCCAGTGCAAGGACTGCTCCAAGGCATTTGCCCGCAGGTGAGTAGTAGAGTTACGCGCGTTTCTTCGTCTCACTGTGACGACGACCTCCACCTCCGCCGCCCTCCACACCGCTTCTTGTGTGGCCACACCAACCACTGTTTTCCTAGTCCTGCCGTGTGCAGATCGCTGACACATCGAACAGCGATGTTCTTCTCCGCCACCGCCGCAGATGTCATCCTACCCCGCCGCCCCGCGACCGCTCATCGCACTCGCCCATGCCCCCTGTGCGTGCCCACCCCTCCGTGCCTATCTCTTCCTCGCGCACATCGGAGCGGGAAGCATCTCCTGCACGGGCTGGCCGCAAGCGTGCTTCTGAGAACACTGAGAACAACGAGCCCGCAAGCTCCAGGCCCCGTCTGTCGCCCGAGGAAGACGACGAAGACCGGTATGGATCTCGGTTCTCTCGCAATGGAATGGGTAACGGCGGCGTCTATGGCGTCTCGAATTACTACGGAAACAATCCGGTTTCCACCGAGGGCGACTACACTTCGGGCATTTTACCGATGTTCAACGGCGCCAACAATGCGTTCCACAACATGCATGATCCCAACCATCTAGAAGATGCGTCGGTGCTGCTGTCGATGGCCTACCCTGGCGGTGTTCCCGGGTCCGACGCCAGCCCGACGATCGGCATGGTTCTGGGAGAAACTGGCGGCTCGGAGGAGATCGCCGCTGCGGCCACCACCAAGACAGACGACGCGAACACCACTAATGAAACACCCGTTCCAACCTCCGAGAACGAGGCCGACTCTGCCAAGTCGGGTTTTGACTCGGGCGCCGTCGAGAACCCGGCTCGGCCGGCGGCGCCGGGAGCTGTGCTGCCCGAGTCGATGGGGAACCTGGACGGATCGATTAACTGGCTCAATGCCAGCGCTCAGGATGGCGAAGCTGCCAGCTGGCTAACGTCGGACTCGTCTCGTCCCTTGTCCCCCTTCAATATGACCAACCTCTTCAACTCGCCTTCTTTCAATCTGCTGTCTAATGAGACCACTGCCATGGCGATCGCGGCGGCCGCGGCGGCTGCGACGACGGGTGTCAGCCAGACCGAGAACAACACCGAGGGCGAGCAGCAGCAACAGCAGCAGAACAACCAGCAGCAACAACAGCAACAGCAAGAGCAGCAGCAGAATCAGCAGCAGCAACAGCAACAGCCGCAACAGCAGCAGCAGCAACAACAAAAAGTCACGAATGACGTTGTCGCCAGGATTCTCGAGCAACTCGCCATGAACGAGGTCCCCGAGACTCGGGCTAACCCGAATCCAGAGCGCCCTTTGCTCCGTCTTGCCAACAAGGAGATTGTCATTCGCTCGGGCTCGGAGACTCCTCAGTCGTCGAGGTTCTATTTGCCAGCAGATCGCTTTGCTGGCTGCTATCAGATTCCGCACTGGGGGCTTCCTCCTCTGCGTACCCTGTCGCTGATGGCTGCGCGAACATACTACACCGTCCTGAACCACTGCTCGTTTGTTCATGAGCCGACATTCCAGTTGATCGACACGGCTGCCTGCCTCGCCTTTGCTATCTGCACTGTTGGAGGCATCCGCCCAAGTGGACGCAATCTCGCGCTCGCCGCTGCGAACAAGCCCTCTACTCAGGACAGGCTGCTCGACTCTGCTTGGGAGGGTGTGTTCAACGATTACGGCAACTTTGGCGTGGGTGTTGATCCCGAGGAGGAGGAGGACCGGCGCCGTGTCGAGGAGTGGGAAGGTGGCCAGATTGTGCGACACGAGAAGACCAACATGCTCGTCAAGTCGTTCTCGCTCGCGAAGGGTGTGCTCATGTCAGAGTACAACGTTGCGCTTCTGCAGGCGCTCATCTTGTATCATGCCCCGTACTTCCTCTCGGAGCACGAGCATGAGCGCCGTCAGGCCAACATGTTCCTCGCCACGATCGTCAACATCACTCGCCAGATCGGCTTCTTCTCTGCAGACGAGGACCACGCCAAACCGACCACTGCTCTGCCCACGATCCCCTTCACTCCGCTCGAGCTTACTACTGCTTGGAAGCGCTGGGTGCACCTCGAGTCAAGGCGACGAACAGCCTTCCTCGTCTACCACCTGGACACGGTGTCAGCGCTGGAGTCGAACTTTGGCCCGGCCATTATTCACCCGTCGGAGGTCGCCCACATCCCTCTTCCCGCGCCGAACAGCGTCTGGAAGGCCGCCACGGCCGAGGAGTGGTACCGTGCGTGCCAGTCGTGGCGTCCGATGACGCTCGACGAGGCGATGCGCCGGACATTCGACCTTCCCTCGTCAGGTCCGCTGGACGAAGCGCCGAAGAATTTGACGCTGGACCCGAACCTCCTCCAGGACGGCGAGTACGGTCCCTTCGCGCGCACGGCTATCATCATGACGCTACTGCGCGGCATCATGGACCTGGGCGAGGGCCGCCGCTCCCACGGCGACTGGCGCGACCTGACCGACCTGTGGATCTCGGCCAACCACCTGCGGCCGAGCAAGGTGCTGCTGTCGGCCGAGGGCTTCCCCATCGGCCCCTGCAGCCCGGAAGCGCTGCGTGCGCGATTCAGCCTGGGCCTGCAGCGCTGGCGTGCGGGCTGGGACGCAGACCCGAGCTGCGTGCAGCAGGTCGCGTCGCCCGCGCCTTCGGTCCCCACACCCACCGCCGCAGTCAGCACGCCCGGCACCGTCAGCGATGCCAGCAGCAGCGCCAAGGGCAAGGCTCCTCGCCCTGTATACTGCGAGGAGGCGCTGCCGTTCTACGTCCTCGCCAACTCGCTCATGGAGGTGCTGGCCGCGCAGCCCCCGAACCCGCGGCCTGGATTCAATGCGTTCAGCAACGTCAAGTATGACCAGATGCTCGACGCGAGCCGCATCCTTGCCCGCGCGGGTGACATTTAGTCGACTTCTCCTGGCCGCTTCTCACCTGCTGCGCGCTGCCATGCAGCTCGCACAGGGACATTCTTGTTACAATTCCTATGGTTCTCTGGTAGACATACCCGCTACTGCGCTCAGCGCAAGTCCAATCCCAATACCGCACACTCCACGTTCCAACCTCATACACTCAACCCAATCCGCAAGAAACGCCGGCTCGCGCCGGTCAACTCAGCCTTTGTAACGAACCAGACCAACAGTGATGCTATGTTTGTGTTGATACAGTGTGTCGCGATCGACGCCGAAGGCGTCGGTGTCGACATCGGCGGCATTCCAAGTCAGTTCAGGTTGCAAGATTGAGACTTAGATCACAGTTCTTGCTAATTGGCGATGATGAGATCTTCCATGATGTTGACAACGGGATATCAATAGACATAGCTGGCTATCTGCGAGGCAGACGTGACTGCACTGACTTGAGTTGGCATCGCGAAGGGCGCAACGGACTTGCGCGCCATCAACAGCGGACCAAAGTACAGCGCCGTCCCGATCGGTACCATGCGGAGCCCCATGTCATCGCGTCGCCACCCGACGATCGCGCCAAGTCCCGATCACACCAGAGATTGTAGCGAGTGCACTGACGTCTCAACCCAACTTTTGTTCAACTTGACAGCAAGCAAACAACAGCAGCAAGTGAACGATGACGATAGCCAAAAGGCCACTACGCATAGCTACGATCCAGTATGATCCAAAGGTGAGCGCCCCCTTGTCATTCACTACTCCCTTCCAGTCCCTCATCTCGAGAGCATCTCTGGAGACCATCATTGTGACCCCTTCACCTCGTCGCCTCTCACCTCAGTCCCCCAGGCCGTCCTGTGGGCCGGAAACTGGCCCACGTTTGACTGCTGGCTCAGAGCCCACCTTCTCCCAAATCATCCAAGACAGCGATAATAGCTAACATCAGCTGGGCCAAGTCGCCTCGAACGCGCAGCGTGTCCGAGACTTAGCCTCAGAGTAAGCTACGAGGCAGTCGGCATTAAGCTAACCCCAAGACTCCAACCAGGCGAGATCGACCTCCTAGTCCTCCCCGAAATGGCCTTGACAGGATACATGTTCCCTACTGCTGATGCCGTAGCCCCATTCTTGGAAGTAGCCGGAAAAGGGGTGACGAGTCAGCTAGCTTGCGAGTTGGCGGGAAGGTTGGGGTGTTATGTCGTTATTGGATATCCCGAGTTACCTTCTGCTTCTGATGTCGTGCCCGAACCCTCCTCCTCCTCTGCAAATGCCGCAGGACCGATTGGGACAGCGACGACGGTGGAGGAAGGTTCCGACCTCGAGGCTCAGAACGGAGCGTCTGCCGAGGAAGCACAGAACGGCGAACAAGGACTTGACAGAGGTGATGGAGGGAAGGGAACAGCAGCGGCGGGCATCGGGTACAACTCTGCCGTTATTGCTGGACCTGCTGGCGTTATTGGGAATTACCGCAAGACGTTCCTCTTCGAGACGGACAAGGTGTGGAGTCGTGAGGGGGAGGGATTTGGGTGCTTTGACTTGGAGGGGGTTGGTCGGGTTGCGGTGGGGATTTGCATGGGTGAGTCACTTCCTCCGCCTACTGTTGTCAACACAATGACTCTATTCCCACCACGTCAAGCTCTACTGCCACCCTCTTGTGACAGCCGCACCAGGTCGCTGCCCACTGGGATCACGGAAGCTCGCTATGAGTCGCAGGAGACACCAAAGCATGACAGACCTGTCGGCCGCATTGCAATTCTGAAGATCAGCAAGCGAGTGGTGCCCGCCGCACTGCGCTCATCTATCCTGCAGCGGTAGCCGCCATAGTCCCCGCCGCCCGCCGTCCGCCGCTGGCTCCGCTCGCAACGCTGACAAACAGACATGAACCCCCGCGACTTCTCCGCCCCCTGGAACTCCTTCGAGCTAGCAACCTACGTCGCGTCCGTTGACGCCGACGTGCTAGTCGTGCCGATGAACTGGCTCGATCCGGACGAGAACCTCTCGCACGACTCTGACTCCGAGTCAGACGAGGAAGACATGGCCCACCGCGACTTCATGGCTGAACCTTCTGCTAGTAATCTCAATTACTGGGCTGCGAGGCTCACGCCGCTCCATGTTGGCGCTAAGGCGCCCAGAAAGGATGTCGTGTTCGTGGCGGCGAACCGGTGCGGGACTGAGGAGGGCACGACGTTCGTCGGGACCAGCGCTGTCATGAAGCTTTCGGCTGACCCGGCGAGGGTTCACCTTGCTGCTTATTGCAATCGCGGTGAGGAGAAGGTCATGAGGTGTACCATTGAGTAGACGTCATTAACACTCGTGGCCGTAGCCATAGTCGATATCATCAGTAGCCTTAACGAACAGCATCAGCATGAACACACGTAACGAACTCTCCCTCTCAGCCTTGCGATGTTTTCCTCTTGCATCAAAATTCTAGAATAGCCATGCTTACTGCTCGGCAAATGAGAGGGTGAAAGGAGGCAGGTGGTGTGTCGGGATGAGTTGGGCTTGCGTTGCTGGGTCTGTTTTGCTGCAGTGCAACGCCTAGTCTACAGAGCGGAGCGTACACTCGGTTTACTTAAAACTTGACTGCCGGGCAAGTGTAGCCGGCGTCGGCTCCCGTGTTGAGGATAAGAGCGACAATGAGACCGTACAGACCCAGGACTTCGGCGAAAATGAGGATAAGAACCATTCCGACGAAGAGACGGGGCTGCTGAGCGAATCCACGGACACCGGCGTCACCGACCACACCAATCGCGAAACCGGCGGCGAGACCGGCAAGACCGACCGAGAGGCCGGCACCGAGCTGAACAAAGCCGGTGAAGAGCGGCATGGGGGACTTGAGTCCACCAGCAATCAGGACGGAGACGACGAGACCGTACTGCTTGTCAGCTTCGGTACGGCAGCTCCTAACTCACAATGGCAAGAATACCAGCCATGACGACGGGAATGACACCCTGCATCATCAGGTCAGGACGAAGGACAGCCATGGCCGAGACTCCGACGCCAGACTTGGCGGTTCCGTAGCTGTTTGTGTGATGATTTCATGGCGGTGCGTTGAGTGACGACGGAAAGAGTCCGTGTGATCGTTGTGTTTATCGCGAATAGATAGGACATCAAGAAAGCGTGAGTCGCGAAGTAAAGCGCATAGCGTCAGCTTAGCGCTCTGACTGCGGAGGTGACAACCAGTATACTCGCGATCTGGCTAAATGCCGCGAGATCGGAGCTTACCGCGACTCCCTCGAAAGATCACTCACGCAGCGCCCATCGACGTGAAGACGATGGCAGCGGTGGCGCCCATGGCACCGAAGAAGGGGGCGTAAGCGGGACAAAGCTCGGCGGCGGACGACATTCTGTTGTGTTGTTAGCTAGAGTGATCGGGTGATGCCAAGGCTATCGAACGGCGATAATCGATTGCACCGCCGCATCGCGGTCCGAGGAAGGTCGCTGAAACGGGCATTTCCTTGAGCGCTAAGCAAAAGCAAAGTCCATATCCACGATTCATGCCGCCTCGTTGACGCCGCCGGTGCGCTCGATGTTGGTGCCGATGCCGATGCCGGTGCCGTCTACTCACTCGATCGTGGTCTGGGGTGGTAGGCTGGAGCTGAGCGTCGATGACTATGACGGTGGTAGGTGACAGCGCTGGAGGGACGACCCGATCAGCCCTCCCCACGGGAATTCGGCGTTGGCGCTTGTGGCGTATGACGTCGTTGCCACCCAAGTCGCAAAAGTCAGCGTTTCAGAAATCAACGATGACCGCCGATCGCCGCTGCATGGACGCGCGCCTGTGCTCTGCATGACACCTGGGAGGGAGCAAAGGGTCTCCGAGCTTCATATCAGGCTTAGGAGGCAACGACAAGTCACCCATGGAGGCTAACATGGAATGGCGCGGCAAGCGCCAACGCTCCGAGTCTTTATCAAGCGAAAGTGAAGCTGAAGGATCCATGCGCTCGCGAACGCCGTCACCGAAGCTCGCTCCTACACCCAAGTTTCATCGCGGCGAGTCACCACCGAAAGAGCTGCTCTGCACGCTTCCACCGACGTGCTCTCAGCCGGGCAAGGCACAGGCGTTCGCGACTCAGGCGGAGCTCGACGCTCATCAGGCATCGCTGCACCAGTGGGTATGCCGCGTGCCCATTCGGGATAAGCCTGGACGGCTCGGCGAGGGTCAATATGTTATTGTGCCAGAGCACTTTGCTGGGCGCTCGACCTTTGGCAAGGGCAACAAGTGGCGAGAGTGCGGCAAAGTGTTTCCAGAGGAGAGGCTATTGGACTTGGTAAGTTGTGTGTGTAGGTTTGTTCCAGCTGACCGTCAGCACTACACCGAGACCCATGACCCCATAGCACGGGAGCGTCAGGAAAGAGGAGAGAACATCGTGAGTACAGTCGAAATGCTGTCTTGTGTTCCGATTCTGACCAGCAGTTCGCCTGCTTTCTCCCTGAAAGTCAGTGTGACAAGCTTTTCCCGACACCGAAGAAGAGGAGATGGCATCTCATCAATGAGCACCGTGAGTTGTCGACAGCTGCCAACTCACCATCGTGCGACCTAACCGACAGACTATCCTCACGACTACTTCTTCAGCATCACGAACCATGGGGTGAACCAGATCACGAGGCAAGAGGGCCCCGCAGCTTCTCTCATACGGCCCCGTCGCGATCCACCTCCTCCTGAAGAGTCGCGGCCCAAACCCGCTCCTCTACCTCGACGACCTTCTGATGACCTAATGAGCATTGACGACCTAACGACAAAGATGGAGAGTCTTGAGAGCTCCCTTGCGTTCGTACCAAGTGGTGTGAGGAAGGCGCGAGCACGAAGAGCGATGGACTTCTAAGCCGGTGTCAGTGCCCGTTGCACCACAGCATGCATGGGAATTACACCACTGCTATGGCCACGACTGATGAGAGCATCTGCTTTGCCTGTGTGCGCGTGTGAGGTGACTCTGCAGGTCTGGAGCGTCTGCTTACTGGATAGAATCTCTGCATTCACTACAGAACCGTCGCAGCTGTTGAAGGATCAGACCAGGCGCAACAGAGGGGCGCGAGGGGCGTACTATTTCGCACCATCTCGATAGCGCTGATCAACGCCAGGGCGCACGGCGACAAAGGTTGACTCAGCTCACCTTGGTCGCTAGCTCGTCTACGCTGAGCATCAGCACCTACTGCACACTCGCACGCGACTTCCTGATTCTCTTTCTCCTTCCCTCACCTCACGCTCGCGCCATTAGTCGACCACGCCGGTTTCGCCTATCCTCGCACTCACGATGTTGCAGCTGCCTGCTGAGCTGCGGCTCATGATCTTGCAGCATCTGAAGCGTGAGGACCTGCTCTCACTGCTTACCGTCAACAAGGAGCTCAAGACGTTCGTCCACCCTCTCTTCTATCAGCACATGCGGTTCACAAGGGCCGGATTCGCCTTTCCCCATGCTCCTAACGCGTATCCTCTCCTCGCCGTCCCCAATCTGAAGGTCGCTACGCCTGTCTCAAAAGAGGACCGCGAAAGAATAATCAACAGTATCCGGTCCATCAGCATCACCCCGCACAACTACGTCGCCTGCACTGGCTGGCAGAACCTTCAAGACGAGTTTCAGCCGAGCAAAGCCGATGTGCTTACGATCGAGCTCGCAGAGCCGTCAAGCGATGGCGTCGCAGGTTGTCACTGGCCTTTGTTCTGCGAGAAGTGCGGCAGTGTCAATTCGACTCACGATCAGCATTGCGAGGATAAGTTTCCGTCTTTCCTCGAGTGCGGATACATGAATGCCCTTGTGGACACTGCTTTCAGGAAGATCGTCGTCAAGAACTACCCCGCTCTGCTGAACGGTGACAGACACTCAACCCTGCCATCATTGTCTGAGACTGTGAAAGAGATTGTCTTTGTGCTCGAGCCATGGACCGTGGAGGACATCTTTTCCAGCGATTCCGATGCATCGTCCACCGACACCGGCATCTGCCCTGACCCCGACGACAACCTCGGCGCAACAGGCATAATGAACTCAATTCCGCCCAGTGCGACAGACGTAACGCTGGTTTTCATGACAAGCCGCCCGGGAAGAGAGTGGGCGCCGCATTGCCGACATTACAACGATTTTTGGTATCGCAGGGCTTATCACGAACGTTGCCCCAACTGCCACGATTGGCACAGCGACGACGACACGTTCGACACGTACGATGATGGCTACATACAGCAATCATGTTGGCAATCGGCGTTCTGGTTTGAGTTGGCGGCCGGTATCACCCAGAGCAAAGCACGCATCACACTGGTAAACTACTCGAGCATTATCCCAGACGGGGTGAACAGGAAGGACGCATTGGCAGCGATCAAGAGTAACAAGAGCAAACGCCAGACCGTCCGTAAGACACTCCAACGGGAACTGCGTGACGCGTACAAGAGCAAGGAGGAATATGAGGAACGCCTAGCCAATGTTCGTTTCCTATCGATGGAGAGCTGGATTCAATCTGGGGAGTGGGAGGACGTTTTCGAGCGCAAGGAGATCACCGACTGGCTCGACCGCGCGGCGAAGGCGGAGTCAAAGGCGAAGTGGAAGGCCCTTTTCAAGCGGAAGGCCGAAGCAGCCGAAAAAGCACCGCAAGCAGCCTTGGAGGAGCTCACAGCGCGTGAGTCCTCCGACAAGACGACCACCAAGGCCACCAACACCAAGACCAACAAGATCAACAAGACCACCGCACTCAAGAACGCTGAATCTGCAGCAACGTGATGCGGTTTCGAAGATCGTCTGCAGGCAACGTAGTTTGCTTTGACTCACACGTCCCCCAGAAATCAAGCATCCCGACCACTTTCTATGTATGTACAAGCGTCAGAATCAAGATGTATAGTAGTATCACTGTGTAAGCTAGACCCATTGAGGCTCCGCAAACTGCAGGGTGATTGTCAGATCGAGGAGCGTCAGGCTTAGTGCAAGTAGTGGCGAGCTCGTAGGACACAGGGTGTCTGAATGCACTGCGGACCAGAAGTCTGGATACGCCGAATCTCAAGCTTTCGGCCAAGGTTTGGCTATCCTGTGGGACAGGCGTTGGCTAGACTGACGGGCTTGCGGTTAAGCAGTCGCGAAGGAGTACGCAGTGGCAGTGCCTGTCTGTCAGTGCAGACAGGTCAGGCCGGGCGCCGCCGCCTGCCGTGTTTCGTGCTCTGCCTTCCGGCCCGATTCCGTGCTCCCAGCAGCGTCAGACTAATACCACAACATAAGAGGCCAAGTGCAGGACTGCCGGTCCCCATGCTGTGCTCCTTACAACGGCCTGCACGGACATAAGCAGCAACTCCAATGCTGAATCCAGCTCGCAGCCTTGTCGCCGAGAGATTCCATCGGACGGAGCAATCGAAGAGCGAGCGATCATCAGTCCGGTCCCTGGAGCCCTCGACCCTTCCTCGCCTTCGCCGAAGTTGCTACCTCCGGCAACCGTTGCACATGACGGAAATCATTCCAAGACGCTGACCCAATGACGCACGATGTGAGACAGACCTACAGGCGTGCTGCGGACCCACTTGAGTTTTCTGCGATCCTTGAGCCCACTGCACTGAGCGAGATGAGTGAGAGCAGTTAATAATCGCGCACGAGGCTGTCGCTGTCCTCCTGCTCTCGGTATGGATCTGCTCACCCGCCCTCTCCTGCCCTCTCTGCCTCTGTCTGAGGTCCGTGGCGATCACGAGTGGGCGGTGTGGGCCCAGGTGGGTCAGATGGACCAGATGACCAAAAGGGACTGCGCGTGCTGCGCTTGAAGCCGAGCTGGAATCGACAGCGATGGCGACCGGCACTGACGCTGACGGCACAAGGACACAAGGTTCAGAACATCCGAGATGAGCGTGCTCATGACCCAGTGAAGCTAGCTCTGGTCTTGGCCCACAACGTCTTGAAAGAGCCTCGGCTCTCTGCAACAGTCATGTGCAAGCAATGTGCCACAGCCGCCCCAGCCCACATCTCGCTTTGTGCGGCTAAGCAACTTGCGGCAGAGACGGCGTTTGGGCTGGATGATCGGATGATTTGCATGCCTCGGCCTCTTCTTCGGACAAGGCTACAGCGCTACAGACATTCCAGACACCGAGCAGATCGTTTCCGCGGCAACGATCGCGTAAGCCTTTGCTCCTTGCTTCCCCTCTTCCCTCTCTCTTCCCCTTCACTTGCCCCTGCATCCATCCAGAAGTGCGTCATTATCTTTGAGCGAACAGCAGTAGTGGAGCAGACGGCGTAGATAGGGCAGCTCAGCTCAGCTCGTCATAATGCTCGCTACACAAGATCTAGCTCGTCTAGGCAACTAACCTCGGCCCTTGACTTTTCGGTCCCTATGCCATTTGGCTCCTCAGACCTCTTTGAGACCCTCCGCTCGACCGCCGAGCGGCTGTGACCACTTGGCCAAAAACATCCGCCCGGCCCAGGGCCGCTAACGTTGGCACTAGGGACCGGCTGCTGCGCACGATTATTGCGCCGATCGCGAACGGCCCTGCGATCCTGCGAGGGCTCTGGCCCCTGCCGTTGCTCCGTTCCTGCATATCGCTGGGCCGTGCCCTCTGCTCGCATCCTTGTAACCTCATATCAACTGACCGGCGGTTTAGGTGACTTGCTTTCGATGATGAACTGCATGTACGTTTGTCTTCCTATCGTGCTCAGCGCCTCGTGCGGTTCATCACTGTGAACGCATGGTAGACTGTGGGATGTGCATTGCTGAGTAAGGCCGAACCTGCCGGATGAATGAATCGGAGAAGAGAGCGATGGACGACGAAGAGTGGATAGGTGTGACGGATGACGAACGTGTTCGCGACCTTTAAAGCGGATTACACCATGCCCCTGTAGTGGAGGCGTAATAGCCCTGTAGCGCTACAACGTCTTAGCTCTTCCGTGACCCGGTAGCCCGGGGAATACGGGCGAGTGTGTCTCTGTCTGACGCACCCAGAGAAGAGTTTCAGATATGGTAACTGCCCTACGATCCTACGAGTCGATCAGCCGTCCTTATCCTTTTGTCCTCGATTGCAGCGTATGCACGGATGCATGCACGAGGGACGAAGGATGATCCAGTAGGCAGAGTAATCCCGCATCGGCCTACCGATGCGCCGAGCATCAAGCGAAGCAAGGACACTCGGCAGATCCAAAGCGAGCAAGCCCACCCTTCACCCTACCATCGACTGTCAGTTGGGCATCATCGTCCGGACCGTGGCCCTGTCCATCCCGACTCCGACCCTCACGGTTCCAAGTCGAGACCAAGGACATATAGGACATATTGGACATGCAGGAAACGACAAAAATCCAAGGCCATAGCACTGCAGAAGAAACGTTACTCGGCGCGTCCTTCCTTGTTGTCGTTTTCTTGCTCTTTCTGGCAGGTTGGCGTGATCGTCCGCGTCCGCTCGACCCGGCACTCCCGATCACTCACTCTCTTGCAGTGCGGCGCCGCACTCCGACGCCTCCGCACCTGTGCTGCCAGAGGATGCAGAGCAGCCGGAATCATGCAAGCTTATACCATGCCGTAGCGCGTCGTACGTGCTGAAGCCGACGCTTATGCCGTCGCGCTTTGTTGATCACGTCCGAAGGTCCGAAGCGCGTTTTCTCCTCTCGTCCCGCTCCGCTGTGTTTGGCGCCATCTCAAGCTCGATTTCGACGTCGCTCACCACTCTAAATGCCTATCGTGAATAGTCGCAGCAAGCAAAGCGCCCTCGTACCTTCATGCATGCATCTGCCAGTGCTACCAAACTTCAAGGCTGATTCATGTGTGCCCAGGTGAGTCAAGTTGCACTGTACCTTGCGCCCGACTACGCGCGGCGCGTCATCTTTGGGGGAGGCGGTGGCGCGGTGGGAGGTTGCTGCGGACGTGTCTGACTTTCAGGGCATTGGGCGGGCACCCTGAAACCGGACCTGGCGTATCCTAAAATACCCTGAGAGCCGCCCTTGCTAGCAGTGTGTTCCATCAAACTTTTTTCGGAGACCTGCATGCCGCGCCCGCACTGGCTGAGCCCACATGCCGTTGCGACCTCTGGAACTACCGGAGGGTGTATTGCATTGTAATGGCCGTGCAGGTCCCTTGCTCTGTCCTGTTCTGCCCTCGAGGGCTCCGATCTCCGGCGCTGTGGCCTTCCCTCTCTTCCCCTCTGAGCTCTGATTACGCGATGTCTACGGCTTCCGGCTCGGTCCTTACACCATGCACCAACCCAATCGCATGACGGTCAGGCCAGGCCGTATGACCGTATTCAGAACTAATTAACAACGTTAGCATTCGGTCTCGATGAGCGCAATCAGGGCTAGACTGGCTGGACCCGCAGCGACCAGGATCAGGCCAGAATTGATTTCGTTTCTGGTTTCTGTAACGCTCACCGTGGCCAACTCGCCTAGCGTAGCCTGGCTTGCAATAGCCTGGCTGCTGGCTGCTGGCTCTGGCACACCGCGAGGAAGCGAAGAGGGGGACAGGGGAAGAGCACGCGCTGCCACTGGACGCCTGCCTACGCCTAAGCCAGTGCTGCGCATTGCGAATCAGTAGTGATCAGCCAGGTATAGCTCATCGCAGTGCACCCAAGGCCCGGCGCCAGAAGACGCTTGTTCATGCCTCCCCCCTCTCTGGCCTCTCTCTGCCTCAGCCGCTGACCTCACGCTGGCTCTGATGCCCTCATCGCTCGTGCCGGATCCCTGGCAGTTACCCCTTCTCTGGTCGTGCACCTCGTCGGGCGATTTCCTTTCACCCTCGCTCGCTCGAGCATACCCTTCCGAGCCGCAAGCAAGCCGCCCGCCCGTCCGCCCGCGAGCCGCAACCGCCCAAATCATTCGCGATTGATTGATTGACTCATTGACTGCGACTGCGCCGACCCACCCCACTGTCCCCTGCGAATAAGCCCTCTACCCTCTCTCTCGGTACCCTCTCCCTCCCTCTCCCCTCCCTTCATCCCCTGGCCGCCCTACCGCACCACTGTACCGTGCCGTGCCGCTGTCATGCTCCTGGTCCTGCTCTGGCTCCTGGGATCCTGCTCCTATCCCCCCCTCGGGACCACCGAACATGCTCGCGAACAAGCGTCGACCACATAAAGGCGCGTACACAACATCCCCACCGTCCTCCTTTTCCCCTTTCTCCCATACACCCATCTTGTCACTCGCGCCCACCATGTTCGCCGCCCTCCTCCCCATCCTCCTCGCCAACGGCGCCGCCGCCGAGCTCACCCCCGACGAGGTCCAGCAGGCCGTCGCCCAGTTCACCTGTGAGTTTATTCTTGGAAGGCCGTGGCGGTCGTCGCGATCGCGACGATGAGCCATTATGAGAGCCAGGACAGAGAGAAGACTGCGAGAGGCACAGATTCTCGACTGTGCATCTTCCCAATCCTCGGCTGCTCGGTTCCCAGTGATTCCCAGTGATCCCAGCAACTGACTCTCCTCTTAGCGGCCAACCTGACCAACATTGTCCCCATCAACGACATTGTCGGCCTCATCCAGGGCAACTGGGGCACTGTCGACTTCTCCAAGGCCGGCTACGCCTTCACCAAGGGCCAGGCCAACGCCTTCCCGGACAAGCTCGTCATCAACCCCGCCCCCGGCAAGACTGCCCAGAACGTTGCCTACACTGCCCTCCTCGTTGACGCCGGCCGCTCTGGACAGCCCGACACCCCCAAGCTCCACTGGCTGATCAACAACATCCACCTCAACGACACCGACAAGGCCGGTGGCCCCTACGTCCTCAACTACTCTGACGGCACCACTGTCAAGCAGTACGCCGCCCCCGGACCCCAGGACGAGGGACCCCACCGCTACGTCTTCGCTGTCTTCAACCAGGGCGACAACTTCACCCCTCCCGCCGACTACGCCCGTGCCGACCAGGTCGCTGAGGTCGGCAACTTCGACCTCCAGAAGTACATCTCGGACTCGAAGATTGGCGGCGTCGTCGCTGCCAACTACTTCACCGTCGACGCCAACGACCAGACCGGCAACGCTACCGCTGCCACTGGCACTGCTGGCGGCAACGGCACCGGCAACGGCACTGAGGGCGGTGCCGCTGGCGCCGGTGCTGCCGGTGGCAACTCGACTGCTGGCGGCGCCGCCGGTGCCGGCAACGGTACCGAGGGCGGTGCCGCTGGTGCTGGCGGCAACTCGACCGCGGGCGGTGCCGGCGGCGCTGGCGGCAACGGCACTGCTGGTGGTGCTGGCGGCGCCGGCGGCAACGGAACTGCCGGCGGTGCCGGTGGTGCTGGCGGCAACGGCTCTCACACTGGTGCCGCCCCCGGCTCGACCTCGGCCCCCGCCGGCAATGGCAACAAGAACGGTGCTGGCTTCGCCGCCCCCGCCCTCGGCCTCACCCTCGCTGCTGGTGCCCTCGCCGCTCTCTTCTAAATCTCTGTAGCCTAGCATCTTCCGCTTACGTTCCCCCTCAACCTCTAACCCAACTTCGGTCCTTAAAAGAGAGTACCTTGGTCGCATGACTTGACGTAGTTTCACCTAGAAGCGTATAATTTGCTGGTTCGATGCGATTTGCTCGACCGCCGCGACCATGGGCTCCGAAGGAGCCCTGCGGAGCCCTAGGCGAGCGGGCATGGCTGACATGGGCGCTGGCGCTGACGAAGGCGACTGACGGACTTACTGGCATACTGACAAGCACGACTGACGTGGGCGCTGACACACTGGCATAATGACCAATGTCTGAAAGCCGGTACAACACACAGCAAACATGATGAAGAGCAAGCTGCGTGGTAATGGATGGACGACGATGATCGACGGGGCACACGCAATGCACGCAAGTTTCACGACGCGTCGATCCTGACGACAGGCAGCAGGGCGACAGGGCGGACAGGGTCCAGCCGGCCCAGCCGGTCACCCGCTGCGTAACGCCGGCAGTCAGTCTCCGTCCCGTGCCTTTCTTGAAGCATAACGGTATCGACGGGCTTGCGTGCTAATGTGCGTCTCATGTCTCTGCAAAGAAGGACAGATGCGGCGGTGCGGCTGTGCATCGCTGCGGCGGTAAGTCCTTTTGCTTCGGGCTGTTGCGATGCTGGATACGTTTCGCCTAAGCGAGCAGAGATAGTTGAGCTGTCCGACTGTAAGACAATTTCTTACAGAAATCCTCACCAGACAACCACCGCCTCGCTCACATCCAGTCAACAATCACTCCCACAGAATCAGGCGACCGATCTGCGAGCTGCCTCTGGCCTCTTGACTTTTTGACCTTGCTGATTACTGAGGCAAACACATGATGCGCCGATCACGCCGATCGGAGCCGGAGGGGAAGGAGGAGGAAGCGGAGGATGGAATAAGGTTTCGGACGGAGTCATCCCGCGTGGTTCAATGGGCAGAAGTACGTCTCGCCTCGTTTCCACTGCCCTCACCTATGGTCTTTGTCGCCTTCAGCCTTGACTCCAACTGCCAGCTGACGGATCGGACTCATGAGTAGGCGGGGCAAAGCGGGTCGTGGGAGAGCTGGGATGTAGCGAGGACTGTCTCCGGCGCTGATCTGGGGCGCAGCTTGGGGCGCAGGTAGCGCTGGTCGGGGCGCGGGTTGGGGCGCGGGCTGGGGCGCGGGCTGGGGCGCAGGTCGGGGCGCACACGGTCAGAGTGGCAGTCGGACATGAGGGAGTGGATTCGGAGGACAGCTGATGCGGAGGGGGACGTGCTCTGCTTCGGCGAAGCCTGTGTGCTTCGGAGTATGCCTCGGCGTGTTTTTCGGCGTGTGCCTAAGCGTGTGCTTCGGCGTGTGCCTCGGTGTAGAGACATGGGCGGGCGTTCATGCGGATCGAGCGCCGTTTTCTCGCGCGAAGCTGCCACTGCGAGCGCTGTCTGGGCTGATGCGCATGCTGTGCTCGCCGTCATCCCAGTGAACCAAAGAGGGGGTCGGTGTACAGCATGACTCAAAGTGAGCGTGTGTATTCCCCAATGGCACCGGCCAAGTCTTTCGACACTGCAGGTAGACGGCATGGGAGCAATGGGAGCGCGGCCATGAAGAAACAGGGCTACTGGTCTGGTCTGGCATCAACATCTGGTAGAATGTCTGCCGAGAACCTCTCATTGACGATCTGACGCCCAGCTTGAGGCTCTTGGGTAGCGCCTTGCTTGGTTGAGGCGGCTTCATCTGACGTCCAGCTGCTCAGAGATAGAAAGCTGCCTATTCCCTCTCCATCGATTTTACCGGCGGAGCGCTGACTGGATCATCTGTTCCACGCTTGATTTGGCAGAGCCTTTTCCTGGCAACCGTGTGTGGCATTTGGTTGAGCACGGGGTCTGCATTGCGAGATGAGCCGTAAGGGTTGCCAGTCGTCGTAGCGGATCAGTGTAAGTCCGCGTCGATATGATGGTGCCCCGGAGAATGATCTCTCAGTGCCGGCGTTCTGCAGGCACGCTACATGGCAGGTGTCTATGTCAGTAGTGGCTAGCGGTGTAAGTACGATGTGTGCACCATGCGGGCGATGCCCACACTGGTGGCGTGAGAACCAGGTCCCATGCTCCACGAGATGACGACGGAGGGAAGTACGCGCGTGGTGGTGGAGGGCGGGTGTATGGTCATGACGACCGTTCATATGCAGAGGGCTGGAACTTCGCTCTGACTGTCCGCTCCACCCAGTCTGTCAGCCTGGCGAGTTTATCGAGTGGACCTGACTTGGATGGCTGCTTGGTGCTAGGAAGGTTTCGGTGGCATGGACATTCTTCTGCCTCCGCGAGTTCATAAGACCGCCGTGATGACCGCCGCCTGCATGAGCATATGACCGCCCGCTTGTGATTGTACGACCGCTCGCTCGCCTAACACTCGGCCACTTGATATGGACCCGATACAACCGCCCTCTGATTGGCCGACAGCCGGCCCTCGCCTCAATTTCCTTCTCATATCAGCGCTGATTAGAGAATCCTGTAATCCAGAGCTAGTACCCTTGCTGCCTGCGACCGACATAGACCGTCGTATGCATCCATCTGACCACCATGCACCCGTGCGCTGCTCTCCGAAGCCTTCTCGTCACTGCACGAAGCTACATAGCGCAAAAGCATACCCCGTTGACCTGGCTTCCGAGATGCAGCTTGCATCGTAATTGCAGCGAGATTCGTAGTAGGCGTCGCAGTTGCGAAAATTGATTGGCCGTGGCCCAGCGTACGAGCAGGGGAGCAGCGGGGCAGCGGGGGGTCTGCCAGGGCCCATACGGAACAACTCGGCGGATCGCCCGCCACATCGCCAGTATGGGCGCCGGAACTTTTGTAATGCCGACGAGCGGCTGGGCACTCGCTCGCTCTCGCAGCCTGCGCCTGCCTGCCTTTGGCCCGATTCTGCCCTATGGCAGGCCGGCCAGTTGCAACAAGTCAAGCACCACCAACTCACCACTCAACCCCCTCCTCCGAGTCTCTGTCGCTCAGACACCACACTCACACATCTCTCTCCTTTCTCCCCTCTCCTTCCTCACCACCCTTCCACCCCTCGCCGTCACCGCCAAAATGTCGCTCCTCCGCACGACCGCCGTCCGCGTCGCCCGCGTCCCCCAGCTCGCCCGCGCCGCCTCGACTGCTACCCCCCACGTCGTTTCGTCGCGCTCAAACCAGGACGGCGCCCTCCTCTCCAACATTGAGGCCCACTGGAGCAAGCTCCCCGCCGCTGAGCAGTACGAGGTCTTCCAGGCCCTCGAGGAGGCCCAGAAGAAGGACTGGAAGCTCCTCACCACCGATGAGAAGAAGGCCGGTGAGTATGGACTGGCTGCAGGTCAAGCCGAGGGAAGAATTATTTGGCGCATCATCTTGGTGCGCCATTTTGCAAACGTCATGTCACCGACCGCGCGAGGATGGGATCTACGGATAAGAGGCGCACGTAACGCACCTGCTACACATAGTAGCTAGTGCATAAGGCGTGCATGCTTGGGATTCGGAGAAGGACGACGGACTGGAGATGATGAACGGCGCCATCACAATATGCCCACGGTACCATTGGCCAACCGCCAGCCAGACATTTCGTCGGGTCCCATCGGGTGTAGTTCGAGCCGAGGTCACCAGGCGTCCGTGATCCCAACGTCACCGCTTAGGACGCCGTCTGTGCATGCACTGCACTGCGACACCGGCTGTGTCGTGCTCACTGTCGTGGTCGGTGTGTGCGCAGTGCATACCGGGCCGAGTGCATGGGCATGCCGAACCTCCGTCGCTCGGCTTCGGATCAGGTCGCCTACTACTCCTGTGGCGTCGGCTTTGCGCCTCATTTCTCGTCCGCCGTTCCTTTGGCCGTGTTGGCCGCGATCCATTCTTGCGCAAAACGATTCTCTTCGGTCTGGTGACATGGCATGACGTTGCATGATACATCGCTCGAAGGCGAGGATGGACCTGTTTACGGGACACTGGTTGTGCTAACAGACCACAGCTTACTTCATCGCCTTCGGCCCCCACGGCCCCCGTGCCCCCATCCTTCCTGAGGGAGGAAAGATGAAGGTCTTTGCCGGTGCCATGGGATGCGTTGCCCTCGCCGTCTCGATCTTCGCCCTCGTCCGCTCGCAGGGTGAGTTATCAGTGCTGATAGAGCTGGATCTGTTGCTGACGCTCGCTCCTTTCTTTCATTTGATCTTATCGCTCTTTCTCGCTTTCACTGCCGATTCTGCCAACAGCTCCTCCTCCCCCCAAGACCTGGAACCGCGAGTACCAGGAGATGTCCAACGAGTACCTCAAGTCGCAGAACTCGAACCCGATCGTGAGTCCGCCGTGCAGCAGCAGCTACTGGGAGACCGTCCAGCTGACACTTCCCAGTCGGGTATCTCGTCCGAGGGATACAAGGGCAAGGGTATGGTTATGGTTGACTAAACAAACAACATGGGAAACATCCATTCGTAGCAAAATCGGATTCAAGGATGATGAATCGTATCTGCATAGCAATAGCAATAATTCAACGTCATCCGAACATGAAACGATATCTAGCAGCGGGGGTGGGTTGGGATGCGGATAGGGGTGTGGTGCACGGGGCGTCTTTCGGGCCGGCAGCGGAGAGACCGCTCGGAATGGATGGGATAAATCTCGGAGACGAGGACGCTCGAGGGCCGGGACAGGGGTCTGGCCGGGGCTGATAGTGAGAGCCGCCAAGACCTCGTGACTCGAGGTTGGAGCTGGTTGAGAGTCACTCTGCATGCGTTGGGACCGCTACGCGGGAATGTGCGGCGTCGGCCGCGCGGTGTGTGCGTGCATCTCACAGCATAAACCTCTCACTCGTAGCTTGTATCTTGGGACAGCCGTGATGTCCCAGTCTACAGTCATGTCTATGGGGTGGTGGGCGAGAGCTTGCCGCGGTGATATCATCTGCTTGGCGAGCACTGCGTGAGCGCCGTGTGAGAGACGGAAGCAATGTCGACTGAGATGGGAGCACGTGAGTGCGTGTCTGACACTGAGTGGTGGCTGCGATGAACGTCAGTTTCAGCGCCCGCCTGGCCCTCGCCGCTAAGATCGGCACGGCTGCGATGCGTTAATTGCTGGGTCGCTGCGGTGCTGAACCGGGAAGGCAGGAAGGACAGCGTGGGAGCGGCATGTTGACGTATGACGTTCTGGCACGGCTGGGACGTCTGGGACACCGTGGGGTCGTTGGGCACGAGGCACGGTGTTGTTGATGCCGTCGTGTTCAGAGCACGTTAGGATTGTGGGCAAGGTGAGCTATGAGCCGCTATGCTGCTCTCAGAGCTCAGTTGTGTCATTGAGTTTGTCCGACATCTGCATGTATCTGCTTCGTGGGTATGCAGAATAGTCTCGAATGGGGTCACTTTCGCAACTCACTGCGCAGATTTACGATTGCTAGCAATCGGCCAGAGCTTCTCTTTTGGCTCGGCCTAGACAGCTTCAGCTCAGCATTTCACAAGTAAATCCAGTTAGAGTTGCCCGCTTCCAGAGCATGCCTGTTAGATGTCCTCAGACAGTTCGATTGCACGAAGTTGTGCGATTAACCAGGCTACAGCGTCGGGTGTAGCGTCTGCGTGTATTGTCCGGTGGCCCAGCCGCAAGACATTGCAGATCCCTACAGTTCTCTCGACGACGAGCAGCGGTGCACCGAGAGTGCAAGGACAGCAAGCTTCTAGGAGAGGCAACATCTCCGCGTCGTCTATCTCTGTCGTTTGAAGTGAAGGGCGACGCAGTGGATTCCGGGCTCCTAAGCTCTTGAGCCGTGGTGCCCCGGTATTCCAGCAGTCACGCGCCGTCCCTCCTAACGTCAGGAATGCGTAGCCAACTCCCTAGCAATACAGGACAGAACGGGTGCGAGAATGCGGGGGTAAGACGAAAATAACAGGCCGCCGGCACAGCTACGGCAGCAATGGCAGCATGGCAGTAAACGCCCGCCACCTGACTGACAGGTGTCAGGCATGCTGTGCCAACCTGAGCGTAATGTCCGGGACGGACGAAACATGATGTCCTGGTTTCCAGCCCAGTGAGGGCCACCGCTGCTGGGCCAGCGTAGGGGCCAATGTGGGCTGGAAGCTGGGCTGGACATGTCAGCTGAACATTTGCGCCGGGGCAGGGACGAGGTCGTCGACTCTCGTACATAAGTTTCTTGATTGATTGTTTCTCTCGTATTCGCATCGACAACTAGAGAAGACGAGGAGAACGAAATGACTGCCGCTGAGAGTCGTGAGTTTGATACCCCGCACACCCCGGACTGAAGTCGGGCATGTCCGAACTTTCCTCTCACCGATCTCTGGTCCACTGGTACTCCTCTCCGGCTCGGCCAACTTTCCTTCACCCCTTCCGCATGCCATACCAACAGCCTCATAGCGGGCGACCGTCCCTTCGGTCTGCTAGTCGCCATTATGCAAAGCAGTGACTAACCCTCTAGCCCTTGCTTCCCAGCCCGCCCCCGCGCTCTTCGACCTCTCAAACCGCACTGTCCTTGTGACGGGCGGTGCCCGCGGTCTCGGCCTCACGATCGCCCATGCCCTCGTCGAGAGCGGAGCCGATGTGGTCGCCTTCGACCTGCTTCCCCCAGTCGAGCCGGAGTGGTCTGCCGCGCAGACGGCCGCCGCCGCAACGGGAGCGACGCTGTCCTACGCCCAGCTGGACGTGACTGACGCCGATGCCGTGGAGGCAGCCGTTAGTGCAGCCTTTGCAGCCTCCCGCCGCCCCGTGCGTGGCCTGTTCCACGCTGCTGGAGTCCAGCTCCTCCGCGGAGCGACAGAGTACACGCCCGCCGAGTTCCGCCGTATCGTCGACATCGACCTGACGGGCTCGTACCTGATGTGCGCGGCGTGGGCGCGCGCCTTCATGGCCCAGAACCCCGACTACGCCGTCGGACAGCGTATGGGCAGCATCGTCATGGTCGCGAGCATGAGCGGGCACGTTGCCAACTATGGTCTCCTGTGTGCGGCTTACAACGCCGCTAAGGCTGGATGTATCCAGCTCGCGAAGAACCTCGCCATGGAGTGGGGAGGAAAGGGTATTCGCGTCAACACGCTTTCTCCCGGTTACATCCGCACAAAGCTCACGGACGAGCTCCTCGAGCAGCAGCCCGCGCTCGCTGCTACGTGGCTCAAGGGAAGCCTTATGGGACGCCTTTCGACGCCGGACGAGTTCAGGGGTCCGGCCGTCTTCCTACTCTCCGACGCCAGCTCGTTCATGACTGGAAGCGACCTTGTTGTTGACGGCGGACACACTGCGACCTAATCGGCGACATCGAAGACGACATCGAGCCCGTGCATTCTAGCCGCTGCCTGAAGTCTCTCTGGACAGCGGGCAGGCCTGCGTCTCTCGCCATTTGCCACCGCTCTGGGTCCGGTCTACGCCATCTCGTCGATGTCAGTGTGTTGACGCACATCCTGAGTATGGCCCAGAAGTCTGGGCACCTTCACTGTGTATTTGTACCATATCATAGATGCAGCTTAATCGCAGTGGCGATTTCTTGATGATGCCAGTTGCGTTGATGTGACACCGCTTCGCTTCAGCTGTGTTCTCATGTTCCTGGGCGTCATGCCTCTTCCGTGCAGCCCTCCGCCGCAACGCCGAGATTCTCATGCATCGTGCGACTGCTGCCTCCGCACAACCCCGCAGGGCTCGTGCGACCTGAAGCCTGGAAACAGCCCAACAAGTCCGACAACCTCGGCGCGCGCCGCCAGCAGCGGCTCACGAGCGGCGCGGCGACATCTCTCGTGCCTTTCCTCGTGACCTCGTTCGGCGCCACGTCTCAAACCCGGAGCCCCGCATCTCGCCAAGTAACGAGATGAAAGTACACGAAGCAAGCAAGAGTCATAGTAGTGGCCACTACTACTGGTGCTAGTTACGAGATTTGTGACTTCCCGCAATCTCACACTTCCCGCCAGTCCAGCTAACATTATCGGCCGAGCTCCGCCTTAATTCGCCCTTACTCGCCGACCAATGCGTACGCCCGTTACGCTGCTGCTGGCCGGCATGCTGGGCATGCTGGCGGCGCTTGTCCGCGGCATGCCGACTGACCGGCGGATAGAGCTGCGCGAGCAGGTCCGGGATGTGAGTTGTTGTGTGCTTGCATGATCAGCCCGACAGAGGCTGCTTCCACATTTCGATGCTCTGAGCTTCTTCTCATGTAGGGGAATAGATGCGGCGACTGCACTACTGCATGAGAGCACGACTGAAGTATGCTTACACTACAGCTGTTCAAGCACGGGTTCGACGGCTACATGACGCACGCATACCCGGCAGACGAGCTGCGGCCGCTGACATGTGGTCCACTGCTGCGAGATACGGACGTGGACAACGTCGGCGTGAACGACATTCACGCCAATGCGTCCATCACGCTGGTCGACACGCTCTCAGCCTTGCCGACGCTGTATCCCGAGGCATTTCCTGGCGCTGTCCGCCGTGTCGCGGAGGAGGTCTCGTTCGACCAGGACGTCAAGGTGCAGGTCAGTCTTCAACACTGTTTCCTCTGCGAGGTTGCCGCCTTCGCATGGCTGGCGGCGGCAAGCAGAAGCAGCTTGACAGCTACTTGGCCGAAAGCTAACAGCAGGTATTCGAGATGACGATCCGCGCAGTCGGCGCTTTGCTCTCGACGTACCAGACGCTGTCACGGCTTCCCGACGATCCGTCAGAACAGAGCCATGCGCTGGGAATAAAGCGGCCAGCGGACATCAAACGATATGCGCCGCGCATGCTGGAGCTCGCTACTGACCTCGCCACACGACTGCTTCCTGCCTTCGATACGCCGACGGGTCTGCCGTACGCTCGCGTGAACCTGCGGACGGGTGTGCTTGACGGCGAGACGCTGGAGACCTGTAAGTATTGTCATGACCTGCAATCTGCCTGACGATGGTGGGCACGCTAGGAGGACTGCGAAGCTGACAACAGGCACGGCCGGAGCCGGCAGCTTGGTCCTGGAGTATGCGCTGCTGAGCCGACTGACCGGCGATTCGCGGTTCGAGGCACTTGCACACCGAGCGTTCATGGGGCTGTGGAATCGCCGCTCCGAGGAAGACCTCGTTGGTAACGGTATCAACGTCAAGAATGGGCAGTGGCTCGTCCCGCTCGTCTCTGGCGTGCAGGCGGGCATCGACAGCTACTTCGAGTACGCCCTCAAGGCTGCCATCATGCTTGGTGAGTGTCCCTGCAAAAGTCCAAGGCTGATAGCAGACGACGCGCAGTACATGGACATCTTCTACGATGCGTACGCCGCTATCCAGACTCACGTCCGGACCGATGACGGGTTCTTCGTAAGCTTCCGCAGAACCGACATTGAGCTGACCACAGTACCGTCCCATCAGCCTGCGGAATACGGCGCTCGCGTCACCATCATACGTCGACTCGCTCTCTGCTTTCTTCCCCGGCGTCATGGTACTCGCCGGCGATGTGCAGAGTGCAATCAAGTCGCACCTTGTGTTCTGGAATGTGTGGCAGAAGTACTCCGCGCTGCCGGAGGCTTGGGACCCGAGCTCGCGCGGAGTCGCATGGGGCGGCTGGCCGGGGCGACCGGAGTTCATCGAATCGACGTACTACTTGCACAGGGTAAGCTGCTGTGTCCGTCAATGGAAGCTGACATACAGGCGACAGGCGACGACTTCTACCTCAAGGTCGGCGAGCGCGTGCTCGAAGACATCACACGGCGGGCAGTGACGAGCTGCGGCCTCGCATCCCTCGGTAACGTCGAGACGGGCAAGCAAGAGGACCGCATGGAGAGCTTTTTCCTCTCCGAAACGCTCAAGGTGAGCTAAGAAATACAGTGTTGCCAAGCTGACTCTCAGTATCTGTATCACCTGTTCGATCCCGCCGATCGACCAATCGACGCGACCGTATTCTCAACAGAGGGACATCCCCTCTCGATGCCGCAGGAGCTGAAGCGGACGCCATCGCCGCAGCACCGCATGAACCGGAGAGCGGAAAACTTGATGTGTCCGCTGTACGAACCGGCGACGATAGGCGGTCTGCCAGTCGGCATCGAGGGCCGGGCAGACTACGACTACGCGCAGTGGCTCGTGTTCGGCGACGACCTCGAGCCGGTAACTGCGCCGCTGAGCTCGATGTGGAAGCCGAAGCCGAAGCCGCGGCTTACGCCGACTTTGCTCTCGTACGCCGGGGACGGGGAGTGCATCGCGCCGCTGGAGCCGGTGTGGAGTCTGCAGGTGATCCTGTCTCCGACTGAGCCAGACCCGGCGCTGGAGGATGCGCCAGAGGACAAGTCTCCATCTGTTGACAAGGTGCGGCAGACGGAAGCGGGCTGGGAGATCCGAGATGTCTCGGGTCTGCGCCTGACCGTGCGCTGGCGCCTCGATGGGACAGGGTACGAAGTCGCGACCATCGGCCCACACCGCGTGCGGACAGGCCAGGAAGTCCTGATCTCCGACCCTCGTATGCGCGGCTACATCGCCTCAGCAGCCGCGCCAGCGCCAGACGTGGTGCGCCTCAGGTTCTACCTGAAGAAAGAGCCCACGCGCCCACTAATAGAGCTCTGGGCCGCGGCAGCAGGTTTCGGACGTCGCTTCACGTCCTCCTTGGCCGACTCGCCCGAGGCGAGCGCGCAGCGGCCCTTCGTCCCCTCAGCCCCGAGGGCCTGGGAGCCCTTCGCGCAAATGTCCGTGTGGCACGCCAGGAGCGACGCCTGTGCGCCCATAACGAATCCAGGGCCTAATGGGACAGTCTATCTCGTCCCCCGGGGCGGGTGCGATTTCAGCGAGAAGGCCGCCAATGTTGCCGCCGTCGGTGGGGCTGGCGTGCTCTTCCTCGATACGCAGGAGGGCGAGCTCTTCAAGCCTGCCAGCGGGCATGGCGCTGATCGGGCGTCCAACGTCGCCGCGGCGCTCATTGACAAGCAGAGCGGACACACGCTCGAGAAGTTCCTCAACGTGTTTGGCCAGGGGGGACTCATGGTCCTCTTTGAGGATAATCGGCACGTATCGGCCGAGACGCCGAGTGAAGGGGGCATGAGCGTGAACGGGTACGATATTGTCAATGTCCGTGTTGTCCGGAACGAGGAGTAGCCGCGAGCTTAGGCTCCAGCAGAGTGTAACGACGAGAAAGGGACATAGAATCAATATAGAAGATTTGTCATTTGTATCGATACCCCGCACCAGTGATCCCATATGCATCTGGTATATCTAAGCTCTATGCGGCACCGGTCTCGGGAGACAGGTCCAGCTGCGTCTCGGTCGCAAAGGCGTTGTCGCCGACTTGCTCCCTGTATGCCTCATCCGACAACACCTGAATATGAATGTGGTGCAAATCGACTTGCTCCCCAAGCGCCTCGCGCTTCGCCTCAAAGTCGCCTCCGCAGAGTACCACCGTCGTCTCAATCTCGTAGCGCACCGCCCAGTTGATCCAGAAGTGCGCCTCGTCGCCCGATCCATCGTGCAGAACGCACACGACGTGGTCGACATTCGGACGCCGCGCTTTTGGCCTGTACTTTGGTCGCTCGTCGGAGGTTGGTGGAAAGTTGAACACGAGGCATTGTGTGTTGTCAGAGCAGACGGGGAAGGGTCCCATGTCACCCGGTGAGGGCTTCAAGTCGATCAGCGCCTCGGGCGGGGCGAGGTAGACGAGCGTCTGGGCTGGTGGGAAGGTCGTGATGCGGACTAGTCCTTCGCTGGGATCATCGGGTCTGAGGCGCAGGGTTGTGAGCTCTGAAGTGTCCTTCTGGACAGCGTCTACGCTTTTGGAGAGCTGCGAGGGAGTGATATCTACCACTCCATCTCGTGAGATGTCGTTGAAGGTGACGGGGCCATTCGAGGAGGACGGCGCGGTGAGTGTCGCCGGCGGCTCCCCGCTTGCCACCACCTCGGGGGATCGAACGATTTCGGAGTCGGCGGCAGCGACCGGGGCGTCGTGCTCAGTCGTGCTCATGGGTCGGACAGGAAGCAAGAAGTTTGGAAGCGCTAAAGAGTGGACCGGTCCAACACCCGTGTCCTTGCCGGATGACACCCGTCCGGCACCGATAGATAGCGGGGCGGGGCCCCGCAGAGGCCGTGCTTCAGTGACTACCAGCCAAGCCGGAGTCCGAAAAGCTCGTGCACCACGAAGAGGTTGCAGCAAGTCTGTCAGTGTTCAAGCCCCTTCTGCAGCTGCAACGAAAACAAGTTGAATTAAAGCTCTTATGCCATGCGATCTATAATGGATAAGAATCTATGAGGAGAGCTACATTAAAACACAGAAAGTTTTGAGATGCGGGAGAACGGTGTCTAGGGGTATAATATCCTTTTGAATTTCTAGATTGATTGTTTGTGAGAGTGTCTGTTGTGATACAGTTTCTATGTGGGTGCAGTGTGCACTGCGGGTGAGCCTCGTGAGGCAATTTACGACGACGCGGTCTTGGTGCCCTTGCTCCTGAGCTTGAGGAGGAGGAAGACGAGCGAGTAGGACGAGATGACGAAGAGGAGCGTGATGAGGATACCCTGCCATCCGATGATGTGGCGCTTGATGTTGAGGCCGTGCAGGTACTCGTAGCCCTTCTTGTAGCCGCAGTACTCGCACATCGAGGTCGCGTCGGGGTTGTTGACGTAGCCGGTGGCGTAGGTCATGAAGGTCTGGAGGTACTGGCCACAAGTCTGGCCAGAGGGAGGGTCAAAGTAGCCGTACTCGTGGGGGCGGCAGCGGACGTCGGCGTTCCAGATCGGGAACGTGATGAGGCCCTGCATGAAGTACGTGAAGGGGTCGAGGTAGTAGAGCCAGTAGCGCCAGAAGGCCGTGATCTGCTGGTACGGGATAAGGATACCGGCAAAGGTGGCGAGGGTCGAGATGAAGATGGGCAGGACCATGGCGGCGAACACGGGGTTGGGCGCGTAGGCGGCAATGAACTGACCCATACCGGTGTAGAGGAACTCGTAGAAGACCATCTGGAGGAAGACGGGGCCGGCGACCGTGGGGTGCGAGCTGAAGCCGGCGGTCCAGTAGAAGGTGACAAAGTAGAGGAACGCACACAGGATCAGGTAGGGGACCTCTGCGAGAATTTCTCCCACACAGAACACCTGCCAGCGGTAGAACATGGCCTTCTTCTCACGGCTCTCGAAGACATCACGGTTGGCAATGAACTTGGGCTGAGTCTGGACAATGACACCGGGGGCGACGAAGGCGAATTGGAAGAGGGCGAACACCTTGTTCTGCAGGTCGGCGTAGGCAGTGCCCATCTTCCAGTACGAGAAACCGACAATGAGACCAGTCATGATGTGAAGCATGCACTTGTTGATGACGTACTCAGTGTCGCGGTAGAGCTGAACAGTAGCACGCTTGATGACGAGGCGGAGCTGGGTGGCAGTCGAGGCGGCGTACTTGTGGCTGTCCTCGCTTTGCTCGCGGAACTGCTTCGTAGCCTCCTGGTTGACGACCTCGAGGTCCTGCATCATCTGCGAGCACTCGGGCGAGTTCTTCCAGACCTCAGCCCAGTCCCTAGCACGAGAAATGTCACCAGAGACAACGTCGATCATCTGCTCGGCAGGGTTGACGTCCTTTGGCCAGGGAGCGCCGTTGTCAACAAAGTAGGATTTGACGTGATCAATGGGACCGAAGTAGACAGTGCGGCCACCAGCCTTGAGGAGAAGGAGCTGGTCGAACTCGGCGAAGAGGGCGGCAGAGGGCTGGTGGATGGTGCAGAGAATGGACTGACCCTGGGCAGCGAGCTTGCGCAGGAACTGCAGGATCTGGTACGAGGACTGGCCGTCGAGACCCGAGGTGGGCTCGTCAAGGAAGAGAAGGGTGGGGCGGGAAACAAGCTCGACACCGATGGTGAGACGCTTGCGCTGCTCAACACCGAGACCGGCACCAGGGACACCGACAATGGCGTCCTCGATGTCGTGGAGCTCGAGCAGGTCAATGATGACGTCAACGTAGGCAAGCTTGTCCTCCTTGCTGATGTGGCGGGGCTGGCGGAGAAGGGCAGAGAACTCGAGCGCCTCGCGCACAGTGCTGGTCGGAAGGTGGATGTCGACCTGCTCACAGTAGCCGGTGGTACGCTGGAACGAAACAGGGAGAGAGTGGCCGTTGAGCTTGACCTCACCCTCGATGGTACCCTCACTCTTGCGCGCGGCAAGCACGTCCATGAGCGTGGTCTTGCCGGCTCCGGAAGATCCCATCAAGGCAGTGATAGTACCAGCCTTGCAGTATCCGGAAACGTCCTGAAGAAGGACCTTGTCCTTGCCATCAGCCTTGACAGTGTAGTAGAGGTTCTTCCAGGTGAAGGTCGTGCCCTGAGCCTCCTCGGCGAGACGCGAGTTGGTGCGGCTGAGAGCAGGCTTCTCAGAGACGGGGCCAATCTGCATGTTGCTGCGGGGGGTCGCGGTGCCGCTGTTGGGCTTCTCGATCTTACGGTTGCCGTTGTTGTTGAGCTTCTCGTTGTCGACGCCCTCGGCGGCCTCAGCATCCTTGGCGACAGCGCGGAAGGCAGAGCCACCGCCACGCTTGTACAGAGTGACAGCGGGCTTGGAACCGGCAGCGGGCAGGCGCTCAACGAAGAGCATGCCGAGAATAATAGCACCGATCCAGAGAGCAAGCATGATACCGAAGTTGCGCCAGCGGTGCGACTTGTAGAAGCGCAGGGCGACATCGAGATACTTGGTGCCGGAAACCTTGGTCTCGTTGGGGCTGCTACCAGCGATAGCACAGCCAGCGGGCTGGCCGGCGTACGCAGGACCGTAAGGGCCGAGCTGAGGCGGGGCGCAGTCGAGCGTTAAGCCAGTGAGCTCGGTCGACATCAGGTTCTCGACAGCGTAGTAGACCGGGTTCAGCCAGCGGATCCAGCTGAACCATGGGTGCATCGACGGGGTGTAGATGACGAAACCACCGTAGAGCACGAAGAACGTGAACACGGAACCGGCAATCTTCGACGCATCGTTGTAGACGTCGAAAGCATAGCCGATCGCACGGAAGAGAGACGTGAACACAAGAGCGTTGAGCCAGGAGAAGAAGAACGTGATGAAGTAGTTGCCAGCGTTGGATCGGAGACCGGCCATCCAGTAGGTAACAAGAGTGTAGATGGCGAGCTGCACGACGAAGATGGGAATATCGAGGACGACCTGGGCGAAGAACATGAGCGAAGACCGGTACATGGCGTACGACTTCTGCTTGCCGAGGACTCCGCGACCCATGAAGGCCTCGGAGAGGTCAGAGAAAGCGAGAATGGACGGGAAGAGGACAAGCATGAAGATGACACCACCACGGAGGTAGAGACCAGCGGTAGTGTCAGGAACATTGTAGTAGACCGAACCGTTGACGAGCGCCTGCACGAGGGTGGTGCCCTGGCGAGCCCAGAACGACCACTGGTCACCCCAACGCTGTTGACCCTCACGAACGATACAGCCCCAAACCTGCTTGCCCCACGACTCCTTCTGAGGGAGAGCCTTGATGGCGTACTTGGTCTTGGAGGCCTTGTTCATGGTGATGAGGTTCTGCGACTCGGCCTCGCGAGCGGCCGTGTCGGCGACCCAGTCATCGACCTCCTGGCGCATGCGGCGGCACAGGTCGGACTTCTGGTAGATCTGAGCGAACTCGGCGGCAGTGTTGGGGACCTTGTCCTCGTAGCCGGGGATGATCTTACGCTCGTTGAGCGCAGTGACGGCAGTGAGGTAGTCGGCAGTGTTGGCACCCTCCATGTGCTCAAAGCCAAGCTGCTCGAAGTAGGAGCGGGCCTCATCGCGGGGGCCGTAGTAGATAAGGCGGCTCTCGGCGATGACGGTAATCTTATCGAAGAGGTCGTAGATGCCGTTACCGGCCTGGTAAAGGGTGACGACATTGACACGCTTGTCGACGTCACACAGGGTGCGACACGTGCGGGCGAATCCGAGCGCAGTCGACGCATCAAGACCACGGGTGGCTTGGTCCCAGCACATGATCTGGGCGTCGGTGGTGAGGAACTCGGCGAGCGAGACACGCTTGCGCTCGCCTCCGGACACACCACGAATGTACTGGTTACCGACCTTGGTGCGGGCGGTGTGCTCGATGCCGAACACACGGAGCAGGTCCGTCTTCGTCTCCTCCTGGTACTGCTTCTCCGAGATGGGCTTGCCGTGCTCGTTGAGAGCGCGAACACGGTCACTCGGCGTCTCCATGCGAGTAGCGAAGTCCATCGTACGGCCGACAAGAAGGTTAGGGTCGTGGACATCCTCCTCATCGTTAAAGGTGACCTCACCGCGGAGCGAGATCATCTCCTTTGATCCAGCCTCAAGGGCACCGTAGCGCACGGTACCGTCGACACCGGCATAGGACGAGGTCAGACCGGCAAGTGCCTTGAGGAAGGTCGTGCATCCGGATCCGGGACGACCGACGACAAGCATCATCTCTCCAGGCTTGAGCAGACCGTTGAAGTCCTTGATCAGATAACGCTGACCCTTCCGCAGTCCCGGCTCGCCCTTCTTCGGCTTGGGCATGCCCGGCTGCCAAGCCATCGGCTCGGCCCCGGTCAATTTCGCCTTCTTCTCGGCGACCGACTGCGCATACGCCTCAACCTTCTTCTTCTGCTTGATGACAGTCCAGGGGGCAACGAGAGCACCGAGGTCTGGGGCGAACTGCACATCGTCGGCTCCACCGACACCACGGACGGAGAGGTTCTGCCACGAAAGAGAAACGTCGCGCACCGGGGGAAGCCCACGTTCGACGAGAGCGGCCTGCCTAGCCTGATATTGTCAGCATACCGTCATGGAATGTTATCACACAGCGGCGGGTACTCACCCTGAGTTGCTCCTCGAAGGACCAGTCCGAATCGGCATTTTCGGTGTCCGTTCTGCTGTTTGTTCGTGCCGGGCTGATGGCCGGGGAAGTGTGCCGGGAAAGGTCCTGGGGAATGTAGTACTGCTCCTCCTTTTGCGAGTCGAGTGTCGGGGTCGAGCTGCCCTTGGGGCCCTTGGCGTTGTAGGCGTTGGCGGGCTCGGTGGCGGTCTCGACGAGAGTGACCTGAGTGCTGGACCGGAGCTGAATGCCAGAGGAACCGGCGGCGGGAAGGTTCATTTGGGAGCCTGCCTGGGATCCGTTCTGGGATCCGACAGTGTAAGTGTCGTACGGGGGCGTCTCTGCCCCTGGTCGTTGCTGGTCCATGTCGAGTCGACGTGTGGGTGCAACAAGGTGTGTATGTGGCAGAAAAACAAAGGGGGTGGGGGTTGTGGAGCGGTAGATATAGTAAAGAAATTGTTATCAACAACCCCACTGAGCCTGTCGGAGTCGGGCCTGTCACCGCGCGGTACGGTGTCATCGGCGACCCTGAGTAAGCCTGTCACTGGTCCCCCGAGCATCGAGCAGCGGGCCATAAGCAGCTGCTCTGCTGCTCCACCATCTCGATCCGAGAGTCACTCTGAATCAGCACCGTGAATCAGCAGTGGGAGAGACGATATCCGCGATCAGCCAACCAGAGGGTCCGGCGGACCGATTGCGGCGAATTTTCATGACGATCTGCTGACATCAGCGCCCATACGTCACCAGATGAGCCCCGACCCACAGTGGGAATCGCACTCAAATCGCTCAATTCGCCATCGGCGCGGTGTTCTGGACCCGCTGTCCCACGCGATGACCGTCGGTATCTGCGGGGAATTCGCATATTTTTGTTGGGTTTCATACGCCACCATTCGATCTCGCATCCGGTGCTCAGTGGCCAGATACGGAGCAAGCAACGTTTCGCATCCGATCTCTGCACGCATGCATATCCAATATGCGATGGCGGTGCCGGGCACAGCCAGCTGCTTCACAGCATCCCATAATTGCACGGAGAAGTGTAATCCAGGCCGCATAATCGTCTGAATTGATACCAGAGTTGCATCGCTGGAAGGCACGACGTCACATCTGCCCGCCGGTGAATGCGTGCCCACATGTGGATTCCAGTGGAGCCCCCGCGCCTTGCAGTGATCGATTGACCGGTGCAGCAGCGAGCGATGAGCGAGCCCGCGGGCCCGGGCATGCGGGCATCGGTGGTGTGACCGCCGTTGCGTGTTGCATCGGTGCTCGGTGCTTGTTGGCTCGGGCAACACTACTCGGTCTACCTAGCGGTCTCACTTGGCTCCGCGTGTAGCCCATCTATCTTCCTTGTCGACGAGCGAGGGAATTTCGGGAGCGAACGTGCATATTCCTCGCCCTTGCAAGCTAATGCTCCTAGCGCAGTCCGATATTGCGACTGCGATGCATGGTTCAGGTCGGAGTTGACAGGCAACGGAAGGTCGACTCGGGCGATCGAGAAAGTCTGGGTCGGCCCTCGGACCTGGGGGTCGGCATCCGAGGCGAAGCCGGGCTCAGGTGGCCGGGGTGCGCCCAGGCCGAGTCGCCAAATAAAAGGCGCTCAGGAGAGGCCATTTTTCGCCCTGCATCCAGCGAGTCACCTCGCTCTCCCCTAGCGAGTGACTGACCGAATCACAGCATGGACATGTATGGCGGCAGCGGACTATAACAGGGGACGGAGTCGCCGACACCGAGCAGGTGCAGCAGAAAGCAAAAAGCAGAAACAGATTTACCGCCCAGTGCGGCCATTGCCCAGGTACCCGAGATGTGGATTAACCCAAAACCACAATGGACGTGACAATGAGCGGCTGATAATGGCTGGCCATGTGGACCCACGTGGTGATCTGCGTCAGGCACTTCAGCTCCACCTCTCGTATCTGATAAAAGTCTCCGAGAGGCAGTTTGTTGCAGCAAGCTTAGCACAGACCCAGAGAACCTACGGGCTCCCTTCTTCTACAACTGTATTTCGTCACGCGATATATGAGAGTTTCGTAGGCACTGGAGTGCAGGCAGTCATATACTGTCGTAAGCTGATGCACACTTCCTCCTTCAGTGGGTGACTCACGTGACACGTCCAGCACGGGTGACTGATGTTTGACATAAAGACCGAGCTCGCAGATTCCCTCACCGAGCCGAACCTGCGATATCGGTCAGTGAAGAGGAGATAGCTCAAGCGTTCCGCTGAAGTCATCCGGCAATCGGGATCCGGGGGAGTCGGGACACAAGTGACATCTGCTATCTGCTGCCCCTCGGGACCATCAGACTGTTTCAGGTTTGTGCCTACGTCTGCGCTTGGCTTTCTAGCAGATGTCAGTCACGTACAAATGTTCAGGCAGCATAAGCCGCTAGGGCAACGCTTCCAAGGAAAGCCCGGTCACCCAACACCATAACCTCCTTGGGACTGCGGCTGATGCCGATTGCAATGCATGCAATGGCTTCTGACTCCTGCGTTACCAAAGCCGCCGCCGTTGTTTGGGCCTTTGAGCCAACATGCAACGGGACTGAGCCGCACTTTCCAAGCACCTTCCTGTTTCGGCTGTCGCGTTGCTCTGTTTCGTGTATCTTCATGGCCAGCCCGGTGTCTCACAGCTCACAATGGGATCTGGATACCATCCGCTCACGAGACCTTTTGAATGGACAAGAAGTCAATGTCCGGCTGTTGGATGCGACAGCAGATCTTGATCATACTAGATAATTGACGTCCTGCTATGGTCCAGCGTCATGATAGCATTGAAAGAAGCCTCACGGCATGCAAGTTCTGACACGGACCAGCATGCATCGGCTGATCGGTCAGGATGCTCGGAGGTGAGATATGGCTGCACGGCTCGGGCCTCCTCGGTCTCCTGACCGGGCAACCTGCCGCAGCTGTATTTCGGCCTCACCGTTGCGCCGCTACATCCTCAACACCGATGCTCTCGTAAACGAGATTATCGCCTCTAGCATTCCGTGCTCGATCCCCCACTTCTGCGATACCGAGGACACGACGTCCATGCATGCATGTCATGGGGACTGGTTGCGATCCTTCGCGCGCCGCGCGGGGCCCGGATGCGGCAACTCGCCCACTACCCTCAGCATGCTGGCATGGGTACGCGGTAGCGCTCTCAGTATTACGGAATGTCTGCCAGCAGTCAGTGGTTCAGCGGATCATTGTACCCCCTCTCAACAACCAATGTGGGGCGACGGCTGTTGGGCTGAATGAGGCGGACGCAGCTGCCTGCTCCGAGCGAGCATTGCCGCGCAATCAAGTGGGAGCCTGACGATCTGACGAGTTGTTTCTGTGATCAGCAGCATATCGCAAACACCGAAGTCACACAGTGACGCCATGCCGCTGCCTCTTGAGCCACTGATTCAAGCCTCAGAATCCGAGATTGGGGCCTGTGGAGCTCACGATGCGGAAAAGCGGAGGGCGACGAGTGCTCTGGAATTCAAACACTGTGAAACAGAAGATGCATAAATATGTTTGGCAGTCAATGCGTCCCCGCACTTGGACCGACGACACCGAGACTTGCACCTTCGCATAGTGGTCATCAGAGTGAGGATCCGCCGTCTCGTGCTCGGACATTGTCTGCTGCGGATGCTCTATTCGTCCCATAGCAGCTGAGCCCGGAGAGCAGAACTTCTTACCTAGAAAGCGTGCTGAGCGGGAAGACAAGCTGACCCTCGCAGAATGCAGCTGTATTATATGCAACTAGCGTATCCTCTCGGCTGTGCAAAACAAGTCGCATGAATACCCAGTGTCCGCTGGATCCTGGGATCGTGCCTTCGAGCCCTGGTGGCGCTCGGACGCTTCTGCCGCGACTTGACGTCCACACTCCCCAGCGACATCGCAACAGCCGGCGGAGCGCGACGGACCGGCTGTCTGTAATCGACGCTACTGCCGTGAGCCGGCGACTGCAGGCCTGGGGCAACTGACCGCTGGTGAATGTCCATTCTAGGAGTGGTACGTTCTCGTCCGCTTTTTGGACACTCGTATTCTGGCACTTTGACGCGAGCTCGCTGGAGCGCTGTCCACTTCCGCTTCACTAGCGCGGCAACAGCTCATTGAGCTTGCAGGGATGCAGGGCACTGGACCCTGCCTTCGTCATTGCTGGTTCTTCAGTGGCAAGAGACTCGCCAAGACTCATAAGTATCAGCCTTTGGACTTTCGACCGGCTCAGCCGCTGTGAATGTCTGTGCTACATAGCGCCGTGCGCCTCTGTGTATGCCTTACGTGCCTCGTGCCGACTGCTGCTACCGTCGCCAGACTGCCCTACGCTATGCGCCGTGCCAGCCGTGCTTCGCACCTCTCGCACGCCCGTCTGCAGCAATGCAGCCGTCTACGCCGGTCTTTGCTCGTCAGTGCCTGCACACGCCTAATCGCGTCTCAACTCACTCACTCTTGTTCATCATTTGTCCATCATCTGGCCCGCTGGGACACCACTTACTCGACTTACCTGCTCATGTCTTCACCACTCACTCGCTCACTTCCCTACCCATAACCATGTCCATGAAACGCCCGCTCGTGCGCCTGTTTGGCGTCGTTGGCGTGGTTGTCCTCGTCGGCCTGATCGTTCCCTCGCTTCAGCGCCTGCCTCGCATCGGCTGGCTGCCCGACACGTCTGAGCCCAGTGTTCATGGAACGCTCGGCCCAAACTACCCTCAAAAGCTGCAGCTCACCAGCGTGCTCGCGCACGCGCCGGGGTTCACCGTCTTCGAGAATCTGTGAGTAATTTTCGTTCCGGTGGAAGATCAGTGCCATGTCTGTGCGCTAGCCTGTCCACATTCCGCTTCACCCCGGGCGTGTGTCCACCCTCGCTGCTTCAACGCTCGGTGGCCTGAGGACAGCGGGGGGTGAGGCAGCGACGTACGCAGATGGCGATAACATGAGGCGCTTCGAGTTGCCAGCATAGCCCGGCGAGTGCCAGAGGCATCCTCGAGCGGCACATCAAGAGGCTCCTAGAAGCTGTCAATTACGAATAATACCCCGGCTAACACCAGGTATTGGCGCAATGGGAAGTACTACATCTTGACGGACCAGCCGTGGGCCTTCCCAGCGATCAAGGTCATGTTCTCAGCCGGGACGCGCGACGAGGAGCGCGAGCTCACCCCCAGGGTTGAGGTGCTCGCGATCCGAGAGGCAGCCATCTCTAAGCACGTCCCCGAGGATAATCAGCTTGGCACGACTATGAATCCTGCCACTGCGATCGCCTTCATAAAGGGTGCAGAAGACCTCCCGAGCCCCATGGTGAGTGACTTGACCTGCGCTTCACTTTCAGACCGCCCGTTGGGCGTAAGAGCCACTGCCCGAGGTTTTCCGATCACTTGCCCCAGCCACTTTGCGCACATGCTGACAAACAGCTCCTCGCGCATGATAACCACTGTGAGTAGGCTTCACTAGTCAAAGGCAGTCAGAGCTAACCTATGAAACAGTCATTGATCATTGTGAGTACCAATCCTTGAGGCACCTGCCAGACTTCCCTCTCATTGAATGACGCTGACCGCAGACTACCACTGGATCGGCGAGCTCTTCCTTGGAGTATGGCGAGTTTGGAGTAACTGGGCGCTGCGGACGGGTATCAAGCCGCCAGGGTTTGCGGCGATCGCGTTTTCACGTCTATTATCTCCGGAGGAGTTGGATAAGACCGACCTCGACCCCTCGTGGGGATGGGACGACCATGCTGGCGCAAACGCGTTTTTCATGCGAGCTTTCTTGTGAGTCTGGCTCAGCCATTGTGTTGAAGATTATGCGGAGATGTTGTAGCAGCGTTAAATTCTGATCGAATTATGAGCTGACGACAGCCCCGACGCGGTGATCGAGTCAAAGTCGACCTGGGACGCCCGTGCAGACACAAAGCAGCTGTATCGCATGCGCCAAGTTATTGTGGCAGACCGAGTTTCCGGTCACAATGGTCCAAGTGCAGGCTACAAGCCATTTGGTGACGCGCTGCGAGTTCCCGTCGACCCGCACTGGCTCTCGGACTTGCGCGACGTCCTGCTGAAGAACTATCACGGCTCGGTCGACTTGCGGCCGTCGCGCAAGATCCGCATCTCCTACCTGACGCGACAGGATACGAACAGGCGTCTCACCGACGAGGCGCATGAAGCGCTGCTCCACGAGCTGGAGTGGCTGGAGGACGAGGGGCTGGCGAAGCTCACCGTGCTGCACTTCACGGACGGGACGCCCTTCGAGGACCAAATCGCACACATGGCAGCCACCGACGTCCTGATCGGCGTACACGGAAACGGACTCACACATACGCTCTGGATGGATCCGGGTCCCGGCAAGGCTGTGTTCGAGATCATGGCGAAGGCGTGCTCCATGAACGACTATGGCCCGCTCGCGACCGCCGCAGGTGTCAGGCACTGGCAGGTCTTCGAGGACGTGGGGACCTGTGAGGTGTACGATTGCCCGAATCGCGGATGTGACCACTCGGTGGACAGAAAGGGCCCCAACCGCGACGACCTCATTGTCGATCCAAAGCTCATTTCGGAGAAGATCCGCATGCTCGCCCGGGCCTATTATTCGTCGTGAGCAAGTTTTTCCAAAGGGTCAATTGCGTTATATTTCGGTCAGTACTGTTCAGCAATAAGGGACAATGTATGGAGTATGTACCAAGTTGGTCTCGAGATCGAGTGATCAGATCCGCGACGTGTTATGCTCTGCGTGATCCGCGCTCGAGGTTGGTCGTCGATAAGGACGGGAGGCAGGGTGGAGGCTGAAGGTGGAGGTGATCGACGGAGGCGTCTGCACGTGATTTCGCGAGGCTGGACCCAATGAAAGGCCGTGGGAATGTAGTGACGTACCCACCCCCTGTGTCCCCTGCTACCCTGGTCTAGCACTGTGTGATGCTCAGCTCTCACCCTGGCCCGGGTCTGGAGTGCAGTCGTAGAGTACGGCATCTAGCAAGCTCGCGAACAACCACCCAGCACCCAGCACCCAGCCAACCCGATCACACCAGCCAGCAGCAGTCACCAGCCAGCAGCAGTCAGCGCAGTAGCATCCGTCCCCCTCATCCCGACTGCAGCAAGCGAGGTCGGCTCTTCCTACGATCTGACATTACGCCGACAACTTCATCTTGTCATACAACAAACCACCATGTTCCGCACCGCTCTCCAGACTGTCCGCCCCCAGGCCCGCGCCTTCTCCGCCTCGGCTCTCCGCGCCGCCGGCTCGGTCACTTACAACGACGTCAAGCCCCTCACCAAGCAGCCCACTGATGTGAGTTTGAGTGAGCGGCCGCAGGTCGCAAAGACGGCGCAGTGAAGCACGCTGTCGGCGTATGGACGGTCCAGCTGGAATATGAGACGAGTAAAGCAAGCTGACTCTCCAGGACGTGACCATCATCGACGTCCGCGACCCCAAGGAGGTCGAGAACGGATCGATCCCCTCGGCCGTCAACGTGCCCCTTTCTCGTCTCGCTGACGTCCTCGCCGAGACTTACCCCGACGGCGCTTTCCAGAAGGTGAGTGAGCGGACTGCTCGCTGCACGAGCGATACTCAGATCGGATGTCGGCGGACTGTCTACGCTCTGACTGGAGTCTGTGGTCCGTGGCAGGGTGCCCACCTCCAAGCTCCGGTGGCTGGTCCCGACCTTGCCCGGGAGGAAGACGGGTTTACTCTTCGAGTTCTCATCTCTCCGGGATGGTCACCCTGCGCTGCCTTGCAGTGCGGATCGCTTGGAGCATGGTCCTACGAAGGGACGGTGGCAGCGCAGCTGCACTCTGCAGGGGCATGAGCTGACAACCACAGGAGTTCGCCTTCCCCCGGCCCTCGAAGAACCAGAAGATGATCTTCTACGACCGCGACGGCAAGAACCTTGGCAAGGCTGCCGACATTGCCGAGAAGGCTGGCTACAAGAATGTCAAGAACTACGACGGCGCTTGGCAGGACTGGCAGGAGAAGGAGGCCAAGTCGAAGAAGTAAGCAGTTTACTGAAGTCTCTCGAAATGCAAGGGTGATTGTTGCTTTGGGTAGATGGGTGTGTTGCAGGAGGGAAGGCGAGTCGCCCTCGGCTGGCTGAGTTTCGAAAACTATGGGAGCAGAGGACACTGCGACATGGTAGTACAGACGATCGTGAGATGAGTGGGCAGAGGCGAAGCGGCGAAGGCTCCCAATCGGGCAGGGATATCAACCGGACCTGTGATCTGCTTATGGACCGCTCACAGCACTGACTTGACTGCACTGACCAGAATGCACTGACCTTACCGAACGCGAAGATGGCGGTCACAGGAGCGTACTGGGGAGCATGTTTTCCCTGCAACAAGCACGCAGACTCTGGAAGCGCAGATCGTGCCACATACCAGCGAAGCCTTATCATCATCGCGCCCACATGATGCCATTTGTCTCACCAATCTGACCTCCCTACTGGTCCTCATGAGCCATGTAGCGCCACATATAAATGCACATGTCACCCTCGAGGCGCAAATTCTGCGCCCCCATGGGGTCTCCGTCCTGTGTTCGCCCACGATCGCCCAGGCATGACGCGGCCTGCTTTTCAACTGTCACATCTGCTTAGCTTTCGTCAGTGAAAGGCTCTAATGCTCACTCAGCGCACAGGGTCACCAACAACATAGATCGTTATACCGCTCCAGCCTGGTCGAACTCAGATCGCCGTGATGGCATTTGGGAGACAAAAACCGGTGAGAACGACCGTACTCTCGTCGAGTCCCGCGTCCGCGCAGAGCTGTCTGAACGGCACCACAGCGATAGCAGCATTCTTAGGAAAGTCGGCGGCAACCTTGATCGTTCTGCTGAGACAGCTGTCCCTCTGCAAGTCCCGCACTTCAGCGAGGCTATCACTGAGCCGGTCCATGACCAGCGCACTGGCTGCGAAGCGGCCATACAGCGCCCGAACCTGACCTCGCCTATCCGGCAGACGGCCAATCCTCGATAGATTAGGACGTGAAGTCAACGGAGACTTCGTCATGGAAGCTGTGAGGCCAAGAGCTGCGATCAGATGACGCCTGGACAATGTAAACACGATCCGGTGGCGCAACGCCGCTGTTCTGTGAAACCCACTCGAACTTGACGAGAGCTTTCGTGGCCCTCAATGGGATGTTGGAGTATCAACAGACTGTCCGCGAAGCCGTGTTGGACGAGGGGTTTGTCTCAGTTTGGGCTGTGTTGAATGAGCGATTCGACCTCGTCGGCTGAGCCCAGTCGGAGCGCATGTAAGAGAGATTGTGCGTCTGTACTCAGCCCTCGTCCGTTCGTTCGCATAAGAAACTCGGAGTTGTGCATCCCAGGCGTAGACTCGGAGGCTCCTAGGTTAACGCGTTGTGCACGACCAGACATCGAGACCCAGTAGGACTGCACCCAGCACGGACGATTTAGAAGTCACCAAGAGAGCCTGTCGAGCAGTCCAGTGATATAGAGCATTGAGCTTCCTGCTGATCACACACCCGGGGCAGACAGCAGGTGCGAGCTAGGTGCCTCAACTCAGATCGATGCCAGAGAGAGCCGTCCCCTTTTCGATTAAGTTCCCAGTACGTTGTCAATAATGACTGAGTTCGAGCATGATGTCAGTGACGAGAGCAATTCTGAGCTTCATGCCAGCGATAGCGATCAGTTTTGAGCTTGATATCAGTGAAGCGCAACTCATGAGCTTCTGGTTGGTGATGCCTCTGCGGAGCGGGAACCAACTCGCCGAACACCTCATCGCTGCTCATCGTCAGCCCAAGTCATCCCCTCTGCTGAACTCACACACCACATCACAGCCAACTGACGAAGAGCATCTCGGAAGATTGCGATGGATTTCTCGATATTTGCTGAAGTTTCCGACGCTTGTCGAACGCTCTGCTGAACTCTCCGACTAGCAGCGGACGCATCCGCGGCCCATGCCGGACACATGTCAGAACGCATGCCTTGGAAGCCGCTCAGCCGAACAAGGCTCAAGGCGGTAAGCATGGTCGAAGCGAGCAAAACTCCCCGTGCATGCCGTTCAATGCCGTGCACCTTTGCATCTTTGTGCTCTAGGCGAAGCCCCACGCGGCCTCAGTAGAACTGGACCTGACATCTGCATGGTTTCTGGGCCGCGGGCAGCGAGGCACGAGATAACCCATCCATGGTATCTGACCCTGAGAAGCCCACGCCGCGGTGCCCGCCCAAGCCTCTCGCAAGCCGCAGAAACGCAGAACCCTAGCCCGAGAAAGGGAGTAAAGATGCTGATGCTCCTGCCATTTCTAGTGTCTCCGAGCGTGGGGCTTGCGGGGCTCAGCGCCTGCGAGCCTGAGCAAGACTGGAACGGCAGGGGAATGTGATGCCGATCTGCCGCTCCTGGCTAGAATGCTATGATGAGATGAGCGGCAGCGCGGCAGCGAGCGTCAGGTGGTGGCAAAACTCGGCCTCCCAGGTCAATTCTCGGGCACCATGACCTCTCCATTCGGCGCTAGGGGTATGTAGCCCGCGTTGTGTTAGATCATGTAGACTTGTTAGGCTCGGGCCGTCCGCGTCTTGCTACACCATGCATCACTGCACTAGGCTGCTCATCGGCGCTCTCCACCAGCACACGCACACCACCGTAGCCTCCATAGCACCGCGCCAGCAGACTGGAACCACACAGTTAAGCCGCTCTAGGCTCGAACTCTGACTCTGCTCCGGTAACCCACCGCCCTCTCCGGGCCGACCGTGGATCTCGATCCCGGAAGGCCGCTTGCAACGCACCAATATACACAACCACCACCCACTGGCCACTGGCACTTGCAACGCACACCAACTCCATAGCTCCATACCGGCTGTTAGACGCGCACGCATCCGCAAGCCTCGCACGTCCCCGGTTCAACTTGACCTCCGGCCCGAGCTCTACATTTCTCATCTCCACACTCTCTCAACTTTCGAACATCTTCATCTTCTCATCGCATCTTCGCATCCTCACCTCTCCACCTCCACAACTAGATCACAATGGCTCCCTCAACCCGATCCAAGCCCAACGGTGTCTCCACCACCAACGCTGCCCCGAAGATGGCCGTTAGCCCGGAACCCCCTGCCCGTGAGTTGGCCACCGTAACCCCTGTGTACTCTCGTGTGAGCGAGCGACGAGAGTGTGGAGCACAGCAGTCAAATGACGGAGAACACACGACTAATAACAGCAGAGAAGTACACGCTCTGGCGCCGCAGCATCATCCTCGGCTTCCTCCTCTCAATCTACCTGGGCTACACCAAGGGCGGACTCTACGGCTGGGTTCCTGCCCTCCTGTCGCTCTACTCGACGGCCCACTTCCTCGACTCGTACGCACAGTACCCTAAGGGCATCTACGCCCGCGTCTTCCTCGTCCTCACCCGCCTCCAGCGCCTTCTCGACGCCGAGGAGTGGGTGCTATCCCCCTTCCGCGGTCCGGCCCGGGCTGCTTAGAGAGCCGCGCCGAGCCCTAGTCCAACTCCGGTAGGCCGATAGAGCCGTAGCCCCGTAGGCTGCGTAGAGCCCCAGGAGACCGGTAGAATCCCTAGTCCCGGAAGGAAGGAAGTCAGTTTATACCCTTGCGTCCCGTTTCTGCGTATACTAAGTGATAGCTAAAGTCTCTGCATCCAGATTATAGTGTTGTCCAGATCTCTAGATCCCTGGAGTCTAAATGATACACACCGGGGAGTGAAGCAAAAGGGAGAAGAGAAAGAGAGACGAGAAGCCCGAAATGCGGCCCGGTGTGTCGAAGAGAGATGAGGAAGAAGGTATACATCTACGGAGTAGATTCGAACATAGCTGACGCCCACTGATGTCTACTGATGCCACTACTGACTGCGTCACTCCCAGTGGCAGCGGCCTCACTTCCACCGGCCATCCTGCGGCAGCAGGAAGCCAGGGTACGCCACAGTGAGTCCCGCCATGCAGAGGACCATGACAAAGCCGTCCAGCCAGATAAAGTAAGCCTCGTGCGTGATGACGTACCCGCTCCAGCCCTGCGACAGCTCGACCGAGCGGTAAATGCCGCGAATGTAGATCATGACGGTAGCCCAAGCCACACCAGCAAGGAGGATGCGGGACCTGCGCACCTGCCTCCTGTCTCTGTAGTCGAACGAGATGACGCTCTCGTCGTCGCTATCGCTAAAGGCGTAAGTGTTGAGGGGTTTCTCGTCCGCGCTCTTGATCTGCCGCCACGCCTTGGCCTCTTTGCCCCGGAACCAGCCGCACGACATGGCCTGGTGCAGCGCGGGAGGGTAGGGCATGTTGAACGTGACGCGGAGGATGAAGTCGATGGCGAGGAAGACGAAGACGGTCATGGTCGCTAATTGGAACAGGATGCCGGCTAGCATGATCTGCGTCGCGTCGTGGGTCGACTTGATGTTCTGCGCGGCTATTGCTGCACCGCCACCGCCGACGGCTTGTAGGATCAGCGAGACGACGTCGGCTACGACAAAGACGGCAATGTACGCGGTCGGGGGGAGGAGGGAGTATTCTGGCCCAAGCTGGGTGATGCAGAAGCCGAGCACGGTGTAGATCTGTGTGTGGCGTTAGTGGCAATTTTCTCATCCTTCCTAAGACCTCGATCCTTCCCACTCCTCCCATCGGTCTGCAACTCCCCACGTCACTCCAGTGACCATTCACGAACTAACTCACCCAAGCAGAGAAGAAGACCGGGCCAATAATAAGGCAGCATATCTGCATAAGGAACGGCCTCCAGTGAAGCACAGCATGATGGCTCCACAGCCGCCCCAGCCAGCCGATGACCTCAAGCGTGCCACCAAACAACATCGTGGCCATGCCAGACGCGTACTTGAACCTGATCGCCAGGACCAGGTGCGTGATGGTAAGCAGCGCAAAGACGGACGAGTACGCCACCGTGCTGCTCAGCGACGGCGTGTAGCCGTACGGCGACTTGAACGTCTGGCCCTCGTGCGATGCCTTCCACGCCATGACTTGGGCGTGCGTCAGCGTCAGGTTCATGCCGTTGATGTGGATGGTGACCATCGGGGGGAAGGCTGCTAGCGAGGTTGTGGCGGCCAGCGAGGGCTTGGTTGCCGGCGAGGGAGTCGTCGCTAGCACGCTGGTGGCGAGGAGGAGCGCCGCGGCGCAAAGAAGCGTGAGTCTGCCCATGGCGCTGTGGTGTGGCGAGACAGAGGTTGGAGGATATTAGGAATAAAAGATAAGGGTGCTCGAGGAAGCTGGAGTGAGGCCGAGGGTCACGAAGAGAAGGGAGGAGGTGAAAGGATGTCGAGAGAGGTCGAAGGACCGGGCAGAAGGTGCCGCTGAGGGGGTCAAATGAGAGTGAGTAGCTGAGAGCTGGTGGTCGACTGAGAGAGTGTCCAGAGAGAAGAAGACCGAGAGGGAAAGTACTCGAGCAAAGGTGCTCGAGAGCAGCCAGTCGAGGGAGGGGAGTCGAAAGAACGCAGGTGAGTAGGTGAGAAAAGGTAGACGAGGGAAAGACACTCGACAGAGAGGCCTCGCGACCAAGTATATGTTGGCTGGGTAGAAGGGGGCAGCAAGTGCTCGCTAGAGCAGTCTCGAAGGGGGAGGCGGTGGCTCTCTCGAGGGGCAGACGTTCGAGGGGATCTCGTCTTAGTCAGGTCGTCGCAAGAGGCTCAGGTGCAATGTCTGTCCGTTAACATTGTTAGCGGTGAGTCCCGACGCTAAGCAACCCCCTCCCTGTGCTCAGCAGGAGCAACACGCAGCAAGCAGCGCAGAGCATCACCGAGCACCCTAGCGGTAGCGTGCAAGGGCTGTCTCTCGGCGAGATATCCCGCGGATTGTTGCAGACCATTAGTCCAGCACCTCGAAAAAGACAACAAGTGCGAAGCACGAAGCAGAAGCAGAGGCAAGGCACGACGTTGGCGAACTCTATCAAATGCGATAAGACAAGCGCCGAAGCTTGGCCGAAGCGTGGCCGAATGCTGCCGAGGACCCAAGGTCAAAGGTCGACAGCGCTATCGTCACCCATCCGTCGCCCGGTGAAGGTTTCAGCTCCGGGTCGTGGTCTCGGAACGCCCGGAACGCCCGGAAGAGCCTGAAGGGTCTGCATGGTCGGTTGCGATCCGGCGCGTCTTTAGCGTACTCGTTGCAGTGTGGTTCTCCTGCAGTTTCCTGGTAGTCGCGTATTCCCGTGGATTGTGGATTGACTACCACGTTGGTACTCTGGTGGTTGTATCACGTTGGTTCCAGAGATCTGCGCGACCGAATCAGTGTTTTTGGATCAGTGTTGTGAGTTTTAGTGAGGAGCTGTCTACTCCCGTCCTTGTGTTCGTACAGAGATCGCCGAACATCATACCCACCTTTCTTCGATGCTGTGCAGCATAGCAGGGGAGGGGAGTACGAGCAATCCTGCCAGAAAGCACAGACGGCGACCTCAATCCCGAGCGGGAGATGGCCGCGTTCTCTACATGCCTAGGTGCTTGCGTGTGTGCAGTTTCTCCGCTCCGCGCATCAGGATGGTCATTGAGGGACAACAGGAATGTCCGTAGATCTCTCAACCGCATGGTGTACAGACGCGTCGAGCGGGATGACGTCTCCCACGCTAATACTTTGCTCTTCGCCACCGACAGCGTCCGACACCAGTTCTTGCCGTAGGCAGCGCCGCACCGAGGAAAGGGCTATTATAATAGAGCACGCATGGCTGCACATGTGCCAGAAGCCTTCGGTGTTGACTGAATTGCTGGGTTACGAATAGAAACGAAGATAAGGCACATATCCGGAGCTGATATTGACGGCCGCTATGCTTGCAGTCAGCGGCGCCACGGAGCCAGGCAGTGCGCTGATAAGCTTAGCTGTACACGAGGAGGACTCACATGTGTCAACCGCTTATTCCTGTCATTTCGACGACAGAGCACGAGCACAAGGCGCGTCAGTGCAGACATCAGTAGCAACCGCTGATAATCGTCAAGCGAACCATAGTGTCCAGACCTGTCCAGTCGCGCTCACACCCATACCTCGCGAAAGCGCTACGGAACCCCCACCACAACACGCATGGCGCAGCGCGTGGCGCGATCCTCGAAGATCATGGCGAAACTCTCAGCGCTACCCAAACAGGCATGTCATGCTGTGGCATACCTCGGCCAGTCAGACGCGCCGGATGTAAGGGCAGCGACGGAGTAAGGGCAGCGACGGAGGAAAGTGGTAAAGAGCTTGTGTGGTATTAGGCAGTATCATAGAGTTAGAGTGGTAGGTACGCAGCGAGCCAGAGGTAAGGGACGTGTCCCGTGCGCAAGAAGTGCGTGAGGCACATTGGCACATGCGCACATGGGCGAGCCGAACCCTCTCCCATCCTCCGACCCGCGAGCCCGGTCTAACAAGACTGAGACAGCCGCAGCGGACCAACCTTAGTTGGAAGTTTGTGAGTCTACGAGTCGAGCGAGGCTTTGCTGCGCGCCTGTTTCGGCTGCGGGTCTCAGCACTCGTCTAGGTGCATGAGCTTGCCGTTCTGGGCATAGGTTGGCATGCCTCGAGGGAGGATGCGCTGTAACGCTTTTGAAACGCTATGGCGGCCCTCGCCGCCACATGACCACGATTTGCTCTCCGGAGCACGACCAGAAATTAGTTCATCCACGTGCTTGTATCCGTTCGCTCTTCAAGAGCGAAAAGCCGGAACTGAGTTACAGATCCCACTTTAAAGCGGCTTGCCATGGAGAGTCAGACGAGACGCAGCTGATGTCGCAGCTTCGACGAGGCGTGGACTGACCGTCAATAGCACCATGGTGCTCTCCATATGCTGAGTACCTGCGTTAGCCTTCCCTCCGGATCCTTCAACTTCTCAGCCAAGTCTGCCTTGCTCCCGGGACTGACTGCCGACTTGTCCCAACCCACGGCAGCCCGCAAGGACCATCGTAGCGGCAGCTGCACGCATACTGCACGCTCTGCACCTAGAAACACGCGGTCAAAGCGTCCATCACATAAAAGAACAAAATACAAGGGGGGAAGGCGCGTGCTGTAGCTGCCAGCCAAAAGAGTATATGGACGAGCCGTGGTACTGGGTCGTGGCCCCAGCGTCATGAGCGCGTGTAAATGCGACAAGTCTATGCGGTTGAGGAGAGTAATTGGAGAGCGAAAAATGTTGTGTCCGTGCGGTGTAGTATCGAGGTGCGAGTGCGAGAGAGCGACCCAAGAGAGAGAGAGAGCCGTGCAAGATCTGCTTGCTGTTTACGACAGGGTGTCGGTGCAGGTGGGGAGCTTGATGTTCTTGAGGTTGCGGTTGTGGTCAAACAGACCCCAGTACGGCTCGACTCCACCGTACTGCTCCTTCCAGGGCTCGTCGAAGGGCTCAAAGTAGAAGTACTTGGTGCCGTTCTTGTTTGCCTGGCACACGTACGAGTCGAGGAACTTCTGCAGGTTCTCCTCGCTCGCCATGTTGCCCGGCTTCGCGAGGGCTTCCTTGCCCGGCTCCATGTTCGACTCGTGCTCCTTGTCCATGGACTGGGTCGGCCAGCCAGTCTCGGCGATGTACGTCTCGGGCACAGGGTTGACCTTCTCAGCGTAGACGACGTCGTTGTTCTGGAAGTAGTCCCAGGTCCAGCCAGCGGCCTCCTCGACAGGAGTGTTCAGACCGAACCACGGGTGGACGTTGGCCATGAAGTAGTCGACCTTGCTGGCAAGCTCTACGGACATCATGGATCCAGCGTCTCCAGTCCCAACGGGGATGTCCTTGCCGACGTTCCAGCTCTTCAGCGTCTTCTTGAAGTCCTGGACGTAGCTGGAGAGCTGGTTGACGTACTTCGTGTACGTCGGTCCTGTCGGTGCCGACTGTCCTTCGGCGGTCATAGTGATGAGCAGGTACTCGTTGCCAACGGCAATGCCCTCGATGTTGTCGGCTCCATACTTCTGGATAGCCTCGGAGATGTTGCTGACCTGCCAGTCGTAGTACTGCTGGTTCGTCTCCGAAGTGTCAAGATCTGTGACGGTCAGCTACAAGCCCCGGGGTTTCAGCTCACAGATAGCAGGGTAGATCTTCATGTCGACCTTGAGGTCCTTGATCGCCTTCAGGATCTGCTGCGTGACACCACAATTGGCACCGTACAGGCGAAGACGGGTCGTAAGCTGAGACAGGATCTGAATGTCCTTGTTCACCGCCTCCTGCGTGTTCGCACACCAAGGCGGCCGTCCATCGGCAGGGGCGTAGGCCATGCCCCAGAAGACCTGGTGGAAGCGGTCGTCCTTCTTGAAGTCGGGAGAAGCAGAAGCCTTGTCGCCGTTCTTATCGCCGCTCTTGCTGTCGCCACTCTTGCTGGAGCTGCTGTCGCTGCTGCTCTTGCTGTTCTGCTTGGACACAACAACGCCGACGACTACGCCGACAATGATGGCGGCAAGGAGGAGAACAGAGCCGATGATGATCCACTTCTTCTTGCTGCTCTTGGGCTTTTCGTTGATTCCGGCCTCGTCGTAGCCACGGTAGTTGGTGTCGCCGTTGTCCATGGCCCAGAGTTGATCAGACGGCACATTGTCGTGAGCGACTGCCGCAGCGTTGTACGCCGGCTGAGAGCCGCCGCTGCTGAATCCGTGGTCTCCGCCGGCACCGTATGCCATGCCAGCGCCGGCTCCTGCGCCAGCGCCAGCTCCAACGCCCGCTGCTCCGCTCATGTTCGAATATTGACGAGTGGGTGTTGAGAGGAGAGATTGTTGTGAAGGATCATGAAATGGATCACGGTGGGCAGATCCGACTGGCGTACTGGTACCGCTACCGCCGCCATAGACGTTGGTCATAGCTTTGTGGTCAGACTCGGACGCAGGCTCAGGTGTGTGTGTGTGAAAGATTGGGTAGGGATGTTCCGTGCATGCCCGCGCGGTGTCCCTTAGAACATCGCAACGCCACAGCTTAGACCGCCTCCCAGCACAGCATTCTGGCCCAGAGAGCGTCCAGAACGTTTAACCGTCAGGACACATGGGGCGCTGGGCGCAGGAAATGTTCGTCGGTACCTCGATTCGCCAAGAGCACAGCCAGTGCGCAGCGGTCTCTTGGAGGTGGTGGCAGCCAAGACGCCGGAGGCGCCGGCCGGAGGGTCCAGAGGCTTGGGCGTTACAGAATTCGATACTTCAATTCCCATAATCCCGGAATAGTCTGACGAGACGAGGTGATTGGGTTGGAGGCGCCCGGTGCGAACACGAGAGAACAACAAAAGGCATGAGCGTCTGTCGATACTTACGATATGCATCACCACCTGCGCCAGTCAGACCGGCTTTCTCTTCATAAGTCCCCGGCTGGTCTCGCCCGGGCTGGCCGTAGCCGTGGACCGGGGCGTATCGCTGGTGGCCAGAGGGATCGTAGGACATGGCGGATCGTGCAAGGGGGAGGGGGGGGGGGGGGGGGTCTCGACGCAAGGGGCGCTAGCAGCGATCAAGGACGAGGGGGACTCGGTCGGACAGGAACGAGATGAAGTCTGCGATGCGAATCTGTGCTAAGAGAGTGCTCTGCGAGGCTGAAGGCTGAGGGAGCGCCGAATGAGGAAGGGGGGCAAGGCGCAAACTTGACAGAACGGTAGAACGCCTCCAATTGGGAGTGGGCGACGGCGACTGGGAAAGCGGGGGGTCGAAGACGAAAAACGAAGCAGGAAAAGAGAGTGGCGAAGTTGGTGGGTAAAGTGTGTTAGAGTAGGGGGGAAAGGGCAAGAAAGAGGGCGGGGAAGGTGGGTTTAGAGAAGGAAGCTGCAAAAGTGTGAAGGAATGTGTGAGTAGGATGAGGTGATCTCTGTGTGTATGTGTTAGGTGAGCTAGGTGTGCTGTGAGTGAGATGGCGTCCGAATCGCGAGCTAGGTAGCGAGGCTGTACCAGCCAGCCCGCCAGCCCGCCAGTCAGTCAGTCAATCGACGATGAGCTCACGGCTGCACGGCGACGAGGGCGGGGCGGGGGCCAGGGATCAAAGTGTTAGAAGGTGCGCGGAGCCTGTGCGTCCGTGTGGTAGAGCGGTGGAAGCAAATGTAGTGCGATGCAGGGAGCGGCCGGGGGCAGAGGGCAGAGCGAGGCCGGGGCGGGCGAGGCGGGGCGGGCATGGAGAGCAAGACCGAAAGAGAGTGCAAGGCAAGCAGCAAGCGAGCAAGACGACGACGAGCAAGGCGACCCTCAAACGTCGATTAGACATCGGGGTAGAGCAAGGATCTGGATCGCTTGCACGAAGCGCAGAGCCAAAGGCCGTCCAGGGGGCCAGGAGCAGGCTTGTTCGGATGCGCCCGTGCGCCAGAAAAGAGCGCCAGAGTGTGCGCCAGAGCACAGCCTTGGCATGCACGGCAAATTCACTCCCTCCTCAGTCCTAGATCCTGGCAGTGCAGTGCATACAAAGTTGCTGGCTGCCGGCGTATCGGAAAGTTGCGCAGCAGTCTCACCCCAGACCCTGCCGCGCACCCTCCGATCACACTCGTCCCTGATCTGCTCACGTCCCTGCCTCCCCCTTACGCGCTCGCCTCACGCCTGGCCTCTTCACCTCCACCGCTTCTGACTCCCAAGCTGGGCTAGCTCGAGGCCATGCTTCCCTGTCCCAGGTGATGCGCGATGTATTAATAGCCGTCCTCTGGCCCGTCAGATTCCTCGTCTCAGCGGACAGTCGGTCAACGCTTGCGTGCAGAAGTACTAGTGGATCGGATCTTGCTGCGACTTCGGCAAGCTTTTCGAGGAACGTACAAAGTCACGCCGAGGCATTGCAACGCGTCCCGCCGAAATTTAGGGTGTCGCAGTCAAGTCGCTGCCGGGTCACGTCATGACTCCGTGGACAGTGCACTGTGCGGTATATATGTGCATGGTGGGTCTGCATAACGCACTACTACTGCGTAAATCGTGTTCGTCGCATGTACGCGCAATCGCAACATGTGAAGGGGGAGGGTGGTGTCGGGCAAGAAGGCGTGTACGATGTGGGAATCTTCTTTGGAAGGGTTCTACTTGCATCTATGATTAGCAGGAGCGCTCGTGTATGTCGTGCAGAAGCACCTGAGACAGCTGCGCAGAGCGGTGTCGCCATTATCGAGCGCTCGGCCTTGGTTGGCAGAGGTGCGTGTTGTGGAGCGGAAAGGGTAGATGTCGGGCAACTAGAGCGAATAGCAGGCTCACGAGGAAGGCGAGATGCAAGACGGTGGTGTGAACGGGGCTCAATCAGACGGCGCCAAGAGATGGTTATCGGCGCCTGCCCTGAGGCCGAGCACGCCGAGCGCAACCACAAGTCCGCTCGCTGCACCGCAACTGACGTCGCCGCGCCGACGATCAGGACAGTGCCGCAAGCATCCTCCGCACCGCCGGCGGTACCAGATCCACTAGCGTACTTCCAGTCAGACTAGCGCGGTGCGACGCGTCAAAAAAGCTGAACGCGCTAAATTCAGCCGATCGGGTATGCCGGGCACGTGCTCAACTCAAAAGGTTGCTCCGCGATTGTATTCACCGTAGCGCTGTCGGCGGAGCCCGCCTGGCCGTTGAGGTCGGGATATGTGTAGAACTGCAACCCGTTTGTCGCTTGCGTCGTCAGTGGGCATGACGCTCGTCTGCTTGCTTCTTCAACGGCGGTGCTGCTGTCTGCCGATGGCGTGGAAACGCTGGTGCAGGGGGCGGAGTGAGAGCTGTACGTTTGGATATCAGAGCCGGGGTACCAGGTGTGCGGAGCGCAATCATTCCAAGTTGCCTGCGATTCGAGGAGCGTGTGGAGCCAGTAGACGTCATCAGAGGCCACGGGTGGCAGCGAAGCAGGTCGCTGACTCTGTCTGCACAGTGCATTGGGCGAGAATGCTGGAGATGGGTGAGAGCAGGGCGCCCAGTCGGTAGAATCTGACGCTCTGCGCCCTTTCACTTCGTGCAGAGAAGACGAAGGGCCTCCACCTGAAGACGGGGACAATGGCAATGTCCGCGCGCGTGTGAGGCGCACTCCGCTGCCCATCTGTGGATAGGGTGTCACTCTGGGCCCGCCTTCTGCAGGTCAGCTTTGACAAAGCACGAGTAGCTTACCGGAAGCGTATCTCCGCTTGCGCCTTGTCGAGTAGGAAGCAGCGATCAGAGCTGACGGTGGAGGGGCGAGGGGGTGTGGGCCCGTCAAATCGATAGAGCGCCGTGGGCGGCAGAGAGGATGCAACTCAGCAGTCAAGAACGGCGGGACAAAGTTGGCGGGGCGAGCTGGTACTTTTGCCTCTCTGTGTTCAGCATCTGGGACCGGTGGTGAGGTGACGTGTGTGTTGCGAGGCGGGGTAACGTCTCCTGAGGTCTGGACTGGAGCAGGGAAGGCAAAGTGTGCGAGGAAGGCTCCAAATGATGGCTCGACGCCTGTACCGAGGACTTTCGGGGTAGACCGTCTCGATGGCGGTGGAGGTGCGCTTGCCGGCGAGAGCTGGTCACTGAACGTTGTTGCTGTCATGGTCGGAAGAGATCGCAAATCGTTGCACCAGGCTGAGGACGAGTGTAGTAGCTCACCAACGGGTGCGACCGGAAATGCACACGTCGTGACCATGCCGTTAAGTTGAGGGGAAGAGATCTGGAGGCGCTCGTGAGTCTTCAGGTTAAATTCGCCTCGCTGCCCGACACACTAATCGCCGTCGTCTCATCTGAGGTCCTTCCCTCTGTCTTCCGCCGGAACACAGTACACGAGCCTCCGATGATCATGAGACTGTATACGTCATGGTGGGATGATCACTGGCCGTGGGCGCAGCTTGCTGTGTGTAGGCTCACTGAGTGGGCCCAACGCCTTCACTGATCAACGTGCGCGAGCCGCCACATCGCCGATCGCGACCCGTTCCAGAATACAGGGCGCAAGGTTGGTCATTGGGACACGCTTCACATCTTCGGGCGGGGAGGAAGAGAACTCCGCAACCTCCGTCGATCTTTTCGTTACTCGCAGTGATAGAGATCTTAGAACAAATCAGACCCCTTCGCAGACATCTTCGCTGCGCCCGCCGGGACCGCCGACGCCGTCATGTTTTGCCCACCTCACTGTCAGCCAATGCTGCCGATCTCCCGCGATCTGTCCTGGTCAAACGATCAGTTCTTCTGGACGCCGTCCGACCGAATCTCCGTCCCCAGCAGCGGACATCTGCCCACATCGCAACCCTGCCTTAGTCCACTCATCTTCGTCTATCTTGTAGTCAGTGCCACTGCCACAGCGTAAGCGGACGCACGGGACCAATTCAATCAGCCCAGCCAGCCAAAATGCCGTGTACACCCGTGCCTGGCAGGCGACCTCGCCCCTCCGTCACTAGAATTTTGGGTCTACTGCACATCTGCGAGCAGCCGTTCAACTGTTCCCATCCCACATCTGTACTACTACTACCACATACCATAATCGTAAGTGTCCCCTCCCAACCTACAGTGGAAGCGCGTATGATGATACGATGACGAGACCTACGCCGCTTGGCCAAAGCGAGCTGCTGGGCAGTGCTCCCCGGGGGTCTTGTGTGTTCGTCTCTCTCCAGGCGCCGTTTTGGCTGTCTGGAGTCGGGGCGAGCATGCACCTCTGGGATCAAGGGCGCTGTCCGGCGCCCGCCGAGGCCGTGCCGGCCTGACGATCCCCCATAGTTTGGCGACTCCTTGTCTGACGCGTTATCCCCCATCTGTCTACTTTATACGGGGTTATTGCTAACGAAACAGATCGCAATGAGCGACACGGACGAGGACGTGTCGAGCGTGCTCCTCGCGCTGCCGGATGGGCCGCTCGAGGCGGCCGATGCTAGCAGTTTTACGACGTCAAAAATCGGCGGCCACGCCGCCTTCCCGCCAGTGAAGGGCGTGCCGGATCGTGTGGAGTGTAAGGCGTGCGGAGAGGCCATGCCGCTCCTGGCGCAGGTTTATGCTCCCCTAGTCGATGGCGAGAACGACCGCACGCTGTACGTCTTTGCGTGCCCGCGCCACGCCTGCCGACGAAAAGAGGGCAGCGTGCGCGCCCTTCGCGCGTCGAAGCGCAACGAGGCGTACGTCGCCGATGTCGCTGCCAAGAAGGCGGCCGCGGAGGCTGCTGCCGCTGCGGAGCGCGAGCGCGCCCGCAAGAACCCCTTCACGGCCTCTGCGCCTTCGGAGCAGCAGGGCCTCTTCGGTGCGCAGCCGTTGTTCGGCGCTGCGGCGCCGAATCCGTTCGCTGCGCCTGCTCCCGCTGAGAAGAAGGAGGAGCAGGCTGCCCCGGCAGCCGAGATGGCGAAGCTCGAGATCGAGGAGGGCGAGCCCGTCGTTCACCAGCCGCCACTACCGGCCTACCTCCCCGCGCAGTACCTGTCCACAATAGACGAGTACCTCCCCCCGCCGGACAGTGACGACGGCGACATCAGCGACGACGAGGACGAGAGCCCAGAGCAGGCGGCCGAGTGGCGCGACGCAGACGGGTGGGACAAGATCCTGCCCAAGAGCGTCGACGACGTGTTCGAGAAGTTTGTGCGGCGCCTCGAGAGCGCAGAGGACGGACGCGCCCAGGTCCTCCGGTACGACTTTGGCGCCGTGCCGCTTGCGTACCAGTCTACGTCTTCTGTCTTCAAGACGCTCTTCCCTGGCGCGCCGACCAAGAAGCCGTCAAGCGAGGAGGAGGACCCCAACCTCGCCGACTACTACACTGAGAAGAGCATCCCGAAGTGCACCCGCTGCGGCGCCAAGCGCACTTTCGAGCTGCAGCTCGTCCCTCAGCTCATCAACGTTCTCCGACCCGACGCTTTTGCCTCGAACGGCGAGAACGTCGTCAAGAAGGAGGTCAAGAGCATGACCGAGGAGGAGCGCAAGAAGGAGCTCGAGCGTATTGCCAAGGGCGATGACGCCAATGCCGACGGCGTGGCCGATATGGAGTGGGGATCGGTCTACGTCTTCGGATGCGAAGGAGACTGTATCGGCGTCGGCGAGGAGTACTGCCTCGTCGACTGGGAGGCGCTTGCGCACTAAGAGAGTCGTGAGACATCGCATTAGTCATCTGCCTCTGCGCACATGGCACATTAGACATCTAGACCGCGACCGCTGCGCACAGCGGGCGGAATGACCAGAGTTGTACATATATACTACTGCATTAGTATCATTTTTTGGGCCACGGCACACAGCAATTAATATGTAACACATCTAGCCACATCAGCGTCTTTGTGCAAGCTGCAAGTCAAGAAGAATTCGTGAACGTGGATGACAAGAGGATACATAAGGAGTTCGTGAGGAATAGTGTATGTAGGTAGCGCAAGAATGGGTGATGGGCGATTGGTGAGAGATGAGGGTGCACGTGAGACAGCGATGAGGATGGCAGCCGCTGAGTCGCTCAGGCAGCAATCGACACGCCCTTCGGGCGGTAGTGCAGCACCATGTCGGGACCTCCGCGCCAGTAGAACTGTTTCAGGCTGCCCACCTTCATATCGGGTAGAGCGACGTGGGAGCCGCAGACCAGTTCCATGAGCTCCTCAGGCTTAGGGCGAGAGATGCCGCTCATGTTGCTGGCGTTGCTCGTCGAGCGGTCGCGGACGAGTGCGCCGAGACCGCGCGGGACGGAGCCTGGCGTGCCCTCCTCCTCCTTGGCAAGGATGCCGGCGAGGTGCTCGATGACGCCGCGGACACGGGCTGTGCGGCTCGCCTGCACCTTGAGCCCCTTGCCTGAAGACACCGACATACCCTCGGGGAGTAAGACGATCGGGATCTTCGGCACAACGCGGTCCGGGATGGTGTTCGTGAACAGGAAGTCGAGCAGCCAGAACGGGCTGTTCATCTCGAGCGGCTCGAGATCTCGTTCCGTGCCGCCCACCTGCGAACGATACGTGACCATGTATGCGCCGTCGGCGTGCGCCTGCTCCGAGACGATCACGTTCGTGCTCGCCGGCAGCGGCAAGAGCGGCGTCTCGGGACCCGGCGGGTGGAACTGCTTCGAGCGCAGCTGGTCCAGGAAGACGAGCTGGGCGCGGTCCCGGTCGCTCATCTGCGGACCACTGTCGAGCGGCTCTTTGCGCTCCTCGGCTAGCGGTGCCATCGGCTCCGCGGCCTTCTTCTTGCCGAACCAGTTCTTCTTCGCCTTGGGTGGCGGGCTCAGCAACGGCGCAGGCGACTTTGAGCCCGAGTCGCCGCCGCCGCTCGACGCCTGCCTCCCCAAGGAGAAGTAGTCCTTGTCCACCGACTTCGCGACCGATGACGACAGCGGCGTTGTCGGCGACTGCCCGTGACCTTCCCGCTTCGCTGCCAGCCACCCGCTCGCGGCGGGCGCAGACTGGCCAAACGGCGTGGAAGCGGACTCTGCTGGACGCACGGCAGGAATAGCTGCAGGCGTAGCGAGGCCGGCAATGTTGATTGCAGGCGTCAGACCGCTGCTGCTGGCAGACGACATGGCACGCGCTCGGTGGCGAGGCGCACCTGGCGGAATAGCAATGCTCGTAGGCGCGACGGGACTGCGACTGACGCTCGGCAGCGACGAGGGCTGCGTCTGTGGAGACGACGACGCAATCGACTGAACTTCCGCTTCCTCGGCCTTAATGAGGCCGCGGAACAGGCTCGAAAGCGCAACTTTGCCGATGTTGATGCTGTTAACGCCCTTCGGCAGTGTTCGCTCGTCGATACCCAGCTCCTCCGCCAGGATCTCGGCTGCGAACACTCGGTCACCCTCCAGGTGTACAGTAATCTGTCCGACCTTAGTGTCGACCTGACACCAAGGAAGAACCGCATTCTTGCCCTCAATTCGCCGCTGCACCAGCTCGAGCACTTCGTGGGGGTGCAGCTTGATCTCCATGCGAGCGTCGTCCACTCCACGCTCTAACTCTAGAGCTTCGGCCACGTCCTTCTGCGAGAAGCGACCCAGGCATTCGCCTCGAATCAGGTGCCAAACTGCCACCTCTCCCTGAGTGTCGAGTGTAAGAACGTGCAGGCGATCATTGAGAATGAGTGACCTGATAAGACCTGGTGACCCCTCAATGACAGCGTCGGGCTTCTCTCGCAAGGGCTTGGCCTCCGAGGAAACGTCCCGATCCTCAAACGCTCGCCGGGCGTCACCGCGCCGCGGCTCGGTGAACGCGGCTTCGGGCGAATCTTCCGGGGAGCGAGCGCGATTCGCACTGGTGATGGACAGCTGAGAGTGGGTGACACCAGAGAAGCCAAAGTGGTATGGGGAGTCGGGCAGACCGAGGCACACGAGGCTCTCGTATGGGATGCCATTGCGTGTCTCGTCCGGCGGGAGTATCGAAGACTCCGACACGATGGAGTTGGTCTGCCCTTGACTCAGCCGACCCCGGATGCTAGACGGGATGCCCGAGGGCACATTGGGCGAGGATGGGCCTGTGACTGAGGCAGGTGCGAAGGCGACTGTCCGAGAGTCCTGGGAATCGATCCTTCGCAGAGACTCGCCTCCATCGAAACGCCTGTTGCGCAGCGGGCTGTTGTCGATGATCGGCTGGGGCTCCACCTCCGGTTGATTGAACAGGGGCTGGGACTCATCTCCCGGGTTGTCGTACACTGGGTCATCCAGATCCAAATCAGGATCCATGCGGTTGACACGGCGGCCGACGTCGCGCCAACGGTGCACATCCGAGCTCGAAGTGGCCGTCCACACGTACTCATCGTCCATAGCAACGATCGATCGGATGGCCTCATCACCAGTCTTCGACTCGTAATCACCGGGGCGGTCAGGGTCACCCTCGCGGGCGAGTACGATGCACTCGCCTTCGGACATGTCTCCACACTGCTCAACATCGACGACGCACAGGTGACCATCGCGCGACCCAGAGTAGAAGCGCTCCAGGTTCGGGTGCGTAGAGTGGAGAGCCCACACGCTGGATGCGTGGTGGTTGAACGTGTGCAGACATCTGTTCTCTCCGATCGACCAGAGCCTGCGGTGGTCAGTCAGGTACACAGGAGTGGAAGGGGGGTACTCACTTGACCGTTGTGTCGGACGAGCCCGTCAGCATGTACCTGCCGTCGTCGCTGATAACGATGCTGCGCACGCACTCGGTGTGACCCACGAGCTTGGTGACACTGTTGTCCCCAGCTCTGGGGTCCCACAGACGGACGACACGCTCGGGCGTTCCGGCGGCAAGGGTATGGCCCATGGGGTCGACTCCGAGCGCATAGATGCTTCCCCACTCGCCCTCCAGACCGACACATCCATCATCCTTATCAGATAAGCGGACCTTCAGCACCGGCTCGTTAGGACGCGGGCTCGCAATGTCCCAGATGGCGATGTCTCGGTCTAGAGCTCCAGAAAAGAGAATTCCGGGGTGGCGAGCGAAAGCAAGTGAGCGAACATAGTCAGTGTGATAACCGATCAGGGCAGGTACGGCCGGCTCGCCCTCGGCGTGGGGCGACCATGCACGGATCGTTCTGTCCGAGGACGCGGTTATCACTGTCTGATTCATGTTACACAGCGTCATTGCATTGACCCAGTCAGTGTGTGTCTGGACGCTCTGCCGAAACGTCGTCGGAGCTGGTGGCTGTGACATCTGTCAGCTTAATCATGCTAAGGCGCAGTAGGTGGGGGAAGGCGGTCAGGCACCTACCTGTCGGGCGATGGCGCTCCGATCGATCTCCCACTTGTCCTCGTAGGGGATGCGGGAGTTGAGCTCGTCATCGTCGTCGTCACTGCTCTCGAAGCTACCGTGATCCTGGTCGCCGTCCTCGTCGTCGTCGTTCCAGTCCTCGCCGCCGTCACCAAGCCTCTCCCAGCGCACCCGCTGGCCGCGGCCGACTGGGCGGTAACGCCGTCCTCGGCGCTTAGAGTGGGGCACGTGGAGCTCCCACGACGCAACTAAGCCATCGCGTCCGCCGGTGTACAAGATGCCTCCGGGGCTGTCTGCACCGCTCAGGACTGTGCTGGTGTCGAGAGCCAGTGATGAAACTCCAAGTCGATGACGCGGATGCCTCGGGCGGGGTGATGGAGACGGGGATGGCTCAGCTTTCGGCGTTGGTGGAGTTTGGAGGAAGGGATTGCGACTGGCGAACGGTCCACGGGTGCCGTTGCTTGTGCCGTTGGCCGATGGTACCGAAGGCTTCCTTTCGAGAAGCGGGTAGTAGCGGTCATCGCTCGCGGCAGTGCCGAAAGGCGGAAGATTGAGGAGCGGCGTCTCACCCTCTGGGGGCGGAATGATATACGACACGCGCCTCTTGTTCGGCTCTGCAACCATCCTAGATGCGCGACGGGGCGGCGGCCGATGATGGGCGGGGTATTGAGATCGCGACGGATATGGTTGTGCGTAGAGAGATGAGATCACTCAACCACCGCGAAGCTTGACCAGGTAGTGTGGGCACGACCGACAGGACCCTAGGCTGCTTGGGGCACCAGGTGGTAGCCTCCGGCAATCACGTGATATACCCCGGCCCGAAGCGGGGCGGCACGCGATCCCGGTCCGTGGGTGCGTGCTCGACGGGCGCTGGCTTTTCAGAAATTGGAATAAGGGCAGGTTGGACTGCATGCGTTATGATATGGTTCTAACTTTTCCGCGTCTGTTAAGGAGACGGACCTCTAATGAACTACAATAATACAATCTTCTGGGTGTTGGCATGGATGACCGCAGACACACAAACACACACACTGGTGAAGACATGGTGATAATATCCTAGCGAGAAAAGCTCTTAGGCAAGGCCGTTGCACCCGGCGGGACTGCCAACCTCGGTGCCGACATAGTGAGGGCCGAGTAGCTCCGGCGCTGGCCGAGTGCCTCGCTCGATCTCATCGATGGCAGTGATGAGGTCGGCCTGCATCTTGTCCGACACGATCGAGTCCTGCTTGTAGTCAGGGTGGGTCGTGAAGAACTTCCGGATCCAGGCGGCCGGCGTGACGAGGTCGCCTCTAGCACGCAGCTTGATCAGGTCGAGATACTTCCTGATCTCACACTTGACAGCGTAATCTGCGTTGATGGAGTTGAGGTAGGCGTTCACAACGCCCATCAAACCCGGGAAGCCGTCCTTTCGTCCGTTGATGATCTCGTCCATGGTCATCTCCACAACCTCCGGCGAGTGGTCGGCGTCTTCCTCCTGTTGCAGCGATGCGCACGAAGAGGAGGCAGTAGACGCATATCGCCAGTGGTTGGACTTGTGCAGGCCGTTAGTGGCGGGCTTGCCGTTGGCCAGGGAGGGAGTCTCTCCGTTCTCAGCGACCGGACTGCTCCTCTCGTTGGGAGGCGACTTTGGCGGGGAGACGGGGCGTGACACAGGTCGGGAGTCGAGGTTGTAAGCATCAATACCGTGAGGGAACATGACACGACGGAAGAAGAACTTGTTTGCAGTCGCGGCGTCACGCTGCTGGGCACGCTGCATGTTGTCGTCCACCTGAGAGATGGGCATGTAGGTGTTCAGATCGAAGGAGATGATTGCTCGTGACAGAAGGACGATGAAGATTGAGAACGCCGCGTTCTCAAAGTCGGTGATCTGGACCTCCATGGGCCGGAACTCGACTCGCCACCCAATGTTCGAGTTGACCGGAGGGGGCTTGAAGCGAACAGTCTGCCAGTTGGTCGACTGAATGTTCTCAAAGTGGTCCATGCTCTCCTCGTCATTCTGGTCGATTGTCTCTGAGAACTGCACCAGCGGGTCGCGGATGAAGAGGTGACCGATGTGCGAGGCAAGCTTATCGTCGACACCGTTGTCGAGCAGCTCCTGTCGTACTCGCTGGTTAATCGGAGCCGAGATGTCGGCATACTCCGGCTTGTTCCGCGGGTCGTCGGCAATGTAAAGGGAGACGGAATCGTAGCGCGATTTCGGGATGCGGTACTCGTTCTCCTTGAGCGGCTTCAGTCCGCGCTCCTCCTCCGTTCGGTCGTCCACAGCAGCGGCGATGACATTCCAGCGAGCGTCAACGTCCGCCAACCGTCCACGGAAAGCCGGCGCGCCGGCGGTAAGGGCCAGCAATATCGGGGCAACGGGCACAAGAGCGTCGTAGACCTGGCGGGCCTCGTCAACATTCCATGCCTGGAAAGTGATCTGTAAGCAGCAGCATCCCATGCCGAAGCCCATAGCGTCCATGTGAATGTAAGGAGTGCCGGGCTGAGGCTTCGCCGGTCCAGCGTGACCGTTCGACAACTCGGCCCGCTGTCCCTCTGGCACCTTGGTGTTCTTGTCGATGAACAGCGGCACTCGGATGTCTACAAGCGACCCTCTCCTCTGCCTGATGTTCGCTGTCAGCGTCGGGAATCGGGCGTGGGGGTTGGTGATCAGCTGTGCGACATATTGAGAGCGACTCGAGCTGTTCTTGGGGTCCGGGTAGGTCGGGGGGTCGGTGAACTGGCTGTCCTCGACACCGAGTCGCGGCCAGGAGGTGAGGGTGATGGGGAGTTCGTTCGGAAGGAGGTGCGAGCGGATGATCTTGCGGCGCCACCTCATGTCGCACTCTACGCGCACGAGGTCGGACAGAGAGCCCGTGTACGGCGCGCCCGGGGTCGATTCGATCATGAAGCGTCCGTACTCCGGGTGGAACGTGGGGATGGCGTCGCTAGAACGTCAGCCACACTCTGTATTTTGGAGGCCGGTGCATGTACATGCTGCTGCAGCTGCTGCTTGCCGGTGGTTGACTTACCATTTCTTCGGCATTGAGGCTTCCAACTTCGGATCCATGGTCACCTTGGCGAGCTTCTCGAGAATTTCACTCTGCCTCAGGGAGAGGCGGACGGCGTCCTCGGGCTTCTCCTCGTCCTTGGCCACGACGAGATACTCGATCTCGTCGCCCCAGAGGAGGCCGGCGCCCGACTTGTCCTGCCATCGGCGCCAGGTGTGTAGGAACTGCTTGATGCCGTGGCTCCGGATATGCTCGGCGAGCGGCTTGGTCTCGGGCCAGTCGAGGGGGGTTCCCAGCGCGAGCAGGCCCATGGTGGTGCGCGAACCCTAGGCGGAGGCAGCGAGTCAGGCAAGCAAGCGATGGGTCGGAGCAGGCGAGGGCAGGGCGAGCCTAGACAGCAGCGGAGGTGTTAGTGGTGATGAAAGAAGAGATGATGATGATGATGATGGTGGGAGTCAAGAGTTGGAGCGATAGCTGCAGCAGATTCCAGGCGGCGGGGGAGGGCGGGTGATATTTACAAAATCAGGGACCGGGTGGGCCGGATGATTGGTAAGATATAGGTGGAGGTTCTGCTCGCGAGTCAGTCTGCCGTGGGGAACGCGGCGCGAAAAAAGTTAGATTACACCACCACTTCTGAGCCTCTGAAGCTCTCAAGGTCTGGCGCCTCCTGGATTCTGCCTGATGCTTCAGCCGGGTAGGTCCGAGCGCAGACGCAGGGCGCAAGGAGAAGGGGGAAAGAGGCATGCATGTATTAGGTAATGGAGTGACCATCTGCCGCCAGGAAATGGCCCGCTTGTCGGTAGACTGCACGCTATCTCGGATCCATGGCATTCGGGATGCATTAATACGGCTGCTGCAGAGGAACGCAATGTGCGTATGGAAGGAGAGTGGCCAGTGGCCAGTGGCCAGTAGGCAGTAGTACTAGTGGCTCATCATGGCTAATGAATGGCCAGTGGGCGGCTGTCTACTGATCACGGCATCAGCCGATGACGAATTTCATGTCGGCGACTCCTGGCCCTTGATGGCGAAGTTTCTAAATCTTGCGTCCGGCGCGGCTCGCGGCCTCTTGTTCAGCGCGGCCGGGTCGGCGAGCCTGGGCTGAGCACTACTGCTCGGACCATTGATCGACGTTCCTCGCGTGCTTGTTCTCTGACCGAGCAAATCGGCACCGCGGCGGCGAATGAGAAGCCATGCCCTGTAACGCTTGCTATGGCGACAGATGGCACTACCACCGAGCACACTACGTACTACCAAGCATACTGCCTTGCTTGTCGTTCCATAGTCTCATGGGTATCTCCTATCTCGTCCTCGTCCACGGCTAATTGATCGCACGCATGTGAGTGGTTGTCCGTAGAAGTTCTCGACCTTCTGTGCGATCTGTGGGCCGAAAGAGTGACTCCCCGATCTCTTGCCCGTCGGCCTAAGTGGTGCAGACTGTCCGCTTTCCTGACGCCGGGCCACTTCCGCTTTCTCATGTGGCTGCTGCTTTACGCGTGGCTCAGGCCGTCAAGCGGCCTCTGAGATGCGCTCATTCCCAAATGACCCAGTACAGCCGGTGTTTACCGAAGGCACAGCCAGTACTCTGCGCGGGGTTCGGGTGTCTCCGGCTCTGATTGGGCGGCCTTCACTACTCAGGCAGAAGGCAGTGGTGTAAGTGGTGTATCCAGCATGGATGGCACACCGCTTGTTGACTTCAACATCATCAATCCTCGCTCCGTCAGGTCAGACCTGGAGCAGGTGCAACGGGTGGCGTCGGCGAACTTCTGACTCAGGACTCAAGCGGCTCCCGACCCCCTTCGTTGCTCTACACCTCACGTTCCAGAGCAAAGCCAATGTGAGGCCCCGCTTCAGTGTCAGAGGATGACGTCTAAGTCAGGCTGTTTCAGTCTGAGCTTAGTGGGTGACTCAAGCCGGGTCGCACAGGCAGGGCAGGTCCTTCATACATCATAGGGTGAGCAGGCTGCGGGCTCATGAGGTCGTGAGACACATGCAGGTTGGAAAACAGCAACACCGGCCTAGTCCGATGGTGGCCAACGGCCCCGCATATCTTGAAGGTAGAATTAAGTCATACCCCAAGCTGACTTGTAATCGAGGTAAGGCTCATCGATCGCCGCTGACATGCTGATCCGACGGAGCCGGAACCGCCGCACGTTGATATCTGTCGACACGTGGCTTGACGTCAGCGGAGTCATTCATGCCCAGCTTGAGGTTAGTCTCCAAGCTCCGGATCTGGCCACGGGACCTAAATACATAGGCTGGAAATGGCTGTGGCTGACCCACATGATCGGCGGAGTCGAGGCCACTCGCTGCAGACCACCGAAAAGTTCAAGTGAACGACACCGCCTTTGCACTCATCCCTCACCCCATTGCAACAGCAGCGACAACAACGATAGGAGATCGGACTGACACAGGGTCACTATGAGCTCTCCCAAGTCGGCCCTCGGCGGCGGCTTCAATCCTTATGTCTCCAATCCCGGGTTGGGTTACACGGCGAAGCCGAAGAGATCGGCGACCAGCTCGCCAACCCTGCCGGGTACCCCTGTGACCCTTCCTCCGCATCTGATGCGTCAACGCTCGCGATCGCCAGGTCGTATATCTATGCCTGGCGTCGAGCCTCTGACAGCAAACGATCCGGGATCGTTTGCGCGACACCGACTTCGACGAGGGCTCAGCTGTACCGATGTGCAACTCCTAGAGTGGGTGTCGTGCGACCAACTACACCGCCCAGCTGACGTTTAGCATCATATCACCAGAAGAGCGTAGCGTCACAGACTTTATTGGCGTGCCTCTGACAGAGAGCCAGATCCGCCGACAGCCCAAGAAGGTGAGCCCGCTGTCGAGCATGCGGCTGACGTACTTCAGACTCGCCCATACTACGAGAATCTGGATGTCATCCATGGACACTACCAGGAGGTGGATGAACTGCTGAACGGAGACCTTATCCGGATCATAGCAGACTCGTTCAGCTCAAACAAGCGCACCTATACAGTCATGTCCGATGACCCCGATCGCCGCTCGCATTCACACTCGCGCTGGGCCTTCGTCAACGGCGGCGAGTCTGGCGAGGAGGCCGGGGAAGACACCCCGCTGATCTACACTAGAGAAGAACAACGACAGCGGATAGCCACCCTAGCCTTGAATGGTGAGCAGACCTTCAGACTACCTTGCTGATAGATTCCCAGTCAACACGATAGTCAACTTCTTGCTTGTCGCGGCGAAGTGTGTCGCGGTGTACTACTCTTCTTCCATTTCGCTGGTCGCATCGCTCGTGGACTCGGCTCTCGACCTTCTTTCGACGTTCATCATCCTGGGAACATCATGGGCCATCGGCATCCCCACCGACCGGCACAAGTACCCGGCTGGCAAGAAGAGATTTGAGCCTCTCGGCGTGCTCATCTTCTCCGTTGTGATGATCTCCTCGTTTGTGCAGGTGTTCATCGAGGCTCTGCAGCGGACAATCAAGGTGTACAGGACAGGCCACGGAGAGCCGGCAGACCTCAGCAATATCGGTATTGCGACCATGCTTGCGACAATCGGTGTCAAATCTGTGCTCTGGTTCTGGTGCTCGCGGATCCCGTCCTCTGGCGTCCAGGCCTTGGCTCAGGACGCCGAGAACGACGTTTGGCTCAACGTTGTGTCACTCTCCTTCCCCGTAGGTCTTGTATTTGCACAAAGGAGCTAACTAGTTCAGTGGATTGGTCAGAAAATCGGTTCTCCCTACCTCGATCCGATAGGTGGTATGGTCCTTTCTGCATACATCATAGTGGAATGGATCAAGACCCTGCTGGAGAACTTTAGGAACTGTGAGTGAGCCAACCTACGCTACCTCTGACGGTGTAGTGTCCGGAAGAACAGCTTCGCCCGATCAGTATGCGCGCATCCTGTATCTCGTCTCGAGGTTCAACCCCGTCCTCGAGATAGCTGATGTGGAGTGCTACCACATTGGCGACGACTTGACGATTGAGGTCGACGTGATCCTCCCGCACGATACATCGCTCCACTTTGCCCATGACGTAGGAGAGACGATCCAGTGCATGCTGGAAAAGTGAGTATCGAACGCCGTTGGCGCACATGCATGTCGTTACTGACCCCGGCACAGCCTTGATGGAGTACTCAGAGCCTATGTGCACTGTGACTACAGCTCAAAGAATCCAGCACAACATACTGCGCGCAAGAAGGTAGCTTACCCCGTCCCGCCACGGTGGCCGACTGATTACGAGTCGACGCTTTCCGGATCGGCGACGCCCAAAGCGCCCACTCCACTGAGTGCGCCGCGGATCACCACCCAATCACCAACATCAGAATAGAGTCAACAAGCTTTGATCACGGGACGGTGCGTTTGGTCATGAAAGCAACGCCGCAAGCCGCGGGCGCAGGGCGCCTCGTGATTGAAAGGCCGCCGGCGTGGCACCTTACACACCGCACAGGTCATGCTCGCTGAGATGTATAAGAGGGTATATATATCGGAGCCAAATTGTCGGCCGCGAAGATAAAGGCGCAGGCTGGTGATGTGTTCATCAGAGTCGTCAGTCCGTCAGGGAGCGGTCATCAGCGACGTTACAGTCCAACATTGCGCTTCAATGCTTCCCCTGACTTCGCTGCAAGCCACCGAACATTCCACAAACGCCGCACGGGCTTGCGGTTGTCCGCAATGTGTGTAGTAGGGTCACACAAGAACGGGGACATATTAACGGAATTACATGGCGCAGCCAGTACCGAGACAAGAATCAAAAGGAAGACGCGCAATAACAACAGATCCTCGTGCTGGCAATCTCAATCAGAAGATCGATCCGATTGCCGGTTGCCGACCCACGCGCGCAACCGCGCGAGTCGCATCTGGCATACCGTTACGGATCGCCGGCAGGGACTTGAAAGAATGCTTGGACGAGCTACTGCAGGATGCTGCACGATGGGATGGACCGACTGCGGGGATAGCGTACTCGCATGACAATTTGGAAGGTAGTACTTACCACAGGGGAAGGAAGGTGACATAGGGTGTAACGCAGGGTAAAGTTAGATTGACGAACAGGCCACCGGGCCACGGGCCTAGCTTTCGTGGATGGACCCGTCCTGACCGCCTGACCGCCCCTGCACTGGCTGATCGCACAGACCATCAGACGCAGACCACCAGATCGCTAGATCGCTTGACCATGACCGCGCGGCGCATGCCCGCCGCCCACGCACGCAGCCCAGCCCCGAATCGCACATGTCGCGTCGCTGGGTTCGCGCCTGCTTTACTTTGCTTTGCGCTTGATTTTCGTGACCGCGTTCGTCCGTTTGATGCCCGGACCCGAGCAGCTCAAGATTGGTCCGATGGACGCTTGCCTGCAGGCCTCCCCATGCCCTCCCTTGACCATAAAGGATGAGCGGCCAGGCGCAGCGCCTTCTGCGCCCCCCCTCGAGCTGATCTCAATCAGTCAATCAGTTGCTCGCTCTGATTCGAGACACACTTGCGCATCGATGCGCATCAGTCTCAGCGCTCCGCACACACACACTCGCAAGAAACCGCACGCAGCACTCAGGCCTCCGTCCTCCCGGCGAATCGCGAGCAACAAACCAAACACCGCCGCCGTCAACAAACATCCCCCGTTCGCCTGAGCGTCGAGGCGTTGCGGAACAACAAACATGGCCTCCAGCATTGGCTTTCGCGAGCACCGCTCCTCCCTCTACCACATCCCTCCCCCTCCGCCGCCTTCGTCATTCTCTTACTCCTACCACTCCTACCAGTCACATCAGTCGCCCTTTCGTGAACGCTCATACGCTCACGACTCCACTGCCGTCACGCCGGTGGAGTTCTCGATAGGCTATCCCAGGATCCCTCCGCGCCACGGCACCATGGGCAAGCCATCAAGACTAGTGCCGACGGCGGCTCGTACGCCACTAGGGGTAACGCAGAGACAAACGCAGGCGGTCTCGTCGCGCAAACATCAGCAGGGCCACCACGCTCCGCAGCAGCAACTTTATGCTCAGCAGCAGCAGAAGCAGCAGCAGAAGCTGAACTCCTTTGCAAACACAACATCCTCCACATACCAAAAGCTCGACAGCTCACACGACACCTACGGCCACTCCGAGACGGCAAACAGCAACGGCCTATATGCCTGCGACATGACCGCTTCCTCTGCCGATAGCACTCTGCCGACGGATGACGAGTATGCTACACGCGCGGGCGACTTTGCCTCCTCCCCGGACCACTACAGTGCCCCACGGCTGCGGACGCTCTCGTATAGCTCCGACCTGGACGGCTCGGAGGACCACGACCACGATCACGACCACTATGGGTCAACGGCGTACACTGGGTCCACCACACTGTGCTCGAGCGCTACAACATCGGCGCCACTTCTTCCTCGCTCCGATCCGATGAAGGACCTATCAAAGCGCCAAGACCTGCCGGTGCTCTCGATGTCTGACGATAAGCTGCATGAGACGTTCCGCATTCGCTCCGAGCCAATTGCGGCAGGCAATTGGGGCCGTGTGTACATCGCCGGCCGCAGAAAGGGCACAAGCGCGCTCGGAAGCATTGCAGCCACCTTTGACGGCGGCGTGCCGGGCTGCGTAGCGATGAAGGTCGTTGACAGGCACTCAGACGACGGCGTGAGTTCCCAGTGCTCCGGAATGAGCTGACGATATCAGGCCTCACTCAGCCGTGTGCGCGCCCTCTGGGGTGAGATGAAGATCATGAAGCGCCTCCTTTACGAGCCGCACCCGAGCATCATTCAATTCGATGCCTTTATCCTGACAGAGACCTCTGCAGTGTGAGTTACCTGATGCTGGTTCGACTATAGAACTGACATGCAGTGTCGTTATGCCCTATCTTCCCGGCTGCATGCCGTTGAAGCAAGCGCCGGAAACAGCTCATGTCCATTTCCTTCAGCTCACCTCCGCCGTCGCCTACCTTCATGAGCGCGGAATAACGCACAACGACATCAAGCCGCAGAACGTTGTTATTTCAAACCGCAACGTTGCCGTGCTGATCGACTTTGGCTTTGCAAACATGTACAGCACACGCCAGCGTGGCGCTTTCCTGAGTGAAGAAAATCTCGGCACGTTAGAGGTGAGCTACTTCAGAGACGCTTCCAAGCTGACGCCAGTATCTCGATCCTCAACGTACAAGAGGATTACCGCATGATGAGCGCAAGTCGGACGTCTGGGCGTTAGGAGTGAGTGACAGCTGCGAACCAATCTGACCACAGGTGTCTATGTACGAGATCCTCGTTGGACGCACGCCGTTCGAGGAGCACGAGCAGGAGGACTTTGCCGAGCAAGAGCGCGTTGAAGAGTATCAACGACGGGCCACCCGTGGTCGCTGGTGGGGAGAGTACAGCATACCGTCTGGTGAGCTCTTGGTTCCTCAGAGGAAGCTGACTCTTCAGTGTACTGTGACTTACTGCGCGCGATGATCTGTCCCGACCCGACACGACGAATCATGGCGGACGAGGCGTACCACATTCTGTGGAAGCTGACTCCTGCGCCGGCAGTGGACACGCCGACATTCGTTCGTGTTGCGACTTCAGAGAAGAAGCACCGGAAGGAGCAAAAGGAGGTGAAGAGCACTCGCAAGGGCCGACCGGTCATCGACGAGCGCGAGAACGATGTGCTTCAGCCCACCAAGAGCGTTGGCACGCTCAAGCGCCGCCCAGAGAACGTCAAGCAGAAAGAAGACACCCCAACGAAGGGACAGCGTGAGTTGCGCCCTACAGGGTAGAAGACTGACATACAGCTCTCCGCGCTGTCTCCAAATTCCAATCCAGTGCGTGTGCTCTTCCGACTCAACTGACTTTAGTCCGTACCCCTGGCGGCGAAGCAGCCAATCTTCCCTCAAGTCCGTTCGGACGTCCGCACTCCGCACACACTTTCCGCACTTTGGATTTCCAACCCCAAGCTCAGCCGCAGCCACAAGCCCGGCCACGGTCGGCACAAGCCCTGCACGACTATTCGCCTGCGCCCGCCGTCTCGCCACACTTCGCCACGCTGCCTTCCCGCACCATTCTGCCGGAACGCACGTTGCGGCGATCGCACACCACGATTGCTCGCGGAGGTCTCTTCGACGGACCGTCGATCAAGCCGCCAAGTGCGCATTCGAGTGCGCAGGACGCACACCTCGACGCGCTGCGCTCACTCGAGGGCTCGAACTATCCGTTCGACTCGTGGCGCACCGATGCTCCCAGCCTCGACTTCCCGCGCACGCTGGAGCCCCTCAAGCCAAAGCATCCCGAGCATGCGCCGTACACCACTGCACCCGTCGTTGATTTCGACCTTCCCACCTCCTCTGCGCTGCCGCACACGCCGCAGCGCAAGGGCTTCAAGCCGACCAGCATCTCGCCCGCTCGGCGGAAGAAGGAGTCAACAGCGCCGACAGTGGTGTGTGATACGGCCGGTCTCGAGGGACTTGACCGCCTCGCGACGTATTGCAAGCGTGAGTTGGTTCCCTTCAGCCAACAATAGCTAACATCAGTCTACGTCGAGGCTGCTCGGCAAGCAGAGAACGAAGGTCTCCCGCCGCCTGCTTTTACCATCCCCGAGGACCTCGGCGACTTTGCAGCCGCCACCTTCGCGCGCCCAGCGTCCATCGCCGTTTCCCCACAGCGGGCTGCACCGCTGACTTTCTTGCCTCAGCGCAGCAGCAGCGTGCGCCTTGGCAGCCTCTCGTACTCCCTCGCCGACGCTGGTACAAGCACCCGCGCCGCTTATGCGCCGACACCGAGACGTGCGCCCACCACGCCTCTTCCCGAGAGGCACGATGAGTCCTACTTTGTCCCCCGCGCGCGCCCTCGTCCGACCGTCAGCCAACTCTTCCGCCGTCGGCACGACCACAGGGAGCACCGCGACCCTCGTGAGAGCAGTGAGTTGTTGAGAAGTGGATATAGCTAACAACAGAATGGCTCACTCCGGGGCTGGCCACTCGCAACTCCGACCCGAACCTTCTCGATCTCTCCGAGAGCACGTCGGCGGCTCTGGCAACGGGATTGCTGAACGAGCGACGCGGCGACTACCTCGAGCGAGGCGAGCGTGTAGTCTACGTTCCGGTGTCGAACGGTGCGCGCGAGGACTTCCACCCCGAGCACTGCACCAGCGGCCCGCGCAAGCCGACCTCTTTGATGAGTCTGCGTGAGCGAGCCCGCGGCCTAGTGACGAGCACATCGACCAAGTTCCAGACGATGCCGCGCAACACGCGTATCAACGAGCCCCAACCCCCACTCCCGGCTCAGGCTCAAGCGCAAGCGCAGGCTCACATGCGCGACTTCACCGCCCGCTCCGAGGGCACGCACGGAAGGGAGAAGGAGCGCCGCGGCGGCCTGCTCGGTCTCTTCCGCAGGAAGTAAGAAGACAAATCTTCAATCAAATCTTCTAGTCAATCTTTACGCCACAGACACACACATTCACGCATATTCTTACGAAAAGACACGCACCACTGTGCCATTTTTGCCATCTCAATCTCATCCTATCTCTTCTTTGTGCTAAACGTTGTACAACCTATATTCTGAGATGCCACTGTGATTATAACGAGTGTAAAGATCAGAGCTGCAGGCATCTTACTCTCGACAAGATTGCTCCATTGTCCGATATGCCGAGAAGCCTGCTTTGACTTCCCATGAGAGGAAACCATTGCCAACCGTGAGTTCGACTAGATCACCAACGCCACCACACCCGCCACCATGGCCGTTGCCAAAGACCCCACAGCTGGCCGCAGCGAACTCGCCGCAGACCGCCTCACAAAATTGTCCATGACACGAACCTCGAACGGCCCCACGTGGCCGCGCTCACAGTCCTTGTCCCCAGTGACCTGCGTGTAGGCGTCAACGGACAAGTCGACGCGGGGCAGACTGCTGCAAGCCTGGCAGGCGTCCCAGAGGAACAAAGTCTGTTTTGTGGGTACGCGGGTTCCGTCGTTGTTGAAGAGCTGAACTCTGAGGTGTCAGTGGCACTTTCACCCGTCGTCGGTGTCCTAGGCCTCGATCCAGGTCGGGAGAAGACTCACTCCCGCCCACACAGCTGCTCAGACCTAAAGCCGACCCCGTTCAGATTCATCCATGTCACGTTGAGCGCGACTATGGCGTCAGAGTGCAGCTGGTCTGCACTCGCTCCGCAGGCTGTGTGGGCTGCACTGGTCGCGTCGGACCAGTGTGGTCCGCCTGAGTACTTTGCGCATTGGACGTGGCTCCATCGCTGGTAGTCATAGTAGCTGTTGTCAGTCGCAATCTTCCGTTTCTGCTCATGGTAGGGGTAGAGGCTTCGATGCCGAGGTCTAGAGCTCCGCTGCATGGCGTCCAACGTGGGACGAGGGAGTAGACAGTCCAGCGCCGGGTGGGATCAAAGTGAACGCCGGCCAGGTCTTCGCCTCTATTTGTAATGACAGCAGCTGCTGCATTTGTCATACACAGGGGAGGAACTTGTCACACACAGTGGAGGAGCGGCCCATCGGCGCATAGATACGGCGACGGAGGTCTATTGTCAGGCAGCAGGGCAGCTTGGCCTTGGTATTAATAGGCCCATAGGCCCAGCGCCACACGTTCTGCACGGACTCGACGCCGAGCCCACGCTCGAGCTCGGTGCTTCCCTGTCGTCTCGGCGCTCGTGCTCGCCCGTGCCTCTGCGCCGCGTGCCGTGCGCCGCGCCCTGTGACAATGCGGAGTAACGACACCGTCGCTCGATACCGATGCCTTGCGGTCTCGGCGTGATCCTTGGCACGCAGTTGATGCCATACGCCAGAGACACCGCGCCGCCATGTCGCTGCCCACCTCACAGCAAGCCTGTCTCGCCCATCGGCGCCAACAGCCCATATCTAGGAGCCAAACCTCGCCGAGAACGCCTCGCCGAGGGCATATCTGAAGTTATAGGCGAGCTCATCCCTGCAACCCGGCCGCGTAGGGCAGGGCAGGCACGAGCCGAGCCGAGAGCCACGCGATTGTCGTGTCGTGTCGTGTCGCGTAGTGTAACTCACTATGTCGCGCTGAGATTTGAGAAGGTGTACAGCACCTCCTGAGCTGCTTGGGCCGCTGCGGCCCAGCTCACCAGGAGCAGGGCAAATATTGAAGGCTGGAGCATGGTGGATGTAGTAAAGTATGCATGTTCACTTTAGTCAGTCTAGCGGAAAGAGACCGCTCGGTTCCCGCCGATTTCTTGGTCGATTGCTAAGGCGGCCTGGTGGCCTGCGTGTGTCAGTATCTGAGCCCATAGTGCCATAGTACACCCCCGCCATGGCCCGCCAAGCGCTCACAGCGCTCGGATGCTGCCGAAATGGAGGCCGCGCCTGCCGCAGAATATGAAACGCCGTCTCCTTCTCGCTTGAACATATCACGTGACTAACCACTTCCTTACCACGTGTGGGGTATTCTGCCGGATCTGTCCCACGTGCTGGAAAAACTCACCGCCAGATTCATACCGAGGAACGGGGAACAACTCACCTCCGCACTTTTACGCCGCAAGTTAGCCTAAAGGTAATAGCCGGAGACAGGCTTTTTGGCGCTAGTCAGATGTGATGAGCTCATTGCTCATGGATGGCAGAGGGCACGCGAGCCTTAGATCCTTAGAGCTTTTGAGCAGCCTTAGTGGCTCGCAATCTCGGTAGACGTTACCGGATAGCGCCCACTGAGGCTTCCTTCTGAAAGTATGTACATGGGGGACGTTGCCGCGGATTGTTGGGGACCTGAGGACCTGACTGAGGAAGGAAGGCGTCGTACATCGTATCGCATCGGGTTGCATCAGTCCGAATACGGAATGTTTAGCATATCATGGCAGCGGGACATGGAACGGAATTCGATAATACTCAGAGTGGATGATTCTTGATGCAAATGAAATGAGCTCGGGCTGGCGGGGTGACGAGGTAGTCGAGCGAATAGGCGAGGTTGGCTGGCTGGCAGTCTGGCTGGCTGGGCTGTCTGGCTGGCTGGCTTGTGGTGTATTTGGGTGAGGCTGCGTGTGTGGTGATCACAGGGGCATGCATGTTTGACGATGCCGCACCATGTCCCCGCGGGGGGTGGCTGCAGGCACTCTGCACCCAGACGAGGTTCGGGTGGATTCGCACTTGCCCATTGGCTCCACTGAGCCACTCCACGGAGCCCTCCGCACTAATAAATTCACTGCGCTGTGGGCGGACGGTGCTGGCCGTGATTCAGGTACATGGTCTCCTGGGTGGTGGGTGCGTGGGCCAGCCAATCAGATCACGCGTTGGGCAGTCGCGATAGATAAGAGACTGCTCGGCGTATGGACGACGTTGGCGGGTGTGTCGATTCCCCTGAGCCCATCCCCTGTTCCCCTTTGTCCCCTACGTCCGCTCCTGTCTCCCTTGGTCAGTCGTGATTATCTCTGCGAGCTAGCCGGGCCGAGCGTAGCCTAACCTAGGTCAAAGATACTGGCATGCCTTGTTTTCGAATTTCGCTGGTGGCGCAACCGAAGCACCCCGACCAACCCGACTGCAGAAGCCCAAACTTTCACATCACCACCCGGTCCGGCCATGGAGAGCACGCCCAGCACGCCCAGCACGCCCAGCTCACCAGGACAGATGCCGCCGGTAACTCGATCCTTAGGTCAGGAAGCCAGCCCAGCAGCCCACTCAGACCACCTATGCTACCCTCACCCACCCTCGCCAGCTGGCCACCCCTCGCTAGCTCACTAAGCGTACATGACCGGCATGACCCCCGCGCCCCGGGCACCGACTGGACCAAGCCCGCCGGCATTCGCACATCTTCGCACAACCTCGCATATTCACCCCTGCCGTTGCCGCTATAAAGTCTTCACAGGCATCTCTTCTTCCCACTCAACCCATTCCGAAGACTACTCAAAGACTAGCGCCGGCCCCTCTTGTTGCGCTGACCGACACCTACTCTACTCGGCACTGAGACACACTTCACCTCTTCACTTCATCACACTCTAAACACAAGAACAAAACAAAACAATGCGTGCCTCCCTCGTTACCCGGGTGGCATCTCGCTCACAGCGTCGCCTCACCACCGCCACCACGGCTCGCGCTCCTCTCGCTCCCCCGTACCACCACCAGATGCGCTCTCCGCTGGCCCCGCCGTACGCGCACGCCGTCCCCGCCCAGCAGACCGACCGCATCCGCGCTTCGTACTCGTTCACCATCCCCTCGGTCCAGAAGGAGGCCAAGCCGACCCCGGCAGAGTGGATCAGCACCGTTGTTGCGACCCCCGAGGGACAGGAGTGGGCGATCAAGACGTGGGACGCTGCGCTCGATGCTCTGAGCACCGAGGTGAGTTGATTCTCTGCGCAGAGCTCTGCATGAGTTTTTGGGAATGCTGCGGTGTTCTCGATGGTGAGGCGGTCGGTGGTGGCATCTATGGCGCGGCGATGGCCGGGTGAGGTGGACTGGTCGGCTCGCAAGCAAACTTTTGCTTGCGTGCTGGTGGCAGCGCCTCCTACCTAGCTGGCCGCCCCGGATTGTGGCTCGTCGTTCCTTGCGAGGTCCTATCTCCAGGACCGGACTCGGGTATCGCCAGCCAAGCAGCTCGCGTCAGTGATGCGACGCCCTCGGCGCCGCGCCTCGGATGCTTGGGTGTATGCTCGCGTTTGCATTTTCAACCTAGATTTAGGTTGGAAATTGACTTGGCACCCTCGCACCTGGGCAGCATCAGTAGCCGATCGAGCCGAAATAAAATCAGCGACATCGGACCCTGAGGGCCACCTGTCCATCCCCTGTCCACCCAGCCATGCCAGCCAGTACACTCAGGTCCACCCTGTGTCCACTCGGCTTAGCTCCGGCTGATAGGCATATACGCCGGCCGCCACCAGACATTTCCACATCGTGCATCTCCAATGACGATTTTCCGATAGCATCTCCGCTGACATTCTCCAGTCCGCGATCCCGGAGATCCAGTTCCGACAGCTGGCAAGTGCCGATGTCGATGCTATCAAGGCTTCCGGCAGCCTGGTCATCCGCGACGTCCTTCAGGACGCCGTTGCCGAGGGATGGGCCACTGAGTACGCCGCCCAGGGTGTCCACCCCACCTTCTACCACTCGAGCCTGATTGCCGCGCGCTCCGACCCCTCTGTTCTCAGCGCGACTGGCACGATCCTTGAGAAGGTCGTCGGTGCCACCCCTGCCTACATTCGCGTCGACACCGTCTCGCACAACCCCTCCGAGGCGCAGTGGACCGGCGACAAGGTCTGGGCTCAGCAGCCGGCCGAGGGCACCTACATGCCTCTTCACGCTCACCTCGCCTTCAACGCGACTGAGCTCGCTGCCCCGACCTCGGCCCACGCCGCGCTCTACACCCTCCTCCGCCCCTACTTCAAGGCCAAGGCCAGCCGCATCTCGTTCTACCACGGTGAGGACTACCTCGCCAAGGACAACTGGGTCTTCAACGCCCAGCAGCCCGACACCTCGGCCGAACCGGTCCACCTCAAGCCTGCGCACGTCAAGCTCAACCCGGGAGACATCCTCGTCTCGCACGCTGGTCTCGGTCTCCGCGCTGCCAACGACAACGGCCTCCTCCTTCCGATTCACCCCCTCCCGGCCGGCGAGGGCAACAAGGCCTTCGTCACCCTCCAGCGTACCGCGTTTGAGGCCGGCCTCCCTCCCCCGCACGCCATTCTCGAGGGCGAGACTTGCCTCGTCGAGGAGCCCGGCAGCAGCGCTGAGATTGACTCTGTCTCTGGTCGCCGCGCCATGGGCTACGAGTGATTGCTGAACCTATCATCCCTGAGTTTCAACATGAGCTCGGACGGCGCTCAGGCCAGCCCGTCCGTGCCACTCGCTCGGTCAGCATATCCGCAACAGTAGATTTTTTGGTTCCTGTAACGACCCCTCAACATCCTTGAGATAGAAAAACGGCGCGCTCACAGGCGGACGAGCGCGGCCACGACTCTCCCAATCTTTTGTATACCGCTATACCATTGCCTATCCATGTATCATTCTATGTTTCATTGCTTGTGCTGCTGCGCGCGTCTGCTGACCGGGTCCTGCCGGGATCGAGTCCCGAGCGATACGTGAGATGCCGGAAAAGCTGGTCCTATCGTATAAGTTTGCCAGGTCTTGGATATACATGGCAGTAAGCGATCGCGTCGATCTTTGTTATTGGGTGGTAAGCGTGCCTGTAATGATGTGGACCGCTTTGTTATTGGCTGCATTATCAAACGCTCAATTCAGACTAGATCAGAGTACCAGAGTCGAGAGGATGCTTCCGAGTGAGCGACCGAGTCAGGCGACGTCCCTGCCATATGGGCCGTGCCTGGCCGTCGCTCAGCAGACATGTGTTTTGAGTTTTCATCGCGCCCTGGCTTAGGCTTGGCCCTGTCCAGCCAGCGGCCAGCGGTCATGCAGGCGCTGGCCGACCGATGTTCTCATTGCTTCATTCAGTTAAGTCAAGTCTACACTTTCCCTTTCTACTCTTCATCTTGTCCTCATTCTCAAGTTCACTCATTTTTGCTTCTTGCTTTGTCTCTCGACACCAGATTATCCGACCTGCAGCGCACGCTCCTCGTTCCTTTTCACACTGCATACCGACATACCATACGCATAACCCGATCGCGAACTAGCGCACGACCGAAATCAAAACTTGCGCACCTGCGAGCCAGCCACTGTCCGGGCTTCTGTCACGGCAGCCATCCCCCTGAACCCGACACCACACTTCCAACACACTTGAACGTCGACAACGATGGGCATCTTCGACTGGTGCTGCGGACCTCGGCGAAAGGATGGTGAGGTGAGTGTTTGTTTGGGATGAGCGGCCATGCGGGGTCTTGGCGGCAGCAGGTCGGCAATGCGGATGTGGGCGGCCAGGAAACATGGACACAAGGGGCAAACGGGAGTCACGCATGGCGTTCGGCAGCGAGTCCTGGGTCACCGACAACGAAGCCTACGGCCTGCTTTCTGGGCAAGCAGCAGGCTACGGCCTCGTCGGCGACGCAGCCTTGGACCGATCTCGACGCCCGGTCAACCCAGACTACGTAGACAACAATAGCCAGCAGTTCTGGTTATTACCACCGCCAGCCCAGCCAGCCTCCCACCCTGGTGGCCCCTGGAATGGACGAGTTCGGCGGGGATCTGTGCGCGGGTACCGTTACAGATGGTAGTTCGGGATCTGAGCGCTGTGTCTGACTGGCGGTGTGCTCGGCCTGCGCCCTTGGTGTTGTCATCGCTGCTCGCATCAGCCCGTTGCTGACCCAGGCTTCGCATATGTGACGCCGATGCCTCACGCTCTCCGCGGCCGCTTCGGTCCCTCCATCATTTCCTTGGAGGTTCTCCTCAAGGTACCAAAAGGCTAACCAATCTCAGCGCGGAGGCGAAACCGAGCCCCTCCTCTCCGCCGACCGCCGCGTCGGCAGCGCCTCAATCACGTCGCAGGAGCACTACGGCTCGGCGCCGATGGTACCGCACCAGCCCGAGTCAGGCCTGAGCGAGGAGCAGCGAAAGAGGATAGCGGACATCGGCCGCGAGATCGGCAACCACATGTTACCGATCAATTCTGCCTCGCGGGCGTCAATGACGCCGCGCCGTGGAGCTAGCCCCGACGGAGGATCTGTCAACAGCTCGCGCCCGACTACGCCGCAGCCTGACTCTTCTGCTGCGACCAAGGAGCCTTCCCCGCAAAAGGGAGATAGCCAGATCGAGACGGCTGAGGAGCTCATCGCCGCCGGAGAGCCGACTGGACCTAGCGAGGAAGTCGTCCACAAGACGCTGTTCCATGGCGCTGCGCCGGGTAAGAAGGGTACTGGAGGGAAGAAGAAGGGAAAGAAGGGAAAGGGCAAGGGCAAGAAGAAGTAATCTTTGCTCCCCTTCCGCTTCTCGATGGCGATCAAGGACCCAACGCACCCGATTGTTCACCGATGACCGCCATCATGAGTCGCACACCTCCTTTTATCGCCTCCACTTCCCCGACGCAGCTAGCCAGCTCGCTCGATCGCACGCTCGCACGCTCGCAAGTCAAACGCAACCACAGCACACCAAAAAGCATACTTTCTTGTCTCCATTCATAACGCAGTATCCACAGTTCACGCTGGCACTCAACGCCAAGCACCAATCATGGTTGTACCTTTTCTTTCTCTACTGGTCTAGACGTTAGCATGCAGTATCAGGGGTTTCAGGTGAATGAGGGAGTGCTAGCAGCGGTCAAGGTAGCGCCAAGCCAAATCATGACGACAGCGACGGTCGTGGCGAGACGAAGGCAATTGCGGGCGGTCAGATGAGTGGAATTGCGGGCGGCCAGATGAGTGTTCATTCGACCAAGAATCCATGTCTCTCATTGCGCGATGCCTCAGGATCTGCTTCAGAGTGACTGACCTGAGCTCGGAGAGCATTCATTCAGCAAAAGCAATGCTGGAGGGTGTATCAAATGTTGTGGTGCCGTAGGCATGGTCACGCGACACCTACACATGAAACAAAGGGGTATGAAACGCAGATCACTGGAATGCAGCGCGATGGGTGCATTTTGGTCGATCGTCGACGCTGATCCATCCGCACACGAGCTCATGGCGCTGCGCGTCTTCCTCGCTTCCAGCCAGCGTCTTCTGTTCTGCAGGATGAGCAGACGCCGATTTTGTCTTCCTCCACAATCTCTACCCAGAAATACAAGCGTCTTATGATTCTGCTCAAACACCGGTTCCTATCAGGCTCAGAAAGAGATACTTGCTGATCTCCGACTTTGACGAGCGCTGCAGCTCGGAGACATCAACACTTCCTCATGTTGAGGAAGGATGAAGTCGAAAGATCTAGACACAAAATATCAGAAGAAGCTCAGGTCCGATCTGACCGACCCAATCGGCTTGCCACTGACACTTTTGTTGAGACTGCCGCTTTGGTCACAATCCGAATCCACATCGAGTTGTGAGTCCTGTCCGCAGGCAACGCATGACTCCAAGGTGAGAATACTACCATCTGATAGCGTTAGCAACCGGCTCTTCCTTCCAAAGCTTCGCCTTGTGACGTCTGACTGAGGCAGACAAGGGCGATGAGCCGCTCAGAACGATGCCCAGGTGAGCATAGCCACTCGGGCTGATTCGGCCCTACCTCGTCATCCTCCTCACTTAAGAGGCCGAGGAGGTCGCGCTAACTACCAGATTCACGTGATAAGTTGCAGAAGTCATCAGGCGGACAACACCGATTCCACTACCACGCGAGGGTGATTCCGAGCGATGAGTTGGGCTGGTCAAAAGCACCATGCGGCCACCATGCCGCCCGTTCAAAGTCCACAGTCCAGAATGTCTCGGGCATGTCGGCGATCGACCGCTACGCAGCGAGGTGGGGATCCCGCTTTCCGCATGGTCTCGAGCGTCCGCCGGAGTGATTCCAGAACACGAGGAAAGCTATCCATGAGCACCCACTAGTCTCGCCTAACCGAGACCGACGATCGGGTGAGCTGCCTCTGCGATCTGGTCATGTGCACGCTTCGTCTGGAGTCCAGGCCGCAAGAAGGAATTGGACTTACTGAACCCCACGCTGGCCACGCGAGTCGTGACTAACGAAGATCTCGAGTATCTGCGGACGTCATCTGCATACCGCAGATACTAACGACAACAGCAGAGTCCCCCGCTTTACAGATCTCCACAGGGCTCCTTCTCAAGGCAAGCGAGGCAGCAGCCAGAGGCGCTGACTCAATGCTTTTGACTGTATTGGTGTAAACAACTCAGCCTAGAACGGCGCTCGCGCGCTCGCTACCGTAGAAGGTATTCAAAGGGCGACAGGCAATTACAAAGCCTCCGCTGCTTTCGAAATGGGGTGCTCACTAATGCTTCTAGTGGGACTTGAGGGTCTCAGGAAGCCCGCTATCTCGCCGGCGAGTGCGCCGCTGGGCGGGGCCAAATCTAACTTTTTTGAGGTCCTCCCTGGCCCAGGCAGGAGCTAGCGAGCTGCCCAGGCTGCCCAATCTCGACCCAAGTCGCCGATTATCTCGTGATGTAAGCCGAGACCTGTCTCAAAATGCCCGTTCTGAGCGTCGCACGAAAGGCACTTCGAAAGGTACTCACTTCCGCTTCGATTTGGAGTGGGAGGCATGCTGGGGTTATTGTGGTCCAGGCACTTGTCCAAACAACTCTGTCGTGGGTATGCACATCGACAAAGGTACAGAAGGTACAGAGGCACCCCGGTTGTCCATCACAGCTCCACTGATACCGTCATCGACACTGCCAGCACCCCAATCACCTAGGATATCCGCACTCGGCGTGACACAAGCTTCGAACGCTACTTCCACTGATTTCTCATTATCTCGTGTTCCCAGCGGATGGTGCGCGCCCTCAATCTCACCTCTCAGCGAACCTTCATTGCATCTATGACGAACGTGTAGAGGCACACGGAATGCCGTCTCTGCCACGCATTGAAGGCACTGAACTGATCCGGCTTCTGAATCGAAGGCACTGGCTGACACTGCCGATTGAGCGAGCAGAGACGCGACCTCGAAACCGCAACTCCCACCCATTCTGAGCCTCTCACCTATGACGAAGTTGTGGAGGAGGCATTGACAGAATGCGACGCTCATGAATCGGAGGCACTGACTGACTCGGCCGAATGAATAACTGCCGACCGGACGACTGAGATGAACGAGAACGACATGGACATGACGCTGGTGAACTGCTAAGTCCGGATGCTCGGTTGACAGACTGACCCTCTTTCGGACGCCTCGGCGCCTCACATCGCCTCGTGTGCGCCTCACGAACGCCTCCATTCACCACCAACGGCCATCGACTGTCCACCTCGCACCCCTGCTCCGAATCTGCCGCTCCACGACAATACAGCCATGCAGAAGCGAAGAAGCCTGGCCATTCAAAGTCTCGGAAGATCATGTTTGCAATTCACTGCTCGCGTGGCTGGGGTCCTGACGCTCACGATTCCTGGATCTGGCCAGTGATAGTGCAGATCAGCGGCCAGACTCGCCGAACAGGCCATGCAAAATACCAACTCACGTGGACATAGGCATCGAAAAATCTGAGATTAGGAATCTGCGTACGTCTTCGTTATTCAGCCAAAGTCAGGCGCTTGCTAATAATGCGCCATACTATCTCCACCCACGCTGCATACCCTGTCTCACTCATCAGCCCGAAAATGAATGCTTGCACTCGCGTGTGCATCCCAGCTTCATACCACTTTCTGAGCATGCTGGCGCACAGAGTGGCTGTGTGGCAGTCTCCATCCGCAGCACAGCCAAGCATAGCCTGCCCCCACCACCAGATCGAGTGTCCTCTTGGCTAGCTGCGCCGCGTTCACCGAGGCATGAGGCATACTCTGCCTGCTAGAGGGCTGTAAGCTTGACTAAAGTATTCGGGCGCACCCGAACAACTACATGGCAATAAGCAGTGCGCTGAGTCACCGATCACTGACGCTGATAGTAATGGATGTAACCATTCCCTTCAGCACTGACTGGTCATCCGGTCGCAGCAATCGACGGAGCATCATCGATGGACGTCATGCATTCACTTCTCGCTCAATTGCAGGTATGCTGTACAGCTGCACCCAGCTGGACTGGGCAGACGCTGCTCCAAGGTGGGTGGTCGGCAATGAGCAGCCAGCCATCACCTTCCACAAGAGACAATGAATGTACTTGGACCGAAATAGCGATAGCACCGACGCCTCCATGCCGTGATAATCAAAGCGGCGGATATTCGCGGCAAAGCAGCCGGTGACGGCGACCAAGTGTCCCAATCCGGCCATGAAGCAGTGTCTTCCATCGGCGTCGTCACCGTCGCTGCAAAGTGGAGGGATCAGCCGCTGTCGACTGCCAGAAGGTGACTTGCTTCCGTCAAGAACCAAACACATCCGCCGACATCAACAAAGGAGCAGGCACACCCCTCTTTCGAGCAGCTCCATCTGCTCCAAATGTCCAGACCGTCCAAAAGTGATGCCGGGGGCGCAACCCTAGATAATGGATAATGGAGATTTTAAGATTAAGGCCCTTGTTCATGCCCGGTCCTGAGATCCCTGAACCCTTCCGGCTACCCTGGCGTTGGTGCCCTCTGGACCCTAGGCCGTGCACTGTTTGTGCTGCATCTGGAAGTTTTTGGGGTGCTCAGCTGCTCACCACGGCGGATCGCATGCCACGCGGGTGAGGCAGGCGACGCTGGATCGCTGAGCTGTCCTTTTCACTGTTTGCTGGAGCTGCAACCCTGGATGCCCTGAAAGGGAACCGCGAAGGTCCAGACGTTCTTAGATCACATTTGAACGCTAGCGCAAGCATGTTCATCACTAGCGCAAGCTTTCGGGCCTTAGCGCGCCCTGCTCTGCCGTCGCTTGCCTGGCTGATCCGCAGCATGATTGCAGAGAGGCAGAGGGGAGGGGCCCATCACATCTGGCCCAAAGCGCAAAGGAGAGCAGGGCCAGCAGGACGCCCAGGGGATCGGAGAGTCTTTGAGGCTTGAGTGTTCCTGCGTGTGCGCTGCTACAGATGCACATTGAAGCCGCTCTCGCATCGCATTCCAGGCAGCCAGCCAATGCCCAGAACAGTCACCGGGACGCCCATCACTTTGCGGCGCAGACGCCAGACGCCAAGGGAGTCCCAAGGGGTGCAAGGGCGTTGCATGATCTGCTGGAAAAAGGGGGTCTGATGGACGATGATGGGCGTTTACGCGTAAGTGCCGAGCAAGCAACATGACTGTCCGGCAGGTACCCTGGTTCCTGGGTTTAGTCTGAAATCGGTGACCGCCTGGGTCTGCTGGCGTCCTGGCCGGCTGACGCTATCGCGCCGTCTGGGCCGTCTTCAACCCACCACTCCAGACCAGACTCCAGCAGCACTCGAGACCACCCACCCACCTCGCTTCGTCGCTGCCGTGTACTGCGCTCCTGTGCCGGCGCGCTCTGATCCGCTCAGCGTTGGTGCGCTCGACGGCGCTGCCCGTGTAGCGTGGCGCTGATCCGCCTGGGCCGTCTGTGCCTGTGAGCCGGTGCTGCAAATTAATCCGGGATACACGGCACCTGCAGAGCTGCAGAGCCCATGCCCCACGATGCCGGCCGTGCTGCCGCACCTGTGCGCTCCTTCTTCTCCTTCGCTCGACTCCTTCCGTTCCTCCTCCCCCACTGGGACACTGGGCCCGGTCTTCTTCCTCAGCTCGACTGCCTTGCTCGTCTGGCTCCAGCGCGCATCAGCTGAACACATGACAGCCCAAAGTTTCCGGTTGCCCGCGAGCGATCCGTTAGCGGCCCATCACCACCTCGCCTATAAAGATCGGGCGACCACTAGCTCGTCTTCTTCCCAGACATCAACGGTTCCCCTCACTTCGCTCATCGACTGAACGACTCTTGCTTGAAGCAAGCTACACGAACACCTGCACCACCACTTCAGGTTCGCAACCACTTCCACTCCTTAGATCAACTCTCTCTCTGTCAGTCGCTTGAAGCGTCTCACTAGAACTCCACCTCGAAACTCAGCACGAGAATCCACCATGTACGCTCTCTCTATGCTCTTCACGACCCTCGCGGCTCTCGCGGGCGTCTCCGCCGGCGGAAACGTCCTCTTCTCCCAGGACAACATGCGCGCGACTGTCTACTACGACGTCGCCTCGGGTGACCAGTGTGGCCAGCAGAACGGTGGCCCCTTCCCTGCCGACTGGGCCGTTACTTCCGGCATCAACGACGGCATCCCCATGTGCCAGAACCTTAAGAAGGGCACCCTGAAGCAGATCAACTCGAACCAGATCGTTGCTATGGACCACAACATGCTCGTCGCCCACCCCGACTGGTGCGGCAAGGAGGTCAAGGTCTACCGCCCTGACGGCTCCGAGGTCACTATCGATGACGGACCTCTTGTCCTCTACGACGGCTGTGCCGCCTGCATGACCCAGGGCATCATCGACCTGTCGGCCAAGGCTTTCATTCAGGCCTCGCCCGACCGCAAGTGTGGCAACAACCCCGAGGGCCTCCGCGTCGAGATCCTCGACAACTCTCCTTGGGGTGGTGACAGCGGCAGCGCTCCTCAGCCTCCCAAGTCGTCGGCCGCGCCTGCTCCTGCTCCTACTACCTCGACCACTCAGGCCCCTGCCCCCACCTCGTCTGAGCCTGCCAAGGTGCCCGAGCCTTCGGCTGTCTCTTCGATCGTCAAGTCTGCCGAGCTCCTGGGCCACAACTTTGCGGCCAAGCCCACCGCTGCTTCGGTCAAGAGCGAGCAGGTCACGTCGACCCTCTCCATCCCCGATGAGATCCCCACCTCTGTCCAGGCCGACCAGGTCGCCCCCACTGCCGGTTCTGAGGCCCAGTGCCAGTACGGCAAGTGGTCTTGCAACGGCAAGGACCTCCAGGTCTGCAACTACATCACCAACGACCTCCTCGACTGGGAGTGCATCTCCACTTGCGAGAACTTCTGCGAGGTCAAGGACAACGGTATGGTCACCTGCCAGTAAGCGGCTCGACGACTGCTTGTCCTCGACGGACATTGGCATCTCGATCCGGCGACTTCTCTCGATGGGAAGTACACCCTGAAGACTCCTCGAAGGAGCTTCACACCTTGCACCCTCTTGATGACGGTCGATCCGCGGTCCTCGACTACCGGTCTAGTCAACCGCGTCCTTTCCTTTTCCTCTCTTCTATCCTCACTGGCGTTGTACCCATACTACTTTTGGGCTCCTCTCGATTCCGGTTGTCAACTCTCTACACTACTTTACACTCATTTGTCTCTATATGGCTCATTCTCGGCATTATAAACCAACTGCATCAACAGTCCAACTGTTCACACATTCATTATCACCACTACGAACCACCGCACGAACCTCGAGGGCCGGAGCCAGTGGCTCCCCCCCTTCTTGGCTCGTCTCAAAAGACGATTGACTCGTCCCGTGTGCTCGAAGTACACCTCGCACCACTGGCTTGGTCTTTCCACTACTAGATTGATACTGGGATTGACTCCCGATGTACTTGTTGTGTATTAGGTCCGCTACCTTCGTGCTGCACCGCTGCGTCCTCCCCTCGTCAGACTGACTGTCGCCACCCACTACGCATGCTCTACCCGAATTCACAGCAGTACATTGGCGCTGTAGGGGAGAGAGAGCTACTCAGCATCTGCAATCCCACTTCGCCGAATCGTCATGACCCGCCATCAAGTCTGGCGGAGTTCGCCGGGAGCCCATGTCATCGAGTGGAAGGCTGGTTTGTGGCCACTACCGAAATGCCGCACGATCGAGCGTTGCAGCAATTCGATACTGCTTTTCTCGGTCTACTCGGCGCCGAGGACAGGGCTGGGCATGCATATAAACGCTCGGTGCCATCAGCACACTGTGCACCTGGCAAGCGCACTGGCATTGCTCCGTGAGGGGCGGATATGCTCGTCGGTTAGATACCCGTCTGACCAAGATCAGAGCACACGGGCTCGCCGAAGGGCTAGAACGAGGCGGTTGTAGGGCTAATTACAAGACTGATTTCGATCAGGGCAATAGAAATTGGTCCGGGATTAATAATTCGCAAAGCAACTCGCTAGCCCGCAAGTGCAAGTGTGCAAGCCTGTGGAAGGCCTTGGCCTGGCCATCGGGCCAGCTGCGCACGAGTAAGTGGCCTCCACCGGTCGACCAGGGGCGTGGGTTGCGCCTAGCAATCGGGAGCCTGAGAGCCAAGCCCGCACCTGGTGTAACACGGCATGCACCAGGTAGCTGGGCAGCCCACATCGGGCGCCCACACGCACCATCACATCATCACACCCCTCCCTGCCTGCTCCTTCTCCCCTTCCCGACATCCTCCAACCGTTCTGTGCTCCCCACTTCCACTTGAACCCCACCACCGCTGTCCACCTTCGGTGTTGACCTCTGCTGTCCACCTCGTCTTCGGCGCCGTCCTAGTTCATTCGATACTCCTTCCTAGCCGACAGCAATCGCCTCTACCCCAAGTCGACAGGGAACGTGAGGCGCGCGTCGTAGTGGCTTCCGGTTACGTTCCGTCACACTCGATCCCAAACCACCAATCAAGTCGTGCTTCACCACCACACCTCCCCTCCGGCTTTGACACAAGGCGCTTATCCAACCCATTCCATCCAACCCATCCCATCCACCACCACTGCTACTCCGTCTATCACGAACGAACGGCACCCGCCGCAGCTTCGGATCCGCCGGGACAATCGATTGCGCCACGCCGAGTGTTGCCCTCCGCCGTAATCTGTCAGCGCGCACTGTGCTGTGACACCCGCACCCCGCCTGTGCGTTTATATTAACAGCGATCGATCTCGCCTTGGCATCGGCTCTCCATCCAACGGACATTCTCATTCCGCAATCTTTTATTTTTACTCTTTCACACACTCTTCGCTGCCCCATCTCGCCTCCCAAGCACACGCAAACAGCACGAACAGAAGCGATACCCTTCGTCGTCGTGGAACGGCCTGCTTTTGGAGCCTCAGGCTGGGCCGGCAATACTGCAACATTCCTATCATCGTCCATCTGTGAGTCCATTCCGCCCGCCGCCCGCCGGCCGGCAGCGAAGATATACCGTCCCCAACCCGCATCCATACCGCACACAGCGGCGGGGACGAAAGAAGCGCGCCCTCTCGGTCTTGGCATGCAGAGGAAAGAAGCCCTTATTGTCGTGCTCTGCCGGCATTCAAGTTTGGCTGGGGGCGACCGCTGCAACGCCTATACGGCGTTTCTTTGGTACTGTCCTTTCGACGCACGGACGGCATCTGGCCCCTCGCTGTGACCATTCCGCCCTAGCGATCGAGCCGGACGCACCTACCGCGTCTGTCACCGAGTCGCCGATACAATCCTTTTTGCGAGGACACAGACACCTTTCTCGACTGGTCTTCACCGATCATCTTCTCTTGCCCACTACATCTCTATCAAGATCTCATCACTGACGCGCCCAGAACATCAAACGCGCACCTGCAGCCGTGACACGTTCGAGTAGGACGCCCGTCGATTGGTGCACGTAATCTACTGCAGGCGAATCCGCAGCTGTGTTGGTCGTTTATTAAAACATACACCGACGCCCTTCCCTTCGGGCTGACACACATCGTAATCGAGTCTGCCCGCGGCGTCGTAAGCCTATAAGGAAGACGACACCTTCCTCCGGCCTCTCCAGCTCTTTCATCCTTCCTCTACTCTCCCTTCTCTACCAGCAAGGTTGACCGCGACACCATGGGTGGCTGTATGTCCTCAGAGGCGACCAAGGTCGAGAACCGCCGCACCTCGGACCCTAAGAAGCCGGTGGCGGCTGCGTCTGCGGCTCCGACATCAGCACCTCCCGCTCAACCGCAAACCGCTCAAACCGATGCCGTTGCCGCCAATGGACCGACAAGCGGCGTTGGTGCAGACTCGTCGGCCGCCGGCGCCAAGGGAAGCAGCAGTGCCACCCAGGGCTTGAGTGCAGCTCTCGCCCAGGCGCCTGAAAGCACTGGTGCTGGCAGCAAGACTGGCGACAAGAGCAACTCGATCGACCGCCAGCTGGAGGACGACTCGAAGAAGTTCAAGAAGGAGTGCAAGCTGCTTCTCCTGGGTGAGTTGAGCAGTCGCAACGGTAGACTGACGCCGCAGGATCTGGAGAATCGGGCAAGTCGACTATCGTCAAGCAGATGAAGATTATCCACCAGAACGGTTACACGCAGGAAGAGCTCATGCAGTTCAAGAACGTAGTGTACGTGACAGAATCATGAGGGAGGCAACGCTGACGTATCAGCCACAAGAACGTCCTAGACTCAGCGCAGGCGCTCGTCATGGCCCTGAGGAAGATTGGTGTCGACCCGGAGGATCCGACAAACTGGACGCACGCCGACCGTATTGTCGAGTACAAGGCGGACACGGAGAACGGTCCGATTCCCGCCGAGATCTTTGTTGCCATCGAGGCGCTGTGGCACGACCCTATGATTCCGGTCGTCATGGACCGGTCGTCTGAGTTCTACCTGATGGACTCGGCGACCTACTTCTTTGCCAACATTCGCCGCATCGCCGCGCCGGACTACATCCCGAATGAGGCCGATGTGCTGCGTGCGCGAACAAAGACTACCGGTATCAGCGAGACGCGCTTCAACATGGGCCAGCTGAGCATTCACATGTTCGACGTCGGAGGCCAGCGTAGTGAGCGGAAAAAGTGGATCCACTGTGAGTAAAGCTCTTCGTATTGCTCAAACTGCTGCTGACATGCAGGTTTCGAGGCCGTCACGTCCATCATCTTCTGTGTGGCGCTGAGCGAGTATGACCAGGTGCTGCTGGAGGAGAACGGGCAGAACCGCATGCAGGAGTCGCTGGTGCTGTTCGAGTCGGTCATCAACTCGAGGTGGTTCCTGCGCACATCGGTCATTCTCTTCCTGAACAAGATCGACGTCTTCAAGCAGAAGCTGCCGAAGGTTCCTCTAGTTAATTACTTCCCGGAATACACCGGCGGCGCTGATATCAACAAGGCCGCCAAGTACATCCTGTGGCGGTTCACGCAGACGAACCGCGCGCGTCTTAGTGTGTACCCGCATCTGACGCAAGCCACCGACACCTCGAACGTGAGTTCGCGGGACAGTGTGTAGAACTGACATCCAGATCCGTCTAGTGTTCGCGGCTGTCAAGGAGACGATTCTGCAGAACGCGCTTCGTGACTCCGGCATTCTCTGATCGGCCGCACAATTGCGGCACGGTCAATTTCTATCACGTCACTACGATCACGGCCCCAGTGGCCTCTACCTCAGCATCCCCATCAATCATTCCATAATCATCCAGTCATTCAACGCTTGTTGTTCGGCGTGTGGCATACGGCCGACGCGGCAGCACAGCACAATACCGATTTCTTCGTACCTTATACACCCAATAGTTAGTTACTTACATAGCGTCGAGAGGGATTAGCGATTGATGCAGACATGAGCCCCGTAGGGCACGACGGACTGAGAGCACGGACATGCAATCGAGCATTGATGGGGAGGGAGGACGGGTCGCGTGACCGCTGGACAAGTTAGTCGTCGGAGCCAATAGCCGTCGGCCATCGCGGCTCTGGCCACCGGCGAGGGCATTTTGAAGCACGGAGGACGGAGCTTCCATACCGCACGACTAGTGGCTGCCGGCCAGCATGCCACAGTCCGCAGCAGATAGTGAGGATGACGAACTCCGAGACAGTGGCATCTGGAAGCAAGGCAGATTCGATATTTGCCGCGTGCGTTGTGAGCCTTGGGAGATTTTCGAATTGTCACAGCTCGTGTCTGATCAGAGCTGGCCGATCTGGCCAGGCTGCCTGCTGCCTGGACCGGGGACAGCCGCGATGTCCGCGGAGAGGCAGAGCAAAGCGATAACTGGTTGCCGTGCCAAGATAGTAGATGACGCAGATGGCGATGGCTTGGCACGTGGCGTTGGGGCGGCGTTAGCTTTCCCTCGCTGTCCATCTCCTTCCCTCTGGCCACTGGCTGGCTGTCTGGCTGGCTGGCTGCTGTCCATGTCCTTCGCTCGATCACTCTGTCGCTCGGTGCTGCGGAGGCAAGGAGGCAAGGGAAGGCAGAGTTGGCCGAGGTCCGAGTGGCAAAATGCCGTCATGTGATTGGCCCAGCTGGCCACTTTTCATCGAGTAAGGCATCATTCGGTCCTTCTGGTCCCTCGTCCCTCGTGCCGTTGCTCTGCGATGATGCTTGAGGACGACAAGAAAGTTCAGGCACCGGCGTCAAAGGGCGCTAAGGGACCCAAAGACTGAATGCGTGCCCCGCACTCAGCCCAGCTTCTCCTGGCTCATCCTGGCCCCTTCTGGCTCATTTACAGGTCATTGGGCAGAGGCAGAGCTCTCTAAGCTAGCTGGGCTAGCTGGGCTCTGGGGTCGCAAGGTTCAAGGATTCAAAGCCGATGATCCGAAGAAGGCTCGGGGGCTCTCCGAGAGAAAGTTCAGACGACGTTGGCAGGATCCGGCACCAGCCGCAGCTTGCTGCAAAAGAGTACGAGAATGCTGCAAGAGCACGCTGCACCGCCTTCGCGTCACATGTCCGCCCGCACGCCTGGAGGCCCGGGTTCACCTGCCTGCTGCTTGCTCATTGAGCCATTGGGAGCGATGTGTCAGCTTCCTAAAGTTGCAGGCACGCCCATCATTCGTGCCAGAAGAGCAGGTGGTCAAGTCGTGTGTCGTCAGCTTCTGATGAGCTGCTGCTGGGCTGTAGGCGGACTATGTAATTTCGATCAAAGACGCCGCGTACGACGCCGCCTGTCCTTCTGCCCGCGCTGCCAGCGTGCTGCATGCTGCGGCATCGTAACGAGGAATTAACAGACGTCAGCGTTGAGAGAGGTGGTGGAATGACTCGAGAGCTGGGTGGCAAATGGCATCGAGGAAGACGCTGCTGATGGCCAGGCCGGCCCCGGGCACACCCCTCCTTGCGCCCTTGCCGTGCTGCCCACCCCGCACGCACAACCTAGGCCTGCCGATCCACCCCACAGCCCACAGGCAGAACCAGCCAGGCAGTGGGTTGATCCTGCAATGAGGCGGAATGTTTGTGTCCAGTCGAGCGCATCAGCGTGTGAGACTCGTCGCGGCGACGGCGTCTGAAGCGTAAGCATATCGGGTCGGCGACGGTGGTTGGCTGCGTTGGGGTCGAAAAGGGATAGGGCGGTTTGGGATTTCTCCGCCGACCGATGCGGCAGCATCAGAGCAGAGCTTCCCCCTGGGGACGCGGACAGCGAATTCACCGTATCACCGTACCCCGTCATGTCGGCTGGGCCACCTGGGCTGGCTGGGCACCTGGCTGGGCTAACCGTCCTTCCTTCTGGCTGGTTGGCCCCGGGCTGTGTGAAGCCTACCTACCAGGTGTGCGGTCATCGCTCGATGCATGCTGTGATGAGACGACGGGACTGGACGCGACGTTGCGTGCTTTGCTGCCTACCTGCCTGCCTCTACTCCTCCAGTGCGAGACGTGCAAGCAACGAGCATCTTGACTCTTGACAAAGCTCCCATTCCAGACGGTCAGTCACCTGGTGCTGAGCAGCCCTGCCTCGACTCGTTCGCCCTTCTGCCCGCCCCGCAATCTGCCCAGCACCCAGCCCAGCCCCGCCCCGCATAGCGACAAGCCTACGAAAGCGTGCGCCCTTCTCTGCCTCGTCTGCCCGTCTGCCCGTCTCCCCGGTTTGTCTGCGTGCCGCTGTCTCTTTGGCCCTACTCTTTGCCGCCTGGAAACGGGCCTAGTACTTTTATATACCGCGTAGACAGTCCGCGAGGCGAGGATCTCGCACACCACACGCACCCCCTCAAGCTTCCCCCACTCGGACTTCCTTTTCGACCCGCAGACCCCCGCAAAGCGACCGCTCCTATCCTCCCTTACCTCTCCTGCCTCGCTCCCTGTCGCTCCAACGCAACTACCGCAGCAGGACCCAGCACAGCGTCCCTTCCCCCACCTGCGTCTGCCGCCTGATCGCCACTGCATAGCATACCTCTACGCATCGGCGTACTCCTGCTATCGCGATTGCAAGCCCAAGGCTGATCGCTGATCTGATCACTGATCGCGGATCACGGATCAACCTAGCTACCTTAGCTACGGCTACCGCCGCCACCCGAAAAAGGCAGCGGCCCGACCGACCGACTGACTTGGGCCTTCTGCCTGACGCACCTGGTCTGGCTCAGCTGGGTTCGGACGGAATCAGGATATCGGGCGACCAGGTGACCAGCCGGGGGCGATCGACTGCTAGCATGAGCCAGAGCCTTAGACGCCTCAGCCCGGCCCCTCCTGCCTCTGCCTCTGCGTCTGCCCCTCGCCGTAATCCTGCCAATCCTCCCGCTGATAACGCGACTAGCTCGAGATCCTCCCGCGTTGCCGCTGGCCGTCCTGGCTCTGGCGGAACTAGCATCTCCATCTCCTCCAGCCAGCAGCAGCACCAGCAGCCGCAGCCGCAGGCGACCCGCACTACTCCGCACATCCAGCCCAGTCAGCACTCCCAGCACAGCCAGCAAGCCTCGAGCTCGTACGGCAACCTGGCCCCGGCCCAGTCTCAGCCTAGGTCTGGCTCTAGCTCGGTAGCCTCTGGCACGGGCTCTGGGTCTGGCTCCGGATCGCTGCATCTCGGCCACAATCTCAACCTCAATAATCTCAATCTCGATCTCAAAATTGATCACGCCGCCAGACCACCCGCACCACACCACCCTTCCTCATCTCATCAACCTTCTTCCACTGGCGCACCCTCATCTACACTCCACACCCACAACCATAATCGCAATCGCACCAAGGAACTGAAGGAACGACCGATCGCCGCTGGAACCACGACCGGTGCACCCACTGACACTGCATCCCACCGCACAGCCAATTCTTTAAAGCACACTAGAACTGCATCCGACAACCTGCCTTTCGGACTGTCAAATTCAAATTCGGCCTCGTCTTCCTCGGCGGCGACAAAGCCTTCCTTCCACTCGACCCAGTCGTCGTACGCTCCACACACCCAGCCTCAACAGCACCCTTCCACCCAGCGACCACACAACCCCTCCTCAAGCACCCACCCCTATGGCTCTACCGCCCCTACTGTCGGAGGACCCTCGACGATAGACCACGACCGCCAAAACAATAACAACAAACAGCACACCGACAACAATCGCATGAGCGCTCAAACAGCAGCAGCCGTCAACGGCTCGGCGCCTAGCACGGCCAAGGCTGGCGCTTCCTCGTCCAAAGCCGCAGCAACAACGAAGGGATCTTTGCAATGTCAGTATCCCGACTGCGGCAAAGCTTTCTCGCGAAAAGTGAGTTTTCAGAGTTCATTTTCCATGCATTCGACTTGCGGCTGACCATATCCAGGATCATCTCGTCCGACATGCAGCGAACCGTGCGTATCTGAGTGCAGGGGGATATCCCGCACTTCTAGAATCAGTTTGAAAAAATGGAATGGAATGCTGACGCAGCGACCTCGAACTTTTTTTTCTCTATCGCCGTACCTATGCCTTTGCACACTGTCTACCACTGCTTACACACGACCGACATTTTCGCCGCTTCCATTGACTGCGCCTGCGACTCCCATTTTCGCCTCTCCGAACCCACAACGACACTAATCGTTATTGCGATCCTCGCCTATCCTCGCTCTTCCTGCTTTGACCGTCTTGGCCCGTTGTGGCGCCGATTTTGCCGACAACAATAAACCATGGCGTTTCTGGGCTTGATACATTTCGGACCTGCCTCATCTTCGGACCCCGCGGCAATGGCGTTTCCCTCCACACTACGGCCCTGCTGTCGCCCACGATTGCCCGAACAGACGCTCAACCGAACTACCACTGCTCGACATGTGGGCGGAGCTTCCAACGCCTCGACCTGCTTCAGAGACATGAGCGGCGAAACATTTGCGACGACGAGCGATACCCTAAGCGGCTGAAATCACGAGCACACCAGACGACTGCAACTGCCGGTGCTGCGCAATTGAAGCAGAGCCAGCCCCAGGACCATGCGACCGGGTCCTCGGCCCCGTCTCTCTCTCAGTCTCAGCCCCATTCCCGGCCACAGTCTCAACCTCAGTCTCGAGTGGGCTCGAGTCAGCCACCACCAGCACAGCATCGACCGCAGTCGCAACATGGTCAGCCGACACAGACTCACGGAACGCCGGATAGCGCCGGTCACTCAACAGTCAGTGGCAATGGCCCGCTAATGAATCGGGCGCTGGCTTCGACGACAACCAGCCAGACCGACTCACCGAACGACTTTCCGAACCAGATGTTCCCTGTACTCGACCTCCTGGACGTCTCGTCTGGCATGGCCGGTCATGGTTCGGGTGCCCCGAACTCGGCCATGGGTGCCGACAGCCAGAACGGCCGTGGTTCCAACAACAGCATTACGCCTGTCAGTGGCGTTCCGAACATGAACGACCTCAGCACGTCCGGTCACTTTATCGACATTGACCCGAACACGGTCGCGAGCGCGCCGATCTGTTTTGAGCCGATCGGCTACGACTTTGGCTTTGGCGCGGGTCCGCCTCACCCGTGGGAGGCGCTGCTCAACGACGCACTTGCGCCTGTCTTCTGGGACGAGCGAACGATTCATGACGCTCAACCTTGGGAGCAGCTGCTGCAGCAGAGCACGACCCGGACGCAGGAGAGCGCCGAGCGGGCACTCGCGAACGACGTCAACGTTCCATTACTGCAGCGGCTCCTCGCAGCCTACCCCGATCTGAACATGACGGTACAGGATCTCAACGAGTCGATTTCCCTGTACTGGTCAAAGGTCGCGCCGACGTTCCCTTTCATCCACCGTGGCACGTTCAACACCGAGCTGGCGACACCTGAGCTGCTCGTGATGATGGCCGTCTCTGGCGCGGTGCACCGAAAGGACGTTCCTCGGCGAGATGACCGAGCCCTGACCCGACGAGTGCGATCGCGATTGGTCGAGGATCGGTTTGGTCTCGAGGTGGAGCTTGCGACACTGCAGACGTACACATTGTGTCACATCTATGACGTGTGGTACGGCGACACAGAGACGCTGTTTACCGCGCAGTGCATGTGGCCCGTCGTCGTCGCGCACTCGCGCATGCAGGGAATCGGTGCGATTGGGGCGCAGACCCCGTCCGACCACCCGCACCATGGCAGTGATGCCTGGCTGAACTGGGCAAAGGACGAGGAGCGCCGCCGCGCAGCGTACTGCATCCTGTACCTCGACACCCAGATCGGCACCTTCTGGTCGCAGCACCCGTCACGACAGCTGTCTATTTTTGCACACAACATCAACCTCCCCGCACCGCGGTCGCAGTGGGAGGCAATGTCCGCGACCGAATGGCTGCGGGCGCGCGAGAACGACCCAAGCTCTCGGCACTCGTCTCGGCACCACTACTCGCTCACGCACGGCGAGTTCAACCACCACCAGGGAGCGCACCACCAGCCCGGTGACGGCGGCTACTCGCCTGCGATCCTGCAGGCGCTCTCGGTCGACAACACGCAGGGCGGCCAGCAAGCATTCAAGGTCGACCTGGACAACTCGTTCAGTGTGATGATGATTCTCGCTGGTCTGAGTGCGATCGCGTGGGACTCGCGCACCCGTGGCGGCATGGGCATCAAGTTCCGCGATGGCACGAAGCACTGGCGCAACATCATCCTGAAGGCGGTTGTAGCGCTGCGGGCAAGCTACGAGATGGCAGTCAACGGGCTGCCGCAGTGCAACGAGACGCGCGACATCCGCGATTGGATTGCGATCAGCATCATTCAGATCCTCTCCGATCTGCCGATGCTGCAAGTCGCCGCGGGCTCGACAACGGTGTGCGGCACCGCCATCGGCCCGAAGCAGTACGCTGACGCACGCCGCCGCCTCAAGCTCTGGGTCGCCACGGGCGACTCGTGGACGTGCCTGTGGCAGTCGGCTCGCTATCTTCGCGAGACTCTCCAGGCCGAGTGGGGACTGTACACCCCCTGGGCCGTATTCCTGACCACGCTAGTGGTGTGGGGCTGCGGCCAGGCCATGCTCCGCGACGACGAGGAGCTCCCTCCGCCGAGCGAGAACCCCGAGTCGGGTGCCAGACAGCTGCTCGACTCTATCTTCAACAGCCCGAACCGCGTCAAGCTCGACCGCGGCGTGCTCGACCTGTGTGTGGTCGCAGCATCGAGGCTCGAGAACAACGGCAGCCAGCACACGATCGACCGTGATTGTGCTCAGCTGCTGTGGCGTCTGGCCAAGGTGAAGCGTTGAGTTGAAGCGACAGCTTTCACGCTACTCGACCCACGCTCATTGCCAGTACGCCATACCCAAGTCTAGTCTTAACCCCTAGTCCTGTCCGCCTAGCCATATGACCCGACACCTCACGTCCTTACGACTCGAGCACAGTATTAGATCTAGAACTCATCCAGCATCTCTCCATCTCTTCATTACATCTCATCTCATATGAGTACTCCGCCGCCGCCCTGGGCGAGCGCAGTCTGTAGCCTAAGCGTAGAAATCGTATGTAACTTGGTTTTGTTAGTGTGCAATGGTGCGAGCGAGCGAGCGAAGCGAGCGTACCCGGTGATTGGGTGCGACGGTCAGGCCAGGCGTTGCCCGTGAGTGAGAGGAGGTCCGCTCGGTCTAAGAGACGTACCCCGCCTGACAGACAAGTGGCCGTCCTCGTTGCCACCCGACGCCAGGGCCATGGCCCCTTCGTGTCTTCCCTCCTCTTTTGGCGTCTTCCTTTCTTCTGAGTGTCAAGTGCAGCTTCCGTGCCTCAATCGTTGCGCTAGTTGCAACATAGACAATGCTTCCTACCGCGCCTTATTTCTCCTTCTCACTTCCACGCATCATCGTTCTGCACATCTTATTACCGATACATCGCCGTTTTCCAAGCGTACTTCCCCAGAGACAGTCAACTCTTCAAGGCTTCCTACTCCTGAAGACCGGTCTCCCATTCTTGCTTCTCCTTCGACCTGACTCCTCCACAGCTGATCCGGTGGCAAACTGACCTTCCCTATCACCACCAGATGCGCGAGCGCGACGTGTCGTTGAGCCTTCCCTCCCCTTGAGTCTTCGGCGACTTCCAGCCTCACCCCTCCTCAAGATCTTCAACTCGTCAAGTCTTTCCTCACCTCTGAGGTGAGCCTTCCTCTGCGGCCTTCGCTCGACTTCACACTCCATCGCAGCGGCCGTCTGCTCTCCGACCTTCTGCGCAGCATCACATCAACCGACGCCACTCTCGGTATGTCTTCCTCCGCCTTGCCCCCTCCAAGTTCCAATCATTCCTCCCTCTCAGACACCCCACTCCTCGAGTCTTCCTTCCCTTCAAGGCTTGTCGTCCGCTCAGTGTGTCCCACTGACTCGATTTTCAACGGTTGATCCACGGAGCGCCTGCGCAGCCTTCATTATCCTTACCGACGCCTTCTCTTCGGCCTTCCCCACCTCCGGGACATCTTCCCTCGCTTGACCTCTGGCTGTCATTTCGCCCTGTCTCTTTCCGAGACATTCAAGTCCTCCAGTCTTCCTTCCCTCTGAGACGTATCTTCAGCTGAACACCCGGATATGTAATTCCAGCAGAACTCCCTAAGACTTATATTACGGCTGAACCATCTCAGAACTTCCTGCAGATCATCACAATGAACGCCACGTTCCACTTCCCTCGGCCATTGACGCTCAGTGGTACTTGCCGACGCTCCGTTGCGCGACGCCTCTTCAGCCTCTGACCACTGCGACATTGGGGAACATGCCCGCTTCAAACAACGAGACGCCCGCCATAGCCCAGGGTGAGTCCGCGAGAAGGGAGAGGCTCACGAGCCACACGAGTGTGGCAATGGGATGAAGCTGACGGACAGACCAGCCCGAGATAATCTCTGAATGCGAAAGGGGGTCTGCTCAGCTGCGTGGTCCTGAGGCAGGCCAGACACTCGGAATGCCCCTGGGGATCCCAGGTCTTGCCGCATGCTAAACGCGCCTTAGCACAGTCGCACTTAGGAGACCCGGCTGCACCTGGGCTGAACGTCCAACCGGGGTCGTTCTGAGTTCAAATTTACTTGAGTGATCGCTTGCTGGCGGAAGGTAACTCCAGCAGAGGCCACGCAGACCTGTCTACGGTCTGGGTGAGTGGTCAAGGTAATGTAGGTGTGACCTGTGAGCGTTCTGCGTAAGCTGAAGGATCCCAGGGTAAGGCAGCAGGTCACGTGTTTGTTTGCCGCGAGAAAATCTGTGAGTCAAGGGAGACACGTTTCGACTGTGGCCTGCGTGAAGAACGGAAGTCCAGCAAGCGCGAGGATATCACGGCGCAACACTTAACCTGCAGGGTGCGAGCGTTGCCTGGCTTGGAAGAACCGCGGTCTGGGAGGGGAGTAGTTCAAGCGCAGCCTGCGTCTCTAACACCGGGTGAGGAGCTTATGGCAGCGCTACTAGACCTTGGTCTGGGTGTATCGTGCGTCTGTTGTGAGTAAGTCCACCTTCTCGTCTCAATGGGCGAGCGCTGAGCAGCCTTCGGACAAGTGCGAACACGATGACAACAAGCCCGCGTTGGCAGGCCGAGAGCGGCACATGGGCTGTCTCGCAGGCAGACAAAGACTCAATTTCGGGGAGCCAAGTCCGCCAACATAACCTCGGAGCAGTTTCGGCGTCCCACTGTTCTCTCAGCACTCTCTACGCATCATTGCGCCGAACGCCATGTTCCAGTTCGAGACGGAAGTCCGCCTGGAGCTACCTGAAGCCACACTTGTGCGGTCTCGGCCTCACGGAGGGTGCAGAAGAGCCCCTCGTACGCAATGGAGACTGTGGCGGTGATCAAGATGCGGTCGTCCCGTCATCAGTGCCACCCAAGAGCCCAAGAGTGTGGTGTAAGTTGTTTTCGCCTGGGACGAGCACTATGAGAGGTGATCGAGGGGGACGTTTTTCGAACTTGACCTGTGAGTAGAAGCGGCAGCCGTACGAGTGCGGATCGAGACGAAGAGGGGCGCGTTCTGAGAGAGAAATAGAAGGGGTCTGAGCGTTGCGAGTCTCTGATGGAAGAGGACTAAGGTCTTAAACGTTTGGCAGCGCTACTAGGCGTGGTCTGAGCGCAATATGCGCTTTGTCGTTGGAGGTACGAACTTTTGATGTGGCGTTGCTACCCAAGTCAAGTGTAAGCAGGAACGAAGATCGACAGCCTATGTACCTAGGTCGAGTCCGGTATCAGCGGGCCGCGCAGAGAAAGGGCCAAGATTGACCGCATAAACCTCGGAGCAGCGTCGGCGACCCACTGTTCTCGGCGCCGTGCCGCGGCAACGGCGGAGCGTCGCGTACGCGCGGCTAGTCCGGCGCGTCGCTGACCAAGTCATACCCGGCTCTACAATCTTCAGGTGCCAATGTCCCACATCTTCAGTCCTCGCACTGTCATGTCACCTCCCGGAACTCCTTCGTCGTAGCCACAGTCTCCCTGCGTTCTCTGTTGCTCGTAGCGGTCATCACCAATTCTCAGACCACTTTCCGGATCAAAGCAACACTAGCGACAAACGTTCGGCCAAGACTTTCCACCAGGAACACAGCCGCCAAGGCCCGCCCGGTCGTCCAGACCGTTCCAGACGGTCGAAAAGTCAGTCGGGTCGCTCCACCGTGACAGGCCCAACATGACGAACGTGTGCCTCGAGCCTGCTTGCATCCGCTTAAATCGCCAGATTGACTGAGAGGGCAAACAGCCTCCACCTGAAACTGTTCGCCAGGCGGATCGGCAGCTGCGGCTGCCGCCCCTCACACCCTCTGCCAGTAGTGTGCCGCGGTTCCGAGCTTTTTACCGAGCCTCTCTCACTATCGGACAACTGCTCCACCGAAATCAGTTCATTCCATGTTTGTCTGCCTTCTACAAATCTACAAATGCTTCTATGATAGTTCGATCGATATGTATGCTGCATGGGTGCACGTTCTGCGGCGCGATCGGTCAGCCTCCCCGAGACACAGTGGCTTGCGTCATACCCCGGCACCGATGGCGGGCTTGGCACTGCGGACGCGGGCTTTCGCGGTGTCCACGGTTGTCCTCAATGATCAGCCGATGTGTTTTCTTCTCCGTTTCGTCAGTCTGCATCGCTGCTGTTTCTGCGTCTGGAGCTGCTGCATACGGGCACTCTGATGGCTAACAAATGCGTACGTGGTCGTGCATATCCCAAAGACAAGAATGATACTAGGCTAGGGCTCGTTTTTGGGTGTTTGTGGCGGTTGCTTCGTTGGACCGAAATTTCGATCAACTCTGCAAAAATCATCATCTCTACTTTACTTGGGGGTAGCAGCGATCTCGACGCCGCCGGTAGCGTTGAGCATGCGCTTAATATCTCCGTAGATGAGGAACTGGCCTGCAGTGAGAGTACCAATCATGACGAGACGGGCACCCATGCCGGTGAAGAGACCCTTGACACCGAGCTGCTTGGACATCTCAATGAGACGCGAGGTGGTGGACTGGCCGGGGGCACCCTTGGTCTTGTTGATCTTGGAGAGAAGGGTGTCGGCGGGCTGCGAGATGACGGCGGCGGCCATACCGGCGATGAGACCGGCAGTGAGGTTGAGGCCGGTCTGCTGGCCGGGGGTGAGCGAGGCCTTGGAGCGGCCGGTGGCCTGGAGGATCTTCTCGGAGGCAACCTCGAAGACGGCGAACTTGGCCATGGTGTAGGGGACCTGCTTGAACAGGATGGGGCCGAAACCAGCGTAGAAGCCGGCGATACCCTCCTCACGGGCAATGCGGAGGAAACCAGAGGCAAGGCCGGTAGCGAACGAGGGCTGCGAGACGAGACGGATACGGGTGGCCTCGAGGGGGCAGAGGGCAATGTCGGCGAAGAACTCGGCGATACCAGAGGCACCGAGGTAGACGGCCTGACGGTGCTCAGTGGCCTTCTTGACACCGAGGTACTCGATGGCCTGCTTCTTCCAGAACTCGTATCCACCGAACTTCAGGGCACCCTGGACGGCGTAACCGGCGACGGTGGGGCCGAGACCGGTGAGAAGAGCACCAGCACCCTCGTTGCGGATGATCTGACGGAAGGCGTTGATCATGCCCTTGTTGTAGACCTCGGGCTCAAGCTGGATACGGGTCTTGACGACATCGACGGGGGTAAGGGCACCGTGGGTGATGGCACAGCCGAGAGCACCGGCAAGGGCGAAACTGGGAGACGTCAGAGAACTGTAGACAACGCATCTTTGTGCATTTCCCGTTCGCGACGTTATCGCGAGGCCGAGCAGGTAGATAAGAGTCTTGTCACCGACATGTTTTGCTCTTTTTTCCACCTTCCGAGCTCCGTGTGATCCGACGCGCAAACAGGAAAAGTTGATTACTTACCGGGCGTAGAGGTCGACGCCGGTAGGGGCGGGCTTCTCAGAGGCGGAGGGGGCATAGAAGCCCTTGACCTGGTTGACCATAGCGCTCGACATTATTTTTGATTTTACAGAGAGAGAGGGGGGGAGGAGTGGGGAGGATGAGGAAGGTGGAAGTGTCAAGATGGGAGTGACGATGATATCGGCTGCCGAACCACAGGCTGAGGGGGCGTGGAACGGACGGGTCGACCATCTTTTTTACCCCCGTTGGGTGGATTTCGCCAGCCAGGGCAGCAAAGCCGTCATCCGCCCAGCCGTCCAGCCATGCCCCCGCCCCGCCCCGCCCCGCCTCGGCCGCCCAGCCGCCCAGTCGCCCAACCGCTCACCGTACGTACGCTGGGAGTTCTCAAGCACCGGCAGCGCGGTAGAGCGCGGTCGACCCTGAGTCCCTGTCCGTCCGTGGACTTGACCCTAATAACTCCGAAAACCCCGCCCAGCTTGGCTGATTGCAGCTCTCCAGAGTGCTCTGCACACGCTACAACCACGAGTGATGGTGCAATGCATGCCCGGTGGTTGCACCGAAAGGCCAGAGCCAAGCCCGCAAGTGCAGCAGCGTATGTATGCCGCACTCTCGACCGCCGAAAAACGTGGTAATGGCCGCCAGTTGCCGGTTAGTCATCGGATCGCTCAGCGAAGACGGCCATGAGGCGCATCGCAAAAGGATCTGCGCTCATGTTGGGCTGTGGCACAGGTCACGGGGTTGCAGAGCTCCACTTGCGCTCTACTGCAGAGTGAGTAAACGGCAGGGGCAGGAACGATTTTTGCAGCTGTAACGGCGGTGGTGACGCTTCGAGACCAGACGGGCCAGCGAGAGCGTGCGTCTGTGACCCCAAGCAGCCGAGCGCCCGCGAAACGGTCCATTCCGCATCATCACAGCCACACTTCGCATCGCACCTGCGCCCGATTCTCTTGCATCATGACGATCTGCGCGCCCCCCTCGGCACATTCCTGCTCCACCATCCGGACATTAGTAGGTGTGATCTGCCGAGTAATACCCGTAGCCATCGAGCATTCCTGCGACCGGTTGCCATTGCCGCCGGCGTGATGTATGCTCTGTCTCTACTGACCCGGTCCGCGGCCATTCCGGACCACACCTCCGCCGTACGCCGTTCACCGACCGTCCGAACCTTATTCACAGCTGCGACGGCCGTCCGCACGACTCTCTAAGGCTACGCCTGCCGCTCACGTGCTCCACCGCCCTCTTATCATCATCTCCTCGGGTCCACCGAACCAAGATCAATAGCTGTACCCTGATTTGTAGATAGCACTCCTCATGAACGCCGAACTTCGTACACCCGGACATGCATTCGGCCATACGCTGACGCAGAATCCCAATAAGCTATGCGACGATGCAATCTACGTTGAGCGACAATCTCATCGCCATTTTCTCCAACAGGTCGTCTCCCTGTGTCTGCAGATCTGCTCGGCAATCTCTGAAGCCGAACACGCTTACCTGGCACCGCCGCCAGCCATAGCGCTGCGCTTCTGGAGCTTGCGGATCTCGCGCTTCCTCTCCTTCTCCTCAATCTTCTTCAGCTCCTTCTCGCTGAGACCGGCACGCGCAGCCTTCTTCTTCGCAAGACGCTTGTCCTCGGCACTCTCGATCTCGCCGTCCTCCTCCTGCTCCTTCCTGTACTGCTTGGCGAGGGCGTTGTCGACCTCCTGCCTCGTCTTGAGGAGCTTGCGGGTGACCTCGGGCTTGATGGGGTTCTTGGCGAGGAAGTCAGCGACGTTGAGGGCAACCTGGTTCCAAGCAGCAACGACAGCCTCCTCAGTGCTATTGGAGGGAGGGTACAGGGCGACATAGATCTGGCGAGTGCGCTTGTCGGCAGAGAGAGGGCCCTTGAGGGGCTTGCGGTCAGGGACGTCCGTGATGATGAAGTACTTGAGCTGCTTCATGGAGTCGGCGTCCGCGAGCAGAGTAGAGATGCCGAGGTTGGGAGTCTTGAGCAGAGCATCAGTGATCTCGGAGTGCTCAGTAAAGAGAGTGTGGGTGACAGGGACGGCCGAGGTCTCCTGAAGGCGGGCGAACGACTGTTCCCGTTAGTACAGACTGTGCTGGTCAGACCTAGCAGATACTCACGAGGTCCCAACGCTTCTCGCGCACTCCGGCCATTCCGTTCTTGTTGAGAATGCCCCAGACACCGGCGCCCTCGCTCTGCAGACCGTTCGTTCCACGTCCGAGCAGGTAGTGCAGAGTAAGACCGGGCTCCTCCGCCTTGGTGGGCTCAATGAAGCTGTAGATGTTCTCCCACAGAAGCATAATGACATCGTGCAGAGTCGACAGCTTGAGAGAGGCGTGGAAGCCGAGAACGTTGCGGCGGCCGGAGGCGTAGATCAGGTGCAAAGCCGACGAGGAGCTCTCCATCGGCCTGACCGCCTTGAACTGCTGAGAGGCAAAGGCTTCAATGGGAGCCATACTGCGGTTAGCTTGGCAATCCCGTCAATCAAGCTCTGTCATCACTTACATCCGCTTGGCTTTGCCCATGTTGATGGCCTTGCCGATGAAGTGCAGCAGCAGGTACGTGCCGAGGATGGTGAACATGATGCCCTCGAAGCGGAACGTCGCGGGGCGGAACACAAACATCTTCCACCTGACCTCGTAACCATCGTACTCGCGGGGAGCGTTGACGGGAGGAGGGGGCGAGATCTTGGCAATAGTCTCGAGAATGGCCGACATGGTGGGCGGTAGTCGGTGACTAGATGCGGAGTGCGGTGGACAGAAAACCAAACGAAGGGCGAGCTCGCAGAACGCCAACCAAGATGCCTAGGTGCTGCAGTCGGGAGCGCAGATCGATGAGCCGAGGGATTGATGCAGCGATGCGGGCGTGCTGTTGGGAAGATGTCGAACGACGCCTGGCGTTCTCCTGTCGCGGTGGTCGGTCGCCTCAGCACCGGGCGTAAGCCCAGCGGCTTCAAATCGGTTGGCCAACCATAATCGGCCATCTACATACCGTGCCTCTTCAGCATCCTTACCGACTTTGTCCAGCAATGTCAAGTTCTATCCATCCTCTCCGGATTTGCTTGCTCATAGGTATGTTGCGTCTCTCTTGAGACAGTTGCCGTCCAGTCGAGTGGTTTAATCCTCACGGGGACCGGATGGCGGGCAACCAAATTTGGCCTTCCCCCGGCGTGCTGTTGCAGGCGGCTTATGGGGTACCCGTGCTACGCCCATCAGCGTGGCGATGTGCTACCGGCTGTAGCACTTTTGTCGCAACCAATATAGGTCGATGATCAATCCGGAAACAGTCAATCCGAAATCACTGAGAATCTGGTGGTGAGGGATTCGGCTTCCCAGTTGCGCAGCACGCATCTTCCCATCACTGTTCCAGAATCGAATGTGAGGTGACCGATGATTGCCGTGCCCACCGCGCACAGTCTTAATTTGACGGAACATGCGATGCGGCAACGCGTAAAAGCAAGGACTTCGGCATCACCATGGCCATCTCTCTTGGCGCCAGGCAAGGCGTTCAGCATCTTTTCCCCGAGGCGCAATACGCGGCAATCGCCGTCAAGCACATTATGGTCGGGCAAGGCTCGCTAGCGCGCAGAATCTGAAGCGATGACCACGATCAATCCGAATGTCGTGAGCGTTCGAGGCTTCTGCGCTCCATCGCTTGAAGCGTTTGCGGGCAAGGTCTTGCGTCAGCCGCGCCGTTGCTATCATCATCGATGTGGAGGTGGAGGACGATGATTGTCTGGTTTCCCCGACCCCTAGCGGAGAAGTAGTAGGTCACGCGCTGCATTCATACAACGGCGGAGATATGCGTTTGTTCGTCAACAGATCAGCAGGTGCCAAGCCGGCAGGGGTGCCGGTATCTATTGGCCAGAGCGGAGCTGTCCGATAAGGAGAGATGACGGCCCGCTGATGAGTTGTTAGGAAACCCCATGCTGGACACGGCACTTCGTGCTGGTGGTGTAATGGGAGAGGGGCTCCGCATTGTGTAGGGCTTCTCTTCTCACAACGAGTCCGCGTGTATCGCGGACGTGAATGTCGCATTTGCCATTCTATTATCTTCGCGCTATCACTCTACACTCACATCCACTCTGAACGAGATGCACACGACGCTACCGAGCTGCTGATCAGCACAGGCACAAGCCACGCAAATCGAATCCGAACGCCGTGATGGGGTAGAGTGTGGAGAAGAGAGGTGCCGGGATCTTGGTATCGAAATGCGTGGCGCGGCACCTGATCTGATTGTTCATCCGTGAATCACTTCGAGTTTAATTGTCTTGGCAGGTCCACTTTATCCTCGATTCCAGATCTTGATACTGCCGCTTCGGTTCTCATGCCGCCGATGCCGCGCTCATCACAGGTACTCGGCAGGGCAAGCGGGTTCGGTGTGATTGCGTGCATGGCGTAAACTCCACTTACACCGGTGCATCTGCTGGGAAGGCGCAGTCTGATCCGCGTTTGTCTGCTCTCTACGGAACCCGCCGCTGCTTCGTTTGCCCACCGACTTGGCACAACCTGGCACAGGGGTCGCCGAGATGAGTCACTTGTGCTGATATGCCGGGCGTGGTTGTGATCACTTGACGCAGGATAGGCTTCTTACATCTTCTCGAGGGACGATACATAAGTGGGCCTGTCGAGATGGAGTCACAACTCAACCCACCGGAAATTCGCCAGTGACACCAACTACCATGGCGACCACACCACAGCAGAACCCACCGCAGCAAGTCTACGACTCTAAGTCGAGCTCCGGCATCGACTCGGAGAAGCAGTCGGTCCAGTATGTCGAGGATGTGGACATGCAGAAGGAGATCGAGGAGACGGGCTACGTCCGGACATTCGGCAACATCGACGAGGGCTTTGACCCCAAGGAGGTCAAGCGCATCGTGCGCAAGGTGGACCTGCACCTGATCCCCATTCTCGCGGCCATGTACTGCATCTCGCTCATCGACCGGACAAATCTGTCAATGGCACGGTCCGCCAACGGCAAGCTCATGAACAAGGAGCTGAGCCTCGACCAGGGCAACTACTATTCCGTCGCGACCATGGTGAGTCCTCCCCTCCCTTTTCTGCATCTGCAAACTCGCTGACATTGCTCTAAGATTTTCTTCATTCCCTATATCATTCTGGAAATCCCGTCTCAGCTGGGTTTGAGGAAGTATGGAGTGCGATGGTGGCTCGCAACGGCGGTCATTTTGTGGGGTGTGAGTATGAAGAAGTGTGAAAACTGTCACCGTGGCACAAAATGTGGCAAAAACTGACCGCCACAGATCGTCATGCTCTGCATGGGCTTTGTCAAGACTCCTCAGCAGCTGATTGCTACCCGTGCACTGCTTGGTATCTTTGAGGCGTCGCTCTTCCCCGGTGCGGCCTTCCTCATCGCCTGCTGGTACCCGCGCAAGTCGATGGCGACCCGCAACACGGTCTTCTACTTTACCTCCACGGCAATCGGCGGCATGTCCAGTATCCTCGCTTGGGGCATCTCGCAGATGAACGGTACCGCAGGCTACGCGGGTTGGCGGTGGATCTTCATCATCGAGGGTATCATCACCGTGGGCATCGGCATCATGGCCTACTTCTTCCTGCAAGACTTCCCCGACAAGGCCACCTTCCTCAACGAGCATGAGCGCAACATCATCATCACGCGTATCCAGCGCGACCGCGGCGACGCGACGCCCGACCCTCTCACGATGCGCAAGGCGATCAAGTATCTGATCGACCCCAAGATCTGGCTCTTCGGCATCATGTTCTGTGGCACGACGCTGGCCTCATACTCGATGGCGTACTTCCTCCCCACGATTCTGCAAGGCATGGGCTTCTCCAACGCTCTGAGCCAGATCCTCTACGCTCCGCCGAAGATCTGGGGTATCTTCCCCGGCCTGGTCATTGCGTGGTGGTGCGACCGTACCCACCAGCGCGCCCTCGGCATCATCTTCAACGCCGTCCTCCTCATCATCGGCACGTGCATGTTCTCCCAGCTCGGCAATGACCAGAAGGTCGCTCGGTACGCCGGTGTATTCCTTGCCTTCGGCGGCGCGACGTGCAACGTCCCCCTCATCATTGCTTGGGCGCAGACATCGATCCGCGAGCAGTCGAAGCGCGGCTTCAACTCGGCTATCCTCATCGCCTTCGGTGGAGTCGGCGGTATTCTCGCTGGCGTCCTGTTCCAGGAGTCGGAGGCTAAGATCGGCTACCCTACGGGTATCTGGAGCACCGTCGGCTTCAATGCCTTCACGGTCGTCATGGCTGGCATCTTCAAGCTCTGGATGACTATCCAGAACCGGAGGGCGGATTGGGGTAGCGTCGTTCTCGAGGGTCACCCCGAGTTCCGCTACCAGGCGTGAGCGCTCTGCCACGGACAGGCGTTATCCATGTCTTCCAGAAGTACAAGGAGTGAGAGCGAAGCTACGGGCCGGTGAGGGGGAGTTGTACCATAGACAGCAGTAAGAAGCAATCCAAGGACAATCAGAATTCCGAATACTACAGCATGCATTTGTGACACATTCGAGAATTGGCTGAAGGCACACTGAGCCCTCCATTCGCATTGCATCAGCCACTCTTAATCAATGAGGTATGTGGCTCCCTTCCGATTGATAAGACATCCGCCCACATGTGACCACGCTGATAGCGGTGACTTCCTCGAGCCCACATTGGTCTCGGGCTGACCAGATCGCCGCAGCTCAGGCCGGTGACACGCTCGGCGAGAGCTATTGTCGGCTTGTCCAGACTGCGGGTGACTAACAGTCGGTTCGCGGTGTCTAAAGCAAGCCTCACGGATGAGACCGATTCAGACAGGTTCGGACTTCGGGCTTGTATGCCTGCCCACCGCTGTGAGGTACTGACCATTGACTGCCTGCATTCTTGTACAACATCGACACTAAGCTACACCTGGGTCTCAGAGAACAGCCTGAGCATTCGGCGGAGAAGCAATGCCTCCGTCAATGTTCAGCGGCATCGAAGCGAACTGCGCGGTCAGCAACAAACCCTCCTGGAACAAGTCTGTACTCACGAAGAAGTCGTACTGCTTCTTCTCAGCGCACTCCTTAGCAAGCTGGCGGAGGTCGAACAGCTCTCCGATGGGAAGTCCCCAGCCGCCGAGGAACACCTCGTGCGCAATGAGCGGGTACTTGGAGGGGTAAGCCTCGTAGGCGTATCCGTCAGTCGCGACAGCCGAGAACTGGTTCTCCCAGTGCCACCTGATCATCTCCTCCGTAGCGTCGATGCCGCACCACCCGTTCTTGTTTGACGCGAGGCCGTTACGCTCCTCCTCAGACATGGAGAGGATCTTCTCACCAAAGCCAATACGGATGAGGAGGATATCGCCCGAGGCGAACTCGACCCCCTGCGCCTTCGCGACAGCCTTGAGCTCGTCCAGACCAACGGGCGTCGTCGTTGTAAACAGCGACAGCTCCGGCAACCCGTTATCCTGTCGATACTTGACCACGTCGAGGAGCACACCGCGGCCGGTGATGGGGTGCTGGCAGAAGTTCTGCGTGCCGAAGCGCTTGTTGTTGGGATCGGCCGCCTCGTCCCCGCTCATGCCGCCGTAGAACGTGTACTCTCCTTGCTTCGGGTAGTTCTGATACGGGAAATGGCGGAAGCCGTCCCACTGCGTTGCGAACTGCGTGTTGAACGAGACAATGTCGTCGTTGGCGTACTTCTTGTTGTTGATCTTGCGCGAGAGTCCCTCACGGGTGGGGTTGATCGACTGCCATTCTGTCATGTTCAGGCTGTGGGTTAGCTCATAAATGTGCGATTGCAAGCTACGAGTCACTCACTTCAGGTTGACAGCCTTGCCGTGCTTGATGGCATCACGGCCACGCTTGACTGCCTCTGGCGTGAGGTGGTTGATCTGGCCCAGCTGATTGTCCTCGCCCCAGATGCCCCAGGCGTTGAGTGGCGGTCCATCGCGCTGCTTGAGTTCGTCAAAGGTCGGGATTTTGACGTTGGACATTGTGTTGTGAGAGTTGACGAGATCGTGTGGGCAATGCTGACGTCGAGTCTATTGTTGTACGTCCCGCACTGGGATCCTCGCGCACCAGATTCCATACGCTATCGGTAAACTCGGTACAGCCGGATTTGACCGATATCCGTACGCCGTCAGATGGTGGGCAAGTTGTCACCTTGCTCCAGCCACGCCGAATCCTCGCAGCTGCTGAGTTGATTCACGATGAAGCCATTGACAGAGGACTCAGAATGCTAAGAGGACTCGCAAGAATTAGCATAAGGACATGCATCCTCAAGTGGATTAAAGGGCATTGCAAGTGATAGCCAGGAGATCGCCGATCCTGCGCGGTCCCCAGAACACCGGATACCGCACTCAACTCCGGCTGGGCGGTATTCTGCCTGGCATCGCCTCGTGACATCCACGTTGTCTGGCACGCCTTTCCTTGCGCAAAGGTCGACAACTTCGAGGAAAGCCTGGCTGCGCGCCTATTCTCACTCCGGCCGAGGCGACGCCTCGACCAACCCGAGGAGCTGGTAGCCAAACGCGCTAGTGCCAACTGACACACGGGACAGCGCCTCTAATATATTGCGCCCAGCATGCCGGTCGAACCTCTAGAAGACGCCACATTACGACTGGATCTCGGTGCGAACAGTGTAGAGCACCTTGTGTGTGTTATGTATGCCAGGGTGCCACAGGGTGGCCAGGCATGCAAGACAGACAGAGGGCATGACAGGGAGGGACCATGGGTGTAATGCAGGGCCAAGGTCAGTCGGCATGGCATCGGCGCGGCTGACGGACTGGTGGTGACTAGCCCCTAGAGCCGTATTATGCATGTCGGCGAGTCGCGATCGAGCTCACCCTTCGGCCCTTCAGCATTCTCTCATGCCTCGCGTATTGCGTACCCCGAACATCCGCAGCAGGGTGAGAACCTCAATACCTCGAGACAGACGAATGCCTCCTGATTCATTTCCGATTAGGGTGCAAGATGCGACCTCATGCTACTCACATGCTCACCGAGCTGTCACCTGGCGTCGGGATATGTAAATGGCAGTCTCAAACCAGACCGATAGCGCTCGCTCCGCCTTCCTCCCCTCGGTCCAACGAACTCGGCCGCTTGCCGAGGTCGAACAGCGCTGTGGACTCTGCGTCATGGGAGCACGGAGAGTGCAGGCATGCCGCGGAAACCTCGGCGATCCGGATCCTTGGAGCATGGATGCTTCTGGGATGCCGAATGAAGCTATAACAGCGAGCATCTTCTGATGCACTTCGGCAAGCTTGCAGGTCGGGGTTCGGTTGCAGTCATGCTCGATTTAGCGCAGGTACGCTGGCAGGTTACTCGGCGAGGCACTTGGCACCGATATTGAGGTACACCGCAGTGCGAAGCGGCGCACTCTGCGCTGCGTGTGTCGCTCACACTCACGCTCACGCTCGACCGTTTCATTTTTACGACATCGCGATGCTTGCGATGACCCATTGCGCAAGCCATGCGAGCATGCGAAGCAGGCAGAGCTCGGATGCACCCTTGCCTTGCTAGGATGCTTAATATGTGATCCGCTGGCAATGCACCGTGCACGATCATGCACGAGCAGGCGATCCCGAAGCCCTACCGGCCCTGCCTGTTCCAACCCAAATCTACATGCTTCGAATTGCCTGAATTGAGCTTGCCGGATCGCGCCGGATGCTGGAACCGCACGCGCGCACGCTGTGGGTATGATTAATCAGGCTGCGGGCCGATCCAATCGCATGCCTTCCGTTACGCCGGCTGCACCGCTGGGGTGCGCGTGCGTGCGAGCGAGGAAGACAAAGAGCGGGTGATTGCGCTAATATTACACGGCCGAAGGAAGGTCCTCACGTGAAAGTTCAATGGGCGCTCTAAACCTTCTTGCGCTGCCTGTGTCTGGTCTGTAAAAGGTATCACAAGGCACAGGCACGCGCACAAGAGACGTGGGGAGAGAGCGTCGCACTCCCTCTGATCCACGGATGCTGGCAGCTGATGGTTTCGGGCGTGACAATCTTACGTACTGGGCCATTACAAGTGTGCATCGCACAGCAGTGCACACTTGCACCTTTTCTGGCGGCTCGCATAATTGGGAATCGACCCGTCGCTCGCTTCTACGATGCGATGAGCACTATGCGTAGGGTATAGGGGAGGCGATAACATCCGACATTCCCCCTGAGATATCTGGGCATTATGCTTCGCGGTGCGATCCTGCATCCTGCAACCTGAACCCGAATCTGTAACTCTATGGCGGCCTGACGGCCTGACGGGCGGCTCTGCGAATCCGATCCGGCATCGGCGGCGCGGCTGTCGCTGTGCGCTCTGATCCATGGTGAGCGCCTAGGTCGACCTAGTATTTAGGGCTCAGACCGCTCTCGAGTCTCGTAGCCTTGTTTCCGATCCAGTGACACAGTTGCGACGTGGTTACCTTCTAAGCGAGTCGGGACGAACGAACGCGGTCACCGACCAGGCCAATGGGTCGACCCCGGTGTGCAGTTGAGGATCGCGGAAAGGACATTATTACAGAAGCGGGGGTCAAATTGCATCAAGGGGTGTTCTGATCGTTCTGCAATGTTCATAGCGCAGAAAGGGAAGCCAGGAAGACGGCAGGGGCGCGTAAGAATAACATAACACAGAGGCGAGACTGTGCGCCCTTATCATTGCGCAGGAGGGAGTGATGGCGCTGTAGGACGCAGGCTAGAAGCTGTGGGCCGGTACATTCCGCCTGAATGGGGAGGTCTTGCGCCTCGATTAACTGTCAGGATCAGACGGGCCACGATCGATCGCATGTGGGAGCATGAGTCCTGCGCGGTGGCGCCCTGCCTATGTACCTGGGTACCTGTGTCTGCGCGCGCGCCGGGGTAGCCAGAGCAACCTTCGCCCAAGGAGCCGAGGCCCGGGTTGCGGCAGCTGAGACCAAGAGGCTCAAAGGCACCCTGACTGCTCAGGGACACAAACCCGATCGAAATATGTTTTGCCTCTGCTTGCTCGGCTCTGCCGCGTCCTCCCATGCGCCCTCCCCTCGGTGCCCCCGAGCTCTCTCTTCTGAGCCCTCACCCCCTTGATTTTGCCTGCACCCGGAATCGCTTCACCCTGCGTTCCTCACGTTCCTGCTCCTTGGCCCGAACTTGGTCGTTGTCGCGATCCAGCAGAGCTCGACTCCCGAGCTTCGTACTGCTGCGCCTGCCTGCACCCAGCTGACCACTGCTTCGCCTGCGCAATCATGCTCCGATCTAACCTGGCTCTCCGTACTATCGTTACGCCCTTCCGTCGCCAGCCGGTAGCCGTCGAGTACCTAAGCCATGGGCCAGGTCCACTCCCTCATACCCACAACCCTCATACCCACACCTGCACACCCACACCAATAAACTCCACAGCGCGTTCGATCGTTCAGGTCCCAAGCACATGATTCTCCTCTCGATCCTTCAGAACGACTAAGAAGCAAAAACCTCTTCCTTCGCACGTCTTCCTTTCTCACAACTCTTTCTCCTCCTCTGTCATCTACGTTTCGACTCTGTTCGTCACCTCGAGCTATTACGACTCTCATCCCCTTGAGCTTCATCACCTCTTGTCGTTCACACACGCTCGCCACAAACCTCGCCTAACCTCACCCACACCTCATCCACACCGCCGCCGCCGCCCTCATATCAGCAGCGCGATACAACCCACGCCGCCATGGGCTTCCTTTCATCTTCCACTTCCAACTCTTCCACCTCGACAGGAGGATCCGGTGCCATCTCTAGCGCCGAGTACTTTGCCGCCGAGCACCGCGCCAGCATGGCCAGCGCCCAGAACGGACGAACCACCCCCCTCAGCCTCTCCGAGGCTCCCCGACCAAACCGCGATCAGCCTCAGACCAAGTCGAAGGCCCATGCGCCGAAGTCTAATGCCCTTGGTGAGTAGCACCGTCGTTGTCGACATCGAGCCGGAGACGGTAGGCGTTGCATGGCTGCCCGCGACGACTCGGCCCCTACTAGTGTGGCACAGTCGGCTTTTAGCGCAGCAGCTGCAAATCTGGCTAGTCACCTACCAGTGCACCGCCGGCTGATTTGGCGACACACCCAAGTGGTTAGCGGATCGGGAAAACAATTGTCTGCCGACCCTTGCCAACAATTCCCAGCAGTGGTGCAGACTTAGGGCCATGCCGGATTGCTCCTTCCCGATCGATGTCTACATGCCGACAGCTGTTCGGTTCCGGAAGCTGACGGATTGCAGACACATTGACGGAGGCTATCCTCGGCACGTCGCGTGCGATGGAGAACTGGCAGCTCAAGATGGACAAGCGAAAGTACAGCAAGGCGCAGAAGAATCGCGGCGACGACGCCAGCGTCCAGGCTCGCTCATCCAGTTGGGGGCTGCGGGCGCTCAAGGGCGACTTTCTGAAGAGCAAGAGCGACTTTAGGGCCAAGAGCGAGATCTGGAACTAAAGTGCGACCACGTTTCCCCTATACCCATCTGCCATCTCGGTATTTCAGCGCGACAACACCACATCACCCTGATCATCGATGGCCGGCCATTGAGACGCTCCTCGCCCAACATTTCGAGAATGTCGAGCAGCCAGCCAGCCAGCCAGCCAGCCCCACCATTATAATCGTCGCAACACAACCTTATCTTATCTTTTAATGATAGCAACTCCTTGCTCTGTACATCACAAAAGTAACGACCCCCCCCGAACGCCTGACGAGGATGAGTAGCACTCCCTCTGATGCAACGTTGTGCCATATGGCCACCTGAAGTTGCGATTCGAGCGATTCATCGGTCATGCCGTATTATTCGCAAGAAACGCCGAAGGGTGAGGGGCGGCATTAGGGTCCCGCTTATCCCATCGATTTCGATCACCAGCCCGCGTCACACATTTCGGCCAGGATCAGAAAAGGCCGAGGTCTTAGATCTTAAGGTCGGATGACGAGCGGAAGGACAATGCAGCGGTGGTAGTCCCGCTGCCTGTATTTGCTTACGGCGGTTAGTGCGCCAAGCGCTTTCAGATGTATTCTTATGCTTCTTCCTGCGTTGACAGTACAGCACGCTGGGGCACCGAAGCAGGCACGCGCGCACATCCTGGTTGTCACCATGCGTAATCACGATAGCGGCTTCTGCCGACGCCACACCTTGCAAAGATAACGTACAGAATCAACCGTGCACGGCCCGACACGTTGTTGGGGAGCGGTTCGAGCGGAGTGCATGACTGCCGACTGCATTGTACTCGGCCGACTCGGTGTGAAGGCACAACTGCACGATGAGAATCACAGGGAAGGCTGGAGCAGCCGACCTGACCAGGGGCTGGAATGAATAGGACGTGTTCTGCCGCGTTACAGGATGCGTTTTGTTTTTGTTTACAAATTGGCCACCCAGGCCACCCAACGCCCACGCCGAGCGCGAAAGCAGAGCTCTCCAGCTCTGCAGCTTTACGGCCTTTGACGATGCAGCATAGCGGCCCGAGTCTGGCCTGGCCCTGCTAGCCTCATGAGGTCTCCTGCATACTGCGCCCAGAGATCGCCAGCAGAACGGCGCCGCCCATGCGTCCGTCCACCGTCCGCGCTGATGTCTCACGTCGCCTGTCCTGTCTCACCTGATCAGCGCTGCGTCTCGCTCCGTCATTTGTACACTTCTTGGCTGACCTCTGTTTGCTCTTCTCATTCTTCGCTCATCGACTGTTCTCATCAGACTCGAAAATCGCCTTCTTCTCAACTCACTCATAACTAGACCCGGTGGCATCGGCTTCAGCCTTTCATCGTCGTTCAGACGTTACGCTCTCTTCCTTTCGCCCTCGATCAGCGCTAGCGCCAGTCATTTGCGGATCGTCCTGGCGTACGTCTCATTCAACGATTCAACGATCGAATACACGCCTTCAACGACAGCCTCTTTCTCTGTCCTTCACCGAGCAATCAAAATGATGGGCCGCCGACGAGGGGTCTCGGGGACGAAGCTGGTCTCAAGGCCGATACACCTGTTCAACACGATCGAGGCGGCGCTCGACCTCAACCAGCCACGGCACTCCCCCCGTGTCCCATCTTCACCGCCCTCGACCATCTCGAGCATCCCCAGCTCTCCAGAAACGCGCTTCGCCGGCTTCGAGCACGCCGTCCTTAGTGCCGACGAGTGCGAAGAGCTACTAGACTACGACCCCATCTACGAGCAGCGCAAGGAGGAGGCGTACCTCGACACGCTGGGATCGTTGCAAGGCCGTGGTGGTGGCGGTCGCAATCGCCCCCGACTACGGACACGCTCGCAGAACGCCCGCTTCGAGCAGTTAGACCAGCTCGACGTGCACCGTGCCCCGGCTACTTCCTCGCCAACAGCGTACGACAGCCTCGCCCGCCGCCTCAGCTCTATGAGCAGCGCGAGCAAGCTTAGCAAAAGGCGCACACTCCGCCTCTCGAGGAGCGTGCCGGCCCTCAATCCTACTCCGCCCGTCATTAGCCATCCTATGCCTCTCGGCGCGGCGAGACGGATCAGAAAGATGCCCAGCACGAGCTTACCCCGCGAGCAGCCGAAGAACAGGCTCTCAGTCCTGCCACGCATGTTTGCATGGCGGCCGTGAGGTCACCGACCCTCGGCGCTCGACACTCAAAGTTCTACGCTCGACTCGCCAAGCTCGGATGATCGAGTGCTACCTCATGGTACCAAAACACATGCCTCTGCAGATCACGCACAGGCCCGCAGATCGCACAACACCACATGCCGCCAGCTCACGCCCTACGCTCTCATGACGCCCTTGTATCAGGCCCACGCGCCCACGCACGTCCAAAGCTCGAACATTGTACCATAAACCCTCGTACTAGACTGCACACTCTCTTCGCTTTCGTCTGTTATGATGCCCCGCAACTTCGTTTGTTTTGATGATCACGTTCCCTCGTTCGTCTGTTTGGTTCCATCCTGGTTTGTTTGTTTTGGTCTCTTTCTCGGCCCTGGGACAATCCTCACACCCCACACGAATGTATGCATGTGTTTTATGACTTTAGTCGTAAAATCCTAAAAAGCCCAAAGGACGCTTTAAGCACAGGTTTGGATCTGTAGGATTGGATTGAAGGATCGCTAAATTGTGAAAGGTGATGGCTGGGCAAGAACAAAATGATAAAAGGATCGCTAAATTGGAATGACATTGCGCACTACCGTGGTCTTGGCTGGAATTGGGCGATCACTGGCTGCGCAAAGCACATGAGCACATGTACGTCTATGTGGCTCGTGCGCATGGGTCTCTCATTGTAGCGCACAGGAGGCTGATACATATGCTGAGCCGAGGCACGATCACGTCGAGAGACTTTCGAGGCACAAAGCACGGTTCTGCGCGTATTGTCTGCGGGTGGCTGATTGTGCCTCGTACACAAACGTCAGCCGATTGACGGTCGCTGTGTTGGTTTGTCAGCGGAGCGGGTGCGAGCTGTTCTCTTCGTCGTGGTATGTTTCTCACTGCTCTCGCCTTCATGTTGTGGCATAGTTTCCCAGATATTTGCACAAACATCGCGTGGGCTCGGTAGGTCATACAGTGCGACTAACAGGCTATGCCGTACGTCCACCGCCGGCCACTACGAGTGAGAACTGATAACGAAAACACTGGGCGTTGACCTGTCACGCTCGTGGCTAAGTGGAATGTCGCGAGACACGAGCTGTCACCTCACGACCGCGCAAAGGCCAATGCTAAACCCTGGTCTGCATAGCTTCTATCTCTACTACTACTACTACTACGTACATAGTGTTCCGCTTGCTGCTCTCTGCTGCTCTCTACTCGCCGCTGGCGCAGCTCGCACTCCTCTGCTTGCTCGCTCAGTTTAGGCAGTGGCCTGGATGAGATTCTGGATGGCACTGTTCTCGAGTCCCTGAATGCCGTTAGCAGTCTGGCCGACTCCATCGGTCCAGTGCCCAAACTGTTCCGCGAGCGTGTCGAGCTGTGCGCCCTCGAGGACGCGGGGCTGGATCCACGTGATGTCGACGGTGGAAGCGACCTGGTCGAGGGATCCGCGGATGAGGCCGAGGCTGAGCGCCTTCATGATGAGGTGCTCGACCTCGTTAACGGGGAGGCGGGTTGCCTCTGCGATCTGCTCGAAGGTCATGAGGCGGGTCGCGCCGTCGCGGGGGCGGGAGAAGGCCGCCTCGATGAGGGCCATGAGGCAGATCTTCTGGCGGAGGAACGCCATGCTCTCTGCCAGAATGGGCTCCGAGGCAAACTGGTTCGCCAGCGCGTCGAAGCGCCCGATCGCGCCCGCGTTGAACGCGCCGATCAGGTCCTTGATCCACGCCCACTCCGTGTCGGCCAGAGTCTGCAGGATGGGGTGCTGCAGCAGCTCGCCAAAGTTGTAGATGTTCTCGCCGAGCAGAGCCGCAATGCACAGGTCGTGCGCTCGCTGCCGCTTGTCCTCGGCGCTCAGCTCGCGGTCCGCGTCCACGCACGCCAGGTAAAGGAGAGCGTTCTTGTAGTACGGCCCGTAGTCCGCCTTCACCTTGTGATAATCGCCCGCCACGCCGTAGTAGCCCGCATTCACGACCGGCTCCACCGTGTCCTGCTCCGCGAGCAGCTTCTCGCACTCCGTAAGGCTCTTCTTGCACCCGTCCAGGTCTCCCAGAAGTAATTGCGCATAGGCGATCGAGCTCAGTGACAGAGCGTACGCTTCCGGCGCGGGACGCGGCGGCGCGGGAACAGCTGGTGACTCGGCAGTCGCCTCGACAGGATACGGAGACTGAAGCCGAGAGTGCACCGACTCGAGGAACTTGAGCGTCGCATCCGGCTCAGAGTACTCCCGTCCTACTCGGCGCGCAATCTCGACAAGCTTCAGCGCATTGATCTTGTTCTCGATCGTTGTGATGAACCTGAAGTCAGCTTCTCACCCCATGATAGATTCAGCTACGACACAACAGCGCGCCGAGCTTACTCACTTCTCGAACAGCTCAATCTGGAACGGTCCTGATCCCGGCTGGGACACAAACTCGATCAAGGCAACGGTGAGGTTGTGCCAGAGCCTGCATTGTCAGCTACCAACAAATACAGTTGAAAGCTCACTTCTTCTCGTACGCTGTCCGGATCTTGGTCCAGTACGGCTTCAGCTGGGGCGAAGCGGCGGCCTCCTGCTTCTCGAGGAAGAGAAGCGGGTTAGATCCCGAAGAGGACGGGTCGACGTCCATACTGCTGCTCATGGTGATTTGTGTTGTTGAGAGCCGGTACAGCAGCTGACAGTCCTTGTGGCCAGGCGTTCGTTCGTCATCGATCAACGCGTAACCGCAGATGAGAGTGTCGGCGTGATCCGTTTGGTTCCGTCATCCGCCTGGAGGATGGGTGAATCCACGTGGCAATTACTGATAATAGCACACCTCATACCCCTCCGACCACGCGACGGTCGTAGACATGTTCATCCGACTTTTCCAAGATATCTGCAGATAGCAGGCCGCGCGCTCAACAACTCAAAACGAACGCGACTCCGACAGCCGACCGCCGCCGAGACGAGTCGACCGACCATGCCGCCCCGCCCCGCCGTGAACATCCTGAGGCGCGCTGCCAGCACGTTGGCCGAGAAGCCGGCGCTCGCGAGCTCCAAGCCGGGGCGCGTCTACCCCGAGCGCAAGGCGTTCCTGTACAAGTACTACGAGCACCTCCTGCAGCAGTCGGAGCTGGTCCTGCTGTTCAAGCACAAGAACCTCTCGGTCGCGCACTCGACGCAGATCCGACATGCCATCCAGAAGATCCCTGTCCCGACTCTCCCCGGCGCCGCCGCTGCTGAGGGATCACAACCGGCCGAGGCGGACCGCGCCGTCATGACAATCACGAGAACGGGTCTCCTTGCTCCCGTCGTTCGCAGCGTCCAGGTCAACGGCAAGTCTCTCGAGTCGCACCTCGAGGGACCGACAGCGCTCATCACCTGCCCGACCATCTCGCCAAAATACCTCAAGCAGGTCCTCACTGTGATCGAGACGACGATCAAGAAGAACACGAAGAAGGCCGAGAAGAAGGACGAGGTCATCAAGAACCCCGAGTTCACCCTCGTTGCTGGCTTCCTCGAGGGAAATCGCCTCATGGACGCCAAGCAGGTCAAGGACGTTTCCCAGCTTCCCGAGCTCGACCAGCTCCGCGCCCAGCTCCTCGGCCTCCTCGAGATGCCCGGACGACAGCTTCTTGGCGTTCTCAACCAGGCCGGCGGTGGTGGCCTGGTCCGCACCCTCCAGGGCCTCGAGGAGTCCCTCAAGAAGGATGCTGCTCCCCCCTCATAGTATTAGCATAGCATGTAACGCATAGCATCTCTGGAATATAATGATACAACGACTGGGACGACTACTGGAGGCGGCAACGGCTCGACGGAAGTCGGAGAGCAACGACCTTGCGTTTTATACGGTAGGGACAGATGAGGACAAATCGGTGAGGTCAACCTGCGGGTGAACAACATAGTGGATCTTATCCGAGGCCGTCTCTGCGCTCTCTCCGGTCTCGCCAGAGGGCAGGTCGTCTCGAACTTCACCGCGAAGCTCAAGCAGGTAGTTGTCCTTGGCAAGCTTGGACAGAGCCTTGCCAATGAGCTCACGCTCGTGCTCCAGGTCCTCCACCGACTCGAACTCGTGCTCCTTCTGCTCGAGGTACCACTCCACAAGCTCATCGCGGTCGACGCCCTCCCCTGTGTCACGCTCGACCTCGGAGAGATGCAGAACCACCAGGTTCATGATCTCCATGTACCGGTTGTAGGTGATGCGCATCTTGGGCTTGGACGGAGGAGCAGTAGGAAGGCTCGAGCCACCTCCGCTGGTCGTCGTTGCGTTGTAGCTCGACTCCGCCTGGTCGAGCGCAGCGATGTCGGCGGCATCGATCTCGTCCTCATCCATGGCGTCTTCGGTCCGCGCAGGAGCTCGGCCTTCCTCCTCATCGTCGTCAAAGTTGATGTCGTCCTGCTCGACGTGAATGATGGACTGGCGAAGAAGAGCGTAGGCTTCGCGGACGATGTTGGGGGTGATTTCGTTCTGGCAGTTCGCACGTGCAATCGCCTCAGAGAGACGAATCATGGACTCGAGCTGACGAACAGTAATGCGGAAGTTGGACTTTCCGGGGCCACCCTCGTCCTGACGGAGCTGACGGTATTTGTCGACAAGCACCGCCGACGCCGCAGACGTGAGCTTCGGAGAGAACGTCCTGGCGTAGCGGATGTAGCGCTGTAGCGCCTCGGTGCTAAACTCCGGGGCGATAGCCGCGTCGCGGAAGCGGTGAACGTTGACGATGTGCTGGGCAATGTGGAGGTCGACATTCTCGTTGCACTCGTCGAGGACGACGAAAAAGAGATCGAAACGAGACATGATGGGTGCCGACATGGCGACGTTGGCACGCAGAGACACCTTACGGTTGTAGCGACCACCGATGGGGTTCGCAGCAGCGAGAATGGAAGTACGGGCGTTGAGTGTCGCCTGGATACCCGCCTTAGCGATCGAAATGGTCTGCTGTTCCATCGCTTCGTGGATGGCAACCTGGTCGGCTACGTCCATCTTGTCGAACTCGTCAATGGCGCAGATACCGTTGTCCGCCAGCATGAGAGCTCCAGCCTCGATCGTGAACTCGCCCGACTCCTCATCCTTGACGACCGCAGCCGTCAGACCAGCGGCAGACGAAGCCTTGCCGGAGGTGTACACGGCACGGGGAAGGAAGCCGCAGACGTACTTGAGGAACTGAGATTTCGATGTGGAAGGGTCACCGACAATGCACACGTTGATGTCTCCACGGAGATGGATGCCCTCCTGAGTCTGCTTGTGCACTCCGCCCATGAGTTGCAGAAGAATGCCCTTCTTGACAATCTCGTGACCATATACTGTAGGAGCGATGCTGGACACCAAGCGTTGGTAGATGTTGTCAGATCCGACCATGACCTTCAGCTCATCGATCTCCTGCTGGGTGAGAGTGTTCAGGAAAGCCTCCTGGTCCTCTTCTCCGTCGTCGAGGTCGGCACGGACATCAGCTCCGCCCGAGCGAGCATCGGAGCTCTGCACCATACAGGCGAGGAAGGCAGTCTTGTACTGCAGGTCGCGCACTCCGAGCGCCTTCAAACCGGTGACACCTTGGCTCGCAACACCTCCATCACCTCGGCCACGGTTCTCACGCATCATCTCTGCGTTCGCACCTGGGAGGCCGAGCTGCGAGACATCGGGAACGACGATAAAGGTGCCGGTAAAGGTGCACTTGTCACCAGCCTTGGCCTTCTCCACTACCTCAGCTCGCAGAATGACATCGAGCGATCGAGGCATCGATCCCGTGGGGATCTCGTTTGCGTTCTCCTGGATGCGCACCTTCTGCCAGTCCGCAAACTTGGATTGCTCAATGTTCAACTGCCAGTACTTGCGGTTCTGGCAGGTGGCGTTCTGGCACATGATAGGCTCGGTGTACTTGAACTGCTGCTCCACATCGTACTGGAGAGTGTCACACACGCCACACTTGAACGTTCCGCTGATGAGCTCTGGCCGAACCTCGGACGTCCTAGTGACCGTTCCACTGATGCTGATGAGCTGGCCGACCTTGTCCATGCGGAGGTCGCGGATACCGGAGGTCAGGGGCATGTTGTAGAAGGCGATCGAGAACTCGCGGTAGCGAAGCGAAGACGCCGATGTGCTGGGAGCATCGGTAAAGCTAGCGGTGATGTAGAGGTACGTCGGCTCATACTTGCGGACCAGGTTCTGCAGTGCACGACGCAGGTAGGGAAGGAAGCGATAATACTGGCCCTGGATAGCTCGAGCGAGAACTTCCTCACGCTCCAGGAGATGGCTGAAGTCCACATAAAGTGTTGTGAACTCGAACTCCTTCATCGCATGGATCTGGTCGATGTAGAACTTGGACTCGTCTGTGTTTTGCGTTCCGCTCAAGGAAGCCGGCGTCTCGGGGAAGGCAATTTGCTCGGTGAAGCTTACTTGTCAGTGCTGCTCGACGCTGTCCGCTTTGTTTATTTCCTTCCCACACTCACTTCTCGAGGAACATCTCGAAAGACTCAGTGACCTTCTCTCCAGTCGCATCCTTGACACGAGGAATGTCGTTCGTGTCCTCAAAGCGCGTCCGGCGTGGCCTGTTAGAGCCTTCGGTGATGTCTTCCCCCGTCTGAGCCTCAGTTCGGGGTGCGCCTCCTCGGGTGCCTCCCAGATCGTGCACGTCGTCAAAGGCGAGCGGGTCGATGACGGGGCGAGAGGTAGGGTTGGACGACGAGGGCGGAGGAGAGCCTCCTGGCGCCGATGACGGCGGAAAGTGCGGGTACGGGGACGACATGGTCGGCGCTATGGGAATGGTCAAACAGACGCTCCGCCGACTGGGTTAGCTGTTGCTTTCATTAGAATCGCGTCGCGACGCGTCCAGGGCAAGAAGGCGCGCACCCACGTGACCGGAAGTCATGCGGAGTAGATTCCGTGACAGGTTACGTAACGACCCTTGCTTGCCCATATCCTCCAAGCGCAGAAGCGCTGCACACACGCGTGAGCTCTTCGGCGACAGGCGGCGGCAATGGCGTCATGAGGTCTCGCGACGCATGCCTCTCAACTAGGCAGGTCGGTCAAGACGTATAGACCCGTGACATCCCGTCCCGTTGGTCTCTTCTTTCATCCTTCACACCCACAACACTCAGAATCATGGCGGAACCACGTCCGTCGACCGATGAAGGTGGGTTGTTTTGAGCTGCAAGCGCTAATAAGCAGAGAACGCCCCGCTTCTCGCCGGGGAAGACCACGACCACGGTCCTCTGCAGGCGCGTCGCAGCCGCAAGATCTTCGGATATGACACCGGAATGTCGACCCGCGAGCTGATCCTCGGCACGCTGGCGATCATCTTCTTGATCCTCGCCTCTACATTCATTGGCCTGTACGCCGCTGCCAAGTCGCACTTGAACAAGGACCACAAACACCATGACGGGCCGCCCAACGATGAGGTGAGCAAAGCAGCCGAGGCGTTCCCACGGTTCCTCGCTAACAGCACAGTCAGTCTGCAGCACCCCCGACTGCGTCGTCGCCGCTGCCTCCATCATCCAGGGTATGAACACTTCGGTCGACCCCTGCGATGACTTCTACGCCTTTGCGAATGGTGGATGGCTGCAGTCGCATCCCATCCCTGCTGATCGCGCTCTCGTTGGAACTTTCACAGAGGTCCGGGACAACAACAAGAAGATCCTCACCAAGATCATCGACAGCATTCCCGCCTCTACCAAGTCGGGCAAGGAAGATGCTGAGCACGATAACCTCCGCAAGCTCAAGGACACCTACCTCAGTTGCATCAACACGGTGAGCTCTAACATAGCATACCATCGCTGACGATCAGGATCTGCTGAACGAACTCGGTGACAAGCCTATCCGACCCCTTGTCGAGCACGTTGTGAACACTTTCGGCGACTTCAATGTTCCTCTTAAGGACGAGGACACCACCTTTACTGCGCCTTCGTACCTGGGCAAGTGGGACGAGTCGTATGAGATCCCCGAGTCGCTGCGCGCGGTTGCCACCAAGAATAGCGAGATTATGACCGATCTGAAGCAGGGCCTCCACCTGGCGGGTGTCGAGGAATCGGCTCTGCGTCGGAACGTCGACACCCTCGAGGTCGAGGCTGCCCCCTCTGACAAGAAGAGGGCCGAGAAGATTACGGATGTTCTGGCCTTCCTCCACGCCCGCGATGTCGATGTTCTTTTCAACTTCCTCATCGAGGGTGATGCTGGAGGGGAGAACTCTCAGATCCAGGCGCTGTGGTTCTACCAGTCGTTCGGAGGTCTCCCTGCTAAGGAGTACTATGAGGAGCCGGAGATCCTGGATCTCTACACTCGCGTTGTGGAGGAGATGCTCACCGCCGTTGCGGCTGGCGACAAGAAGGAGAAGCGTGACCTCTTGACTTCCCTCGCGGAGGGTGCTATGAAGGTGGCCGAGGAGGCGACCGAAGGCACTGCCGGAAAAGTTGAGGAGACTGTTGAGACCTGGCCTTGGCCTTGGCCCGGAGATGAGGACGAGGCTGCCCCCGAGGAACCTCTCGAGTCTCGCATGAAGAAGCTCGCCACTAAGGTTGTCGAGTTTGAGAGGCAGATCGTTAAGGCCGGTGCCGACCTCGAGTACCTCTTCAACCCGCACTACTCCTACAACCCGATGCCTGCGGCCAAGGTTGACGAGGCTCTTTCCTTCTTCAACCTCGGCGAGTACCTCTCTGCGATGGCCCCTCGCACCCGTCCCCAGAACATCTCGGTCACCTACCCACCTTACCTGAAGTCGATCAACAAGCTTGTCGAGCAGGTCTCGGACCCCGTTCTCTCTGCCTACTTCGTCACCAAGCTCAGCCTGCAGTGGTACGGCGCTCTTGGCCCCAAGACGCCCCTCTTCCAGGCTGGTCACCGCCTCTCGAACTTCCTATCGGGTATCAAGCCTGACCAGGTGCAGGACCGCCAGGACGTATGTCTCGGCGCCATCGACATCGTAGGATTCATTGCGGGCCGCGAGTACGTCAAGGTCGCTTTCTCTCCGGAGGCCAAGAAGGACGCCGAGGGCATCATTCAGAACATTGTCAACGAGTTCCACGATGAGCTCCCTAACATCAAGTGGATGGACAAGAAGAGCGCGGAAGCCGCCCAGAAGAAGGCTGCGGCCCTCATCCCCAAGGTCGGTTACCCGCTGAACCCTGACACCACCAACCCGGAGTCGTTGAAGAGCTGGTACCGCGCCGTCGACATTAAGCCGGACACCTACTTCGAGAACAAGATCGCCGCGACGCTTGCGGACAACGCGCGCACCTGGGGTGGCCTTGGCCGCGAGCGCAACCGCAACTCGTGGGAGATGTACCCCCAGACGGTGAACGCATACTACAGCCCGCCTGACGGCGAGATCGTCTTCCCTGCCGGTATCCTGCAGCCGCCTTTCTACTCGCTGAACTGGCCCAAGAGTCTGAACTATGGCTCGTTCGGTGCGGTCGCTGCCCATGAGCTGACGCATGCCTTTGACAACTCGGGCGCGCAGTACGACGACAAGGGCCGCCTCCGCGACTGGTGGACGAAGAGCACTGTGCAGAACTTTGAGAAGCGTGCCCAGTGCATCGCCAAGCAGTACTCGCAGTACTACATCCTCGACGACAAGGGAAACAAAGTCTACATCAACGGCAACCTCACCAACGGCGAAGACATTGGCGACTCGGGCCTCAAGCAGGCTTACAACGCCTGGAAGCGCGAGGAGGAGAAGAAGCCCTCGCCTGCTCACCTCCCCGGCCTTGAGTACAACGAGGAGCAGCTCTTCTTCATCGCCTATGCCCGCTCCTGGGCCCAGGTCACTCGTCCCGCCACGGCCGTGGCTAGGATCAGGACCGACCCCCACTCGCCACCCTACTGGCGCGCGACCGGCACCCTCCGCAACCTCGACGCCTTCCACAAGGCGTTCTCGTGCAAGAAGGGCTCCAAGATGAACCCTGATCACCAGTGCAAGCTGTGGTAAGGGACAACGTAAGCATAGTCATTAGTAGGCAGAAAGCGACAATTCAGAATGCAAAAGTGAATGCACGAGACAAAGCAGTCGCGAGAAGTTGACACAAAGTACTGTGGAGGTATCGTCGTAGTGTACAGGACGCAACAGGGTTTACCTAAGTTTTCTCCTTCTCTACGCCAGACTCAGCGGCTGGTTCAGCGGGCGTCTCCGCAGTCTTTGTCGCGACAGCCTCCGAGCTGTCCTTCGTCTCGGAAGACTCCATTCCCTCTGCAGGGCTCTTTTCTGCTTCCTCTCCCTTCTCCTCGGACTTCTCGGGCGACCCGGAGGTCGTTTTGTCCTCTGTCTTCGTTTCAGCAGCCTCCGTCTTAGCAGCATCTGCCATCACGACGTCGCCGCCGTCAACACTCTCAGCACGGGCAGGCAGAGGGGCGATCTCGCGCTCCTCGTCCTTGATGACTGTTGTGGAGCTGAGAGGCTCGGGGCGGCTGTGCATACCGTGCGGAGTCATGTTACCCGCTTCTCCGCGGCCCGTCGCGATCTCTCCCTCGTCCGTTCCGTTGGTGTGAGCGAGAGGACCTGCATCGAGCTCGTCCACGCGGCCGAGATACGGCTCGTTGCCGGGGTTGGGTGTCTCGGTCTTGTTGTCCGCCTCCTCCTCCGGCTCGGGGGTGGGCGAGCGACCGCTACCGTTCTGCGGCTGCTGCGGAGTGAAGGCTCCGTTGCTTGCGCCATCTCCGCTTAACATTAAAGGCGACATAAGGCCGTCGCCTGGGTTGCCCTCAGAGTCGAGCATGGGCTCGCCGAGCTCGTCGCCAGCGAGGAAGGGGATAGGGCTAAACATCGGTGTCATGCTTGCAGGAGGCACGGTCGAGTCCGCGTCCATCTCCGAGATGACTGAGGAGGGGCTCGTTGGTCCCGCGCCGAGATCGAACGGCGCGGGCGCCACGTAGACGTACGATGGCGGGGCATACGCCGTCGTCACCGTCAGCATCTTCTCGACGGCGCGGAGGAATTTGCCAATCGTCGTGTGCTGCCGCGTCGGCGCGATCACGAGCTCCGCAAGTCGCTGGACCGTGAAGGGAGCACTGATGTCAGCTAAGCAACCTACGCTTCGAGAGCTCAAAACTCACAAGGACAGCTCCTCGATCTGCTTTGCTGTCGCCTCGACGGCTCGCCGCGCCTCCTCTTCCTCCATCCACCCCGGCAGCTTGCGCCCGCCGATGACGACCTCCTCGTCCCAGTCTTCCTCGTATGGATTGATCTGGGGCTGTCCGGCGCCATTAAGCCTTGGGCTGCTCGTCACCTTCTTTCGCCGGTTCGGGTCCAGTGGCGGGAATGGAGGGATGACGAGACCACCCGGCGTGCTAGGCGTGTCCTCGTCGTCATCCGAGCTTTCGCTCCATGGTCGCTGCGGTGATGCTCGTCCGTCCACTTCTCCTTCTGCACCTTCCCCAGCCTCTCCCTCGCCCGCGATCCGGACCGGCCGCACCATAGTGACCGGCACGCGACCGCCCTCAGCCACCCCCGGACGCGACTTTGACACTGGGGGCCCCAGGCGGAGGAACTGCGGGAGTGCGGCGAGCAGCGCCGTGCAGATCTCCGAGCGGAGTGTCGGCCATTCGCATCTGTCTGTCAGATTAGTTGGGGGCTCGGGAACTCACTCGAACACTCCAGTCTCGGCCAGTTTGTTCAGGATGGGGTTGACAGTTTCTGGACATTGTCAGAACAGATGAGTATCAACTCGACAACATACCCCGGTCAGGAGGACCGCTTTCACGTTCCCGCGTATCCCGCTCTGCGTTGGTCATAGCGGCGTGTGGTTGTGTGGAGGCAGCGGCGTAAGGAAGGTGACTGCCAATGGAGCGTTCATGAGCTGCTGCACCGCCGGGCTGGCGACAACAACAAAGCCGACCCACCGGCTGGCCTGCCTGCGGCAAAGCGGGATGGACGGAGAATGGACCGATTTCCGCTCCATCACGAAGCACAAGAGGAGGGACTAGATAGTCTGCTGCACGATAACGTAGTTGGATGTCACGTGACTCAGTGATGCCCATGGTACGGACGACTGAGGCAGCGGACATAGGTAGCTCGAGCCGCAAGGCCGTGGAATCGAATCCGGCAGTGCGGCACGCGAGGTGGAATCGCCGCGCGTTAGTCACACAACCCCTGAGTCGGCGGGCCTGACAAAAAGTTGACACGCTGGAGAGTGACGCGGGTTGACGGTGCATGGCCGTGTCCGCCGCCCGCCGCCGTGCGCCGTCCGCCGTTCCTCGGTGCCCGTCCGTCCGCCCGGCTGAAAGATACTGCCGCTAGTGCTCTTCACATCGGCACACTCTGTCGCACCTGCAGATCTGTGGGTCTGCGGACCTGCGGGCCTGAGCACGGCACAGACAGAGGCCACTAGAATCGCCAGGGGTAGTGCTGCACAGGTGCCCGGGGTGTGCCCAGAAGTAGTGGCCCGGGACGCAGCCCGGTGGCCAAAAATTTGCCTCCGGCAGAGCAAAAAGCTGTGGGCCCCTGCCTTCCTCCTCGTGCCCCTGGCTTCCTGTGCTGTTCCCCCTGGCGTGATGGCTCGATAGGCTCGGCATCCACGATATCGAGCCTCATAGATCAGTGTCGAACCTGCTCGAATTACCCGGACCCGCCAGATTATCCAATGTCGCATTAGGACCGTGGGTCCAGCAGCCATCAGCGCACCAGCGGTGGCGGCGAAGACGCGCGAAGAGACCGCGGCACCCCGGCCCTCGCTGCCCAGGGTGGGTTAGTGAGCTTACCACCGTTGCTTAGCATACCCAAATGCATATGTATGTAGGAGAGGAACGGTGACGCCGCGTCGTATGTCATATTGCTTTCTGATTGCCTCCCCGGTCACCGATTACCATCACCCCAAACGGTCCCCCAATCCCTAATACCGCTGACCCTCGCCCGGCTAAGCTTTCATACAACAGACTACGGCAAGCGGTGCGTTTCAACGCGTTTGTATCCTAAAGGCAAATCCACTCCGTTTTTGCTTCTTCTCCATCATCCAACCCATCTTCCACATCGTCAACGACCATGGTCAGGGAAACGTAAGTGTTCACATTTGCAGCAGTGTACGACAGTGCATCTCCTCCGAAACGTTGTCCGCCTCTTCTCGACGCTTGGTAGTGCTGCAGACAGCTGGCGGCGCTGGCCCAAGGAAGGCAGAAATAATTCGGCCACTCGGGCATGGCCCCAGCAACTTTCGGATGGAGTTGGCCACCGTTACATTTTGTGGAACCCGGAATCCGTGCTGACGCTGTGCTTCTCTTACACGATAAACGCTACTTCACGATCGATTTGTGCATGCTCTCAACGACGCCGTGATCTTTCTGCCCGTTACGATTTTTTGCGATGACTATGCAGGGAGTACTAGTGAGTGCCCGTCGGACACGTCGCGGCGGCTGCTGGCGGCCGGAGCCTGCGGACTGTTCCTCCCCCGATCGAAGCTATTGCTGACATGACTCTCTTTGCTTATTCTGCGCCCTTTTCCGTTCACTGCTCTGCTCGCTTCCTCATCGCATTCTCACCATCTCACTAAAACTCGGTTCCGCGCAACAGCGACCTTCTGGGTGTCTCACCGTCTGCCGGTAACGATGAGATCAAGAAGGCTTACAGGAGGAAGTGAGTTTTGTCAGCCGACAGCCGACGTCTGTGCTCAGCACTAACAACCGCGCAGGGCGCTCAAGCACCACCCCGACAAGGGCGGTGACCCCGAGCTCTTCAAGGAGCTGACTCACGCTTACGAGGTTCTTTCGGACGACAACAAGCGTGCTATCTACGACCAGGCTGGAAAGGAGGGACTCGAGAACGGTGGCGGCATGGGCGGCATGGACCCGCAGGACCTGTTCAGCCAGCTGTTCGGCGGTGGTGGTGGCGGATTCTTCGGAGGCGGTGGTCGCCCTTCGGGCCCTCGCCGCGGAAAGGACCTCGTTCACCGTATCGGTGTCTCGCTTGAGGACCTGTTCAAGGGCAAGGTCCAGAAGCTTGCTCTCTCCAAGTCGGTGCTCTGCCCGGGCTGTGACGGCCAGGGCGGCAAGAAGGGATCGGTCAAGACCTGCACGGCCTGTCGCGGACAGGGTGTCAAGGTCATGTTCCGCCAGCTGGGCCCGATGATGCAGCAGATCCAGCAGCCCTGTACCGAGTGTGACGGTACCGGTGAGATCATGGACCCGAAGGACCGCTGCAAGCAGTGCCACGGCAAGAAGGTCGTCAGCGAGCGCAAGGTGCTCGAGGTCCACATCGACAAGGGAATGAAGAGCGGACAGCAGATCAAGTTCCAGGGCGAGTCGGACCAGGCGCCGGGCATTGTCCCTGGAGATGTCGTTATCGTTGTCGAGGAGAAGCCTCACGAGCGTTTCCAGCGCAAGGGTGACGACCTGTACACGGACGCCAACATCGACCTCCTCACCGCGCTCGCCGGCGGAGAGTTCTACATCCCGCACCTCGACAACGATGCCCTCAAGGTCATCATCGCCCCCGGTGAGATCATCAAGCCCGGTTCGCTCAAGTGCATTTCCGGACACGGTATGCCCTCGTACCGCCACCACGAGATGGGTGACCTGTTCGTCCGCATGAACGTCCAGTTCCCCGACACGCTGCCGGAATCCGCCATGCCCCTCCTCGAGAAGGCTCTTCCTCCCCGCCCGCCTCAGCCGAAACTCGACCCCAAGCTCCACATCGACGACGTTACGCTCGAGGAGCCCAACGACCGCCAGCGCCGCTCTGCCGCCTCTAACGGAGACGACATGGACGAGGACGACGACGACCGTCCCGGCGTCCAGTGCGCTCAGCGTGAGTACAGGCATCAGCTATCAGGAAGACGTGAAAGCTAACATCTCGCAGAGTAAGCAGTTCTACAGTCTGCTATTGCGCCGCCTGCGCACCTTGACACATAACCTCTACCACGCCCTCGCCATCTCCCTCGCTTCTGTGGCTCAAAACCTCTAGATCGCCCCAACGGACCGATCTTCGACTCTCCGAAATATACCCCTACCTCTCTTCACCTCGACATTCTCATCTCTCCGCAAGTCGCGGAATGCTTCACGCTTATCCACGACCTCGGTCTCCGGGTGTCGGTCGAGCGAGCACATTCCATCTGCCGGCCAAGACCGAGGAGACCGAGATACGTACGACCCCGCTCGAAGCAGGAGATAATCTTCTCCACAACCCTAAATCCTTCCTCCCTCCACCCCCGCGTCTCGCTCGAGCTCGCACCACCCCACCCCACACAACAACCCAGTCGGAAAAGACAAGAGTAGTAGTTCATCTTTTACAGCATTGGTCACTGATGCAAACTATGTATGCACAAAGAACTCTGGTACCCCGTCTGTCATGTCAGGGGAGAGATAGAGTAACCGATTTGATCTTTAACCATTCCTTGTACAGATGCGTAAGCGCTTTCTAAAGCTACTGACCATTTGCTTGGCTGAATGGACTAGAGGCCGGGGGAACAGGAGGGTGAGGAGGGTGAAAAGGCACCCATGTCCCGCCTATCCGCCCATCGTCGTGGCTTGTCATGGCGGGTTACGGCTGCTTCCCGACTCAAGTCGCGATTAGGAACCATGGGCACCAGGCGTGCCTGGACCTGACCACCCGTTCTGGCACCTTAGATCAGTCGTTCCCTTGCACTCCACCAAGACTTCCAGATGAATCGAAAGGTCACTACTCGAGATCACATGAGCAATCTCCAAACTACAGTACCGTTATGGTTAGACCAGAACGTCGTGGAATCGTGGAAAGACACAGAAGACCTGTCAGATGATCGCGAGCTGTACCCGTGTGTAGATCTTGCCAGACCCTCGGCCTCACTTTTCGGCACCTTCGGCTCCTACCTCTCTCGCTAGACATAGACGCCAGCCTGAAGCCAAAGCCTGTAGCTCAAAGGCCCAAGAGGGCTACACAGCGGGACATCAACGCACTAGCCACACTAGGCATCAGCACACTTCAGCGGGAACCGTACCTCTGGATACCGGCGCTTGTCGCTTGACGTTTCCATCCTTTGGGATCGTCGGTTTCTGACCGGGCACGTGAGATGCTCTCATCAGCAAGCTCGCGCGACACTTTCGTCTCCTGCTGAAGCGAGAGGCGAAGCTCGCCAGTGCCGTTCTTCAGTTAACTTTGCCTCAAGTGGTTCAACCACTGATCTAGACCGAAGTGCTTCAACACATAGCTGGGTGCACAGTGACTGACGACGTGGCGTTAAATCGTTGCATACAAAGCTGCTTACAACTAGATGGACGTGGTTGCAAGTATTATACAGATGGATGTGGATGTTGATGATGATGTTGCTTTGGATTGGATGGGGATACATGAGTTTGCAGGAGATGCAATGATGGCAAACAGGCGAAGGCTGCTGCCGATGCGCATGTGCGATCTGAGTCGTGACGTGCGGTGGTCCGATACGTTGGGCCAGCATGTCAGAGTAGATCTTGAAGCGGTGGATGATATGGCGATTGGTTGTGTTGTGAGGGGACTCATTGATTATAGATGATGGAGACTAGACTGGCATGGTGGCCGACATGGCCTTTTGTCATGACGCAGAGGGCGTCAGAGCGTGAGGAGGCAGGAGGGAAAGGGGAGGCTGCGGGATGCCAGATGTGCGAGGTGTAGACGACCTAGCAGACTCGAGGGCCAAGGAGCGTGGGGGGCAGCGAGCGACGGAGCGATGGGCAGAGGGGCGGAGCGAGTGGGGAAAGGAAGACCCCAGTGTGGGGGTGAGCAATGCGGGGGACAAAGGAAGGTGAACTAGATAAGAAGCGGTGGCTTCCAAGTAGTACTTGCTTTGTCGTACGGAAGAGGTCGACCGAGCTTAGTGACGTGATGGTTGTGGCGAACAATTGCTTATTCCTTTGCAGCCTCGATCTCCGCAGTCGTCGCGGAATGCAGCGTCGCTGAAACAGCATTGTGGTACGATGCAGGCGTGACGGTTAGAAGGCGATCACACCCCCTTCCTTCTACTTCGTCGGAGTTCTAGACTTGCTCAGCCCATGTCGTTCAGCCCCTTGTTCGAGGCAGAGTGAGTTTGCATCGTGCTTCGACGCAAGCTCAGTTGGGTGACCTTCAGTGGTGGGGCACGGGAAAGCCCTGATTCCACCACAGATTCCATCGTCGGCCGGTGTCGCGCTTGTCCTCCTGAATCCCAAGGACCTCATCAAAGCAAACTCGGCCCTCCTGTTGCTTGAGCTTGCGCGACGCACGCTCTGCACTCCAGGCCGATTGCAGCGAACCCGCGGGCTTGGGCATGAGCACCGGGCCGCCCTCATCTGATGACATGCACGTGGTGGCCGTCGTCGGGATCGGAACAGGGCGCACCGCAAGACTGCTGGTCGAGCTAGCACCATAGCCGGTCGAGATGGGAGGAGACGATGATGCACTGGCGCTTCTGAGCGTGACACCTAGTCCGCTGGGACTTGTACCCGAGCCGAGTCCAGGGAAAGACCGGCTTTGGCGAGACGCAGAGCATGTGTAGATAGGGGGGCCATACTTGTCGCCGAAGTAGTTGGCGCGGCAGGTACACGGGGTCAAAACCCCGCCATCGTTCAAGTCGAACGACGATGGGGCTGGCTCGTCGTCCTCACTGTGCAGTGACAGTGGCGAGGACACAGCTGGTGACGCAGTAGGGCTTGCCTTGGAACGTCGCCGGGATCCGAGCTTGACTGATGGTTCGAGGTGCCCAGTGCCGGTCGGACTCGTCAAAGTCGCCGACTCACTGCTGGAAGGCAGTGAACGCGACGATGCTTGCGTCAATGCATCGCTCGCTGAACGGTGAGGAAGAATAGGGCGCTCCAGCGCTCTCGGGAGAGCGGATGACGAGCGCTGGTGGATGGCCGATGGTCGTGCATACATGTGCGGAGAGGATGGTCTCCTGGGTGGCGAGCTTTGCAGTGGCGATGTTGATGGCTTGAGCTTGCCCGCTGCCACACCTCCCTGGACGGAGCTAGTGCTACTCTTCAGGCTGGGAGTCTGGACCTCGATTTTCGGAGAGGTACCGGTGTATGCGCCGGCTCCAGCATCGACGGGTCGCAATACAGGAGACGTGGAGAAGTGCGGCGCTGCACGCTGTCGAGGGCTGCGGAGTGCGATGCTGCGCTCAACCAAGGACACGAGGTCGACGTCGGGAAGGCTGTCGATACTGGCGACTGAAGTCAGGCTGGTCTCCGAAGCACTTCGGGTCCGGATCTCATAGCCATGGCCGTGACGATGATACCCATGCTCCTTCCACACTGAATCCTCGATGCTTCGCGCCTTCCCTGACATGGAACTGGTCGCATATGTCGAGTGCGTTGTCAACTCTCGGTCGCAGACGGGGGTGGACGGCCGTGTCGGAGAGGCGCTCCGCTCTACATCCGAAATTGTGACTGATCGTTGACGACGTCTGATGTTGCTCGATCGTCGTTGTTGCTTCTCCAGCACGCTCATGAGAGACTGCTCTCGTTCCAAAAGCGACAGCAGTGACTGCTCGGCACGACTGCGTTCGGGGCGCTCGGGATGGAGTGGCGGCGATGGTGTTTTCGAGGAAGAGCCGCGTCGAGGCTGCGATGGGCTAGTCGGGCGGCTGGGATATTGGCCGGTCGGTGACCAAGGACGGGCGACGCCAGGTGGCGAGCTGGCCATGATGGCTGATTGCTGGAGATGGGGAGAGTGGAGAGAGTGCAGGAGTAGCTCGATGCTGTGAGCGCACGATGATATAGTGGTCGGGGTCGACGTCGATGGGGCAGGAGAAGAAGCAAGGGAATTTGACGGGTGAGTAGCCGAGAGGGAGAGTCGAGCGAGGTGGTCAGTGTTGACCGGGTGTAGCTGTGTGACTTCTTTTGCGATAGTCGTGGGTAAGGTGTCGTATATCGAGAAGCGAGATACAGACGCAAGTGGGGTGGAGTGGGGTGATGAGAAAGATGTTGGAGGCGGAGAATAAAATACTCGAGAGAAGGAGTCGAGCGGATACAATGTGCATGGAGGAGCCAGGAGCTGGCGTCGGTGAATGGTCGTGGTGGTGTGATGCTAATGCATGTACGGCAGCCGAATGGAGGAAGGCATCGAGGCATGGTGGTGGAGAGCGGCTGCGCAGGTAGATAGCTGCCTGATCGTTGATGCCTGATGCCTGATACCTGAGGCGAGGCGCATCGGCAGATACGATGGATGCCGGGACTGGGCATTGGCGGATCTCGCGTCGCTCGTGTCATGGTGCAGATGCCCAGAAGCGGCGTGCGGCGGTGACGATGTGTCGCCTTCTGCATGGTAGTGTGAGGCTAGGGCCGGGCCAGCCAGCCGCTAGCGTGCCAGGCCATCCGAAGGGCGGCCCCGTCGCGCCGCCATAGGCCATAGATCCGAGGCGAGAAACAACAAACGCGACGGGCGTGAGCGACGAGAAACAAGGGCTCGACCATCATCGGCAAGTTCAGGACGGGCCCAGGATTTTCTGATCAAGGCTGAGGACCTAGCCATTTTGGCAGAACCGCAGACCAGCTGCATGCCTGACGAGCGCCGCGGATCCTTTCTGGCCACTGGCCACTGGTCGCCGACAGCCTCGTGCGCACTACGGCGAACGGGGTCTTGACAGCCGGCGCAAGCGTCCCAGTAGGCCCGTGGCAGGGTTCGGGCGTGCTGAGCAATCGCCTGCAGGAGCTGCAAAGCCGCAGTGCGCGCAGAGCCGATGCCCCGTCACGCATTTCAGCCATGCAGCTAGGTGGCCAGGTGGTCCGCCATGCGCCCCAAACCGGATGCAAAGCACGGTGCGCAAGGCGGGGCCCAGGTCGCCAGGTCGAGCTGTGCAGTCCACACTGACCGTCGAAGCAGGACCGCCGGACACAGGTACACATACACAGGGCGCATGAGTCGCAGGATCGCAGGGCAGGACGGCAGAGGGCGAAGAGGTTAGGTAGGGTGTGTCACGGGAGACGCAGACGTAGGTGGCACAAGTGGCAGGATGGCAGGACGGAGGTGGCAGGGCCGAAAACTGGGGCCGGGGCGCACGGGGGCGCAAAGTGCTGCGCATCTGGCGTACAGCGCTGAATTACCGACGCACAATCGTCGCTCGGGCCACCACACCTACCCGAATGCTGACGATGCTGTCGCTACAGCTGACCGTGGTGGCCAACAAGTGCCTCCCTGAACCTCCGTACCTCCTCCTGAGGCATGTGCATGATAGCGTACCGGCATTCCGGAGTAGCTCCTGACGGGGGGCCGCCAAGCATGTTGCGCCTCGACAGCGACGCACCTAGCACCTCAGTGGCCGAGACGGTGGCCAAAAGCCAAGCTTCGATATGACCACATGACCAGCTGGAATCCGACTCGATACGTCCAAGCGCCGAGAGCCTGGTGCAATATCGTCGTCAGCTCAGCAGACTGCTCAGGCTTTCCACCTTCGCGCTCTCCGCTACATTCGTTTGATTGACGGGACCCTCGAATCTCACGGCCCTGGCGCCTCTGGACAGACTTGAGCGATGCATTAGCACCCTGCCTCGTGTTGACAGATCCGACGCATTCCAAAGCACCCTCAATCACCCGATCCCGCATTCTCTATCGTCACGATTTGCCGCTTTGCGCAATGTGTTGCCCTCTTTGCATTAGGATGTCTGGGTTGCCCCTTGCGGCTCCGCCTATTCAAACCCTCGTGGCCTTCTAGCCATTGTTTGCCTCCGCATTGCCCTTCGATCATTGACAAGAGCACTAATGGGAGTTGTTGTCGGGCTAGACAGCTGTTCAGAGCTATCTGTTGATTAGCGCAGGGCGAGACTGTCGAACTGGTTAGATCCATTCAGATCTGCGTGTCGAACGGCCATGCGGTCAGTCGGTCGGACGACCATTAGGTGCAAGCGGGTCTTTATCAGCACCGCATTGCGGAAGATCGACTGCGAGCGGCAATAAAGAGCCTTCTGCGAGTGACCGATCCTGCTGAAACACCGTAGTGTGAGCGCTAGCACTGTTCCTTGTAGTGCGGTAGGCCCTAATACCATCACGCTCAGTGGTGCGGGTCAGTCAGTCACTCAGTCATCAATTATCAGTGAGTGAGTCAGCCCAGCACGAGTCAATTGCGCCCATCCAAGCAGGGCAAGATTCGAGAGTCTGGGCCCAAGAGACGAACGCCCTACGCCAAGCGCCATGCACCCTGCGCCACCGGCATCATTCTGCGTTAGAGCGGCCAGTGCTGACAACGGTCGCAGCTGAGTGCAGTTGCCAAGCGCATTGAAGCTGGCGTGTGTGCATGTGTGCCCGTCGCCTCTTCACGCCCCTTCATGCTCGTCAGCAAGCACCGGGCCCCGCTTTCGCATGTGTGTGCAAGGTCAAGCTCGTCGATCTGCAATTTGATCAAAGGAGCTTTCGAGTTAGCTCCCGATCGACGAAGCGACGCAACCGACAGGCTCCCGGGCGTCACTGCCGCGTGCTGGTTAGCAGACAGGGTCGGTGGGTTGGTTGCAGCTCGCCGTCGCGCCGTTGCAGGGTACAAGCGGGCAACTTGGGCTGAGGGCGGCGGGCATTGATGGTTTGAGTGTCTTCACTCTGGCTGAGACCGGCGATCTCCAGCTTGCCTTGGGACTGGCCACGCCCGATCACGACCGATGGTGATGGCTGCTAGAAGCGGTCTGTCGCCATATCGCTGGGTTCGCTGGTACGCTTGGTTCTGCGGACCGTGACAGCCCTAACCCCACACTACGGCAGGTGCACGAGCTGTGCGGGATGCGCACCGTCCACGTCTCGACGGACATTGTCGTGTTCAGCAATTTGGTCCCATCTCCTGGCCGTTTTCCCCACAGACAGAAAGGGTCGCGGGATGGGGGAGCGGGCGTGAGCGTATCCGTTATGCGCCCGCGCGTAGGTGGCGTCGACGCGCGGCCGCCGTCCCTTGTGCTCCCCGACATGCAGCAGCCTAGTGCCCTCCCCCCGAAGGACGGTGCCAGTTGCAGCACTCCCCCGACTCCACCTCCCCCGTCCGAGTACCCCGCATTCGTCCGGACTTGACTCCACTTTGTTTGACAGCCATCGCTCGTCCCTTTGACGCAGCATCGCCCTGCTCGGTACAGGCTGCAACATGGGCGCCCAGCTCCAATGCGTAATACCCTTTCACGCCTCAAAAGCGATCGAATGCCATCACTAGGTCAGTCGCTGTCCGCTGCAGGGAAGCAGCCGAGACAATCTCGTCAGTCGCTCAATCGACCCGGCGTCGTCCTGAGGATGCTGCTGGCGGCTGATTCTCTGGAGATCCGTCCTGATAACCGATTGATTGCATTCTGCGTCTTTTTACCCTTCAGAGCTTCATCTACTCACCACAACCCTCGAGATTGCTGGGTCTGGAACTGGGCCACCTGTATTCTGGCGTGGTTTGCATACCGCGGCATGCAACGATATGTCCTTACAGGAACTTGTTGGACTTGAGCCACTGCGACGAGTTAGCCTGATACTGATGGAACACGCTGTATGTTCTCAAGAAGCCGAGACCAGTTTCAAGGTGCTTGCAGTGCATTGCGCTGCAGCGACATCGGCCGAGGTGGCACAAGCCGTTGCAGCATGGCATTGCCACGCTCGACCTCGACCACAAACCCCAGATACGGGCAGCCCGCTTCTGACACAATAGTGCCTTCGCTTCCGGGCGGTATTGATAGGGTTTCCGGAAACTCACCTGCTCGACATCCTGCTGATCACGCTCGAGCCAGTCGGAAGCAGCCTGGAGCGTGTCGTAGACTTGGTGGACCGAGAGCTTGTAGCGTGAGATGTCTTCTTCGTTAGTATCACGACATTCATGCTCGCCCATCTCAATGCACTCACCCCGGCCGTCGAAGAACGCCTTGATCTTCGCAAGGTCCTCCTTGGAAGTGAGCGAGCCGAAGGCACCCTTGATAAGGTGCGCGATACCGAAGGAGGCCGAGAACTCCTTGTCAAACTATGCGGTCAGTCCCGTTGCTTTGCGGAAAATCACTGCTGTTTGGGTCTTCGACGATGGGAATGACAGCGGTTGGGCCGTGCAGCGCAACCCCCTTAGCCATCCCGCACTGCCTGCCAAGGGAAACTCACCCGGTCAAAGTTCTTGATGAAGTAGTCGCCGATCTGACGACGGGCCTCGCGGTTGGACGCCAGCGCGAAGAAGGCGATGTAGTAGTCCTGGCTCTTGAGCGATCCATCGGTGAACATCGCGAAGGTGCGGTCGATGAGCTTCTGGTCCTTGGGCACGCCGAGAGCGAACAGGGCATCGACCTTGGTGTGGGGCGTGGGGGGCTTGTCGTACACGGCGCGGATCTTGTTGTACTCGGTCTCGCCGCCGTGCTTGACGGCAACAGTGTAGGTAACACGCTGGAGGTCGGGAGGAATGCGCGAGTCGTCGTTCTTCTCGAGGAAGGGCTGGAAGCGAGACTTAAGCTCAGCCAGAACGTCCGGGTCTTCGGCACTGGCGCACGTAGAGATGGCGAGCGTGCGGAGCTCCTTGACGTCGGGGGCGTCGCCATCCTTGTGGTCATAGCCGAGGCGGTCAACGACGGGGCGGAACACCTTGATGCGGAGCTTGTTGATGGCGTCACGAACTTCCTTCGGCTGCTCCCACCAGGTGGCGGTGAGCTTGCCGAGGGCAAGGTTGATCTGGTCGAGGGGCAGGTACTCCTTCTCAGTCTCAGCGAGCTCGTTGATGAGGTTGAGCGAGCCCGAAGTCTTGGCGTAACCGGCGCGGGCGATGGTGGCAGCGTCACCAATGAGGCCAACACGGTCCTCGACGGAGAAGGACTGCGCCTGCTTGCCGAGCTTGGCAAGACGCTCAGGGGTGTACTTGACACGATACACACCGATCGAGTCGCCGTTGAGCTTGAACGCATCGGAGCCCTTCAGGTCGTATGTGGTGGAGCGGCCCTCGAGGAAAGCCTTGGCATCGGTGGTGATCTTTCCATCGGAGCTGACAGTCTTGACCTGGAGGGGCACCCACCAAAGGGTCTCATCCTCCTCGGGCTTGACGTCGCCGGTAGAGAGGAAGCGGTTCTGGGTGAGCTTGATGGTGCCGTCCCCGGGCTCCTCAACGGAAATGACGGGGAAGCCGACCTTCAGAGTCCAGTTGGCCATGACCTTGGACACATCCATGCCCGAGGCCTCGGAGATGCCGGCCCAGAGGTCCGACGTGACGGCGTTGGAGTACAGGTGCTTCTTCAGATAGATGGAGACACCCTTGAGGAAGGTCTCCTCACCCACGACCGACGAAAGCATGCGGAGGACCGAAGCACCCTTCGAGTAAGAGATGGAGTCGAAGATCTGGTTGATCTGGTTCGCATCGGGGCAGTCGACCTCGATGGGGTGCGAAGAGCGCTGAGAGTCAAGGCCAAGGGCGCTCACAAGGTGTCCGCCGACGAACTCCTGCCTGACCTTCCACTCGGGCCAGATCCTGTCGGGGATGACGAGCTCTCCCATAAGGGTGGCGAAGGCCTCGTTCAGCCACAAGTTGTCCCACCAAGCCATGGTCCTGTCAAGTCAGCATGTCTGAAGGCCGAGGTTGGCATTCTCTTGGCTACTGGGACATCATGTCGTTACGCTCATGCGCAATCGGGTGACCGCTCGTCCAAAGACTGCACGATAAACGTGTCGTTGACAATCCGAGCTAGGAAATACTCACACGATGTCACCGAACCACATGTGGGCGAGCTCGTGGCACTGGACGGTAGCCACACGCTTCTTGGCGGAAAGGGAAGACTTCTTCTCGTCATAGAGGTAAGCAGTGGTACGACCGGTGATGAGGCCCCAGTTCTCCATCGCGCCGGCGTCAAAGTCATGGGCGACAAGGGTGTCGAGCTTGGGCAGCGGGTAAGGAATGTCGAAGACCTCCTCGTAAATGGGAAGAGCCCACTTCTTGATGTCCAGACCAAACTGGGCCTGGCCGATCTCGTTGGGGGTAGTGTAGATTCGGAGGGGCACAGTCTTGCCGGTAAGCTTCGACTTGAACTCGCTCTCGAGGTGGGCGAACTCGCCACAGGCAAAAGCAACGAGGTAGGTAGAGACGAGGGGCGTGGTCTCGAATTTGGTGATCTGCCAGTTGTCGGTGGTCTTGCCGCCTTCGGTCTTGCCCTCAGTTTTGCCCTCAGTCTTGCCCTCAGTCTTTCCCTCGGTCTTTCCCTCAGTCTTCTGCTTGGGAAGGCCCTCAGTCTTGCCCTCCGTCTTGCCCTCCGTCTTGCCCTCCGTCTTGCCCTCCGTCTTGCCCTCCGTCTTGCCCTCCGTCTTGCCCTCAGTCTTGCCCTCAGTCTTACCCTCAGTCTTGCCAAGAGCGTACGTGTTGGTGAGGAGCGAGCCGATCTCGTAGCCATCCTTGAGGGGAGACTCCGGAGTGACGTTGGATGCGGGCTTCCAAGGCTTGGTCGAAACAGCAGGCATGTTGGCAAGCACCGTGTTGCCCTCCTTGGCGATCATGGAGATCGTGAACTTGGACTTGAGCAGGGGCTCGTCCCAAGAAGGGAATGCACGACGAGCAGCGGTGGGCTCGAACTGAGTAAGGGCGTAGCTTATCGTCAGCACGCATTCGTCCATACTGCACTCACAGAGGCTTCTTGCCATTGGCGTCGGCGTCGCCCTCGGATTTGTAGTAGCCCATCATGTTGTCACCAAGTTCAGCCTCCCAACGAAGGAACAGCTTGGCCTTGGAGCCAGCGGTCAGGCCACCACCGGGCAGGGACGAGACGTCAACCTTGCCTCGCTCCTGGTCCTTATCAATGGTGAGAGCCGAGGTGGGAATCTGGAGAGAGGTCGCCGTCTTCTGGTCCAAGCTCTTGATAGCGATGTTCGTCACCTTCAGGTCCGGGTTGAGGTTGAAAACAATCTGCTTCGTGTCCTCCTTGACATCGAGGTCGATCATGGCCTCACCGAGGAACGAGGGAGGCTTCGACTCGAGGTCGGTCTTGAAGGCGAGCTCATAATGAGTCGGGACGACGTTCGTCGGAAGACGGTACTCATCGGACTGAGTGGAAGAGGCGGCGCCTCCAGAGACTGCGGACGACATGCCGTTCACTGAGTCGATGCGACAGCAAAGGCAAAGAGTTCGACGAAGAGACGGGACGCGACGATGCTGTGGGGAGCAACGGCGGGTTCCAGTGGCGATTTGAGTCTGTCTAAGACTGACTGTGCTCTGCGGACACCGTCAGTCATCGCTGCGCCTTGCATTCGCGCCCTTCATTCGTGCGGGTGTGGGAAAGTGCCTCGACCCGACCCTACTCACTAGATTTGCTCGAGGTGGCAGAGACGACGAGCGACGAAGTGGTAACTGTCGAGATTGTGTTCGCCAGAGCCTGGAGAAAGCGAGCATAAGAAAAGGGGAGGAGAACCGGATCGTATCACCGGATCTGTGGTACAGTCACTATCACGACACTCTAGCTGGACCTCACGTTCGCCGGGCGGCAGATTCAGGGCGCGACGATGATGCATTTGGACACCGCCCGCACGGTAGTTGGCAGTCACGTGCGGACCTGTCTGGCAATTTAGGTTAGGCAGCCGGCCAGCCGGCTCCGAATATCCAACTCGGTCATCTCATCGCACCAATCAGTCGACATTTCAGTGCGTTGTGGCATGCTCCGACCGCGCATTGCCATGCGGTCAATTCTACTAGTTCTAGTCTACAACATGTTTGCACCGCTACCGGCTCGGACGCCGTTCATCACCAAGGGGTAGTAAATCGAGGTGCAAGCCACCCCACGCGCACGCCTAATCCCAGTCTTCAATGTCATCGTCCTCCAGCCAACCCAGCTCTTCCTGGTCGGCGCGATCGGGGGCGGCAACGGCCTCCTCCGTGTCCCAACCCTGACGGTCAGGAACGACGCCCATCCCATCTTCGCCAGCAATCATCTGTGCGTGGCCCAAATCAGCGGCATCCGGTCCGGATGTCTCTGTTAGCTCCTCAGAGGGCATAGTGTTTGTCGTAGTTACGTAAGGCGGCATCGCTAGCGGCCGGACCGAGATAGGAAGTAGCGGATCTGCAGGACGCGGTCAGCGACCACAAAGCACAAAATGGATACGACGCACCGTTGGTCAAGCTTTGTATCTTCACCGCCATCGGAACCAGCTCTGTAGCAAGGACCGCTCTTGATGCCATGCCTCCCCAAGTTGCTCCACCACTGACCTCATCGCACGATCGATCATGTAGATGAACTACGGCCTTCCGAGCCATATACCCAGCAGCCACGTCCAGCAGAGCGTTGTTGTCACGCTCAGAGCGGAAGCTCTCGAAGAACTGAGGCTTGGTCACTTTTCGATTGGAACCTCTGCGAGAAAGTCAGATATGTACGCATCCACGGCACGCACCTTGTCACGGGTGATGGCAACCCCATCAGTGCGCCTCTCACGTATAAGTGCAACGCATACGCAATCGCAGTAGGACTCGATTGCCACTGCCGCTTGTTAGCGCTTCGCAGGCCACGTTACTCACGATATCGTCGTCCGTGCGCAAGAGATCGGCAGCCCCGAACTCATCGAGGACGGCGCTCACCTCCTCGATTCCGTCACAGAACTTGGGAGCGTTCGTGTGCAGCCAAAGCGCAAAAGTCGACGCATCAACAGGTATCGTTGGTAGGAACAGCTGTCATCAGTCATGGGCCATCGTGCAATATTCACCTCCATCTGCACCAGCGACTTGCTTCGTTGGAACTCTCTGAGATGACGAGGAAGGGGCAGGTCTTTCGGCAGCTTCTCGATCACCGCTAAGGCTTCCCTGTCCTCCTTATCGTCGGTGGGATCAGCGAGACCTTTCAGTCAGCTCTCTCGCAAAGTCAGTGGCACATGCGCTTGTTGTAAAGGACCTTCCCAAGGGCGTGGAACAAGTTAAGGGATTGCTCTCGCAGAGCGATGGCTTCCAGTCTTGAGTCAGTCTCGTCGCCCGCACAGAAAGCGGCACTCACGCTGAGCGAATTTCATCGCTCACGTCCACCTTCGCCCCTCTCCCTCCTCGACTACCGCGGCCAGTCGCTTTTGTTCGAGAGGTGTCAGTTCTGCGCTTCTTCGTAACGGTCTTGAGGGACTCTCCGGAAGAAAGCATCTGCAGCGAGTTTATGGCGCTGCGCAGATCCCCACTGGACTGCGCAATCAGCTGGATTGCTCCACTAGGGGGTCGCAGCGCGGGATCTGGAATGGCAAGGGAAACAACCCGATTCAGAGCTTTGTTGATGAACGTGGGAGCCAATGGACGAAAGCTTGCGTCAGCAGGACTGTCATCATTGAGAGCTCACTTGATCTCGGCGCTCCATGGTCCATCGAGGACCTCGCGTCCTACCACGTCGACGGTGGTCTCGCTGCCGCCGCTGTCTCTGTCCATCCAGCTTGCCTCGGCTTTGCCGCTGCTACCGGCATCGCTGTGGATGATAATGAGCGGGCAGCTATTTGAGCTATAGTTCTTGCAGAAAGCAGCCAGTGCCTGATGGAAAGCCAACCGTGTAGGAATGTGACTGATGTTTGGGAGTGCTGTCATCAAGAGGGCTCGCGGGCGAGTCTTCGAGGACCCAGCAGTGCTGAGAGACGGGTACGCATTCCGCGAAAGCCACATAGCAACCTTCCCGATACCGGACTCATGTTCTGTCATAAGTCTCCAAGCACGAAAACTCACTCACCGAATCCACTCCCAAGGCCACGTTCCTCGATACTTTCACTCCATTCCATCAGGTCGATGCCTAGCTCATGGGCCACAACACGCACTGTCGTGGTCTTGCCGATGCCTGCAGGCCCAGTCACAAGTAGTATCCGCTGTGGTGAGCAATACGAGGGGTGCTCGACCCACCCTATACTTTCGTAGCTTATCTCTCGATGCCTGTGACACTGTGGAGTTCTTGGGTCCGACAGCTTCTGGCACTCCGTGTACCGCTTCATACATCCATTCCGATACCTTGGTGACTCGAGTCTTCCCTGGCGCAAGATCTGACTGAGTTGAGTTAGCAGAATGCACGGGATTGGCTCGGACGCACGATGCGGGTCGGAGCATAGATGTCTGTCCAAAGACCGCCGGCTGATGCAACAAAGCTGCTCGCTGATTTGGATGTTAGCGTCCGCTTTGACTGCAAAGACGTACAGGCCACATCGCGTTTCTTTGGAGAAACCTCGACCGCGTCTTCTTCATCGCTGTCGATTATCTCGATCGCGTCCAAGGCTTGCGGTGCAGCCTTCCCCTTCCCCTTCCCTCTCCCTGACACAGGCTTGGATCGTGTATCCCTTTCAGCAGGAGGTGGAGGTGGTGGCATGAGCTTGCTGTCATCGTCACTATCATTGGCTGTTGTCTCTTCTGATAGTCGGCGTCGGGGGCCAGTCTGCGATATAGAGGAAGCTCTCGGGGGTAACCTCTCGAAGTTGAGTGTTGGCTGAAACTGATCCAGTCAGCCGGCGATGACGCTAGTATGCACAGCGATATACTCACCGAGCTAAGAGAACTGAGCTTCCTCTTAGAGGCGGTTTCCTTTCCCCTCTTGGCTGGGGGCATGGGCGACTCTTTATCTGCATTGAGCAGTTTTCGAAGCTCCGAGAGTGAAGAGAGCTGAGAGGGCGCGCAGTCACAGAATCACAATAACACAGGAACTTCCTATCTCAGCAGCCCAGAATGCGGGGTAAAGATCGGGCGGGACTTTTTCCCCACATTTGCGTCAGACGCGTCATTCATGTGCCGCTGCTGCGTACTTAGAGCCTTGCAACATCGCACCTTACGCTATCGGTTACTCTGGACGAAGGACAGGCGGCGCGCGATGGTGAGGCCGACGAAGTCTGGGTAAAGCTCACCAAACAGTCGGCTCTATTCAACTTCCAATCACTGCTCTTTCTGGTGATCCTCTTCATCTGCACATGCACCTACATTCGAGCATTGGCCCCAGGCCTCGTGGACCGCAACCGTGAAGGGTGAGTACCTACTACAAAGCGGGACTGACATTGAAGATTCCTCGGCTTGTTCTTCAAGAGCGCGCGGATAGGCGAGCGCCTTTCTCCTTACGTCTCCCTTGCCTGTATCATTATGGCGGTGACGATGTGAGGGCACCCGCTTACCTCAAGCACTCCGCCCCCATCGTATGCGCTTTAAATATTGACATGTCATAGACTCAACCTAATCCGCAACATCTGCTAATAGTCCATGGGACCAGCGGCAACTGACAGCGAGCCTAATCTCCAGAGACTACATAGGGGCAACGCGACTGCTGGAATGTACCAACGTCGTCGACTTCACAGTGTAGCCGATAGCAAACGGACTGTGAGTGACAAGCTATGAAACGTTCCACCAAGCTCGACGTCCATCGACGTTTCGTGCCCTTCCGCGCGTTCTTCCTGTTTTTCGGCCTTAAGACCCTCGATCGTCCTCTGAGAAGCGTACGGCTTCCTGGTACAGTCCTGGCACCAACTGGACATCTCGAGCGCAAGGCGGATCACGGGGATGTTCTGAGCTCCCATCATATCGTTCTCTCGTACCATCTCGTGGTGAGTCTCGATAACGTAGTTACACCTGCATTCACAGCGGTCGGAAGTGCTCGTCTCGTTCGGGAAAGCCAGATGGCACTGCTGATGGCTGCTGTCAAGGGTATCTTGCGCGACGGCGACAACAACCGAAGTCAGCTGTTAGCTTCGCGAAGGCCTCAGAAATGGGGGAGTGGCTGTCAGGCATAGAGGAGCGCTGAGTTTAATCATTGCGTTGAACTGGGTCGCTCATGAGCCATGAACCGCGCGGTTGTGATCGGGGAGGCGCATAACGCCCTCTGTCGCCATTGTCATGGACTTTCTTGAGGTTGGAAGTACATGTCCAGTGGAGGCAGTGCCGAATCAATGGCGCGCTCGGCTCGATTCTGCCGCTGGGTGACAAGAGGTTGTTCAATGCGGCAACATCCCCTACATCCTCGCCATACCACTCTTCCGCCAAAGCTTTGCGCTGTCCTGCGCGCCCTGCAGTCAGAACGATCGTTCGTCGGGGCGCGGGGGCGTCCGCGGAGCTCCGATGCCGACATAAGAACATCTTCGCTAGTATATCGGTTAGTATAATCGCCTCTCAGGAAGAGAGAAGCCTCCAAAGGTGTTCGCGATAGAGCAGGGTTCGACTCCCTGGCGGAGAATTGAGTGTTCTGCACACCCTTTTTACGTCTGAGGAGTGTCACTACGCCGTGCTTAGATGTCGCTGCCGGCGCGCCATGATCGTGCTTCTCGACAGACCTCACGTCTGTGCCTATCATCGGCAAAGCTCATTGTTCTTAGCTCACCGCTGGCTACACTGCGTCATAAAGCCGCGTGTCTCGCCGTAGACAAATCTCCATTCATGCATGCATTACAAGAAAACGTCGTTGGTGGATGAGCAAAAGAGAGCTGAAGTGCCATCCATACTGGCACCTACATCACGAGGTGGATCTGCCTCCGCGCTTCCACCTCCACTTTACTAACATGTGCGGCGACCGACGGTTACATCCACCATTCACCCTTCGGCCCAGTCGGTCTACTCCATAGCGGCCCAAAGATGGAGGATCGCAAAGCTTCCACCTCTGGAGCATTCGATCGCTCTTCTGATGTGGCCAAGCTATCGACTGCTTTGGAACAATGGGAGTCTGGAGGGCGCGACACCATGTGAGTGCAGCCGCTCTCAATTCCGAACAACCAACTGACGACCCAGAATTGGTGTCCTGCTCGAGCAGATCGAGGCGGCGACAGCTGATCCTCTGAAACAGTTGAACTTGTTGAACAGTGTTCTTACGCTGATGCGATCGTCACTGGCGGCGGATGTGCTTCTGAGCCTTTTCAAAGACATTTGTTCGAGACTCAACGAGAACGATGGACCGGGAGCGGAGGCATTGGGTTCGACGCTCATAGATGCCATCGACGAGGTCATTCTGGCGGAAAACGACGTTAAAGACCGTCAAGCTGAGGGATTCGACCCCAATGTTCTCGATCGCGCTCTCACTTTGCAAAAGGAGCTCACAGTGAGTTCAAAGCCGAGTGCATGGCGCTGATGCGAAGGTCACGCAGACTGTGCCGCAACACATTGTTAATCTGGTCTCGTCTGTCGAGAACCTTTCCCCGTTGGGCCTGCACCCTACGCCCCGAGATGCCCAACAACTGCATCGCGGATACATCAAACTTCAGACGTCAACTTATTTCAAGCAGCGGACCTCAAATCTCTTACGGGAAGCTTCTGAAGGCTTTTCGCATCTGATTGTTCTTCTGACTGGTCCTCTCGTCTTCTCAAAATCCGCCAAAAGTTCGGATGAGGATATCCGACGACGCGCGGAGGATGTCTGGATGCGCATTCAGCTCATCATCGGGACGTTTGGCCTTGCGCCAGTCCGCGTTCTCGACCTCATCATTGAGATCGCCAGCTGTCATGTCCCAACGACTTGGCGATTCTTCCGTCATCTCATCGCACATTTTTCGCGGAACGGCCCTCGACCGCTTCCACGCTACGACACCGAGGAGGAGCGAATAACGCATGCCCTGGACGTGCAGCCCGACGACGATAGCACGATCGCTAAAACTCTCGGCTTCCGCTACATCTTCTATCAGAACACCGACAATGGAGCCACACCAGTCGGATTGTTGGTTCTCACAGCCTTGTTGATCAAGGAGGGACTGGTCAAGCCCGGTCACTTGCTACAAAAGCTTAGCCCGGATGAGAACGGCATGGAGGACATCCTCTCACGATACAAAAGCGCCATGAACACTCGGTCAGGACCGAGCAATGCCCTTGCCAACTCTGTTCTCGTCGATGATGATGCTCCTGAGGGAGGCGAGAGCACGACGGAGGAGGTAACCGAGCCTCCAAAGCCCAAAGCCGAGCAGAAGATTCAGCTGCTGCGTGCTCTTTTGGCTATTGGAGAATCGAACATGTCACTTTATCTTTTGGCCAAATATCCTTGGACAGTGGTCGCGAATCCAGCCCTCGGTCAGCTAATCATCCGCAATGTCGACTACTGTGTGACACCACTGTATCGAAGAACCTTCCGCGGTCCGGGATACGTGGAGATGGATGACCACAGACCGGAAGAAGTGGTGCAAACGCTAGCCACACCAGTTCCGCCCTCGACCATCAACAAAGAATTCGAATTCTTCTACCCTTCCTGGATGGACGAACTGGAGCAGTGGTCGGAGATTGACGACATCCATCTGCGTGGCGAGCGCTGGCTCATTCTTCTCCAAGGCTTGGGCGGAAGAAATTCGTCCCTCATGATCAAGATCATCCGCTTGATGAAACGTCAACTCGCCGACAAGCTGACGGACAAGGTGAAGAGTGCTCTGGCGGAAGGGAAGACGGAGAGGGACGTGAAGGGACTCAAGCTCACGTTGGCGGACATCATGCCCTGGACAGGCATCCTGAGGAAGGTAATCCTTCCGGCCCTGTCCGTGGCTGATGCTGCAAGTGGAGCTTTCGACGCGGAGTTGCATGAGCTTTTCGAGCTTTTGGACTGGGATCTGCTCTGCAGTCTCTTCGGAGAATGGCGAGATTCGACGACCAACGCCCGCGACCGCAACAATCTTCCCCTCGCAGTGCATGCAGCCGCTCAGGCTCAGCGAGAAGTGAAGGGAGCCATGCGGAGAATCACAGCAGCGGCGGCGAACCCCTCTGGGCCACCAGTCCCAGCATCGCAAGCCGCCGAGCGTGGCCCCGCGCGAGCTCTCGCTGGTATTGCTCATTCTAACCCGCTTGCGTTCTGGACTACTGCGAACAGCCAGACGATGTCATACGGCTCGGTGGGCAATATTGGAGAGCACATGGTGGAAGTCGGCCGGTATACGAATATGCTCTCCAAGGACATTGCCGTCTTCAGTTGGGTCGACACCTTGGGCAACGTCTCCCAATTATCTGGAAAGTCTGTCGATTATCTTGCCACCTTCGTTGGTCTGGTCAACCGGCGGTATGCCTTTCCCTTGGACCCCATTCTTCAGATGATCGCGACTCAGCTGAAGTTCACCGACATGGCAGCCTTTACGGTCCTCGAAAAGCTCATGAACGGCATGACTGGGGAAGACACTGTCGAGGAATTCGCCATATCCAACGAGCAATTGGAAGCTTATGCTGCTGGACCCGAGATGCTGCGTGAGGCGTTCTTTGCGACCGAGAATACTCGAGGCTCTCGGAAGCCCCTGCGATCCCATGAGCTTCTGGACCAGGTGAAGAAGAGCGGACCACGATTTGTCGAAGCTCTCCGATCTACGGGTCTGGCGGTGCCCATTCTGATCGGTCTCGCATACACGGCAGCCGAGGCGCCGTTCCTCGACCCCGACGCTCCTCTCCTTACCATCCAGGGCCAGCGTGACTACACTCGCAACATCTTTATTCGCTTCTGCATGTATGTCTCGGAGATCCTCACCCCAAAGGAACGTGTCGACTTGATCCCCACGTTCACTGAGCTGTCTGAAGAGATCGGCATCGAGCCTCAGATGGCGTGGATGATCTTACGACCCAAACTGGCAGCGCAAGAGGGAACGGAGTCGTCGGGTGAAGGAATGGATGTGGATGGTCAGTCTGAATGGTGGCCCCCTCATCTGACCGGTACTATTCGCGAGCTGGAAATTCTACCTGGATACCGAGCTGTCAAGGACGTTTTGGGAATGTGAGTTTGAACGGTAAAGACACTGCTAATACCAGCCCGTTCATCGTCCGATTCAACAGCTTAGCTGTCAACGACATCGCGTGCTCGTCAGCTCAGTACGACCAAGCAAGCGCTAGAATAGCCAAGCTCCTCCGTGAGGTCTCCAAGACTTCCACTGAGGCCAAACGACTTCGAGCTCGTGACGACTTGCTTCGTAAGGAGAAGTCTGCAATGGAGAAGCACGTCCAGACAGTGCGCACCCGGCTGCAGGAAGAATGCAAGAACTGGTTCAGCTCTGATGTGGATCAACAGCGAGAAGGCCTGATTGCTCGACAGCTGCACGACCATTGCTTCTACAACCGCGCCGTCAACTCGCCTGCCGATGCCATGTTCGTCGCTCGCTTCATTCGCCTTGCGCATGACTTTGGTACACCCGGATTCTCCGCCGCTTTGGCCTACTCGCACTTCTTCTCTACCGGTTTATCAACGCGCATCTACACTTGCACAGAAAACGAAGCCCGCAATCTTGGTCGGTGCTTATACCTCATGCTTGTCGATCTTGACGCTTGGTACCTCAGTGAGCGCAAGTACAACGAGGAAGCTCTGGGCACTACGGACGGTTCTGAGGCCACGCTGCCAGGCATGCAGTATCGCACCAGAAGCGCGGACACGAAGAAGACGATGGACTATGACAGCTTCAAGAACTTTTATGCCAAGCTTCACAACAGCCTGTCAACCAACCTGAAGGCTTGTCTGGTTTCGAGCACCGAGTTCAGCCCGAAGAACGCCATCGTCATCGCCCTTCAGCTACTGCCCTTCTTCCCCATAATGGACACCAACGCACGAAGCATAGAGGAGTCGGTGCGCGATCTCGTGGATGGCAAACTGGAAAACAAGATCGGTCCTGAGCAAGTACCTGCCTTCAAGTCGTACCTCAACCAGCTTAAGACCCGTCAAGTCCAACGCCCTTGCGTTTCATACGCCGACTTCCATCCCAATGGCGCTAAGCAATTTGCTGTCAACCAGAAGCGCGCGCTCGCTGCCAAGCAGGCCGAGGAGAAGGCGGCCGCCGAGGCAGCGGCTGCGAAGGCTGCCGAAGAGAAGAGCGAAGCCAAGGCTGCACCTGAAGAGGAACAGACCGCCACTGCGTCTGCGGAGACCCCTGCATCTGCCCAAAGTGACGCCAAGGCCCTGCGAGAGAAACTCGAACGCACTCGCAGTGCGCGAGCAGCTGCGACAGAACCGAAAGCGGAGGAGGCTACCAAGTCTGCCCCAGGAGACGACAAGGGGCGCAGAGAGGAGGGCAGGAGCAATGGAGACGTTAAGGACGCCAAGGAGCAGGAGAAGACAACCATGCCACCTCCGGAAAAAACCGAGAAGCCCGTGGACGAGAAGTCGCTCGAAGACGAACGCAAGAGATCGAGGGCACGTCGCTTTGGCGGTCTCGTTGAACAGGCACCGACGTCGCCATTGGACCGCCCCAGTGGGTCGCGTGGTTCGACACCTGTCCCATCCCGTCCCCAGCGCAGTGGAACGGAAGACAGCAGGTTGAGCGACCGGAGCCGGCGTAGGGAGGATGATAAGGATAGAGGCGACCGCGGAAATGATCGAGACAGGCGTCGCGACGGTCGCGATGGCCGTGAAGCACGCGAGGAACGTGATGACCGTGACGATCGACGTGGCGAACGCGGACATCGTCGAGAGCGCGGTGATCGCAGCGAACGCAGCGATCGTAGTGACCGCAGTGACCGTGGAGATCGCAGCGACCGCGGCGACCGAGGCGAGCGCGGTGAGCGCAGCGAACGTGGAGAGCGACGTGGTCATGAAAAGAGGGAGCGCAGGGAAGAGCGGCGGGAAGAGCACGATCGACCTCCCAGGAGAGAGGAACCTCGCGAAGAGAGGCGAGAGGAGGGCAGTCGCCGGTCTCGGCGCAACTCTCCCGTTCGCGAGGCGCGCGATGGCCGCGACAGTCTGCCTGCAAAGCCCGTAACTCGCAGCCCTCGTCGCAACGAGCGGAGAGAGGAGCCCGTCCGTAACCCACGCGATACCTCACGGGAGTCTCGTGATCGGGAAGCTGCTCGCAACGAGCGAGAGCCGCCGGCTCGAGCGGATCGCAATGAGAACCCCCCTACGCCTCGAAGCGAGCGCGCCCCTCATGCCCCGCGCGGCGATACCCGTTCGTCCGATCGTCAGACATCACGCCAGTCGGAGAGAGACGCTCCACGCCAACCTGAAGCCACTCGTCCCCCGGAGCGTGACGCTCGCCCGACACCAGACCGCCCCGAGCGCGAGGCGCCGCGTGAGCTGCGCATTAGCTCTCGCGCGCGGGACACAAGCACTGCCGGCGGCTCGCTGGCCGCACGTATGGGCTTGGTCGCCGAGAATGGCTCGAACCCAGGAAGCCCGAATAGGAAACGGCCCTTCGATGAGGACGGCAAGGATTCGCCGGATCCCAAGCGGAAGCGAAATGAAGGTGGTGATGGTCGCGACCGAGAGAGGAGGGAGGAGAAGAGAGAGCCCCGCGAGCGAGGCGGCCGTCGACGGAGGGGAGAAGGAGGCAGCCGCATCTTGGCTGGTGCGATGAAGGCTGCCTCGGGCCACAATGATACCAGGCATTAGACTATGCATACCTGTTACTCTGCAACTAAACGGCTTGCCGTCTTGGATTTGAACCGGCACACCAGACACATGAGAGGAACCCCTGGTTCGGCTTGCAGAGAAATCCGGCATGTGGTCTTGCCCTGGACCGGACAGAATCGCGCAGAAAGAGATGACCAGTGAGTCAAGAGATGTGATGAAGCAGAGCTTGAGCAGCTGAAGTGCATGAAAATAAAGTAATGATACAAAGCTAGATATTTACAACTTGAAAGAACATCTGTCATGTCAGCGAGATTCACTTCGAATCCTGGAGAGAAGCTGTTGCCCTCAGTTGGCCGTTCTTAATGTACAGTCTATTCTTCAAGCCCGAAGGCAGGTCAAGAATTAGCATGGAAATGTAAATCATCAAAGGGCAGACGATATGCTTAGAATCCAGGCGGCAGAAAGCGAAGAACTTACCCCAGTAACTACTACGGACAGAAGGCCCTCCTGTCCCTTAAGATCCACACAGCCGTAAGCCGTCAGCCACCGGCCTCAGCCGCTTCTGGACTTGAACAGCCAAGAAAGACGACAGGCGGGGCGGGACGGCGCCAACGTGCAAGGTATTCCTGTCAAGTCAGCTTTACTGATCATCAAGGACGGTTTGCCGGCTCAGTGGGCACGAAAAAGGGTATGTGCGTGTCGAGTCCTCATTGCTGTGAAAGCACATAGGACTGGGGCGACAAAAGAACTCATCATCGCCGGCGTTGCTGGAGTTTACTCACAATGATGGGATGGACAAAGGACAAGAACAGCTGCAGCGAAATCTTATATCTGCCACCGACCGCACTGGTGCGAAACCTACCCGCACTCGCACCAGCTGAAGTTCGGATCCTCCAAGGTGGAGGCCAATTTAAACAACGCGTTTTCTTAATTTATCCGCCATCGTCACGTGACGTCTAGCCATCGATCTTTAATCAGGTCTGGTCGGGAAGGATGTCCGGTGCGGAGGAAGGCCACTTTCGTGGCGACGGCGAAGAACGCCATTTACTCGTTCTCCTGTTCCACCTCGCTCTCCTCTGTTTCTTTAAGCTGCCGTTAGCCAGTGCCAAGGATGTGGACTCACAATGTCAAGCACATCGCTGAGCTCCTCAAAGACGGCGTAGTCTCCGCAAAGATCCTCCAGCTCCTCTAAGCGATCGATGAGTCCCTCAGCCTTGATGCTCTTAACGTCCGCTGCACTGAAGCGTGTAGCAACGGCAATCATGTGGCCCATGTGACCATGTATATTGGTCTTGACGACCTTTCCGACCTCGCTCCTGTGGAGACAGATGCTCTTCAGGATCTTCCGCATGGTCTCAAGTGCGCTGCGTTTGGTCGCGAGAGGCGAATGCGCATGTGTTTGGTCGGCCATCGTCTTGAACATTTCCTCAATCTCTGCCGCGACCTCAAACCCGGCATCGAACTGCTGGGCGCCGGAATGGCGGTCGTACTTCTTGTTGATCGAATACCACGCGGACTTGGAGTAGTGGTCGAAGTCGTGCACTTGGGCGCGCTCTATGGCCTGCCTTGCTTCCGAGGCCCTGCGTATGGCAGAAAGGATGCGTTCATTACTCGATGCCGCGTCCAGGAGAACGACCTCCAGCTCGTCACGAGTCAGCTTCTGAACCAGCGCGCGCAGTTCGGCAGGTGTCGGGGCGACAGGTTGATCAGGCGAGCCCGCGTTGCTGGAATCGTCGAGACGCGCGCGCTTGAGCGGATTGCCAGTGGACACCGGTGACTGTGATGGCATCGCGAGAGCCTGGTGATAGAGGAAGAATCATCTCCGACAGCTAAGCAAGGGACGTCCAGTTACCCGTCGGCATATGCGCGCGTCACGTTGTGGACGCAGATCCCGAGTCTATACTTCGACAATGTCGCATGAAGGTCACGTGGACCAACTGACACACGCTCACTGTCGATGATGGAAATGGGCGGATCCCTATCGGAGTGTGATACTTGCCGTGAGTAGAGCCGCCAGGCGGGCATGTGCTGCCCAGTTAAGGCCTCCGTCTGGCTGCATAAAGAACAACAGTCAGTTGATGTGGGAGCAAAGGCTTGTCCGAAATCGGAACGTCGCCTCAGCCGTACGGAAGACTGCGCACGCTTCGGGATGTCTACGGCTGCGCAATTCTTTACAGAAAAACGATGCCCTTGATTGTGAAGCGCCCTGGAGACGCTGCTCCACTCCCTGGGCGCCCGTTGCGGCCTTAGATAGCGCAATCACTCGGGTCCCTTGTGGTCTGCTCGTCTTTCAACAGGAATGTGAGCCCATGTCCACTCCTATTGATTGAATCAAAGGCCCACACGCTGTCAATTGCGCAAAAGCGGACTCGTCTGCGCCCCTCCGATCAAGACGGACTGAGATGCCTCGGATTGCCAGCGTTGTCAGGTCCAGGGAGTAGTAGTCGAGTGCGCTCACGAGTTGCATTGTCCGTTTCAGATCACCTCGTTCGTGCGGCAAAACTCGACCTGCAGATGATCTCTTGTTTGTGTCTCTCAACATTCTGACCTCGTATTGCTATAAGAGAGATGGGATAATACTTGAAGATGTCATGACCTCCCCCAGCTCCTCTCCCCCTCCGTCCACTTACCGCACGATCTGACGCCTCAGACTCGACGGTCTTTCTCTGTTCCCTGTCACGACAACCCCTGCATCAGCTCCGGTTTCCGCTGTACGATCACCGTGACCCTCGAGATGCTAAGCCTGTTCGGAGCCATAACGCTGGCAACGCCCGTGCTGGGACACATGGCTCTGTGGCACCCTGCCATTTTTGGGTGAGTCTGATGGGCGATCACTCGGAGATCACTGACACAAACAGCTTTGAGGGCAAGAATGGTCCCCGCGGCGATAACTGGGATGCGCAGGACGTTGCAAACCCTCTCTTCAAACGCCCTAAGGACGGGCCAAACGGGTGGTGGTTCCACGGGAAGGTGGATGAACCACCTGTTGATGGCGAGTTCGTCGAGCTTGTGGCCGGAGGACATTTGAACACTGAAATATCTTGCGTGCGCCACTTCTCAACGTGGGGTAACACTATGCACGCCCCGTATGGGGAGCAGAAGATGGCGTGCGGCTCGCACGGCATGCGCCATACGCAGGACGCTCAGGACGCCAAGCAGCTCACGGACGTGAAGGGTTGTGCCATCGCCATCGGCTACGAGAGCGACCCCCGTAAGCTGAAGCCCAGCGAAATGGTAGTCATAAGCGTCGACTACCAGTGTCCGTGGTTTAAAGCTGCTCGCTTCCAAATTCCGGCCGGGTTGCCTCCTTGCCCTCCTGGGGGATGCCTGTGCACGTGGAACTGGATCCACAGCGCTTTCGGCGGTCAGGCCGAGATGATGCAAACCGGGTTCCGATGCAAAGTCGTCGGTAACACGGGCACGAAGGCTCTGCCTCGCAACCCCAGGGTTGCTCAGAAGTGCCCATACGATCGCAACAACTGTACAACGGGCGCCAGGACGCCCTTCGTGTGGTTCCAGGCCGAGGGAAACAATATTCACCAGGACTTCATCGACCCGCCGTACTATAATTGGGAGTACGGCTTTAAGAATGGCGCTCAGGACGACATTTTCACTGTTGACAAGGATAGGTATATCAACACCAAGTGGGCACCGATTCCATGGCACACCCTAGATCATCCCGTGCCGAAAGTCACCCCCGCCACCAAGGCAAACGTGCCTCCTGTCCAGCCAACGCTTAGGGTGACTCCCGCTCCGTTTGATTTCAAGCCCGGCGTCAGCCCTCCGCCCAATGGCCCGGCTACCCGCACCTGGACAGGTGAACAAGCTCAGCGCACGGCCGGCAAGAAGCAAAGGTCTTACGACTCGGCCAGCAATGCTGACTAGTCTAGGGAGTCACGGCCTCAGCAGAAGCGGGGCTGCCTTCACCCCCTTGGCATTCGCCGGGACGCTGTAGGTGCAGTCTTTGCGGACAGCCAGATGCTGGTCAAATGGCCCGTCCGTATCGCAGCAATCCCATAGCGTTGGATATGTGCAGAGTATGATACCGTTCCGTTCAGTCTCCATTATCGTCAGTAGATGTGAGCAAGCCAGCTGAAAGTTTAGGTGATACATACAACCTCAAGAGCGAGGGGGAAAGAGGGGAGATGAAGAGCCACTGCGGTCCACGGTCGGACGCACAGGGAAAAGCGGGGACATCGAACCCGAGGAAGCAGCTGCACCCTCCTCTTCCCGCGGTCGTGAAGGGAACAGCGGCGTTGCTGAGCGTCCACGCTCATTATCTCCTGCTCTTGCTGGGGATGAGGATGAGGCGGACCGTTCCTTCTCCTGTGGTCGAGACGGGAACAATGGGGATGTTGACCTGTCGTCCCTTCTTCGAGTCGGGAAAAGAGGCGATGCCGATCTCTCACGATTTGGGAATAGCGGCGACGCCGAACCACCACGGGTTGGGAACATGGGGGACTCTGCGTGACTTTGCGCATCGTAATCGCTTTCGCTCCCCTCAGATGCCCATAGATCATCAATGACCGGCTGCACTCGGCCGTACACGGGTGTCTCCTGGTCCTCTCTCCGCCAGTACCCTAGAAGGACACGGCCCTCCTCATCCTCAAGATCTTCGTCAGCAGACTCGAACTCCCAGCCGTCTTCTCTCTCGACTTCTACATCAGAGAACACCTCGTGCGATGCTCCCCAACGCTCGGGATCGATCACGCGACGAGGCATGCGCTTGATCGGTCGTCGTGCGACTCTCTCCTTTTGTCCACTGTTCAGCGGAGGTGGTAACGGGTGCGACGGGCGCATCGCAATGGGCCGGACAAGGTGCCCGTTCTCAAGCTTCCAAAACTTCCCGCGCGGCTCCGTAACCGGCCGCATGTCCTGGGCGTGCTTCCCTCCTGTCAGCACGATGGCGCGGCGCAGCCGCTTTCGCGCCCGCTTCGCCTCATCCTCCTTCGAAGACGATGCTGCCCCAGCGACGTTCTTCAGATCCCAGCGTGGCTTTGCCTCTGCCAGGCGCAACTGAGCACCGCGCCAGAGCGCGCCGGACATAATGTTAAGGCCTTGTTGTTAGCATGCCGACTCGCTTGCCACCACGTACATTTCCGCAACTGTGCCTGTGTGGTCTCAATGTTCAGATAGACGAAGGGGCGCGGGTCGCCGAGTGCATTTGGCCCCGGCACCTCGATGTCGAGCACAGTCCCGAAGGATTTGAAGCGGTCGCGCAAATGATCCTGCGTAATCTGCGGCGTGAGGCCGGAGACGTGCAGCCTCTTCACAACAGTGGGCTCGCCCATGTCGAAAGCAGTACCTTGCTTCTGCCGGATCAGATCAAGGGAAGGCGATTGAAAGATGCGAGGGCTATTCTGAGCACCGACTGGCGAAACTGCGTTGGCGTGACCCCGGCAAACGACGTTCGGATCTGAAATGCAGGTGAGGAGATAGGCGGTGGAGGACTCTAATTGTGTGCTGGTGTAACTTGCTAGGGCCTGGAACGCGGTGAGCTCTAGAAATTACGAGATCACGTGATATGCCGCAGGTGTGTCCCACCCTGTGAGGGCTGCCGGTGCCTGAGCCGGCGCCATGAATGGCGGTGATGAGCTGTTCCGGCGGAGGTGCTGGCGCCGATGCTTGATCGCTCCACATTCTGCCCCTAGAGTGTTTGTACACCGGGACGAGGCACTCAACTTGTTCACACTAGTAACTGAGGTCGTGTGCCATTGGTCGTGCGCACTCGCAATGACGACTTCATTCCTGGAAGACCCAGAAACTCTGCCATTTCTTTGCGTCCAATCACATCGGTTCTGGATCGGCAAGCCCCGGTGACAATTGTGCGCTGGATGCTAACTCCGGTCTTTTGGCTGGGGGAGAGGTCGTCTCTCAGTGCGATGGGAAAGACAGACGCCGACAAGAGCCTATGACGCCAGCACAGGATCGCCTGAGCCACATTAAGGCCCTATTAGGAGTTTGGGTCACGGTGTCTGCCTGGTCCTCGTCAGTTACCTTCCCCATTTGAGACAAACCGTTACAAACCTCAGGTGATCTACGGGGTTTACCCAGTCGTATCGCAGGCTGATTCCCATGGTTATTCACAATACCAGCAGGGACAGCAGAGGGGGGCGTTCTTATCCCCAGATGCCCCGCAGAAGTGCACGGAGGAGCCAAGGGATAGGTGGCGGGCCCCACTTTATTCCAATCCTACAAGGCTAAACCAAGATGCGGGGCCTCGCCAAGACAAAGATGGCTAGGCACGCCCACCCTGGTCAGCAAGTTCCCTAGACGGCGGGCGGCGGACGGCGGGTTGCGTGTCGCCTGTCCCTCGCTTAACCTTCCTCCAGAGCAGTATGAGCCCTCCGGTCGTATGCACAGCTTGATCTCGATCTTCAGTCAAGTGGGCAGTCTCCACAGATCACAGGGGTACCCTTCCCTTGACATGTGAGGACCCCTGTGGCTCCGCCAATCGGATAAAGCATGCAGCCTTACAGCCAGGGGAGTTGGGGGGCTCGGCACGTCTACAGTTCGCCTGATGCTGCCAGAGAATGCGCGGAAGTCGGGATGCCAATGCCGTCCGGGCCATTGATCGCGCCGGTTTGTGCAGGAGATCTCTCTGCAGATCTGTGTCAAACGGTATTCGAGTCTCCCTTATCGTCTTGTGGCCCGGTAAAACCACGTCTCCACACTTTGAAGAGCGGAGAGGTTTAAAAAGCTGCTGTGCCCCCTTTCGCTTGAGCTTTTCCATCCTGGGACCAACGACACTCGACCTAAGTCAGCAGCAAAAAATGGTGACCGACCAGAAGCAAGAGGACCAGTACTTTGAGAAGGCCATCGCGGTCGAGGGTGCCTACAGCAAGGAGCAGTCGCTCGACGGCAAGGGCCACGACAGCTTCATCGAGGAGGTCGGGGCCGTCCGCCAGGAAGGTTACAACGATCTCGACGAGGGCTTCGATCCCGCCGAGGTGAAGCGCACGCTCCGCAAGGTTGACGGGCGCCTCATCCCCATCCTCATCGCCATGTACTTCATCTCGCAGTGCGACCGTTCCAACCTCGGCCAAGCACGCGCCGCCAACCACCAGGCGATGCAGACCGACCTCAAGCTGAACGAGGGCAACAACCGGTGAGTTTCCTCCCAGTTCTGAACCCTCCCAAGAACGCACAGCTGACATCGAAGGTATGGTCTTATCACCATGATGTTCTTCATCCCGTACATCATTCTGGAATTGCCCTCGCAGCTCGGACTGAGAAAGTTTGGTGCTCGATGGTGGCTCGGAGGAGCGTGTGTCCTTTGGGGTCTCGTGATTCTCGGCATGGGCTTTGTTCAGAACTGGCTCCAGATGGTCGGCCTCCGTGTTCTCCTGGGTGCCTTTGAGTCCTGCCTGTTCCCCGGTGCAGCGTGAGTGCGGATGTGCAGGCATTGTATGATTTCGAGAATTATTCGGCTGACGCGCCACAGATTCCTTCTTTCCTGCTGGTACCCGCGTGCGCAGATCTCGCTCCGCATTTCAATGTTCTACACCATCTCGCAGTCGTTCGCCGGTATGAGCGCTATCCTGTCTTATGGAGTGAGTTTAGCTTGTCGCTTCGGAGTGGAGCAAGGAGCGGGAGGACGGTGCCTTCGGGTGGCCCGTCTGAATGTCTTTGTGGCACTTGGCGGACATTTCACGACAAGGCACTCGGATCCTCCGCGCCGCGCACTCTCTCTGCATACCACCTCTCCCCACCTATCAAATTGGCGCATGAGCTGCTGCTAACGCTTGTAGATCTCCCAGCTGCACAAGACCGCGAACTTCTCCGGATGGCGCTGGATCTTCATCATCTATGGCATTCTCACCGTCATCATCGGCGTCGCTGGCATGCTTTTCATTGTCGACTTCCCGGACAAGGCGCACTTCTTGAGCGAGCATCAGCGCTACATTATCAAGACTCGCATCCAGCGTGACCGCAACGATGCCGAGCCTGACAGCATGACCTGGGCCAAGTTCTTCAAGTACTCCATCGACCTCAAGCTCTGGGTGTTCGGGTTCCTCTTCGGCACTTCGGGTCTCGGCATCTACGCGCTGTCCTACTTCATGCCCCGCATTCTTGCCAGCATCGGCTTTACCAACGCCCTCACTCAGCTGCTTATGGCCCCGCCCTACATCTACATGCTCATCCCCTGCCTGATCACCGCGAAGATCTCTGACACGGTACCTCGTGCTCGCACTGCCATGATCATCTTCAACTGCATCTGCGCCATCGTCGGCACCCTCCTCTTCTCCCACCTTGAGACCCACCAGAAGGGTGCCCGATACTTCGGCGTTTTCCTCGCCTGCGGCGGTGTCAACGCCAACCTTTCCCTCTCCATCGGCTGGGCTCAGTCGAGCATTCGTGCCCAGTCGAAGCGCGGTTTCTCGTCAGCCCTCGTTGTCGCATGGGGAGGCATCGGTGGTATCCTCTCCTCGGTCGCTTTCATGGAGAAGGAGGCCCCCAACTACCCCACCGGCATCTACCTCATCATCTCTATGGAGGTTGTCTCCATCCTTCTCGCGGCTCTCCTCGGGCTCTGGTTCATCTACCAGAACAGGCGTGCCGACGAGGGCAAGGTTGTCCTCGAGGACGACCCCAATTTCCGCTACCAGTGGTAATCAATCACTGTGCGATCGTAGAAAAAATTAGAAGCTAAGTTTTGTTAAGTTCAAGGGTAATTCGCACCAGAGTATTGCGATAGACAGCAATGCTGGTGGTGACAGCTAGACAAAAAAGTGGACGTTGTAAAAAATGCATTGCATCATGATCATTCGCCTCCTCGTATCGAAATTAACACTGACAAGACTGTGAGTGGATTCTTGCGGTTAGGCAATGTCCAAGGGGTGTGGAGAATGGCTAGAGTGTTGTGCCGTACTTCATTCTACATTACACTACGAGACAGGTCTTGGATCGACTTGTCATCCACTTCCAACCCTCGGTCCTCTGACTGATCATCGCCAGCTTTAGGCTTTGTCCTCAACACATTAAGACAGCAAGGGCAGCCGCTTAAGGTGCACAAGGAAGTCCAGACGACCGAGGTGAGCATAGCCTTACGTCAGTGTCCTCGGCCCACATCGTCTATAGTCTGTGCTACGGTCCTGCGGTGGTGACCAGAGTCCATAAGATGAACGAAACTGCTACGTCGCGGCGGCTCGGTGAATCTCACCCTCCATCCCGCTTGACCTTCTACTCCTCCGAGAGGCTGAGGATGATATCAGCTAGTCAGGAGCGGCAGATCATAGTCACCTCCTGATTCCGTCAGTGAGATAAGCGGCCTCCACCGCCCCCACTCTTGCCCGAAGCCGCAAGTTGGTTACGCCGCTCCAGGTACACCGAAATCTCGCGACCTTGTCTATACGGAATCCACGGCAATGCACGGCGCGATCTGAGCTGTGCTTGTTGAGTAGCTGTAACAACTCGGTCGACGGCTCCTCTCGAAGGAGATGTTCAGGTCATGCTTTCATACACCAAGGTGTTGGCCAAGCAGCTTGGCATGGACGAGATATGCCCACCCGCGCTTCCGGGCCGGCTATACCGGAGGCATCTCAACGGCAATCATCGGATAAGCTTGGCCCCGTTGTCTCGAGTCAGAGTATCAGCTTTGCCGTTGCAACATGCTCCCATCGCTCAGTCGACTCAGCACGCTAAGCAGGATGACCCAGACCAGTGCGGCAAAGCAGCCGCGTGCGCTCGTGTTCGGCCTCGGCGCAATCGGCGGCATCTATGCGGCGATCCTGAAGCGGTCAAATGCGTGTGATGTTTCCATCGTCGCGCGCAGTACCTACGATGGCGTCAAGGAACATGGACTCAAGTTCAATAGCGAGAAGCACGGGGTCGAGACTGCGCACTTTGGGGACAATGGTGAGTGTGATCGAGCGAGGACTTCAAAGCGCGATCTGTCACTGTGACAAATGATCGCCGATGTGGACGGCGCGGCGATCCCACGTTCAGAAGAGATAAGGAGATAAGAAGATCGATGAACCATGTCACTGACGGGCAGTCTTTCGAGACACAAAAGAGGCGGCTGCGTCGGGCTCATTCGACTACGTTCTCTGCGCAAACAAGGCGCTGCTCGATGCGAAGCCGTCACTCGCGGAGCTCATCGCACCCGTAGTCAGCGACCATACGGCAATCGTCCTTCTTCAGAACGGCGTTGGGAACGAAGTCCCGTTGCACGAGGCCTTCCCAAAGAACACCATTCTCTCTGCCGTGGTCTGGACTGGAGGCCGCGTCATTCCGACAACGGACGGGAGTGTTGAGGTCGCTCAGTTCGCGCGCGAAGGGTTGACGATCGGCGTCGACCACGCCGAGGGTGTGGATCCCGCTCAGGAGCAGGCGCAGCTCGACCGCTTCGTCGACATTCTGCACAAGGGAGGGAGCACCGACACTGTCACCACCGACGACATCCAGTCCGCACGCTGGATCAAAGTCATTTGGAACTGTGCTTGGAACGCCCTGACTGCTGTCACTCGCCTGCGCACCAAACATATCTTCGAGTCGTCTGACGGAGCAGCGGACCTCTCCCTGGAGCTCATGAAGGAGGTGACCGCTGTCGCGAAGGCCAAGGGCCTCAACATCCCCGAAGACACTCCCCAGAAGCTTTTACACGATGTCAAAGTCGTCCCTGGACCAGGTCTTCCCAGCTCGATGATGATGGACAATGAAGCTGGTCGACCCATGGAGGTCGAGGTCATTCTCGGCACCCCTGTCCGTGAAGGCAAGCGTCTCGGCGTCCCTGTGCCAATTCTCACAACGTGAGTACCGCGGAAACAAAGAAGACTAACACAGTCTAGACTCTACACTGTCATCAAAGCTCTTGACTGGCGTAACGCTCACCGTAGCGAGGCGGACATGTGATATGAGAGAAACAATCCCATGAGGGTTCCAATAGAGATCTAATCCCCTTCCCCTTTGTATCATGATGAGATTGACATGGACAACGACGGAGCTGCAAGCTACGAAACAAGGGTGATAATAGTGCTAGAATTTGTTGTGGACAGACACGGGCCAGGGGTGGGAACCACGGAGAGAGGGTGATGAGGCCGGAGCGAGGATCGTTGCCATGCCGTGCGTGGGATGCTGATGAGGGTATAAGAGATGTGAAAGAGGCGCCTTCAAGCCTCCTTGCGGAATTCTGATGATCAGCTGAAGGGAATCTCATGGGCTGACGGCATCCAAGCGGGCGCTCGAGGAGCTCCGCTGCAGTGCACTCACCGACCAACACAGAGTAGATCTGCTTGAAGGCCATGTAGATTTCCTCACGCACTTTCGCTCCAGTAAGGACAATCTTACCAGAGACGAAGATGAGCAGGACGACCTTGGGCTTAAGCATTCGGTAGATCAGACCGGGGAACAGCTCGGGCTCATAACTGCTGAATGCACCGTGGCTGAACGCCAAACCCTCAAGACGGATAGGGAACTTGACGTCGCACGATCCGACAATGTTCTGGATCTTGAACTCCGCAAACTTGGCGTCGAACCCGAGCTTCTGGATGATACGAGCGTATTTTCGCGAAGCAAGACGGGAATCATCCTCCGACTTGGCACCAGTCACGACCATCTTTCCTGAAGCGAAGATGAGTGCTGTTGTTTTCGGTTCACGGATACGCATCACCACAGCAGCGAAACGCTAGGAACGTCAGCATGATGCTCAAGGTAGTACTGGTAGCTCTGCGAACCTAAACCATGCTGACTTCCGAGACGTCATGAAGTGGAATGCAAAGCACAACTCCTACTTCGACCTGTACTCACCTTCGGGTTGTACTCGGCGTTGCGCGCATGAAGGGCAATCGTCTTGAGGTCAAGACGGCACTCGAGGTTGACCGTTGCGACGATGTTTCTGTGATCGCGTTAATGATGTGTTTACAGATCAGAGGTTTATGTTGGGCATGATCGCCGAGCGGCTCAGAGATTATCCGCAGGCGTTAGCTTAGATACCCACTGCAACACCGGCACGAGGCCCTGGACAGGTGAGATCTCCGGAACGCTGGCTTGCGGGCGAACCACGGCGTTGTTCTTCCCGTAGTCCTCGTTCTCTCCAGTCTTCTCGGGGGTGTTGTTGGCGGCGGTGTTCGAACTCGAACTCGCAGCAGCGTTGGGGACGGCGAGCGACATTTTGGTGTGAGGAGAAGGAGAAGAGGCTGTCGGGATGGGTATACGAGTGCGCAGGCTCGGGCGTGAGAGGTAGACAGATGAGTGTAGAGGAAGCGGAAGGGGGATTCAGGTGGCGAAGGTCGGATAAGAGCGGTTGTTTGTGATAATTTGCGGATCTTCGCGAACGCCAGTCCGGAGCGCGTCCTCTGCACGACTTGTGGTGTCACGGAAGCCAGATGCGATGAAATAGACGAAAAGTGCTGTGGATGCAAAGGGGTCGAAGAAAGGGTGATAAGTGTGATGTTGGCTGGGGTGTTCCCAGATCGACGAGGAAGGGGGGCGGGGACGGCTCCTGTGCACCCATACCTTTTATACTTCCGGCGGCCGGGCGCTCGTGGCAACGGCCAACCAAGAAACGCCATCGCCGCCAGCCGCCGCACTACGGCTCAACCGGCTACAGCATGCGTATCACACTCTGGCCTTCCGTCGTCGTCACTTAAGCAAGCCGTCGAGAGGTCTACAACGCCTAAGCATAGCATGGACAATTAGCGCTCCGCTCTTACCACGCCGTACACCGCCAGCAGTTCGTTGACCTCTTTATCTTCCAGGCACTGGACACCGGTTAGGACGAGGGCCAATTGTCCGAGAGCAGACCGTGATCGACATGTCGTCACAACAATCAAACATGAGCTCTGTCTGCTCTTTCTAATGTCTATATCCTATGAAACATGCATGACACAAAGTCTCTAATCACTGTCCGAAGCAACGTCGTTGGGGTCAAAGACATCGTCGTCTGGAATTGGTCAGCTTCACCAAACGCAAGTTGCACCTCTCATCGCGCCTCCCCCCTCATTAGCAAGGCCCCCTGACAAACGCTAGCGGCCTGCACACCGCTACTCTCCGTATCCATAGACATGCCGTCCACTCACCTTCGACGACGTCTCCGCTGCTAGCAACCATGCTCTCAGCCGCGACTCTACGCAACATAGCGCGGACTTTCTCGTCATCTGACTCGGGGTCTGCGTTCTCGCGCCAAGGGGGCAGAAGGTCACCTGGTCGTTCATTGTGACGGTTCTTCACGCTGCATGTCAGAGAGAGCTCTAGTGAACGCAGACTTACTTCTGATCGGCGCCGGCCTCGAGAAGCGAGCCCACTGGATGGTTAGTCTACCGAAGGCAGGAGTGACCCGCGGAAGCACGGGCCGCCAACAGAATCCTAAACTCACCGAGATACAGTCTCATACCGGGCTGGTCCTCCCACCTCTGACGAACGGCAATGTGCAGTGGCGTGTCGCCTCCCAGACGATTCCGAACATCGGGGTTGCAGCTGTCGTGATCAAGGATGTGCTCAAGGATATCGGTAGAACCGTTCATGATCCTGCACAGTCAGCGCGGATCACCTAGCCAAGCGAGACTCACGCGTAATGGAGAGCTGTGCACTGATCAGTTACCCCATAGGAAGTCATGAGCAAAGTGCGACTCACCCGTGTTGCCCAATCTATGCACGTCAGCATTGTCTCCGTGGTTCTGGCCTCGGACGTCCACATCGGAACAAGCACCTGTCCAAGGCATCGGAGAGCCTGCGGCCAAGTAGACGAGCCAATGCTCACTTACCCATCAGCGTAGTTGACGTCGGAGAGTTGGGAAAGCGCGGACTGAAGAAGCTCCTCATTATCAGTCTTCGCGGCAGCAAGGAGGCGCTCGTCTGGTCGTATCAGTACGCATGGTCAGACTTGTGTGGATTCTAGGACTGACTGGCCGAAGCACCGTCCTGCTGCGACTCCTCCGGCGGAGGAGGTGGGGCGGCGCGGCTTGGAGCGCTCATGTTGTTTGTGATCGGGGGCGAGAGGTGATGTGGACGATGGTGCAGCAATTGCATACAAGTCGTGTCGCCCGTGTCGCGGCTGTGCGACACATCCGTCTGGGGCCCATCGGTGGAGCACGTGGCGATGGCGGCGGTACTTTCACTCAGATTGCCAGAGGCAGTGGGCGACGTCATATCCCATCGGTCGTCTTCCCCGTCCAACTCATGCAGTCTCCCTTATCTGTTCATTGATTCAGTATCCATCAGCATGGCCGACAACAACAAGAAGATGACGAAGGAGGAGCTTGACCAGAAGAGGGATGTCCCATTCTCGCGGTAAGCAGACGCCACCGGATGAGGCGCGATCTGACCCCAGCCCCGCTACTCCTGCTTTACGCCGGGTTCGTACACATTCCGTCTGCTTCGGCAGCCCATGGATCTGTCCAAACTTGACTGACAATCGCAGGCGCAGACGGCAGTCGTTGGTCTTGGTGAGATGGGCAGGCGTATTGCTACCAATCTCGCCCGTACCCTGCAGGAGCAAGGCCACCCTCCCCTTCTTGTTTGGAACCGCTCTTCGGACAAGTTCGACGAGTTCAAGGCGTACGCCAAGGAGAAAGGAGTTGAGGAGAGTGCCTACAAGATCTGCACGAAGCTGGATGAGCTGGTGAAACGGTGTGTATTTGCCTCGTTCTAAGATTTCGTGGATGTGTGATGGCTGCCACCTCGCTCGTGGGGAGCGAAGAGGCATGCGTGGCCGTCGGCAAGGGCGAATCGTCATTCACATGGAAGACCGAGGACGAAGTTATCGCGATCAGTATGACCAGTATGACTGACCCAAACAGATCCAACCTGATCTTGACGTCGCTTGCTGGAGAGGCTGCGGCGAACGAGGTCTACGACAGGATGTTCTCGGTGCAGGCTGTGCGTAAACTGCGTCAGGATTGACGAGACTGACCGATAGGATAACCTCGCCGAGCGCCAAGCCGAGGTTGACCCGGCACTCCGTGGCACTATCTTCGTGGAGACTTCTACGGTGTGTATCGATGCTTCATGGTGCAGGTGCAAGTGTTCGGTCGACATGACAATATCAAGGACGGCGGTGACGCCGGTGGCGTTCGCTCGGACCAATGCGATCGGCGGACTCACGGATAACATCTCCCCTGCCGGCGGCTCAAGCCACGGCTTCATCCAAAACTGTAGCTGACGCCAGATTTACCCGACCGCCGCCGGAAAGATTGAGAGGGAATGCTCCAAGGGCAACCTCCGCTCTTACCTTGCGTGCCCGATCTTCGGCGTGCCCCGCCAGGCGGCCAAGGCGGACATCACGCTGGCCATGGCCGGCGACTACTATGCCAAGAAGATTGCCGCTCATGTACTCTGTCCCGCTATCTGCAAAAAGGTCATGGACCTGGGATCCAACCCAGAGCGGGCCATGAGCTTCAAGTGAGTTTTTGCTTCATGCCGTCAGCCCACTAACGCCAGGCTTACCGGGAACGCCCTCGAGCTTGGCTTCATCGAGCTGCTCTCGGAGTGCTTCACGCTGGCGGACCAGACGGGCGTCGGCGCCCAGAACCTCCTGGAGCTGATCCGCTACCAGCACAACTCTCCCGCGCTGGTCCGCTACTCGGAGCGCATCACGCAGAACAAATTCGATGCTACCGGTGGCTTCACGATCGATGGTGGTCTCGCAGACAGCCAGAACATCCGCCACCTTGCTGACCACAACAACGTTCCCATGCCCGTCATCGACATTGCCCACGGCCACCTTATCACCGCCAGGGCCCAGGGCAACGGTCAGATGGACTGGACAGCGCTTGTCGGCGGAGAGCGTATCGCAGCCGGCCTTCAGCCCTTCGCCGGCAAGACTCATCTGGAGCCGTGGACCGACTCGGAGGACGACGCGTAGTGTGATTCCAATGTGCTTTGAATGTATTCTCCGTGTGATCCTGCCCATTGCCAAGTGTCTGACTACTGCTCGTGACTGACTTTCACCAAGCGAGGAAGGCAATATTCAATTCGGTGGCTCTGTAGGATGCCATGGCTAGATCGAGTGGCTGCTTTCGATCCCATCGTCCCAAGACCGACAACCACGCTTGAGCTGAACCCCTCATGCGCGGAGAGCTGTGAATATCTCGCGAGCTCAATGCGGCTCATGTACCTGGAACAACAGTCCACCATCCGCCCTGGCTTTGCAATGCTGACCGCCTCGAGAGTGGCCCCGCGCCAATCTGCCCCACTCCCGCCGGCCTGCCGTCCTGCTCTCTCAAAGCCACTTGCTACCCCGCATCCAGCAACCCATCACTTCCGTCGTTCTCCGCCACAAGGTCGTATCTGTAAGAAGCCTCATGCATGCCCACACCCTCTACTGTACAGTAGCCTTACTCGTCGGGCACAACGATCTCACCGGCGTCGATGGCCTCGATGACGTCGTGAGGGGGACGGCCGTCAACGGTGCAGCCGACGGACTGAGCGGTACCGAGGATCTCCTTAACACCACCAGCAAGGTTCTTGGCCATCGACTTGTGGGCCATCTTGCGGGCAATCTGCAATGTCAGTTCTGTTGTGTTCTCGCAACTGAGTCGGTGATAACACTCACGTTGTAGATCTCGTCAAGGGGAACGTTTCCAGTGTGCTGGATGTTCTTCTCCTTCTTGCGGTCACGGACAGGCTCCTTAAGGGCCTTGATGACAAGGGAGGAAGCCGAGGGGACGACCGAGACGGTGGCCTGACGGTTCTGGATGGTGAGCTGGACGGTGACACGGAGTCCCTTCCAGTCGCCAGTAGCCTTGGCAATGTCCTCTCCGACCTTCTTGGGGGACTGAGAGATAATTAGCTGCATGTTCCCTGCCGTGCCGAATGTCCTTCCGAGGCGTCCATTGCCTGCAGAAACCGAGCGCGCCGTGCTGATTGAAGGCTGCAGTCCTTGCCTGATCCCCAACACTCCTGCTGAACAGCACGGCTGCAATTTGGTTCCTGCAAACCAGACGTCCGTGGGTCCATTCCATCGCGACTCACGAGACCAAGGGGACCGATCTTGGGGGCAAGAGCCGAAGAGGCACCAACCTCACCACCAGTGGCACGAAGGTAGATGATCTATCGGTGGACGATGCAAATTTCCGAGTCAATCGATAATCGAGTCCGCGTTTCCGGCATAAGACGAAATGAACGTATCGGTTTGTCGCGCGAATTGAAGAGCACAGGTCAGCATTTCTTCCACGAGGACTCCTTCCAGCCAGATCAAAGTCGAGTACTCGAGCGAACCGAGGCGCTTCCTTCCTTCGTTCGGTCCGCTCCAATCCTCGACATCTCGATTCCAGCTCGTGTAATGCGCACCTTAACCTCCTGAGACTGTCAGCGTTTCATTCTTTCACACCAACGGCGCTCCTGCGCGCTTCCACACGTACCGAGGGGTCGAACTTGGGCGGCATTTTTAGAGAGTGTGTGGGGGGGTGGAGAGGGTAGAGAAAGACGACGACTCAACAACTAGACGAGGAAAGACTTACCAGAGGCATCCGCCCAGCGTACGCCGCGACCCTCGGCGCACCCCCTGCCGGAATCAAATCCTGCACGTGATGGACTTCTGCCATTTTTCAGACCTCCTTCGTCGCACGTGCCAGAGCCGTGCCTTATCGGCTGTAGCCTTAAGCCCGAAAGTTTCGATGAAACTGCTTATGCGTCTTGCAGTCGGCCCTGTTGAGGTTAAGATTTCTGGTGATCAGCGTGCTGCATCGCGCGGCTGCAATGACGAAATGAACATCCTTAGACGCTGTTCAGGGCCTTACTACGGTAATGAGTTTGCTTGCTATCGATCGTGCGTGACTGCTGCAGGTAGAAGTGCATCTCATGGCGGGTTGTCCCCATCTTGTCTCATGAGCTACTGCGCTCGACACGTAGCGTTCATATGAAGTCAGTCAGTCTCGCTCGTCTCGTCAAAGATTCGTGATATATGCTCGTGCAGCAGTAACAATTGGACGGGTACATAATGCATCCCAGAAACACCCCACAAACTCGTCGAGGATAACGTCAACGTCAATCTTGGCCACGGGCACCAAAGACAGACTAAGACGTTTACCTGTAGCGGCGGAGAGAGAGAGTGTTGTGCTTGCGCCAGGTAGCGGAAACGGGGGTGTGGTTGTACTTGGAGCCCTTTCCGATACCGCGGTTCTTGCGGCCCTCGGCGGTGAGGCCACGGGCCTCACGGTGCTTGTGGACGGGGTTGACGATCCAGTTGATGCGGGGGTCGCGACGGATGGCCTTGTGCGAGGGGTCGACAAGGATGACCTCGTAGTAGGCGTAGACACCGTCGGCGTTGACCCAGTACGAGTTCAGGACGCGAAGGTTGCCGCAGCGACGGCCGACACGCTCCTCAGCAAGGGCCTTGAGGCCACGAGCGGGCTTGAGGTGGTTGACACCCTGGCGGACGGGCTTGCCGTAGGTGGCACCCTTGGGGGCGTGCTTTTTGCGGTTACCGCGACGAACACGGATACGGTAGATAACGTATCCCTGCTTGGCCTTGTAGCCGAGACGGCGGGCCTTGTCGGGGCGCGAGGGACGCGAGGCGCGGTGGACAACCGCGAGCTGGCGGTACTCCCAGCAGCGGACGCGCGAGACGAACTGGAGAACGTCCGACTGCTTCTTGGTGTACAGCTCAGTGAGGTACTTGTAGGCACCCATTCTGAAAGGTCAGCGACTGTTGACAGAAGAGCAGAAGACAGCAGAAAGCGAGCAGATCACAGCGAAGGCGGGTCGATGGGCCAAGAACGCTATCCTGGCGGTCACGCGGCGACGTGGAACGTTGCTCTGCACGAGTGACCGCTCATACACCCCTCTGGTGCGCAGAGATTGCCGTCCCACATGCACGTCGATCGCTGTCCACTTCCATGCCAGATTGCGCAATAAATCTCGAAATTTTCTGCGGGTCGATGGTCGGTAAAAGGTGACGCTGAACCTCCTGGCCGTCCAACGCGATCCCGTAGCCGTTCGCTGTTGCCTGCTCGCTCTGTGTCGTCGCTGTTGCACTCACTTCTATTGTCCAAGTTGAGGGTTGGAGAACAGAATCAAACTGTGGCCGGCCAAAGCAACCCTCCCAGCGCGGTGCGGCTGGCCAGGCAGGACGACAGGGGTTTGGGATTTCGTCCGGTGTTTTGTGACCACGTGGGAGTTCCGCATATGTGGCACATGGCCCTTCCCCTCTCGCTCACGTTCCACTCTGGCTGGACGGAGGTCAAGCTGTCTGCAGGGAGGCAACGGCCTGCATGCCTGCAACTAGAGAGCCGCCATCATTGCCTCACGTATCACATTCCGCGCGCAATAACATGAAGCTGTCGCATCATGATGTTCACTTACCTACTCTGCGAGTATAGTAGTTAGCATGCAGACGAGCTCTGCATTGCATCCAAAGATACGGCTATACCCTACACGATTTGCCTCGCCGGCGAACATGGACGTGAAGGGCAATCGTCGGTCTTCCTGCAGAGCAGACATTGCAAGCTCTACTCGGGTGCCGCACTGCGAAGCCGCGCCACAACACAAACATGAACGCCTCTACCCCTGTCCCTGGGCTATGGGTCAGTCGTGCTGCGCGGTAGCATAGGCTGGCTGCGAGGGTAGGATAATTCAAATGGGGCTTTCAATGACTTAACTCGGTGGCAGCTGCGGTGGTCTTTGGCAACATCGCGAACTGACTGTATCCTTGATCATGGTAATGGCTTCTATTCTGGGGTCAGATGTGCACTCGCAACCACCGCGAGCTCCGCAGATGAGAAAGACAGCAAGACTCAGCGGCCAGGCTGAGGCTGCAGTATCGCGATGAGAGACTCATTGTGGGACGTCGTGGCTCAGACAAACCCGGTGCACACTGCTGTCTTCTACACGCAGACAGGCCGCTTGGTTTCTGTCTCGACAATCTAGATAGCTTTCCGGGCCCCGGGGCTGTATGTGGAGCGGCCAGAGGAGCTGACATTATGGAGCACATTGAGCATCCAGGTCCATCAGCTGAGGGGGTCGTAATATGTGCATGAGTCTATTGGGAGTGAGGGATGCAGCAGAACGACTATTGCTTAGGCACCCACCATCTCGGAGCTCGATACTCCGAGGGTTACAAGGACAGAGACGGCGGCGATGAACGTGCGGCGGCGTCCTGACAGCGGCCAAAGGGTCGCCAAGAAATCGGACTCCGCATCTGCGTGAGCGGCTAGCGACCGACGGACTTGTGGCTGAAACTACTTCCACAGCCCGCAATGAGCGGAGCACCCAGCCTCTGACTATCCAAAAGAATGTGAGGCTGCCCGTAGAAGGTGGGCGCCATCGAAGTTAGCATATTGCCGGGAACTTGGAAAGAGACGTGGCAGGTTTGGAAACAGTGAGGGCGATGCAGCAAGGAATGCAAAGCAAGCACGTTGGTGAGGGGGAGAAGTTTCGAAGCTGTTGTTTTCGCCCTCCGCACCCAAGATCTTGGCATACCTTTGCCACTTTCCCCGCCGTGGAACATCGCGGCTAGCCTCATGGCAACCTTGCACCAGCAAACTTCCAACGACTGCCTGCGGCGAACAGTGGTCCAGGCGGCAGCCCTGCATAGCGTACGCAGGGTAAAGGTGAAGGACAGGTCACGAGGTCCCAATCTCACCTGGGCAGTAAGTGGCTCCGCCCACACGACATGCGGACGACCGGTGGAGGTTTTCCCTCGTCAGTAGTAGTGTGATTGATCCGGCGGCTAGGCGGCTATGCGGCGGCACTTGGCCCGGTACTGGCAAAGATAGTCACCTCTGCGGTGCCTGTGCGCGCTCTCTTTTCGGGCTCAAATACCTCTGCCTCTGCCGACGTTGTCTCCGTGTCGTGAAAGGCGCAGCATGCAGCAGTTGCAAGTGGTCGAATGGTGTATGCGGCGGCAGCCACAGCGACGCTCTCTGCAGGGTTGTCTTAGCCGCGCTCGTGTGCATGGTCCGGATAGCGCGCGCGTGCGACGGGAGCACCGTGTTCCTATCGTCGCTGACCCAATTGCGAGTTGCCTGTGATCGCTGCCCGTCAGGTACGTTGGCTAAGTAAATTTTCTAATCGGGCAATATTATTGACCTTGGGCGAATACATGATCCAATTAGGACTCGTGTCATTCCACAACCGAGCGCCCGGCGTGGACGCTCAGGTTTGAGCCAGCCCTGCCGTGCGCTACACTACTCTAGCTTTGGGCTGCCCCGTGACCCTTGCAACCACACACCCACTCCTCTCCTTACTCTCCACAATCTCTCCGATTACACGCTTCCTCTTTCCGCCGTCTCGCACTCTTCTTTCCTCCTTCATCTCTTCCTCCCCTCCCTCCTTCCTCTCCCTCACCTCGCGGGCGACCTCGTCCCGGATCGCCGCGGCCCTCACGTTCGCTTCATTGGGCATCTCACTATCAGGCTCGTTCGCCCCGTGGCTGCCCTGTCTTCAATTCTGCGCGCGTGCTCGTCACTCGAATCATTGACCGCCTGCCCTTTCAGAGTTTCGACGCGTCCGGCGTGAGCACGCAAGTGCGACTGTAGATCATGGCCGAACAACCGACGTCTCCTTCAAGCCCGTCCGCCGCCTCGTCGTCGTCGTCCGCACCCTCGACCGCCGGCCCCTCGACACCCCGCAGCTCCGACGTGCAGGATGCGACTCACGATGCTCACTTCTCTCTCTTGCCGAATGACTCCCTCGGCACTTCTCTGAGGGAGGGACCTGCTCCCGACTTGATGCCGAAACGGCAGACGCTTGCCGAGTTTCGTCAACAAGAGGGCCCCGCAGTCCGTTCGGCCAAACTCCGACAGATGTGGTCCACGCTTCCCCGCCTGCCCTCAGTCGACCCCGATAAGCCCACTGCAGCCCAGCGCATGCGCCTTCCGGGGCAGGATACCCTCACAGCTTTGAGTCCCGAACGCGCGGAGCGCTTGCGAACCCTGTACCAGGAAGAGCTTGTCAAGCGATGTGGGGAGAACCGACCTGACGCTCTGTTGTGGGGAGGAGCCGACGACCTTCAGCCAGGAGAAGGGGACGAGTATCGCGAGAAGGGCATCTCATGGAAGGCTTTCCGAAAATACCTGTGGGATCAGGAGCGCCAGCTGTGGGACATGTTCCAGGAGCTGGACAAGAACGGCGACGGTGTCCTCGATGTTGACGAGATCGGTATGGCTCTCAACCGTGCCGGCGTTGACCTCTCCCCGACAATCGTGCGGGACCTTGTCCATTTCCTGGCCGGATCGAACAAAGGCTCCGCCGTCAACTTCCAGGAATTCCGCGACTTCCTTCTGATGCTTCCCCGACGAGCGACTCCGTTGGAGATCTACAAGTTCTATCAGGTGCACAAGCGCTTCAGCGACGGTCGTGGCGCCGCTCGCGTCAACATGGATGGCGACCCCAACCCTTCTTTCCCGAAAGCGCCAGGAGATCCCGAACACTCGACAGCCGAGGGCTTCTTGCATCCGCCGCCCCGGCAGGAGCAGATGCCCGCTGGCGACGACTACGACAACATCATCGACATGGACGAGGACGAGGATTACGATGCCTACTACCACAAGCATGACGCTTGGCGATTCCTCTTGGCCGGCGGCATTGCCGGAGGTGTCTCGCGAACCGTGACCGCGCCGTTCGACCGTTTGAAGGTGTATCTCATCACTTCGACCGCTCATCCGGAGGGAGGTAGACCCTCGCCTTTTCGCGCTCTGCAGAACCTTGGAACGGCTGTCAAGTTCATTTACAAGGAGGGCGGAGGCTTGCGAGCTTTCTGGGTTGGTAACGGTCTGAACGTCGCCAAGATTCTCCCGGAGAGCGCGATCAAGTTCGTCTCCTATGAGCAAAGCAAGCGGTTCTTCGCCAAGTACTGGGATAAGGTCACCGATCCCGCCGATATCTCGTCCTCGTCCCGTTTCATTGCCGGAGGCATTGGTGGTATCACCTCTCAGCTCGCTATTTACGGCCTTGAGACTCTGAAGACGCGAGTGCAGTCGGAGCTGGGTCCTAGCCAGGGTTGGAGGCAGGTTGTGACCACCATGAGGGTCATGTGGCGCCAGGCCGGACTCATGGCGTACTACCGTGGATTGACGCTTGGCCTCGTTGGCGTGTTTCCGTACTCGGCCATCGACATGGGAACGTTTGAGGGCATGAAGAAGACCTACTGCAAGCACATGCACGTCGACGAGCCACCTGTCTACGCTGTTCTGTGTTTCGGAGCTCTTTCAGGTTCCATTGGAGCCGCCACCGTCTACCGTGAGTCACTCAAAGTCATTCCAGGAACAATAGCGCTGACTTTCAGCCATCAACCTTCTTCGAACACGACTGCAGGCTTCTGGAAGTACAGGTCACCCGCAGAAGTACACTGGCTTCAGGGACGTCCTGACGTCGACGTTGAAGAATGAGGGCTGGCGAGGACTGTACAAGGGTCTGCTTCCCAGTATTCTGAAGGTCGGGCCGGCGGTCGGCGTGTCATGGATCGTGTACGAGGATGCCAAGCGGCGACTCGGCGTCTAACTGGCATATGGCCCGTCTATCCCGTAGAATGTCCTGTTCAATCAGAACACAAGAGATCATACAGTAGTAGTCCATCATAGATAATCGCACTGCATTGGCATCTAGCACCACATCGCAGCAGCAGCAATCAGTCCCCGTGCGCATGCGCCTCTGACGCAGACTCGCACTGCTAGCCTGGCGCAGGGCGTCACGTTCGTTAGTGCGTTCGCAAAAGTCACGAAAAGGAAGGGGCAACGGGGCGGGTACCCAGGGTTGTATGAGAGGGGTCACGTGATGCGGCCGTCGATCATTCCGCTGTTCCGGATCGTGCGTGCGGGGACCGCTGCTCGGTTGCATAACCTTCTGATCGTCGTCGCACTGCGCACTCGAGTTAGCCTCTGGACCAGGCAACATGAGAGAAGGTGAGCTGACAAGCTGGTGGATAGAGGCGAATACTGACCTCAGTGCGATCCAGTCCCACTTCACAAGCAACCACGCTTCCCTCACAGTTGGAACGATGTTGCATCTGTCTGATGAACCTGAAAGATGCCACGAAGGCCGGCAAGTGTGGTCATGAGTTCTGCGTGAGTTGAGACTGGCTTCGACGTCGGGATAAGCTCCCCGCTGTGTGGGGATCTTACTGTCCTTTTAGTGATGTGGCATTCGGAACCGTGCACAAGATCGGCGACAAAGCCATTTGTTGTTGACTTGTTCGCCACCACCGTTTCATGGAGTTGACAGCTGGCTCGATTTCAAGTACATCTTGCTAACAACAGTTTGAATGCATCGGAGTTTGGGCCAATCACTCGCGTCGCTGTCCACTTTGTGCTGCCTCTATGGATGATGTGTTAGAGCATGATCTGGACTCGCCTACCGGTCCTACAAAGGTGAGTGCGGCATGTCCGTCTGATTACCGACGTGACCCAACTTCCCAGGCTGCGAACCGGTATCCGCAGCAGACCCTGTTTTGCTTCAGACTAGCTGACCCATTCCAGTTCCACTTGCCTCCTCTCCCATCTCCCAGTAGACGTCGGCAGTCGCCCACTCCGACAACAAGGCTCGCTTATCAAGCCCACCTTGAAGATCAAGAGAGGTTGGCGCAGTCTTTGTCCAAACGGCGGCGGATATATGATCGCGAACTCTGGTCCCTTCACATTCCTTCCAACAAGTGGACCAAGTACACGAACATAACGCCGTACGACTTCCGAAGCCCGAGCGAAGTCGGCAACGGCGAGTCCAGCTCCGATGGAGTGGCAAGCGAGAGTGAGACCGCACGGAGGGCCCGAAGCTTCTTGACCCGCGAGCTGCAGCTCTTTCCCGATATCGATCCTCAGAGCACGACAACCCGGCTGATCAACCTCTTCAAGGTCGTGGATCTCCGCAGCATGATCGCTGGGAATGTGCTGCACGATCTCATCGGAGATGACGGGGATCGGCTCCTGCATGAGCTGTACTCGTTCCTGCGAAGCCCGTTCGAGTTGGAGGACTGGGACGACATCTTTCAATATGGCTCCCGCGAGTGTCCTCGCGGGCGAACAGTCTCGCGTTCGCCACCACCAGAGCCTGAGGGCCGTTCACAGAGTCGGGGCCGATCACGAGGACGGTCCCGAAGTTGGTCCAGGAGTTCGTCCCGCGGCCGGTCATCGTCTCGCTCATCGTCTGAGGACCGATGGAGTAGGGATCGGTCGCGATCTGCCGCGGGTGACCGGAGACGGCGGGGTGATCAGTTTGTTCCGCCCGTCGCGCCTGGGGAGAGGCGGTGGGATAAGTCAGACTCTTGGGTTGACCCGGAGTTTGCCCGACCGCGGAGACGACGAAGAGGCGGTAGGCGCGAACGAGAACGGGAGGCGCGGCGAGAGGCAGCCAAGGAGCGGGACCGCTTTGGCACTGACAATCCTGCAACTGTCGGCGCAAATGGCCAAACAGACCTCAGCATCAAAGGCAGTGCAGAGCGTCGCCAGAGTTTGCTGGAGCGATTGGCGAGGCTCAAGTCGCAGGATGACCCGCCAGCCCCCCAGATCATCGCGCAAGCGCCTGGCGAGGCGCAGCCGGCCACTGTTGTGAAGCAGGAGAGCGAAGAAGACAAGGCCGCCGTGCTCAGGGAGAGATTAATCGCAGAACGCAAGCGAAAGGTCCTTAGGGAACAATTGTTAGCGAGGAAGAGGGCGAAAACGGAGGTTAAGAGCGAGAACAATGGTGTCACAAAGACTTCGCCCCAACCGGTGAGCACGGGAGAATCAGCCTGATGATCCCATCTGCTACGATTGATGATTCACTCGTCACGTATCGAAGAAGTCACAAGAGCATGTATGTTGTCTGGCATTCTGGTCCTTCCAATGATATTGCTACTGTCGCAAGCCACATTACAACTACGCCATAGGGCTGACGGGGTATGCGTACTGTACTCGTGGCGTCTCTCGGCGGTGCCGGTGCACGGTTAACTTCCAGAGAAGATGGGGCCCACTGCCGAGCAGCTGTGTCCTCGGGAGACAGCCGCCCTTCAGCATCGCACTCTGCTTTCCTTTCTCGATGTCGCCACACCCGTGGCCGAAGACGATGCAGACGGTGGAGACTTCGCTTACAGCTGTCGAAGAAGGAAGACAGAGTAGGGCGCGGTTGCATTCCAGCTTCTAAAGCATAATTCCAACGATCAACTACTAATCAGCGGCAAGTCGGTTACTATAATGATGTCATTACCATGGCTGCGGCGCGCTTCCGGTGGGCACTATCAGCGACACGTAACTCACGACCTTGTCTCGATGTTCTCGTCCACTCACTGCATCCACATCAACGCAATAAACCCCTGAGACTCTCAGCCTTTGCACATCCGCCACCGGCCATGGAACAAGAGCTCAAGGTTAGTGGGCATGTGCCGAACGACTGAACTTTGGACGTCGGCGCCGGCTAGACGAGCACATGCCTCTTATCCAGCAGTGTCCGCGGGGATCTTTACCCTGAAGAGCAACGGAGTCCAGCGGCAACGAGGGAGGGCTGCTCGTCCAGTCTGTGGCGATCGATCACGTCCTGAACGAGCACCAGGCTAAGGCGAACCCGATACTTGAGCCTTCGTAGCCAGTGCCTTCTTCTTTCTTCGCCCTTCCGCCATGGACTCACTTGCGATGCCGAACACGATGCTCTACACTACTCCGGGCTGCCTGCAACAGAAGTCTCCGTCGACGACGGCCTGCAGCCAAGTGCAAGGCAGTAGGGAAGCGGTGCCCGGGAAGGCTTCTTTTCGGTGAAAATTGGCGGTTGAGGCCAGGCTCGTGGAAGGTTACCAGATATGGGCAATGCCACCGCCTGGGATCGTCCGAAAGTTGCAAGAAAGCACGAAATGAAGCCGCATTCTACGTGGGAAGGAAGGCGGACACTGCGGCGCTGGGGATCGTCTCCCTGACGACGCACTCGTATGGCGCTGCTGGGCCTGTTGAGGAAGGATGAAGGTCAAGGCGGCTCTGACACAGATGGAGATCGTCGTGATCGCTATCCCTGTCTCGCGGCGCGGTCGCGCCTTCCTCGTCACCGCCTTCGATCTTATGCTCTCGTCTCAGAGGTCCTTTCCTCGCGCCCCCTCAACCGCTCCGGAGTTCATACCGTGCACTGCTTCGCCCTCCTTTCGATTTACCACCACCCCGATGTCCTTTAAACGTCTCGCCTTCCCTCGCTTTTTCGTTCTCTCCTTTCGACTGCAACCCCCATGACGCTTCCGCTCAACTTCATGACCATACGCGTGCTAGATAAACAGTTCAACATGCCCTCGGTCCGCAATGGCCTTCTGAACTCTGCCCTACCCCGCGCACACTCCGGGAATGGCGTGAGCGTCACGGATTCTCCCATTTTCGGCAGTGTCTTGTCGCCCCCCGTCGACGCAGCCATCCCGGTGAGTAGCATTTCCTCTCAACATATGGCGTGAAGAACCTCAATCCAAACGTGAAGCATAGTATGCTCTTGATCTATTACTTCTCACATGTTCTCTATTATCTGATCCATCAATCTTCTCTGGATGACTTTCGGCAACTGGCTGACATGGCAACTCTCAACAGCCTCATCCCGACAGCCTCATGAACTCTGTAAGTCGTCACCGAAATCGGATCACCGGTTCTCGTGCCCCTCCAGTTCAGACTTCCTCTCAAAGCACCCATGGCACGCTGCTTCCAGTTGTCTTATCTTGTGCTTACAATAGAACTTTCATCGCCTTATTCGCTTCACTTCCCATGGTCAAGAGCTGTGGGGGGAGCCGGTGGATCAGTCGCTCGATGGTGAGTATGGTTGCTGTGCGCTGGGCAGCTACAGGCTGTTGGTCCGTCCTCTGATCGGATCAATCAGCTGTGTATCGCTGTGTGCTACCATCGCTCGGCCAAAATACTAACGCTTCAGTTGGCATGGCATACGCAAAGAACGTCCCCATCTACGCTCACGTGCTTTCCGGTAGCACTCCCTGGACATTGCAACGCTGCACAGGTCAAGTTGCTCGGGTTGACAAAGTAAGTGGAGCTGTCATGACCGGATTCGGATACCGGTCGCATTCTGATCGCCCGCCGTTCTGCGCGTCATCGAGCGAAGCAGATGTGGACGCTCAAACAGTTCCCGCTTACACACTCAGCTGCTCAGTCCTGTATCCCCTGATCACGCCGGAACAGTACGAGCCATCGGGCTCAGCTACGTCGATCACGCTCGTGAACTTAATCAGCCGTTGCCCTCGGCCCCGTCCGTCTTCTTCAAGCCGCCGACCACCATCGCCGATCCCGGAGAAGCTATTCCCATTCCTCTGTGTGCCCAACACGACGAGGTAGACTACGAGGTCGAGCTTGCCGTTGTTCTCGGTCGAGACTGCAAGAATGTCTCGCCGCACGAAGCGCTCGACTACGTTCTGGGATGGACCTGCGCCAATGATTTAACGGCCAGGAGAGTGCAAGAGACGAGCAGTCAGTGGGGTTATTCTAAAGGTGCGGCATCAGCAACAGCGGGTTAGAAACAAAGTGCTGACAGCTTGCAGGCTTCGACAAGTTCCTCCCTCTTGGTCCGTGCCTCGTCTCCACTGCATTTCTGCCCGATCCGCATGACCTCGTGCTACAGACGCGCCTGAATGGAGAGGTCGTGCAGAACGGCAGTGTCCGCAACATGATCTGGCCGGTTTCCGAGTGAGTGCGGAGCGGAAAGGGGCGCTTCCCACTTTCACTTCCTGCAAGACTGACTGACCCTCCAGGCTCATCTCTCACCTGTCGCAGGGAACAACTCTCCCTGCGGGAACCGTCATCATCACCGGAACGCCGCCAGGTATTGGTGCAAGCCGCGGGGTCTGGCTTCGTGATGGCGACGAAGTCCGCTGCTCGATTTCCGGTGGCATCGGTGAGTAATGAGCGATCCAGGGTCCAGCCATGGATCAGGCCGGGGCTCGACGATCTGGCTGCTATAATGGGCAGCAAGGCGACGTGAGCTTCAGGTTCACAATCAGCTGTGATTTCGCGACCGAGTTTCACCGCTGGGCTGCGCTGACACTTGCAGGATCGCTCGTGAACGAAATCGTATATGAGCATTAAGGCGGACGGGAGTGTCCGACTGAATCAAAATCAGCTGCAGCGGCGGTTCATTTTCAGTGAGACCAGTGAGAGGGAGAGGGTAGGGTAGAGCGAAGTTCGAGCGGGGCAGGGGTGTGCCAGTAGGGAGACGGGGAGATGTTTTATACGATGCAGCTGAGCGACTAAGTTTTGCAGTAGCCGAAGGACCAGAAAGACTGGGAGTATCTGGATCTTCTCTGAGTTATGCATGCACATGAGCTACCGATCAAACTCTACAGCTGTGCGATCGAGCAGCGGCACGGACATATGGCGGCTCCAAGTGTGCCTGCCAGTGCAACCGAAGAACGTAGGCAACCGTCGCGAGGCAGTACCGAGGGAAAGGATGACATGTCGCCTCATCCTAGCTAGCCTAGCTGTCACCGATCGCAGGAATGTTGTTCGGGTACGAGGAATTTCGGAGCACCGAAGAGACGTGTCCGGACTACCTATGGGCCATCCATATCTTGCACCTATAGCAGCTGCTCGACCTTGATAAGATTTTCGTAATCAGGGTTCCCACTCCACGCTAAAGATCGCTAGTGCTAAAATTATTATTTCTCGGTGAGCTTGTGGAGAGCTCGCTTACTACTGGTAACGGGACGCCGCTCTCGACCGCACGGCCAACAGGCGCGACAGTGCTCCGCATCCGTGAACGGCCCCACTGCCGACTGGAGCTGGACGGGGGACCAGCGCCACTCCGGTGCCTTCGACCACTGACCGAGACCACCCAGGCCACTCCGGTCACAACTCGGCCCTCCGCCGAGAAACAGGCTGATTATCAGTCACGTGAAAGTGGACCACCAGGTGGAGCGGAATGGCTTTCGTATGGCACGCACGCGTTAGTGGTTTAGAGTCCGTTCCAAAATTTTGCTCCCGGGTGGTGGTCCACAATGTGCCCGCCCATGAACCGCGCAGGCCCAGGTAGTCCATCCAGGTCGCCCCGCCCCCGCCCCGCCCAGCCCAGGACATGCCAGGATCCGCAGTGAGGGAGACGTAGGGAGCAGCCCTGTCGCATTGGCCCATGCGTGCCAACGTTTAACGAACGTGCGTGAGGCGCCTTTCTGTGTGCTCGCTATCACTGTCTCTGTGGCGCCCATCACCACCAGACCCGTCCTCCGAGGTCGTCTGAGCATGGTCACACGACCAGCTATCACATGTACTGATCTACATGAGTACATCAGGTCGCAGTGGTATGCCATGCCTGCCGAGCTGCAAACGTGATCACCGCCAAGCCGCAGATAACAAGAATCTGGGCTGCACAGTGACTGATAACTGGGGTCAGTGGTGGTGAAGTTGCTATCCTCGTCTGGAGATTCAGGGTCCGGGCTGTTGCTCGGACAGGAACAGGAAGCGGATCGAGCGGCCATCGACAGGCACGACGAACGTTTCTAATGATCGACGAATGGCGGGCCCCGATTGGCTGCAGATCCACCCACGTGTGGCACTTGGAAGATTTCTGTCGGACAGGAGCATAGGGTCAAGCGCCGTCGGCGCTTGCCATCCAGGGCAGGCGCTCGCTATCTTACCAGAAGCCGTAAGCTTTGCAAGCTCCGCCGGCACCTGCAAGCGATTTTCTCCTGCAGAAGCGACCGCGCACGACTGGCCATACGTCAGGATCCACTCGCAAAGTGCCCTCCTGCTCCCCTCTTGTGAGGGCGTTTGCAGGCGCGTCAGGCGTAGTTGGCCGGCATCTGAAGTTCCAGAAGTGGCCGGCCAGGTCACCTCAGGCAGACTGCGACTTCAGGCAGGCAGGCCCGTCACTACCCGGATGGGGGAGGAGGGAGGTACCGGGGGGCCGGCTAGCCAGCTAGGTCGGACAGGCTCGAGGAAAACCCTCCAAGGCTAAGGCTCAGTCAGCGCAGCCAGCCGCCGCACACTTATTACTGTCAGAGTGCACGCCCATTTCTTGGCCTTTTCCCTCCAAACTCTTGTTCAGCACTTCCTACTCCCAATCCTGTCATCTCGAGACTTGGCATCGAGCTAGACGACTTGGCGCCGTACACGCACAGCACCGCGAGCACCCCCCAAGCAAAAACCACGTCTATTCCCGTCCTCGCCAAGCCTCGCACATAGCTCAGCAGGATGTTCCCTCCCGAGCTCCGCGACGAGGATCGCCTGCCCACGGGCATGCAGAAGGTCGACTTCTCGCAGAAGCACCCTCTGTTCAACGACCTCTGCCCCCAGGACTCTTACACTGAGGACGGCGTTTATTGGGTGAGTGCCTCCTACCTCAGCTTGCGCGGCGTCGGCGTCAGCGGTGCCGCTGAAGATTTGTCGCACGCGTCGCCCTCGCACCGCGGGCGTGGGTCAATCAGCCAGGGCCGACATTGCCGCCAGTGATCACATTTGGGCAGCCGGCTAACTCTTTCCAGGCCGACCTGCCGTTCAAGCAGCGCCAGAAGTGGGTCAACAACCAGGCGACCTCCGAGTTCAAGCGCGAGTGCCGTGTCGTCTGGGAGATGTTCAAGAAGGACCCCCTCTCGCCGTTCAACGCCTACTGCCGCCGCTACGTTATTACCGGAATGGGCATGTTCACCGAGGGCTACACCATTTGTGAGTACCAGACGCGATCTTGTGCCAGTGGTGCGCGGAGGAGAAATTTGAATCACCCCCGCTGTCCGCGGGGCCGTGCACTAGCGTGTAATCGGCCCCAGTGGCATACCGTTGCGATTCGAGCGGGTTCGTAGCGCGCTGGGCCGTGCGTTCTGGCCGGTTGGCGCTCGGCACATCAGCCGGTCTCGGCTGTCGCTCGGGATTGCGGTCCAGACGCCGAATCACTGAGATCTTCTCATTTCCGCGCATCATTGGCACTGTTGTCACCTAGAAAGGGACCAGCAGCTGACCTTCAGTCTCCATCGGTAACATCTCGCCTCTGTTCCAGTCGGTTTGGCCCAAGTGCTGGAAGACCCACGAGGTCTGTGACGCCAACTGGGTCGCTGGTGTCTCGTACATCCAGATTATTGGTATCATCTGTGGTCAGATCGGTGTCGGCTTCGAGGGTGACTGGATCGGTCGCCGTGTCGGTCTCGTCCAGGATGCGCTCGTTATGGCTCTCGGTCTCGTGATGCTCACCGCCTCGTGGGGTACTACTCTCAACGGCTGGGTCATCTGTTATGCTTGGTCTCAGTTCGTCTACACCCTCGGTGTCGGCGGCGAGTATCCCATGACCTCGACCACCGCTCTCGAGGCCAAGACCTCGACGAGCGGCTCTTCGCAGACCGACGACAAGCTCCACCGTGGACGTAACGTCGTCCTTGCATTCCTGATGCAGGGCTGGGGCCAGCTGCTCAACCAGACGCTCCTGATCCTCATGCTTCTCATTTTCCACGGCGGCTCCACTCCTCCCTACTCGAAGAAGACCGCCCAGTGGACCTTCCGTCTGTCGTTCGCCTTCATGATCCCTCCTACCCTCTGGCTCGCCTACCACCGTTACTACAAGCAGCACTACAGCTCTGCCGCTCTCCAGAAGTCGAAGAAGAACGCTCGTGTCAACCAGTCCGGTTACGACATTCAGTCGCTGAAGCTTGTTGCCACGCACTTCGGTGGCCGTCTGATCGGAACAACCATGGGCTGGCTTACCGCCGACTTCCTCTTCTACGGTGCCAAGCTCTTCGCCGGAACCTTCATCCAGGTCATTACCCCCAACGCCAAGGGCAACGTCATGGTTGGCTGGCTCTGGAACCTGCTCAACGTTGGTGTCTCGCTCGTCGGTTACTACCTCGCTGCCCTGATGGTCGACCATAAGTTCTACGGCCGCAAGCGCATGCAGTCCATCGGTCTGCTTGCCTGTGGTATCCTCTACCTGCTCCCCGCCATCTGGTACAAGCAGCTCAAGTCGCCCCAGCACATTGCCGGTTTCCAGACCATCTACTTCCTCGCCTCGTTCTTCCAGCAGTTCGGCCCCAACTGCACGACCTTCCTGCTCGCCGCTGAGGTTTACCCCATCTCGGTCCGTGCCACTGCCCACGGTCTCTCCGCCGCCGCTGGAAAGGTCGGTGCGCTCCTGCCCGCTGTCATCTACAACTACATCGACGACCACACCAAGTTCTGGGTTGTGTGCTGGTTCGGTTTCCTCGGCTGGATCGTTACCGAGATCTTCATCCCCGACGTCACCGGCCTCGACCTTCGTGAGCAGGACCGCTACTGGGCCTTTGTCCGTGAGGGCCGTGCCAAGGACTACCACGGTATCGCCGTCAACCCGCGCCACCTGTCTCTCTTCGAGCGCCTCGTTCTCAAGCGCCACCGTGCCTACGACCCCGAGCTTGACCGCCAGAGCCGCATCAAGGAGCTCCGTGTCATGTGGGAGGCCCGCCAGCAGCAGAAGGCCCTCGAGGAGCCCGGACAGCCCATCCACGTTCCCGCCGAGGACGACGAGCTCTCGTCGAACGCCGAGTCGTTCTTCGAGAAGGAGTTCAAGCACGCCGAGCTCACCAACGACTTCCCGCACCCGTCGCACGATGAGCAGCTCCGCATCCAGAGGCAGATCACGCGCGAGTCGATCGCGGAGGCTCTCGGCGAGAACCAGCACAACCACCACCACGACCACGACCACCACACCTACAACCACAACGGCTACCTCGACGAGAAGCGCTAGACATACACACGCATTTAGTCCACAATCTAAGTCGCTAGGCAAATCTCTATAGATTAGTTTTCATTCTCCTCATTTGGCCTCTCATCATCTCAGCTACAGCTCTGTAATGTATTCATTAGTGCATTGGACAAACCTAGCTGCAATCTGAACTCTTGCGTGGACTTCACTGACTTCCGATGAGCAGTCGGAGACCTGCCAGCTGCCCCCTTCCTCCTGACAAGAGCACCGTGAGCTCAAGCTTCAGCCGTTGGCCGCTCCACTGGTCGCCGCAGAGTTGTCAGCCGCTTCGATCGTTCGAAACGTGCGCAGCGGCGTCCTCCGAGCTGACGCAATTCGAACTCTCGGCTCCAAACTGTCTCGGCGCCCGGATCGCGCCACTATCGATCGGTCTAGTAGCTACGTAACCTCAATGTCCCACTGTGGATGATTGGCCGTCTCCGTCGCCCTAGACCGATCCTCCACCTCCGACGGCGATGCGAACGTTCGCAGTATTCGTACAATTACAGCAACGTAAGACTGTCGAAGGGCTTGGCACGTTCGTACTCAACGCAACGACAGAGATAAGGCGACGTATTCTCGGCCTCACCGGTCGGTAGTGTACCTCTTTACCTCAAAGAAAGCTCGGTGCGTGCCTCGGCCCTTATCGTTGAGAACTTGGCCCAAAGCTTGGCCCAGAATTCCGCGCCGATCACATCACCGCAGCCTACTTGCTTGGTGCGGCACGCACTCGGTGGTCCTGTCTCGGAGCTGAGCTCTAGCCACACCCGGCGGCCGCACACATGCGCCGTTCCATGCGGTCATATGTCATGTCGTGCCTTCTTCCACGATGGCCACGTTCGTGAACATGTGTTGAGCTTGCGTAGACCTTTGAATGGCTTTATGAAACATGGCACGGTTGCGATAACGCGAGGTGGTCTGGAAGTCGAGGGTGGGAGAGACACAGTCCCAAGATCTCTGGATCTCGGTTCTTGTCGTCTCTCTGTCATTCTCGACGACACACTCGACTCATCGACCAACAGACTGCACCAACCAGATGGGGACATTCGGCTAGCAAGAGCTTGGCAGACGTCCGTGGTGACCACAAGCGGGCATCTCTGCATGCTCTGGGGTACGTTGCGAAGGCGGTGACTACTGCTCCCACCTCCCAAGGCGCACTATATGAGCGTCCGAGCGTTCATTACCTTGTGGCACGGCCATCTCATGCAGTCGGTAAATCACCCCCTCTCTGCGCAAAGTCTCACCCCTTTCCGCAATCAGTGGTGCAAGCCGCATTCCAATCTGCGCAACAGCGGCATTCAGCCCGATACCAAGCGGCCGTACCAATATTGCGAAGCTGCATTCCAGTCGAAGCATGGTGCCATTCCAGTTGGGAAGCCATTCCAGTGGTACCATGCGGGCTGGCGCCATAAGTCGGCATTCACGTTCCTCCGTCGGGGAGGGTCAGATACCAGCGCCCAGCCAGCAGCACTGCTTTAGCAGTCTGGATGATGCAAGGCCACTGCGTTATCTCGCGCCGTTTTTTCATTTCCAAGCCTTAGTCTCGTCAGTGCGAGCGGTGTTTCATCAAACATGGCCGCTCTGCGTTTGTTACAGCGATCGCTGTAGCTGGTATCTGCCACTTGTCGCTCGCAGTCTGGCGGAGAGTCGGATTTCCGCAAACCGGCGCCGGCGCGGCTTTGTCAGGATCATCAGACCGAGGAGTAAGGAGTAGAGTAGTACGGGTAGCCTCTGTAAATGTAATACATACGTCGGCGTGGCGTTGTATTCAAGTTGTAATTGGATCATTGCAACTTCCTGTAATGCAAATGACGACAGAGGCAGTGCAAGCAGGAAGCAAGGAGGCTGGTTGGCCGGCAGACATTGCCTTGGACCCAGGTCAACCATGTGAAGAAAGAGTGGAGGTGGGGTAAATGTGGGTAGTATGGCTAAGTGTGGGATCTGATCAGCCGTGCGCAGCCCCGCGGCGGGGAGACGGTGCGCTGATAGACGGCTCTGCGGTGAGCGGCGCAAGGACGGACGGGCCCGTCCACCGGTGGAGGCAGAGGCTGAGGCTGATAGAGCCACCGCTCAGTCAGCTGCGAGTGAAGGTCAGGTCTATTTGGAGAGAGTGGGAAATCGTTCCACCTCTGTCTTCTCTTCCACCACCATCTCGCACGACTCGCACGACAACGCCGGACGTTGTTTACTTGTTACTCTGGGGTTTTGATCGTGTGATTTTCTCAACGCCTTCCGACGCCGACTTCGACGCCGCTTAAGTGATCAGAACGACTCACGGCTGGTCCTTCCACTTGTACTTTTCCCTCTACCTCACCGCACCACCGACAGCGATGGGCAACAATACTTCGCGCCCCGGCGTGCCTACTCGCAGGCGCTCAGCTCCTGCCGGCGAAGAGCAGGATCACTCTGGCTTTGCCCCCCTCTCGCACGCCCAGACTGAGCCCAACACCGACACCAAGAACAACAAGGACGACGACGCGGCGTCGATCGCGCCGTCCATGGCCGGCTCCTTTGCGGGCAGCACGTTCAGCGACCGCACGGCCTTCTCTGAGCGGACTCTGTTCGACAATGCGTCCCTCTACTCGACAACGGGCACTGTGCTGGACGAGTCGATCGTGCCGCCCTCGGACGCGATCCGCGCCGGCATGGCGGAGGCGATGGAGGCCCTGAACGGCGAGAAAGGCTGGACGGCGACGGTCGCGACGGCGCAGCTCGAGTGGCTAGCGCAGGACGCTGGCCGTCGTGCGCGCTGGCTCCGCGCCGAGGTCGCGATGCAGCAGCGCCGAGCTAAGCGGGGCAAGCGCGGCGTGGGGCGGCGCGGCTCGGCATCCAAGCAGCCGGTCATCAACCTGTCGCTGGCGGGCGAGGAGCGTGCGCGGGAGGAGGACGCCGCCGTCGTCCGCCGCCTGGCCATGGAGCGGATGGCGGGCGAGCACCGTGCGCGGTCCGAGGAGCTCGCGAGGGAGATGCTCGAGCAGGCGCTGGCTGAGCACCCCCTCCCCCCGCCTTGCGAGGATGGCGAGGCTGATGACGCGCGGCGCGCACTCGAGGCACAGATCCGTGGCCTCCACAAAGAGGCTAGGGACCAGTACCACGCTTCTTGCAAGGATGCGGCAGACGCACACGCTACGGGGCTCGAGAATGCTAAGATTGCCCATACTAAGGCGTACTCGGCTGCGAAGATTCGATACATGGGCGCAACGCTGCGCGCTCCCGACTTGCCTACTAGTGGTATGAGCTTGCGCGAGGCTAGCGTTGGACCTATCTGGGAGTAAATGGGCGATGTCACGTCATGACATGACGCGTGCCTCGCTCGGCACGCTCGGAGGAAGAAGGAAGTCGAGAAGAACACAAAAAGGAGAAAAAGAGGGTGCACTCTACACCTGTGCACCGATTGTGTAGCGATCAAGTGGTTGTACCGTACCCGGCAGAACAATGATATGTATCAGGACTCGACTCAGGAGTTGAGGCTGTGGCACTGAGTGGCGTGAATTGTTGTGGGGTGGGCAGCGGGTGCTTGGGGCAGTCGTTTGCTCATACAAGGCTTTGCTCACTACTCCCAGCGTTTGGGGATCTCACACTCTGACCGACTCATGATGACAGTGCACGATGTTGACTTACAGTGGCAGCTAATACTTTACATTTTTATACTGACAATGCTAGCTATAGAATATGATCATCTAGCACCCATGACACCCACTGAGCCCGCATCCGCACCTGCAACCGCTTACTTGATCTCCTTGAGGACCGAGTCCATCTTGTCGGCGAGGATGGCGACGTGCTCGGGGCCGAACGTGAGGGTCGGGCGCAGGCGGACGGCACGGTCACCGCATCCTCCGATCTGGACACCGGCCGCGCGCATCTTGCCGAGGAACTGGTCGCGCTTCTGGGCGTTGACAATGTCGAACGCCTGGAAGGTGGCCTCCTCCTGTCCGCGGTGGTTCTCGACGAGTCCCTGGTGGCGGGAGAAAACGTCGTTGAGCGCCTTGGTGAGGACATCACCCGTGTTGCGAGTGTACTCGACGAGGTTGTTGTCCTTGATGATGCGGATGATCTCGCGGGCCTGGAGCGCGCGCATCGGGTCGCCCATCCACGTGTTGTAGTTGCGGTACGGGGCGTTGGGGCGCGTCTCGGCGCGGTGGAAGATACCGGCCTGCTGCATCTTCTTGGAGAAGGTGACAAAGTCGGGCGCGTCCTCCTCGCTGAGACCCCACTTCTCGTGCGCCCAGAAAGTGCCCGTGGCTCCGACACCGGTCTGGACCTCGTCGGCGATGAAGAACGCGCCGTGCTTGCGCGCGATCAGGCGGAGCGAGCGGAAGAACTCGGGCGAGGCGTGGCAGTCTCCACCCTCGGAGAGGACGGGCTCGATGATGACCGCAGCGACCGGCTTGTGCTTCTTGTGCTGGACCAGGATGTCCTCGTACTCGGCCAGGCAGCGCTCCTCCTCGGCCTTGTTGGCAGCCTGGTTTTCAGCGAGCGGGTACTGCAGCTGAGGGAAGGGAGCGACGGGCCAGTCGAAGGCGGGAATGTCGATCTTGTGGATGGCCTTGGAGCGAGTGGCAGAGAGCGAACCGAAGAGGCGGCCGTGGAAGCCCTGCTTGAACGAGAGCACGCAGAGGTCAGGAGCTCCAGGAGCCTGGTTCAGCATACACGAGTCGAGCTCCTCCTGGGTGAACGGAGCGTCCTTCGAGCCACGCTCGCGCTGGCGGTACGCCATGAACGCAGCCTTGAAGGCGGTCTCGTTGGCCGACGAGCCACAGAGGGTGGTGACGAGCTGGTCGAGACCCTTGGGGCGGACGGTCATGAGACCAGTCTCAAGGATCTCGGCCCAGTTCTTGGGCGGGAACGAACCGAGCGCCGGGCGGTTGAGGGCGGCGTGGATGAACTCGGGCTGCACTTGTTAGCTTCCGAAGTGGATGTATGGCAGCTTAGGACATCTCGTGCAGAGCTCAACAGTGCGACGCAGATCATTATGAGACGTCGTGTGCGACAAGCGGGGCGCCGCAGTGTAGCGGGTAAAACCACAAGCCGGCACTGGGGGGACAGCTGTGTCTGCACGTGCGACGCACAGACGTCGTACACAGCAGAAGCAGACCCACGGGGCCAGCGCAGCACGAGCGGGGCGAGAGAAGCAGGCTTGTCACTCACAGTCTTGGCGAGCTCAATCATCCGGGGCACGTTGTAGCCGAGAGCAGTCGACGAGATCTGTCCGAAGACGTCGAGGAGCGTGTTGCCGTCGGCATCGACGAGGTAGTTTCCGCTCGACTTGGTGTAGTCACCGACAACGACGTGCGTGCGCGAGTCCTGGATCTTGTCGATCTCGGCGGACTGGAGTCAGTTGACGGAATAGACTTGAGAACTCACGCAGGCCTTGCTAGCGGGGCCGGGAACGGTGTCGGTGTGGACCTCAGGCTTCGCAGGCTCGTCGGGGATGAGAGAGCGCGAGCTGAACGCACGACGGGCGACGCGGGCCGAGCCCATGACGCGGAGGGGGGTGACAGAAGTGCGCATCATCTTGAGGTCGACACGGCGAGGGACAATGGACGATGATGACAAGGTTGGGTTGAATCGGCCAACAAGATGTCGGGTTTTATCAACGAATCCAGCGCCTGTTCATCAGAGTCACTCGAGCGGCATCAGCGGCTCAGTCCAGGGTGGAGGCTTCACCCACCTTGCTGACTGCAGCACCCTAGACTGGGCAGGCAGCCGCTGATACACGAGCTCGGCTAGATTCTCGGCTCGAGTGATTGGCCTGCCTGGGCGGGGAAGCAAAGAGGACGCGCAGAGATCAGGCGGAACCTAACCGGCCCAGCCCGCGATTGCATACCTGGGGTCCCGCGCCCAGGCGCGTAACAGCTTGCCGCGTCGTATATTGTCATCCTCGGACATGCCGGCATCCCACTCTCGAGTCTGGTTCTCGGAAGCCTGGTTTTCATGCATGCGCTAGTACTCAAAAGTCTCGCATCTGCCGCCCCGAGCTTCAGCTTCGGGTTTGGCGATGCACCAAAAGTCAACATCAGATTTTCTGACCTCTTCCAAGTCTTTACAAGCTTCAATGTATATACCGCTGACAATAATCCGCAGTGCGGCTCATCTGATGGAACGTTCACATTTCTTCGCATTGTCTATTTCTCTACCTGCCGCTACAGGTAATCCATTACGCCCTCACTACGGTCGCAACGTTGTTCGGCGCAGGCTGTTCCGGAACAGGGCGCGGGCGTTCCAATGGCGCTGACGTGGGGAGGCAGCACAGCGGAGTCGCGGCCCGGAAGGCCGACCTGCTCCCTGGGGTCGAGTGCGACAACCTCGATCTCGATGTGCATGTCCTCGCGCCCGAGGCGCGGGACGCCGACGCACGTCCACAGCGGCTTGTGGTCGGGACACCACTGCCGCAAGCCCTTGACCATTGCGGCAAGTGCGGTATCGTTCAGAGGGACATGGTAGGAGTTGACGCGGAAGACCTGCGACCAGCCCTGTCCTCCTGCGGTGCGCAAGGTCAGGTCGACATTCTTGAACGCCTGTGCGATCTCCTCTTCAATGTCGGCGGAGACCTTGTCGTTCGAGGGGTCCCAGCCGCCTGCGGCTTGTCAGTCGTTACTCTATCGGGGAAGATGAAGGGACAATGAAGAACGCACCTTGGCCCGCGCACTCGATGCGGTCGCCTACCCGAACGGCTTGTGAGTAGTGATGTTGTTCCAGCGCTCGCTGGCCGTATCCTTCGTAAGAGCTGTACTGCAAAGTAGACATGGTTGATGTGGTCGAAGAGTGTCAACTTTGGGATCTGTGAGGTGAGGCATTATGAGACTGCTTCTCGATGCATGTGACGTCGGTGCGGCCACTTGGCTACTTGGCTGCCTTTCATCATTGCGCCTCTTTCTCACCCCGAGCTCATTGCTTCTCACGTTGACTTTTTCGAGCAAGGCGAGAGCCTGTGAGCGATTCCATCCAGCAAGCAGTCTCGTCCGATAATCACTATACGTCATGTGCGTTCATCGAGCATCCTCGATAGGATAGGCGGTGCACTATGGACATCAAGAAACGAAGCATATGGTTCGAAAGCATTTTCTAAAGCAGACACACCTTATCGCCCTTGCGGCGATTACAAGCCGTCCTAATCGAGGGTGGGAAGCCCGGCTGCATTTTGCGAAATTGACCGAGCAGTGAGGAAGCTCAGGGCCAGCACTGCTCGCGTCAACAAAGAGCGCCAGACATACTCAGAACTCCTCTGCCAGCGGCGGTGTGCGCCCTCGGAGGCATTGGCGACGTCAGATACGACGATGCTCCTCAACATTTGTTGCTGCCTAGCGCTGACTCGAGAGTGTCATCTTGCCCGAAAGATACGAGCCACCGGCCCACTCAGGACCGTGACCGTGGTCGGGTATAGCGTTCCTTAGCCCCCACCTGGCGCGGAGGCTCGTCTGCCCACTATCTTCGGCTGACGCCGATGCCCAGCCAACCTAGTTTGCTCAGTCCAAGCGGCCGTGCCGACCCAGCTCGAGCGGCCGAGCCGGGCCGGAGGAACCTCAGATAGCGAGTTTGGTTCACATATAGATTGTCTACATCTCGGCACGCCCGCAACTCCTTGGCATACACACACTTTCCAAACATACAGCAATGACGGTCGACAAGGCTCAGAACTGGGAGAAGGTCGCCGCGGGCAAGTGCGCGGCGCGCGATGCGCTCATCCCCAAGTCGTGGCTCATCTCCGACCCGGGAGGACGTAACGTGCAGTCCGTTGCTGAGACTTGCGGCGTGCTCTCCCCCGAGGAGCTCCAGATTACGGACACTGAGGCGCCCGAGCTCGTCAAGAAGATGGTCGCGAAGGAGCTCACGTCGGAGCAGGTCGTGACGGCGTTCTGCAAGCGGGCCGCTATCGCCCAACAGCTGGTGAGTAGCGTTGGAGACGAGAGCTACCTTCCAAGAGCTCCCTCTGAGGGCTTATCAGTGATTAGTTGCTGACGACAGACCAACTGCCTGACGGAGATCATGTTTGAGGACGCTATCGCTCGCGCCAAGGCCATCGACGCCGAGTACGCCAGCAGTGGCAAGCCCGCTGGCCCGCTGCACGGTCTCCCGATCAGTCTGAAGGACAACTTCAACGTCGCTGGCGTGGACACGACGGTCGGCTTCATTGCGTGGGCCAACAACCCCGCCACCTTCGACTCGGAGCTCACGAAGCTTCTCCGCGAGCAGGGCGCCATCATCTTCTGCAAGACCAACGTTCCTACCGCCATGATGATCGCCGAGTCGTACAACAATGTTTGGGGATACACTGCCTCCCCGTGGAACCGCGACACCTCCTCCGGCGGATCGAGTGGTGGCGAGGGAGCCCTCCTTGCTTTCAAGGGTGAGTTTGCGTCTGGAAGCTGGGCCTCGGGCTGCGTGATGACGAGCGCAAACTGACGGCAGGCTCGCCTTTGGGTGTCGGCACCGACATCGGCGGCAGTATCCGCATCCCCTGCGCTCTGTCCGGCATCTACGGACTGAAGCCCTCGTTTGGCCGCTTCCCGACCTACGGCGCGCGCAGCGGCATGCCGGGACAGGAGGCCGTGCGATCGATCAACGGCCCTATGTCATCTTCGCTCGAGGCGTGCAAGCTGTGGTGCCGTGCTGTTGTCGGCTCGGAACCATGGCTGCGGGACCCTTACGTCGTCCCCCTGCCTTGGCGGGAGGAAAAGCTGCCCGAGAAGCTGTGCTTCGGCATGATTGTCGACAACGGTCTCGTCCGCCCTCTGCCGCCGGTACAGCGCGCGCTGCGTGAGACGAAGGCGGCGCTCGAGGCGGCGGGACACAAGGTGGTCGAGTGGACGCCGTACAAGGCCGAGCAGAGCAAGAGCCTGCTTGAGCGATTCTTCGTCGGCGACGGCGGCGCCAAGATCGCCGGCTTCATCAAGGAGGGCGGTGAGCCGTGGCCGCGCGGACTGGAGGCATACGAGGCTGCCTCAGCTAAGAGCAAGGACCAGCCCCCCCTCGTCGGAGACCTGTGGAACGTCCAGGCCGAGCGCAGCGCCTACGCCAAGGGCGCGCTTGACCACTGGATGGCCAGTGCCGAGCTCACGGGTACCGGACGACCCTTTGACGGCGTCATCTCGCCCGTCTCGGCCTACGCTTCGTGCCCTAGGTACAGCTACGAGCACGTCACGTACACGAGCATGTGGAACATTACCGACCAGAGCTGCGCCGTCTTCCCTGTCTCCTTTGTCACAGAGCAGGACGCCAAGCAGGAGCTCGCCGATGCCCGCAGTGACGAGGAGAAGCGTATCTGGGACAGGTACGACCCGCAGGAGGTCCTCGGTGCCCCCATTGGTCTCCAGGTCGTCACGATGCGCCTCCAGGAGGAGAAGGCGCTCGCCCTTGCCGAGGTTGCCGCGAAGGCGCTCGGAAAGATCTAGTCTAGTCTGTAGCTGCATCGTAGTTGTGATCGTATGCGACATCTTGGTGACACCCAACAGTGCATATTTGTGGTCGTATGCGACACCTTGTCATCACCCAACGGTGCACTCAGATCGGCCGATGCATCCTGACTGGAAACCTCAGTTCATGAGTTAAAGGCGGGATGCTCGTTGTCAGTCAGACTTTTTCGAACATTCCGCAACCTCGGTGGGCTGGATGAACCTCCTGAATGCAACTTTTCCCGGAGCAGAGCGGGACAGGCTAAAGTCTACTGATAGGCGAGGCCGATAGACGAGGTGGCGCCGCTATATCGCTCCAACAACTCCCCCACTCTGCGTGGGTAGCTATACGCATTGGACGCATAGGGCTGCAATCTCCTGCCAAGCCAGTGCAGGGCACGTTTCATCCGGTCGACTCGTCCATGCCTACTACTCATAGCAGCCAAGAATTGCCCGCAGGCTAGGCTAGCGGTACTAGCATACCGTGAAGAGATAAGTATAGAGATAGTCATGCTTGACAGAGATAAACTGGAATTTAGACCATTTTCCGCAGCGCCGAATTGGACAACTATGCTGGCCAGACAGTTCTGATGAGTGGGCAAGTCAGCTGTCAGCCTTTCTGACAGCTCGGCACGCTCAACTCTTCAGATCAGCCGAGCAGAAGTATGCATCTCTGCCTGGCGCCGAAAAGTGCGGTGTGTTTGCGGGCAGCAAAGCAAGCGCAGGTGGGCAGCTAGTTTGCTGTCCCAATTCAGACCATGTTCACGTCAGCCGCCCGCCCTACCCGGCGTGCCACAAGCAGTACCAGCCAAGGGACCCGGGGCCCAACCGCCCGTCCGCGGGTTTCCTCCACTCCGCGCTCCGCGCTCTCCGGTGATTTGCCTCGTATCGTGCGATCGCACATGACCGCCTCTGCCTTCGAAACCCTGGATGCGGCCTTTCGCGCCTGTGGGCCATGTATGCCTTGTAACTCTCTGGCTGACGATGTATCGTTCCGAACATTGACGCACGACGCGGGGCGGGCTACTCCGCACACGGCTTTGCTCTCTACACGACATAGACGCATTCGGCGTACCCGGCTGAACAACTGGCGTTCTCGACTTTTGGCTTACCTCAGAATTGGGAGCCGCTTCTTGCCGTACTCGGGCGATCCGCGAGATAACACCCGGCATACCGGGCAGCTTTCCGAGTCACAACTTTGACAGCAGCCCACTTAAGTACGCAACGACCTGGAGTTGTCTCACCCGCACCTTCATTGCATTGAATCATTCATCGAACCCGACTCGGAGGAGACGACTGGAGCTTTGTGCTCCGCCTATCGCACCACACTCGACTTATCTTGACCACTGGACGCCCTCGATAAGACACTGTCCGCCAATCTCTCACACATAACGGCTACATCCCCTCACATTCCTCACGCGCCCGCCAGACCTGATTATCCGGAAGGTCAACACTCACAATGGGCAAAATCCAGCGAAGAATCGAGACGATATTCTGGGGCGAACCGCCCGAGGACCCGAAGGAGCGCAAGCTGTTGATCAAGCTGGACTGCGTGATTCTGTCCTACGTCTGTCTGTCGTACTGGGTCAACTATCTCGAGTGAGTGCTTGCTGCTGCTTGTCGTCGCGCGGAGGTGTGGGGGTGGGCGAGGTCATGTGGGATGCAGGCTCCACCGATCATCTGCCGACCGGCTGTCCCCGTGCATCAAGGCACGCCTGCAATCTCCATTGCACCAGATTGGAGCCAGCCAAGCCTTTGACAGCCTGGTTCACCCAGGTGGGAGCAGCACGTGACGCGACCACGCGGTTGTGGCGTCTGAGCCGTGGCGTGACCACCATTCCACTCGACCTGGCCTACGATCTTCTTCTCGATTTCGAGAGCATTTCCAAGTTACTGACGATGCAGCCGTACTAATCTGAACAATGCCTATGTGACTGGCATGAAAGAGCAAGTGGGCTTCAAAGGGAACGATCTCACGCTTGTGAACTCGTGTTTCACGGCGGGTTATGTCGTCGGACAGTGGCCAAGTGCAATCATCCTCGCCTCGGGACGCATTCCGCCCCGCGTGTGGTTCCCCTTCTGCGTCTTTGCCTGGGGACTGTGTACCCTCGGCCTGGCGTTCGTGACCAACCCGCACCAAGTCATGGGTATCCGATTCGTCATGGCTCTATTCGAGGCGAGCACGTTCTCGGGCTCGCACTACATCCTGGGATCGTGGTACAAGGACAAGGAGCTCGGCAAGCGAACCGTAAGTCTACCATCTCCCCAGCTCCCCCAAGGGCGTGAGTGCAAAGCGTGCTAACACTCAAGGCCGCCTTCGTGGTCAGCGCGCAGCTCGGCTCCTTCTTCTCCGGCGTCATGCAAGGCGGTATCCAGAATACGATGCACAACCGCAACGGCTTCGCAGGCTGGAAATGGCTCTTCATCATCGACTTTGCCATCACAGTCCCCGTCGCGCTGTACGGCTACTTCATGTTCCCCGACACGCCGCACACGACGCGCGCCTTCTGGCTGACGGAGGAAGAACGTCAACTGTGTCTCTCCCGCCTCCCCCCGACTGAGCACTATGTGATCACCTGGCCCCGTTTCCGCCAGTCGTGCATCAAGATCGTGACGACGTGGCGGTTCTACCTCTTCTGCGCGCTGTTCATGCTCAGTGCGACTTCTTTCGAGAAAGTTGGCGTTTACTCCGAGTGTTTGCTCTGGCTCAAGTCGATCAAGTACAATCCTGCGACTCTGAACTACCTAGGTTTAACCCCGCTGGTCACGGCCATAACTGGCACCTACGCAGTGACTGTTTGGTGCGACGCAACAGGCCATCGCTTCTGGGCAAACGTGATCATGTACGTGAGCGTCTTAATCAGCTCGATCATGATTTTAGTGTGGGATATCAGCTTTGGCGCCAAGCTGTTTGCGTATATCATTGCAGGTGAGTCTTGGGCGTTTCGCCCTCCAATTTTGGACCGAATTAGGAGGAAGGAAGAGGAGAAAGATGGAGGACTGTGCGAGGAAGACAGGTATCGGGGCCGAGTGGTCCGGAAAGGGACGTGTTGCCACAAGATGTCACCGCCACGACATGTGGAGGTGGCACCGATAGCGTGGCGGGCCAGCTTGGTGGCGGCGGGCATGCGGCATGCGGCGGGCAAGGGCAAAGGGAAGGGAAGGTACTTCGGCCAGGGCTAGGGGAAGTGACACAGCGCACAGTCCTGCTATGCTCTGCAGGGCTGGATCCGGTGGGAGAAAGGGGAATGAGTCGTTTTGTCGTTGCGCACGGTCCTCAGTGAGCCCAGCCTTGCCCAGCTGAGATCCTATCCGCTGAGCATGCCCAGCCTGTCCAGGGTTGGAGCCGGTGGTACCGCATCCGGCGGCATGCCTCGCATGCCTCGGGGCCGGCCACAGCGGAGCGTGCCCAGCCTGCCCAGCTGTCCAAGAAGGGACGGCGGGGATGCGGCGGATAGCAACTCAGCGCCGCCGCTCGGCAATCAGTCTGATCGACACAGTCGCTGACACCACTAGGTATCGGATACGCTGGCCAAGCCTCCAACTTTGCCTGGGCCAACGCTCTCACGCGCGACGACGAGATGCTGCGGTCCATGACGCTGTTCAGCATGAACCTGTTCTCGAACCTCTGGGCACTGTGGTACGGCATCGCCCTCTGGCCCGTCTCTGAGGCGCCGAGGTTCCGTAACGGACAGATTGCCACCATTGCCACAGGAGGTGCGTCGGTCCTCATCGCCGCTGCTATCGTCTACTGCTCCAGACGGTGGAGGCCTGAGCTGCCCCAGGACCACGTTGGATATGTTGAGGATGTCGAGAATGAGAAGGGATACGCTACGGATGAGGTTCATCCTGTCGACTTGCCTGGAAAGAGTGTCGTCTGAGCTCCCCTTTGTTCGAAGCTTGGTCGCTACCGCCTCTGCCTCTTGAGCTTGGCTTCACCGTCTCAGCCTTCGCTCCAACAAGCTTGGCACCCACCCGTCTCCGCCTCGGCCTCGGAATGTTTCCATATGGAGACACATCTTCTCCAGAAGTTGCCATTTAGAGACAATTCTTGAGAAGGTGCAAAGCAAAACGCACGGGCAGTTTGTACAGAGATAGGGAGTTTTCGGAGTCTGTTAGATAGGAAGCAAAAGGGGCTCTTCAATTTGTCCGGGATCTTGGTTTATGCATCGTTGTCGCTTCGCACGAGCACTTGTGTACTAATGCACACTCATCCGCACGCTTCACTCGGACACACACTCGCACGGCCCAGCCCAGCCGGCCGGACTTGGCACCTTCCGAATCCATTTGTCACTCGCCGATACCCATGTGAGGACGTTGAGGACCCGTGAGGACCTCTTTTCAAGACAACGGCCCTAGAGCCCTCCAAGACCAAGGCCGGCCCCTTCAACTCCATCCAGAGATCAGTGCGTTGCCGCTCCAAACCACCGGCGCTACGTAAGCAACCGCCCATTCCCCGATGCCACCCAAAAGTAATCCGTACATGTGTTTGCATCGTTGCTTTTACAGATTCCCAAGACCCTTAACTATTGTTACGTTTGACTAAATTCTTGACACGGGGGGGAAGCGGCGATCCTTATGCGCCGCCGCGGGCCCCCTTTTAACCCTTCACAAATGATGATATGATGTATCGTTACACAAGATGGTGTTTTTTAGACATGAAGCAGTGATGAACAACACACCTCAGTCCAGGAACGGGCGCGAGTTCAACCTGTTGGCGACCTCCCACGGAGTCAGGTCCTCGGGGTCGTCGTCGTGGTACAGCCAGAACGCCTCCATCATCTGGCTGGCAGCGCGATTGTCAAAGCACGCGTGCGGTCCGAACTCGCTAAGGAGCTCTACAGTCGACTGGCGCATTGGATCATCCTTGGGGATGTGGAAGCCAGCAATAATGAGCGGCCATGTGATCCACACGATACGTCCGTACATGGCAAGCATTTCCTTAGCGAGCTCGATAATGGCACGGGCCGCGCTGTCAATGCGCGGGTCGTTGCTGCCGACACCAAAGACGATGCGGAGGAGCCTGATCTTGGTCGCGTGCCGGTAGGCAATGTTGCCATACTGAGTGCGAGGGTGGAACGGAGTAAAGTTGGTCGAATTGTCCCACACCTTGAGCTCGGTCAGAAGACTGTTGGCCTGCTCCTCGAGCTCTGCGCGCTCGCTGAGACGGGGCGCGTTGTCATTCGTCACTCCTCCTCCGGGCCCAGTGCCTAGGATGGCCGCCGTATCCGCGGTGGGCTCGCCCAACTCCTGCTTGGGCACGGGCGACAGCGTCGTGTTGGTGTTCTGCGGGAACTTTGCCGTGACCCGTGGCGGCAGGCGGAGGGCCAGCGTCGAGATCTGCGACCCTGTCGTCGACTTGTGCTCAGTGAGCATGTAGCCCCGTTCACGGACCCGTGCGATAAGGGAACACGCTCGGGCAATAAGGTCCACCATTCCGCGAGACATGCCGAACATGCGCTCGACGCTCTCCCACTCGTTCTCGTTGCTCGACCAAGACTCGGCTTCAAAGAACCAAGGAGTAAAGGCGTCACGTAGTATCGACGGGGCCAGCTCGGTCGACATGCAGCCAAAGACATCACGGACCGCCAGCTGCTCGAGAACGAAACGAGAGGGAGACAGGTGGTCACGCGGCGAGTCGACGAGCAGTGCCTGTGGTCCACCCAAGCGCGAGATAAGGGAGAGCACAGAGGTGAGCAGCGAGTGCCAGGCTTCGTCGGCGGCCAATGACTGTGGGAGCGGTTAGCGGGTCACCCACCAAAGATCACTCAAACACCGCCACTTACCGATGCAATGGTGCAGCTGAGCAGAGCGGCGAGAACCAACTCGACCTCAGTCTTGTCAACAGTCTTTGGCGTTCCGTCTGGGCCCTCGAGGGCGCATCGGACTAATTCGAGGACCCGCGGGCGAGTGGCCTGCGTGATGCGCCACGCCCCCTCCTGATCGTTGGGGTTGGACACATAGCGAAGGTGCACGGCACCGACTGCGAGCATGGCTGTGCGCAGAGCATCGGCGGCGGGCGAGACACTGTGGGCCAAGTTAGCACATGCACATGCCCGATGAGAAAGTAAGCCAAAGGTTCCGAACACACTTACCCTGGAAGGTGAGTGAAGGCAAGGGGTGCGTGCACCGTAAGCCAGGGGTTCCAAGGGTTGTGTGGCGCCTCAAAGGCCAAGATGATATGGACTGTTCTGGACAAGTAGTGGCGCATGACCAGACGTTCGTCGCTGTGAGAAGGTCAGCATACAGGTCATCATCGTAGTCGTAGGTTGGTGGTGATGCTGAGGCACGACGACGACGAGCGAAAAAGCAGGGTGTGCTCCACTGCCAGGCCCGCGTCCGGACTCTGTTTTTTTTTACTCACACCGAGGGGAAGTAAGGTTGCAGGAACGATCTGTAGGTTGTCAGCGCGCTGTCGGTGCATGTGGGGCGCACGGGTCCATCATCATTTCCGCTCGCAGGTGGTGCGGCACGAGGTCGATTTCTCGCTCCTTCCCCTTGAGGGTGCCGATGATTGGCAGCGACGAGACAAACGTCTCGGGAGCATGGAACGGCAGCTTGAACTTGCGGCTCTTGGGAGGAGGCTCGGCGACGCTGTGGGTGCGCGGCTTGCGAGGACGGTTCTTCCTGCGCTGGACGGGGTCATCGGGAGGCCAAGTGCACTGCGGAGATAGTCAGTCCTGTGTGCGGAGGGCGATGAGTGGAGGCGATCAGTCTACTCACATCCCGGTGACCGATCTGGCACTTTTCGCAGATCGGGCGCGACTCATCGCACTTGACTTTTCGGCGACGGCAGGTAAAGCAGCCAGAGCGAGAACGCTGACCTCCGGGCTCGGGAGCAGCAGGCTCGGCCGGAAGCTCCCCGCCAAAGAGGGCGAGGAAGGGGTCGATGGTGATCTCAGTCGTAGCGGCGGCCATGTCTGTGGATGTAACAGAGAGGTAGTAGCTAGCGGCGTAGATGATTCAGATGATGACGAGAGCTAATAGTCTCGGAGTCGGTCCTGCCTGACTAGTCTAGTGCGGACGACGATGCCGGTGAGACTGGGACTAAGACTTGGTGGTTCCGCCGAGGAAGGCGGTCGGCGTTCGGCGGGCGACGACGGGGGAAGAGAGGAATGAGAATGCAGAGAGGTGGAATGCGTTTGTTGGTGCTGAAGCTGATCGAGTAGTCAAGGTAGCCAGTCGAGGGGGGAAGAAGCGACGTGGTTGGACGAGGTGAGAATAAGTAGTCGCAGCGACTGGGAGCTGGGCAGAGCTGAAGCAAAGTCAATCGAGCGAGCGAGCTCTTGGTGATAAAGGTGTGATTTTTGCTTTGGCTGTGGTGGACGATGGACTGTGGTATGTCTGGCTGGCTGAGGTTGTGCCCGCCGCACGCCATACATAGAGCCTTCCCTCAAGCCTGCGGTCGCTGCGCGACTCAGTCTCTACTCTTTCGCTCACTCGCTGATGCAACAACTGATGTCCCTGAAGCAGCCTCCGGACCTGATTTTTGGGCCCCCGTACCATCTACGGCAGCCCTGAGCAGATGCGCTGAGCTCCGGCGGCGTTGGCGGGGCGACAGGGGGCAGAGCCAGGGTCCATAGGGAGGATAGGGGAGACTGGATGTGCTATCAGGTTCCTTGGGGCAACCATAAATCCGCCTTAGGCCCGCTCCGAACCGCACTAGGGCGGGTTCGACGGCCAAACTCGGCTATCATTGGTCCATCGTGAGCTCGATGCCTTCCGACACGTGACCCCTCGACCACCGGATCGCAGTAACCGGTCGTCGAAATCACCACTGTCCCACCGTGTCTCGGCATGTGACTCGAGCTTTATGACGTGTCACCGCGATCGGTCGCCGAATGTGAGTGCCAAGCATCGACCGGCCGCGCGCGCGACGGGCCAAAACCCTGACCAGCCTGATGCTGACGGCGGCAGCAGGAAGACGGTACACCACGGCAGGTACGCTCTAAGCTATACGCCAGGTACGGGCGGTGAGCACCTGGCCATGCATTCATCCATCCAACCACAGCGACCGCATCCGACGCCGAAACTTACCACAGCATACCTCCACCGCCATCTGATACACGCCTTCCCCTCGAGCCACAGATCCACAGAGCCTCAGAGCCTCGGGAATCTCCCCTCTGACCTGGCTGACTTCTGACCTCTGATCTCCAGCCCTCTCTCTCCTCTGGATCACTCAAGGTTGCCAGCGCTCATCCCGTTCCTGTCGCTCTCGATCTGCTTTGCATTGGCATTGACCTCTGTAGCGCTGTCCATCGGGACGGGGTGATCTCCACCCCCTTCCCAACCACCCCTTCTCACACGGCCCACACGGCCCACACACCCTGCAAAATGCGCGCGATCAATGCCGCCTCTGCCGCTCCCTCCTAGCCCTCCTGATCGTGTCTATGCTCGCTAGTGTCATGTTCTCCTTCCTTGCCCCATATTTTCAGAATTTTCTAGAGCTGCCCCAGCTGGCAAAATGTGGACAGCGTGGAGCATGGAGCAAGTGTGAAGGACCGGCAGCAGGCACTTGCATCGTGCGCACGGCCATGCTATGTACTGCACTGCACTGCGCTGCGAGCCGGACTGAACAACAATGAAGCATGGCCGCTTTCGCTCTTCACATGTTGCTACTTTTGAGGGTGGAGGCAGCTCTTTATGATGGACGGTGACTGCATGCCACGTAAATGTGACGCACCGTTTCGAGCATCTGACATCTGACAGCTGATCTGGTCGCCCGACCCGACGTTCCGTCCTCCGTCCTCCGTATCCGCAGCAGGGCAGACCAGACCAGACCATCCGTCTGTATCCGTCAGCCAGCCTGTGACCCATGCTGTTCACATTCACCGTCACCGTTTCGTCACTTCCTTCCTCCCCCTCCTCCCCCATTGCACAAGCTTGCGACTAAGCTGTCTTTTCCGTCTCATCCTGGATTTGATCTGTAGACAACAATGCACAGCATGCTACTCCCACTTTCCGCGGCAACGCCTCCGCGGTGGCCACAACGATCATTCGGAATTGCCCAACGGCCAAAGGCCTCTGACCATTGATACGCTCTCAAAGTTGATCTAAGCGAGAGTGCTGCGGGCATGCGCAGAAGCAAAAAGCAGACGCATGCGATCGATGCAAGCAAACATCAGATCAGCCAGACACAGAGCAGCCTCAGCATCAAGCTCACGGTGTCTTGCACTGTCTCGCAATGGCATGTCTCGGGGCTCAGCCCTCGATCCGTCAACAAGGGGAACGGCGCACCAATCGCGGCCGTCGCAGCTGTCGCCGTCCCTAGACGGACAAATACAGCCCCGCATGACCCCGCATCCGTTCCCCTTTTCTTTTTCGCCCGCCAGCGTGCCTGTCTCTCGCAAGCTCTGTAGCCCCACATCTTCTCCCACAAACGCACCCATTTGGCGCCCACTAATCGTATGCATGCATCGCGCGCAGACCAGCCTCCTTTCCTCCCTTGCTCTCGCCCCGCGGCCGTGTGCGGGGCGGGCAGCGATCTGAAGCGATCGCGCATTTGCTACTTGGTCCACCCGCGGGACTCCAGTTGTTGCTCCAGCATCGAGTCTCAACTGCCGCCCAAGCCGACGGCAACGGCTCAAATTCCCGTGCCTGAGCCGTACTTTCCTGCAACCTGTCGTGCTTGTCCTGGGCTATCCTGCAAGGTCAGACTGCTTAATCGCGCGCGCTCGCTCGATCGCACCCTAGCCTTCGCCCGCCCTCGCCCGTACCTCCACGTGCCCACCGCCAATCCTGCTTTCTTCCGAGCACGGACATTGCGATTTTCGGTGCAAGCATGCAAGCTAGGTGCGACAAAGTAAAGTTGTGATTGATACCATCCATCCTTCGCTGTGCAGGATGCAGGAAATTTCCATCCTCGCTAGGAGATATCTATTCATGCACATACGTACGCATGCCCTTGCCAACATCCGCCGTGGCCCATACCGTTATGGTGTCTAGCCTGTGTGCATGCTCGTTCTTTCCTGCCTACTTCCCGTCCAGGCCGTCCACTATCCAGATCCCCACTTGCCGCATGTACCGCCGTTCCGGCGGAATGTGAGAGGCGTCAGTGCACCATCTCTCTGATAGTGGGGATCTACCGATGTCGCTGCAGCACGTCTTCCTCTGACCGGCTTCGCCCCACCACGTCCCCGTCACCTTGTCAATGTATAGCCGTATAGCCTTCTTCCTGCGATCCTGCGCCCTGCGTGCGCCCCTCGTCGATCAGACGATCAGCGGTATAGGCGATCAGGCTGGCGCTATGGCCATGGCGAGTGTGGCTCGAGTCAAGCGGTAGTACACGGCTAGACGGCTACAGCTGGCGCCTGCTTTTTCGCCCAACTGCCCGACCAACATCTCACCCACCGGAAGTCAGAGCGTCCTCCCTGCAACATCAAGAGGCAGGGCCACTCACGCACCCACGGGACACAGGCACGCCTCATGTGTCACCACCTTGTCACCAAGTCACCCCAACACCCCAGTCCAAGCAATGACTTCACACTCCACAGCAAATGATAGCAATCAGTACCTGTCTGCTAAGCCTGGAGCCTAGATCTGATAACGTGCGGCCTTGATGCGGCGCTTACAGTCGCGTCCAGACTGAGACAACTTTCGCAGCGCGTTCGACCACGTCGAGCGGACATAGAGGGGTGGGCCCCAAGTCCACATGCAACGGTTCCGCGATTGCCCCGGTTTTGGGATCCTGGCTGGCCGCTGGTCTGGCTTGGGCTTGGGTTTCGAGAAATTCAACCCACCCCAGACCACCCCAGGCCAACCCACAACAGAATCTCATCCGAACTCCGTATCGTCCCGGGGCGTGCCTTAACTACGTTTTTTGAACGATGGATTGTGACTGGTCCATGTTGCATCTCCATCTCTTTGCCAGCTCGATCACATCTGGCCCCCAGACTATGGACTGCGTCGCTTTGTGCTAGCTCGCACGAACAGCTCTTCCGAGCCTGGAACTGCGCCCGTTCGTGGTGCACCACGCCGTACGATGTGTCGCTCGAACGAGCTCCCATCCAGAAGGCCGTGATCACGGACTTTCCCCTGGGAACAAGGCAGCAAGGCACAGACTTGCTCCGCATCTGCATCCGACCTGTGCTGCGCTCGTAGTGCACAACGTGCACCACCAAGACCGCACCATTGGTCGATGCTAAGCGAGGTTGGTAGGGTTTGTTGCTTTGTCGTCGCAGACCGCCGAGAGTGAAGCGGGGGAGAGGAAAGGGGGCCAATGATCGTTCGGCGTCGCCTCGTCGCCTCCTTCGCTGATCCGACGCCGTTACTCTGGCTCATCACTGACCCATGCGATGTGACAGTCATCTTACGTTCACCATGTCCCGCTATTCAATCTCGAGGCTCCCCCACTGTTCCATGCTGGTTTCCCCACTTAGCCGTGCGCCAATCGCTGATAAGCTGTCATGGCTCGAGGTCCTTGCACGCGGTGCCATTGTCTGACTCGAGCGTATCCCGCCGAGGACCGAGGGACCGAGGGAGGTTGCAGAGTAGCTGCGCACGCGAGAGAGCGGGCAGCGGCCAGGGACGACTGGAGGTATGAGAGGGTGTATACGAGGGGCGCTCGCCCATGTTTCGGCGCACGGTCCGATTCTCCTTTGCCCCCTTCCTTGCAATGCAAGTCGAGACCGAGGCAGGCAGGCTAGGCTCAGACCCGGTGCGGTTGACTTGGAGGCTCTGGCGGAAGGCTGAGGCAGGTGGCTTATGGTGGCATGTGAGGGCGCATTCCGAATCTGTTGTCTGTGTCCATGGCTGCTTTGCTCGCCCAATGTCGATGTGTTCAGCCAGAGCCAGAGCCAGCGGTCAGCGCCAAAGCCTGTCCAAGCCTACCCAAGTCCAAGTCCAAGCCAAGCATCCCCAGCGTCCGAATCAGGACTTGTCTCTATCCCAACCATACAGCATAGCCCAGACAGATCACATTCACCGTATCACCAAGCCTGAGCCTGAGCTCAAGCCGGCGGCGATCTCTGAGGATTGTGCCAAGACCTAGTCTAGTGGGCAACCAGACGCCGCCCGCCGGGTGTCGCGCCACGGCCGCATTCCGCACTAAGGGCTCGCCGACTCCGACGTCGGCGAGATGTGGACGTGGACGATTGTCTGAAGTAAGCTGAAACTTCGGCGTCCTCGGCGTCCACTGGTTTGGCTGCTTGGACTGAGCAGGCGACCTAATGAACACTGGCATTGGCGATCAATTGTTGCTTCGCTCCACTTCATTTCTACCCTTCTCGGTCAGTGACAGTGAGCACGATATTGGGTGGATCCCCCGACAGCAGGTCTGAGTGCGGAAAGAAGTGCACCTCGCCGCCACCCAGCCACGGCAGATCACCTTCGGTGGCAGAGCCAAGCCAAGGTATGCTTCGGACGACTTTGACTTCACGTGTAAAAGCGTCCACATGCCGCGGCGCCTTCGTACGCCGCGTGCGCCGCGTGCCCCGCTCGATGATGGGAGTGTTTATGGCCCCGTGGAGAGCGGTGCGCTCCGCATTGAGGCTGGTGGCGTCTGGCTGAGCGGGCCGGGGGCGCCGGCGACAGTGTAGAGTGGGGCATATTTCACGGTCCGCGAGAGCGAGTCTGTCGCAGGAGTCTCACTCAGTCAGTCTGAGAGCATGTGTCTAAAAGTACATGTTGGTCAAGTTGCACCGAGCTGCACACCGAGCAAACCTCTCGGTCGTTGACATCCCCACGATATAGGTCAGCGAGCCGCACTCCTTATCAGCCCGGGTCAGCTGCCTCTTTCGGCTCCCATAATCAGTTCCCAGAGTCAGCTCCCACAGTCATCTTTTCTATCAAGCCCTCCCACGTCAGCAAGCCAGGTCAGCAACGCATATCACGGAGCAGTACGCTTCTCACCGTCGTTCGTCGGAGCCGAACGACGTCGACACTCGAAATATCAATCGAGGCATGCCTGCAAACCGCCCCTCGTTATTGGCTGAGAATTGGTGGAGATGGACCACCTCTCCGTCATACCCCCCGGGCACGCCACGCGGGGTCGCTGGACCGCCGGCCCAGCTATAGTCCACTAGGCCAGGGGAGCGGACAGCGGTGAGACACCGACCACGATATGACATCAGTCCGTGCGACTTGCCAGAAATCTCGGCATCGCACAGGTAGTTCGATACGTACGCGGTACGTCTAACGACAAGCTGATATTGTGAACTACGGCTGCACCATCATTCTTCCCATCATCTCCTACACCACCTTCACTGACAGTGACAATGTTGACGATACGCCCTGCGTTGCGAACACGACTTCCTGCGGTGCCGCTGGCGGCACCCACGGCGCTGTCCCAGCGGCGGATGTTCAATACCACGGTCGTCACGGGGAAGGAGAAGGTCGTCATCCTCGGATCAGGTTGGGCAGGGTACAACACTGCGCGCAAGCTCGACAAGGACCTTTATGATGGTGAGTCTTGGCATGTGGGGTCTGGCCCCTTCGCTACTGCTTCCTCGGAGCGCTGCCCGAGACCTGGCTATGCCGTCGTAGGGCCATTGCTGAGGAAGGTGAAAATGGCAGATGGATGACCATGGCCATGGCCGAGGAAGGTGGTCGATCAAGACAAGACCGCACGTCCCCTCTCCCCCCTCCCCTCACACGACAACACACACTAACACGCCCCCACAGTCAAGGTCGTCTCACCTAACAACTACTTCTCCTTTACGCCGTTCCTTGCCTCAACGTGCGTCGGCACGCTCGAGTTCCGCGCCGCGACCGAGGCCGTGCGCAAGATCAAGAATGTGAGCTATGCGCAAGGCTGGGCGGACAAGATCGGTAAGTGTGTGCTTCGTTCGTGCTTGTGCTTCTTCGGGAGGAGTCGTATCTCGCATTGAGATGTGGCAATCCCGCTCGCGGGATGTTGGGCTTATCTAACGGGCTTTGCGACGGGTGAGGCCCCGACAGGCAGCCGTCTCGGGATAGCAAGCAGCTTCGTATTGCACTTCACGGAGAGAGCTGACCCCCAGACCTCTCGAACAAGACGGTGCACGTCTCCCCCGCGCTGCCGCCGTACAACGACCCGAAAGAGTCATCGGCCAAGCACCTGTACTACACCGGCGGCGCAGAGATCTTCCCGCAGTACACGCCAAGTGACGCGTACGAGGTCAGCTACGACAAGCTGATCATCGCGACGGGCTCGCGCTCGCAATCCTTCGGCACGCCCGGAGTGGCAGAGCACGCCAACTTCCTCAAGGACGTGCGCGAAGCGCGCGCAATCCGGCACAGGCTGCTGCAATGTCTTGAGATGGCTTATGAGCCCTCGCTCTCAGAACAAGAACGGTCCGACGTACTCAAGTTCAATATTGTCGGCGGTGGCCCCACTGGTGTCGAGTTTGCAGCGGAGCTGCACGACTTCGTCCAGCAGGATGTCAGGAAACGATACCCTGAGATCGTGGACAAGGTCGAGATCCGTCTCTTTGACGTCGCTCCGGGCATTCTGATGAGCTTTGACGCGCACCTCCGCGAGTACGCTGAGCAGAAGTATGCGCGAGATGGGATCAAGATCATGCCGAATTCCAAGATTGCAAAGGTTGATCGGCACGCTTTGACTCTGGACAACGGCGAGAGGTGTACGTGCTCACGCATCTCGTTATCTAGGCAAGAGCTGACCCATACAGATCCCTTTGGACTGCTTGTATGGTCGACTGGTGTGCAGTCGAACGAATTCGTCAACTCTCTCCAGACGCTGCAGAAAGATCCGAAGACACACTCGTGAGTCTCCTCTTTCCTTTTCAAGCTCTCTTAATCTGAGGCGCGAGCTGACCTAAGGCTCACGGTCAACGAGCACCTGCAAGTCATAGACTCGAACACAGGCACCGTCGTCCCCAACGTCTGGGCGATCGGGGACAACTGCACCCCCGCCTCCGGCCCTCTACCCGCCACGGCCCAAGTCGCAGCCCAGCAGGCAACGTATATGGCCAAGTCGCTCAACAAGCTCGCACACGGGACGGGCGTGGACGAGCTCGCGCCGTTCAAGTGGAAGAACCGCGGCAGCATGGTCTTCATCGGCGACGAGAAGGCCATGGTTGACCGCAGTGGGAGCCGCAGCTTCCGGACCAAGGTTGCTGGTTTCCTTGCATGGGTCATGTGGCGGTCTTACTACATGAGCCTCGCGCTGAGTTGGAGGAACAAGATCCTCGTGCCGGTTTATTGGTCGCTGGCTTGGTGCTTTGGACGTGATATTGTCAACTTTAGATGAGTGGGCCGAGCGAGCGGAGCGAGCGAGGGCCGGGATGTCTGTTCGGACGATGAGAGCGTGTGGAGGGTGTGTCCTCAAAATGGCTCACGGAGAGTGTGCCGGGAGCGTTAGCGAGGAGGGCGGGCAAGAGTGTGGCAATGTGTAGCAATGTGTAGCGTGAGACCTTCGCAGAGTTCAATGCACAGGGCAAGCAGTGTCTATAGAGTACAGCCGATGTAATCATGAGCGATATATTGACTCAGGCCACATCGAGTGCCACACCGAGCATCACACCGCACACCACCACCCCATCCTTCACTCAACTCAGAGCATTGCTCCCCGGTCCAAACTGTAGTCTATCACATCTAAGCATAAGTGCACATCTATAAAGTCTATAAATCTAATATCCCATACGCGTAGCAACGCCCTCCGGTCCACCGCCCTGCGCGGCCCGAATCTTCTCCGCCTTAGCCTTGCGCTTCTCATACTCCTTCTGGGCCGCCTCGACGGCCTCGTGGCTTCCGCGGACGGGATGCTTGGGATCGGCGCTGTGGATGATCTCGCCGTGTGCGAGGGCTTCGCGCTCTGCGGCCTGGGCCAAAGCCAGCTCGGCGGCCGCGAGCTTCAGGCGGCGGTTGTTGAAGTTGTTCATGTAGGAGATGTAGGTGTTCCAGCCTGGTTGTTAGCTGGTCTGCACTCTTCACCCCTTCTATTCTACTCTCTCTCCTCTCTCTTCCACCCTCCCGCATTCTCTTTCTCCTCTCTCCAACGCCCTCTCCCTCTTCTCTCAGTAACGCCCTCTCCTTCTTCTCTCCCCAACGCCCTCCCAAGGCAACCACTGCACCAGATCTCCTCAGAGCCTCTGATGCCGATGGACACCACCAAAACAGCCGATGTCGCCGTCGCTAACTGCTGGCCTGGAATCGCCTCAATCATGCTGAGACAGCGGTGGCTTCGCCCCCGCTGTCGCTGACTATGTACTCACCCAACCCAACCATCTGCTGCACAGCCAACCGATGCTGCGGCGGCGTCAAAGTGAAATTGACAATCTGCGTCGGGCCAAAGACACAAAGTGACTTGGAGTATGACCCCACAAAGGCCATTTCCCATTTCGCTTTGACTTCGGGCGCGGATTTGCCCTCCATTACGCCGTTGCCTGTCCAGAACACTGGGGTCAGCTGGTTCATCAGAGCACTGGAGCTGAGAGGGGGCAGTCTGATGGCTCCTGCCCCTCCTCCCCCTTTTCCCTCCCCCCTTCCCCTCCCCTCCCCCTCTCCCCGATCCCCAGCCCGACCCTCCCAGCCCCACCCCGGCCCCACACCTGGACTCGTGACGCGATCAGGCATCACTCCAGGATGGACGTCCTCAGGGAGAAACGGAGAGGAGAAGGAAATGTAGAGAAGAAGGGTCAGACTCACTCGACACAATGAAAGGTCCCCAGACACCTTGGTCTAGCGCTACCCGGGCTGCGAGTGCTGCTGTCAGCTCTACTCTCGCTCTTCCAACTCTGCCTGCCAGCGATCGCCGGCAGTTCCAGCAATCGCCAGCAATCGTCAACTGCGCCAGCAATCGCCAGCTACGCCAGGAATCGACAGCTGGGCCAGCTACGCCAGCTTCCGCTGGCTGCGCCATACACTCACTCCGCCACTTGTTCGCAAACTCTACCCGCTGCACTAACCCCAGCCAGGCGTGGTTCAGCGGTCCAAAGACACAGGTACCGTAGAAGAGCATTCGGAGGGATCGTTTTCGCTGCTGTCAGCTTTGTTGATCATCTCAAGCATTCCTTCGAGGGTTCACAGTCTAGGTGTGCTCTGGCTCCGATGGCATGCAGACGAGGGCCGTTCCGTGCGGCGTTGACAGGCGCCGAACACACCAGTCACCACAAGCCAAACCTCGCTCGACCACAGACTCCGACTGATGCGGAGCAAAGCGACGCCGAAGCTCCCAAACGCCCAGATCAGCCGACGTCCATGTAGGCGAAGACGACAAAGACCACGCCGAGCTGGCTATCGCCCGCCCGGCTCAAGGTCAACTCACGTTCCAATCCACCGAGTCCTCCTCATCCTCGACCGCCGGCTGCGTGCCAAAAGGTCTCCGCCCCTCGATACCGAACTGCGCGATACTGTCTCCAAGAAGAAACATGAAGCCCGACGTGGCCATCTTCGTCCGCAGCGGGTGTTCGGATAGGACGCGGAGGTAGGATCCCCAGATGCGGGAGAAGACGCCGGCGCGGGCTGCTGTCGTTGCTGACATTGCGGGTGCGGTGTCTGCGGCGATGTGAGCGGGAGTCACTAGATCGGCTCGATGTCGATGGAAGGAGAGGGCTGGACTGGCTGCGATGTCTTGAGTCGTACCAGTGGAGTCGAGGTGACGAGAGCTCAAGACGTCGACTTCGAAGCTGATACGGGAGGGAGCGGACTGCGGACCGTTGTGCCGGGGAGGCCTTAAGTAGAAGACCGAGCTTTCGGAGGAGGCGGAGTCGAGAGTCGGAGAGCGCGCTCGAAAATTTGGTCCAGACCGGGATGCCACGATCCGAGTGAGTCAGCGATCAACGCTGTTTTATAAGAGAAGGAATTATGCAGATGAACAAAACAACAACAAAAGCAAGCGCTCGCTCAATCTCGGGCCGAACGACGACCGACCAGCTTGTAGAATGACGAACGTCCGCTGTGCTGTCCGACTTTTGAGATTTCCACAATCCAGCGGATCCTGCGGCGTGAGGATTTGAGATTACACACTGACCCGATCAAGCCGAGCCGCCGAAATGCTACAATCTTACTCGACACGCGACGCGCCGATTGGACGGCGCGCCGAGCCTCCTGGGTTGTCCTGAAACGGGGCGTACCTGGCCATGACGGATTTTGGTGACTCTGCCCTGGGCTCTTAGGGCGGCTCTAGGGACTTTGCTGGCTATCTGATCAATTCGGCGAGTGGATATCGCCTGCCAACCGGGTCGTTTGGTCGGCTGCGATAACGATGCACACACACACAGAATACAAATTCAGAGGTTGTGTTATTGCGCGCAAACTCTACTCGCAACTCACGGACCTCGGAAAGTTGTTGGCTGCATGGCTACTGCGATACCGGAATTTCTACAATTTGTAGACATGCTTTCTTTCAGTTTGTATTTTCAGCATAGCGGTCAAGACAGTGCGGCCCGCCGTCGGCCGAAGGATGCCGCATATGGGCGACTGGCTGGTAGACCGAACAGGGTCCGCTGCTAGCGTAAGGCTGATGATTGCATGGCGAGATCGACGCCTGATATAGAAGGAAGGTGACGGCTTCGTCTGCGTAGCGTAGTCTTCTCTGCACTCTGTATGACGATGCTCGATATCAATCGGTGAGTGCTTGTAGATCCTCCGAGGCTCGGACCTGCATGTACGGTACGGTGAGCTTGGGCACGGTCAGAGGACTCATCAAGCTGCCACACCGTCAGACACCTGAAACTCCATTTATTTCCGCCACCACGTCCATCAGTGTGAATTAGGCCCATGAAAGACAATGCGCCTATGCCAGCCTCCCGACGCTCACAGGCGCGCGGGAATGTCTCGCGTTGCAGTGAGCTTCTGCTGTGCTAGGAGAAGGCTCAGTCAGGGTCCCACGGGATGGTGACCCACCGTAGGATGGTCGTTGCCAGGCTGCAGGCGGGCACAGGCAGGAGCTTGGCCGCCCAGCCAGGCCAGCCAGTGCCAGCATGGACAACCTACCTCAGCTGCTGGGTGGTAATGCTACTGCGGTGCAGTGCCGCTCCAGGCTTGCACCCTCACCCTCACGGCCACGCCACTGTCAGCGCTCTCTCATCTTCAACATCCATCCACAAACTCGATCTCATCCTTTCACTCGCTGCTTCCTTGCGACCACTACCCACACCCCCCGTCGCCACCTAGTCCCTAGCCTCAGCACCCGCACGACTCTTCTCACGACTACCCAACGGCCCCCTTTTCCTAACCGGCCACTGCACATCTACACTTCCATCCATCCTCTCCCATCCACAGGTGAGTCGTACTCTCCACGCTGGGCCTGTTTGATCGATCATCGTTCAAACCGAGCGCGCGCGAGAATGTACCCACACGACACGCGTACCAGTGCTGACCCGCGCCCTCTTTGCCTCGACCTCCATTACATCGTCCTTCCTTTTACTCACAACGTCACTCTACTCCCCTCGTCACGGCCTATCTCGAACACTCCGCGCCGTCTATTCATCACCACCTTTGCGGGCCGCCTGTTGCCACCCCACCACTTTTCCCTCGATCGTCGCTTCTGCTCATCTTCGATATCACCTCATCTTCTCGTCGACTCTGCCCCGCTTGTGACTCACCTACAGACCCCCTTAGAGCACCTTCACGATGGCCGCTACCGCCGAGTACGACTACCTTTTCAAGGTGAGGACCGGCTCCGCCCGCCGTGGAGCGGCAGACTGTGCGCTGTCACGCGCCGCTTGCTCGCACCCTCGTCACTCCTCACGCCACCATGGCTGGATATGGAACGGCCATGACGTCTGCCGAGGCTCAGCGTCACTAATGCAGACGCTTCGGATGGCTCTCAGTGCATGATTGTGCTAGGCCGACGGTCACAACCACGGCCCCGAGCCCCTGACGTTATCTGGCCTTGCGAGGGTGTGCAGAGCGAGCTCTCTAACTATCGGCCGCCGCGATGAGATCTTTGCTGACCCACAGCTTCTCCTTATCGGTGACTCCGGTGTCGGCAAGTCTTGTCTTCTTCTCCGTTTCGCCGACGACACCTACACCGAGAGCTACATCTCGACCATTGGTGTGAGTACGGCTAATTTCATGTCTCATGCAAGCCGCTGACAAACCCAGGTCGACTTCAAGATCCGCACCATTGACCTCGAGGGAAAGACTGTCAAGCTCCAGATCGTGCGTATCCCGCGCACTCAGCTGTCCTTTGTCAAAGCTGACGCAGCACTTCGGTTTCCACACTCTCGACACTCACGACTCACCTCACCAAACTGTTCTGTCGTCGCCCCCACTCATCGCGTCACTGGCCTAACCTGCCTGGCTTAATCGTGGACTGACCTCCGTTGCCTTTGCTGCCGTTGCTGCACTTGTCATCTGGTTGCTCTGTTCTGCTGTTATGGCTCGGCTCGGTACCTGTGGTGCCTTCCGACGCTCGACACTACACTGGTCAATTCTGTCGCACCGTTTTGCTTGCGCACTGCGCTCTTCGTCAACTCGCACACTCGTCGCCGACCTTGGGCTGCACACACCAAAAACAAACGACTGAAAATGGTTGAACTCATCGTTGCACAAACGTGTTTGTTCATTCCACTAAAACGCTCTCGACTCATCACGACTCGTGGAACGTCACTTTCTAATGGGTTTTCCTCTTGGGTTGGCTCTGTTGTTTTTGGGCACTCTTGACTCTCTGTGTCTCAATCTGTTGTTCGCGTTCCTCCGGGTTGTCCGTTCCGGCTTCTTGGGAATCGATCTGTTGTCTCTCGGCATCGTTGGTCTATCTTGGGTTTCCTGTCCCTCCTCCTCTTGGCTCTCCCCCATTGTCAACATTACGTTCAACTAATGTGTGTCAATTATCGCTTCGAAAAAACATCTCCCTTCGTCCTTGTGGTTTATTACGCACCCTCCCTGTTGGATCGGAATAACAACATGTCTTGTTATGGTTGGATCGCTGTCCTCTCTATCATCTCAAACTGTGTGAATTATCACGGGCTCTCCCGTCAACATCCGGTCAACGAAAATCAAATCCTGCCGCTGTCATCATTACGGTCAACTTGCATTGGTGCATTATTGGTGCAACCTGTCGTCGTTACCCTGTTGTTCTTCGACTGCGTCAACTTTGTCAACTTGTCCGCCTATGAATTCGGCGTGTATGTTGTGATATTCCTATCGGTACGCCCCCTCCCCTGTATATACAAACCGTCTCAATACGGTATCATCATGTTCCCTCTCTTCCATGTTCACTGTTTCCCTTTCGCCAATCGCCCTGCTTCCTATCCCAAAATTACTATACCCCTATACAGTGGGACACTGCTGGCCAGGAGCGCTTCCGCACGATCACCTCTTCCTACTACCGCGGTGAGTACGAATGACAAGGTTTCCCAACAAGTGCTTTTGCTAACCGGCCACAGGAGCACACGGTATCATTGTCGTCTACGACGTTACGGACAGCGACACGTTTGCCAACGTGAAGCAGTGGCTGCAGGAGATTGACCGCTACGCTGTCGAGGGTGTCAACAAGCTCCTTGTCGGCAACAAGTCTGATCTGGCGACCAAGAAGGTTGTCGACTATGCTGCGGCCAAGGCGTTCGCCGACGAGCTCGACATTCCCTTCCTCGAGACGTCTGCCAAGAACGCGACCAACGTCGAGCAGGCGTTCCTGACCATGTCGAAGCAGATCAAGGACCGCATGGGCTCGAACTCGATGGCGTCTGGACCCGGCGGCAAGTCTACGATCAAGGGTCTGGGCCAGAACGTTGAGCAGAAGACTGGCGGTGGCTGCTGCTAAGCGGTACGCTACCTGAGCGAGAGATAGCCAGTCATCTGTCAGCAGTAATAGTAGTAGTAGGTGGGGGTTGGCGGATGAACCTGCCTGCGCTCGCACTCTGCCGCTTTTGAAGCTAGACGCACGGCGGTGGGAGTGTGGGGTGAGGGTGAGGGGTGAACGCTGACTGACGCCATAGAGAGTGCGCGGAGGAAGGGGAGAGAAGGGGAGAGGAAGGAGGAGGAAGGCAGGACGATGTGCAGAGTGTTTTCTCATACTATTTTATTATGCGCGTCTCTGGTCACGAGTAGTCTGGGTCACTTAACGCACGCAACGTATCTCGGTCGTTATGTGACTGTCTACAGGCATATTACATTGACGGCGAGACAAGAGGCGCGTCTTTGTATATACGAATGTGAACGCCTTGGTTATAGCGAGTGGTGGCAGTGAGTTTGGGTGCACGGTGATCTGGCTGGTTCTGATGAGATGGCAGGGGTCAGAAGACACGAGGAGTGCCACTGACGCGTGGGTGTTGGAAGGAGGCGGGGATGAGGAGATGACCGGCGGCCGGCAGGAAGCTTGGAAGGGTGGAAGCGAGGATGCGCCCGGAACAGTGGGAAGCAGGTGCACGGTGCCGGCCTAGCATGACTAGCGAGGAAGGGAGCGTGTGTCGTGTGTCGCGTTGAAGCCTTACCTTAGAGCGCGTGGGTTGAGGCCAATTACCGAAAGAGGAAGTTCAGCAAGCCTAAGAAGGGAGGAAGAGGGGAAGAGGCACGCGCCAGGGCGTGTCCGGGTGTGGCAGGGGTGAGTAAAGTGTGTCTAGGGCGCGACTGGCAGGGCGTGGTAACGTGTGTAGGGCGTGTTATAGCCAAGTAGGGCTAACCGGGGCGCGGATGAGTGTCAATGACGCAGGCTCGCAGGGAAGACGCAAGGGAATGACACCCGGCGTACAATGTTGGCGCTCGCTGCAGTAAAGTCGCGCGCGCAATGGGTAACTTGCATTGGGCGGAGTTGGACTTTGTCGGAACAACAAGCGCGGCGAGCTGGATTGCAATGGCTGCAATACATGGGCTGAAGCTAAGCCCATGGTGCACTGACTAGGTCGAAGCCAGTGCACTCGATGAGAAGCAAGGCTCGTATGGCTCAGCTTCCGAAATTGAGGCTGCACGACAGGTGGAGAGGTAAGGCACACATTGAGACCTGGCGGATCCCGGCATATCCACTAGTCGCCTCGTCTCGTTCGCTGTTGTCCGGCGTCTGGCTCTGGCTCTGCCTCTGGCTTGCAACCGCCCGCGTGTGTGAGCCGAGCCACTGAGCCACTGCTGAGCCTACGTGACCTCTGAGCTCTAAGCCTTGTTTTGATGCGGCATCTTGCACAACCGAGCCACTCCTCTCCCACTCACTCGGCCCAGTCTAGCCCAGTCTAGCCCGACTGGCCGCGCTGCCCGCTCACTCTGCACTCTGACAAGACCTCAACCTTGCATCTTTTACCAACACACATCTTATCAAATTCCACTCCTCTCGGCATCACCATTGCGAGCCGGCCAGCATCCGCGTGCATACCATCAGCACCGGCGCTTCCACCTTCCTTTCAATCAATCGCATCGAGTCTTCGCCGCGACACCTCTCCAAAAGCCGGTCCATACCGACACCGACCGACCGACGGACACTAGGCGCCATGGCGACGCTCGTGGCCGTCCCCGCCCAGCTCGTGCCAAGGCTGCACACACTCTTCAGCGTCAGCGCATTCGCGACGGCACTCTTTGCAGGCTGGGCTGCGGGACTGTGGGAGGCGCTGTGCGAGAATGCTGTCGCCAAGTGGCCAGTCGAATGGTGGCCTAGTGTGAGCGCTACGTGAGTCTTTTCTTAGAACGCGGTCGGCGGGCCGGAGAGCGAGCAGGCGAGCACAGTGTGCCTTCCTCGTCTGACGCACATGTGTCTAGGCTACCATGCCGCCGAGCATGCCTGCACTGTGCACTTGCACAAGTGCTGCCTGCACCTTTACTGCCGCCCTGATGCTCTACGCCGCTCACAAGTCCTAGCTAACCTCAGTGTCGGCGACCACGCAGCTTCGCGAGCGCCGTTCCAGATCCTGATCGCACTCACGGCCACGCCGCGCTTCATCTTCCTCGGCCTGCAGTGGCTGGCTCACCGGTATCCGCCCCAGGTATCTCTCGGCTACGCACCAGCACGGCCACTCAGCACGCCTCTGTCGACCTCTGGCTCGACGGGACTGGACAGCAAGCGCACCCTGCGCTCTCGCTCCCGACAAAACGAGAAGGGCAGCGACGACGAGCTGGACAGCGACATCGCCCTTGACCCGCCCACGAACGGCAACGGGCGGAAACGCGCCTGGGGCACTGGAAGCGTCGACGTCGAGGTCATGCTCGGCCTCGCGCGGACGATTGCGTGCGGAGGGTGGATGTTCATCACGAGCCGAGACCAGCACGACCTGCACGACCTGTTCATGATTGTCTACATGGTGCTCGACGTGCCATGGTTCTACCTCTCGTGGGCGCACAGTACTACTCCCCAGGCGAAGAAGTGGAGGGCTATCTGTGCCAGTGGCTTCTTGGCGTGTATCCCACCGCTGATTTATCTGTTCGTGCAGCACAATATCAAGAAGGTCCCCGGTGGTGAGTTCTGAGGAGTGGGAGGTGGAGGAGCTGTGTAAGGTGGAACCCAGCTGACACGCAGCCTACACGTACTACGCGTTCTTTGAGTGGTCGCTCGTCATGTGGGACGTCGCGTTTGACTTTGGCACGGCGTATGAGATGAGCCACTTCCAGATCCGCATCATTGACACGAGCCGGCCGGAAATCGAGGACGACAAGAACGGGTATGTTGTCTGATCTATCTGACGATGGGGAGATCCATATCCCAGTACTGAATGTGTATGTATGGTCATTGTTGACACTTTTCAGACACGCGAGCCCGGCGGGAATCTACCTCGCCCCCGTGCCCGCGCGGCCCGTCGTCGAAGAGGACTGGACTGCGAAGCCGTCGAAGCGCGCGTCGCCGATCCCCAACCCCGAGCTGGCGGCGTACCTCTCCGACGTGTGGTTTGGTGAGTGTCACAGTGGCACAGGAAGCTTTCCTGAACGTGTCGTGGCCAAGCTAACCCCAGCGACGGCGTGGTGGACAGTCTTCACGGGCGTCAGCGTACAGCTGTTCTACTGGTCGGTGTGGTCTCTGTCAATCACAGGCTCCGAGCTAGGCATCACGATCAACCTGGTCCCGTATCTGTGGTCTCGGCCAGCATACCGCGCAACAATGTCGTCTCGCAAGGGCGTGTTCTGGAACCGCATCCTGCTGTACATCTTCGGCCTGGGGTCATATGCGATCCCGCACGTGGCTGCGCGTTTCTTCTGCGTGCTCTTCGCAATGGCGTGTGGGTGGAACGCGCTGATCGCGGAGCAAACGCGCACGAGGGGCAGCCCAGAGGCAGTGGGGACGGGGCGTATCTGGGCGGCGGGAATCGTAATCTGCATGCTGGGGAAGTACCTTTGCTACAGCAACAATCCGTTCTGGGCGATTGTCGACGAGTCAAGCGGGGGATGGAACAAGACTGGCCTCCTCATCTCGGCGCTGAGTGCGGGAGAGCTCTACTTCCGCCCGAACAGCCTGTTCGCGGCCCCGCCGACTTCTGGCCCGGACAAGCGCGAGTCCACCTCGCCGACAATGGGCACGAGCAAGACGCAGCGGCTCGCCATCGCCCTCGGGCTGGGAAGCTTCGTGCACCTCATGCAGACGTACCTGTCCGACAGCGGGACGATAATCGCATGGGTGTGGGACGGTTTCCCGGCAAGAGCACCGCTGCTGCACCCCTGGGCCGGCATCGTTGTGGCCCTGTGTGCGCTGGCGATTCCCCGCTCATTGACTCTGGCACAGCTACAGCAGCCCGCAGTCCTCGCCATCCCCTTCGTGTCGCTGTTCACGCTGCACATGTTCCCGAACTGGCTCGGCTTTGGCGGCGGCGTGGTCCTCATGCTGTGGTTGATCAGCGCGGCGCCAGCATTCATCCGCCTCGCCTCGGCGGTTCCGCCCAAGACTACCGCAAACGCCATGGCCTGGAACTGTTTCCTCGACGTGGCCGCAGTCTTCACTGTGGCGTACGCGTTCGTGCCGTTCGGGTGGATTTTGCGCGAGCGTACCTGGCTCATCTCCACCCTCCTCCTGGCACCATTACCCTTCGCTCTGCGCGCGGGGCAGAGCCTCTCCCTACCCGACGAGAGCCGTCTCGCGGCGCGGAGCAGGAAGAGACTACAGACAGGAGCAGTGTACACGCGCTACCTCTCCATCCTCCTCGCCATTGCCGGAGCCATCTCGGGCGCGCGCCTGTACGCCAAGTCTGCAGAAGCCGTCCCGCCAGTACCGTACTACGGCGACCTGAACCTCTTCACGGGGGGAATCTTCACAGTGCATTTCGGCATTGACGAGCCCGGGCGCGATTCGCAGCGCCGCATCGCGTCCTTGGTGAAGGACATGGAAGTCGACGTATTGGGCATGCTAGAGACGGACCTGCACCGGTTCGTGTACGGCAATAGAGACTTGACGCGATACATTGCGCAAGAGCTGGGATACTATGTCGACCTGGGCCCAGGGCCGAACAAACATACATGGGGAGCGTGCCTTTTGTCAAAGTATCCAATCAAGAACAGCACGCACCATCTCCTCCCCAGTCCGCATGGCGAACTGGCGCCAGCGATCCACGCAACGCTAGATATAAACGGGGTGGACGTGGACGTGCTCGTGTCGCACAACGGTCAAGAAGAAGATCCGCTAGACCGCGAACTGCAAACGAAGGAACTCGCCCGACTCCTCCAACTCAACGTCGACCGACCAACAATCTTCTTAGGGTACCTAGTCACGAAACTCAACGACCCGGAGCCGTGGCCCTATCCCCTCCTCTTCAACAACAAGACGCGTCTGCAAGACATCGAAACACTGGATAGATGGAGATGGTGCGAATACCTCGGTTTCCGGGGCCTATGGCGAGTCGGCTACGCTCGGATCCATCACGGCGACGTGACGGATACTGAGCTGCAGGTTGGCAAATTCATCTTGCCCCTTCCGGGCCAACGGGCCGAGTATCGGGATGACGAGGAGAGGTATTGGCACATTGGAGAGGGTGATGTGCCCGAGCCCTGGAGAATGCCTCAGAAGTTTAGGGAGGACCAGGGTGGCCACTTTTATCGGATTTGGGACGGGCCGCTTTATTATCGCCCGCCGGTTGATTCGGGGGTGTTGGGGTATGGGAGGGGGGGTGGTCAGAACGAATGGCCGCCGAGGGGGGAGTAGGGGGAGAGTATAAGGAGAGTAGGGGGAGGGTTTCCGAAGGTTTCTCGAGGGGGTGAGGCAGGAAGAGGGTGGCGAGAAGGGGAGGGGGAGGGGGGAGAGGGTGAAAGGGAGAAGGGAGAGGAGGAGAGAGGAGGGAGAAGAGGTGGAAAGGGAACAGTGGTAGGATACATTACTCATGCAGAACTATTGGATCGACGGGAGTAGCTGCCGTTTGTTAGGCGGGGTCGGAGTACGGTCATTGATGCTAGACTGACACTGCGTAGCACTGATTCGTGTCGTGCTGACGGACACTGACTGACTGATCATCAGAAGGAGGTGAGGTGAGGTACCGTGGGAGTGTGGCAAAGTGGGCGTCTTAGCGTGAACCTCTGGGACAAGATGAAGGCGGCGTGGCGTGTGCGATCATAGCTAACCCTGGCGCTGCAGCCCGACGGGCTACGAACTGATGACTGGAGCTGATAGGACCAGTCTAGCTCGGAAGGACGTGGCAACCGCAGAGACAGTGATGGCGAGGGCTGTCAACCTTTCCGCTGAGCTGATGAATGGCAGAGCTGAAGGGAATGACGGCCGGATGACAACAGCTCTGAGCGGAGCGAGGGGAGGACCCGAGATAGGAGACTCGACGGCGTGAAGGTCAACCCGTCCGGCCTGTCTAGAGAGACATCAGCGTCGACACCAACGGGCAACGTGACCAAGGAAGTCGGAAGTCGGAAGTGGTAGATGGAAGAACTAACTGTAGGCCTGGCTGCGTCCACAGTCGGATTGACTGTCCTGGGTGGTGGGCGGGTGTGTGGCTCGGGCTGTTGGGCTGATCAGGCTAGACTGAGTTGGGCTGGCTGAGCTGTATGGGCCAGAAATGAAGGCCTTCAGTGCCATGCTGACTGCGCTGTGTGGAGTGACTGACTGGACGGAGGTCAGGCTGCTGACTGAGCTGATCCATTAAACTGCCTGGCCGGATGACCGACTGGGCGTACGACGGACTGGGCGGCCTGAATGAATGAACGAGACGCTCAGAATGGCCGGAACAGACAGGACAGACGGTACGGATTTGGCGTGGCTCACAGTCTGGCTGGACTGACATGGGTAGCTGGACTGACAGTGCAGGACTGCCAGCGAGCGTCTGAGGTCAGGTTGACTGCCGCTGCCGAACCTGCGATGAGAGCAGCAGTCGCAGTCGCCAGGTTGCACAGCCAGCAGCACACCTCTCCACTCTCCAGCCCGATGGCAGCGCTCGTGGCCGCATCGACTTTGCCACGACTCTGATCCGATCACCCAACCTTCTCAGCACTGCCGACTGCCACCTCCGACTTGACAGCTTCGAGACAGTGGCAATTGTCCTCACTCGTGCCACCCTGATCTCCCACTGCCTGTCACTCTGCACATCGCCCTGGTCACAACCGAACCGAATCATGCTCATGCAGGCTACATCGCGCTCGTCGTATGTCTCACATGCAGGCTACATCGCGAGTTCGTCGTATGTCTCACATGCGAACTGCTTCGCGCTTGTCGTGCCTGCCAGAGTGCCACAACTGCTCTTTACACCTCAAAGCTCAACTCTGCTTCGGACTCAGTCTAAGCCCAGTGGGAAATGTCCGATAACCAACACAGGAGTCTGCGGTATCATCCACACTTGTGCTCTGACGGCTCAAGTTCGACTGATTGTACAGTCGGCCGGCGCTACCTGCGTCGCTTGCCTGATATCACTCCTGCTGCCAGGGCCTCGCTCATATTGTCAGTTCTGTCTTGGTCTTCATGACATTCTCCACCAACGCGTGCGGCGTCGTGGTCCTGTGCTCTTCGATGCTAGGCATTGGCGCCTTCGGTTTTACTTTGACCCAGCCCTCGTCGGCACTGATTGTCAGTCTGTTGCCTGTAGTCATCAGTGTCATCCATCAGCCTCGACATCTGCGGCGCCCTGTCCTTCTGCTATGCGACGCTCGACACCAAACTCCTTGGCCCCGACGCCTTCGGCGCCGCGACCGGTGACCATACTCGCCCTCCGCGCCTTCGGCGCTCCGGGCTCGGGCTCGTAGAGAGAACTCGTTGCATTCAGCTCCCACACCATCGTACACACATCTCACTAAGTGGATCGCGGTCCGGTCTAGCACAGGGAGGGAAACTACAAGGAAGTCGGGGTAGAAGTCGGGGTAGAGGATGTCGGGGTAAAGATGGAGAGGATGGAAGTCAAGAGCGAGTTGTCCGTCTATGAACTTGGACCGTCTCGGCAAGCTCGTCGAAGGACAGAGAATCCCTCTAGGCAAGCCTCGTCGAAGAACAGCCAAGTCCTTCTCGGCAAGCCTCGAAGGACGGCTTAGTCCTTCTTCTCGGCGGCCTCCTCCTTCTTCTCCTCAGCGGCCTCGGCAGACTTGTCCGCCTCGCCCTCCTTCTTCTCCTCGGCGGGCTTGTCGCCAGCAGCGGCGGCGGCCTCGTCGTTCTTGCCCCAGTCCTCGAGAACGCGGAGCGCCTCGTCGACCTTCTCGGTGAGCGCGGCGGGCGACTCGACCAGGTGGAGGAGCTCCGCGTTGTCCATCTCGAGAAGCATGCCCGTGATCTTGCCCGCGAGCTCGGGCTGCGTCTCGTGGATGAGCGGGTAGATGGCCTCGCCGAGCATCTGCTTCTGCTCGCCGGGCGAGGCACGGGCAAGAGCCTGCGCGGTGAGGCGCGGGCCGGCGGCGGCCTGAGCACCCTCAGCGCCCTGGGGGCGGGCGGGGACCTGGCCGCGGGGGAGACCCTGCTGGGCACCCGAGGGCGAGCCGTTGGGGCGGGCGGCCGTGGGCGGGCGGGCGTTGCCGGCAGGGCGGACGGGGTAGTTGGGCATGCCGGGGTACGAGCCGCCGGGGGGCATGTAGCCCATGGGCACGGGCGCGCCGGGCTGGCCAGAGGGAGGGTAGCGGCCGGGGCGGGCGCCCATCATGGGCGGGGCGCCGGGGTAGCCAACGACACCGCCGCGGACGGGCATCATCGGGCCGCCGTAGGGACCCATCGGGGGGTAGTACATCGGGGCCTGCATGTAGCCCTGGGGTCCACCGAGTCCGTTAGCAGCGGCGTACTGCAGACGCTGGGCGTTGCGCTGCTGCATCTGCGACTCGAGGGCCTGGCGGCGCACCTCCTTCTTCTGCGCGAGCGAGACGTAGAGCGGCTTGGTGCCGATCATCTTGCCGTTCATCTCCTGAACGGCGCGAGTAGCCTCGTCGGGCTGCGAGAAGCACACGAAACCGAAACCGCGCGAAGCACCCTTGTCGTCGCGCATCACCTTGGCCGAGGTGATCGTGCCGGCAAAGTCAAACTCGGAGCGCAGGCGGTCGTCGTCCCACTCGTCGTCAATGTTCTTGACGTACAGGTTGACGCCGGCAGTCTTCGACTCGTTCTCCAGGCGGCGCTCCTCGTGCATGCGGCGCAGCTCCTCGTCACGCTCGGCACGCTTCTGGGCGCGGCCGACGTACAGCTTCTTGCCGTTCACCTCCTTGTCGTTGAGCTCGTCGACAGCCTTCTTGGCAGCCTCGTGGGTGGTGTAGTTGACGAAGGCGAAGCCCTTAGAGAGGCCATCCTCACCCACCGAAAGCGCCGCAGACACAATCTCGCCGTACGGCTTGAACATGTCCTCGAGGTCCTTCTGCGTGAACTCGGGCTCAAGGTTCTTGATGAAGATGTTGGTGAACTTGGCACGCTGCTCCTCGACCTTGGACTGGCGCTCCTTCTTCGAAATGTGGTGGCCAACGTAGACCTTCTTGTCGTTCAGCAGCATGCCGTTGACCGACTTGATGGCCGCGTCGGCAGCCTCGCCCGTCTCGTAGTGGACGAAGGCGAATCCGCGCGAGTTGCCGTTCTCGTCAGTGGCAACCTTGCACGAGAGAATGTTGCCGAAAGCGGCGAACGTGTCGTGAAGAGCCTGCAAGTGTCAGCACGTGCCTTGGACGTCGTCCATTGTGGCTTTCGAGACAAGCTACCTCCGCCGCCAGAGAGCAGCTCGTCTGACCAAGCAAAAGCAAAGTAGCACCCACCTTGTTGTCAATCTTGTCGTCAAGGTTCTTGATGAAAATGTTGCCCTGACCAGTCTTGCGGAGGGCAGGGTCGCGCTGCGACCACATGATACGGCAAGGACGGTTCTTGATGAGCGAGTAGTTGAGGTGCTCGAGGGCACGCTCTCCGTCAGCCGCGTTGAGGTAGTTGACGTAGGCGTAGCCGAGCGAGCGGCGAGTGACAGCGTCACGGCACACACGGATCGAGGCGACGGGGCCGACCATGTTGAAGATCTCGAAGAGCATGGCCTCGGTGACAGAGGGGTCAAGCTCGCCGACGTAGAGCGAGGCGCTGTTGCCGGGCTGCTGCTGGCCGGTGGTAGAGGTGGGGGCGGGCTGAGCAGGCTTAGCGGCGCCTCCCTCGGTGGAAGGGGCAGCAGCAGCAGCGTTGCCGGCGGCGGGGGCAGGCGAAGCCGCAGCAGCGGGGGTAGGCGACGAAGGGGCCGCGGCGGCGGCAGCGGCAGGGGTAGAAGCAGCGTCGGCGGACATGATGGCGGGGTTGTGCTTTTAGGATGTAGTTTTTTTGATGGAGTTTAGGGGTGGATTCGACCACGTAGGTTTAAGAAGCGTTGACGTGGGTTTTTTGGAAGCTGTATGCAGTGAAAGAAGGGGTCGTGATGATGCCGAGGATGCAGTGGATGGCGAGGGAGGGTGGGTTGAGGTCGAGGATGAGGAGGGATGGTGGTGGGTGGTGGTGGAGTGATACGGTGGGTAGGACGGCGGCCACACGACGAGGGAAGGATTTGAGTCAGCACGCGCGATGCAAAATTGTGACGGCCAGTCAGTCTGCCTGCCAGCCAGCCAGCCAGGCCAGTATGCGGGGGTGAAGACGGGTGGATGTCCAAGTGGCCATGCATGGTGACCAAGTAGTTGTGTGCAGTGGCGAGGATGGATGGGGCCCAGTAGCTGGCAGCGGCGACGACGAGCAAGACCGTGGTACTCACCTGGAAGATGCAACTAGTGATCTCTCTGTGGATGGGACGACTAGTTGACGAACACAAAAAGGATGCAGCAGAAACAAAAGAGCGAGAGCGCGGCGGGGGGGTGGGAGGGGGAGGGGGAGGGTAGGGTGGGAGGGTTGGGACGGGGTCGCTGGCTGGGGTGAGAAGGCCAGGGGAGGGAAGGCCAGCCAGGCTGCAGCCCAGGCAGCCAGCTAGAGGCAGGGTGCCAGGCGGGAGGAAGGCAGGGTGGCCTAAGGGGAAGGAGGAAGGGCTTCACCACCCCGTGACCCAGCGAGCGAGCGGCCACCCAGCCAGAGCCAGAGCCCATCCCAGCCTACCAGCCTAGCTCACAGCCAGGAGCCAGGAGCACTCTGCCCTCCTTCCGCGCCAGCCTAGCCCAGCCTTGCCCAGCTCAGCCATGGAAGCTCACCACCCATAGAAGCCATAGACAGACGGACCCATGTCCCACGCCCGCTCAGAGCTCAGAGCCAGAACCCGGACAGCGGACCCAGATTTGAGCGCCAAATCCAGCCAAACTCACGCCACGAGGTAGGGTTAGCCTCGAGCGCCTGAGGCCTCGAGAAAGCTTCACTACCAAACTCACCGCGGTCTCAGCGGGACCAAATCCATCCAGACGTTCAGACCCCGTTGAAAATGTTCAGCCCGCTTCGGGTCAGAGCCTGGCGCGTCGAGCTGTCAAGTCCAGAACGCCGGAGCGCGGCTGCGGTCTAGCGACCTCCTACAGATTCTAGCTTGTTTGAGCCCGCCCACAGCGTAGAGAGTCATGGCCCGCTCTACAGTCCATCGGCGGCATGTAGACCTTTGGTCCCAGCACTTTGGTCCGCCTTGTGACCATGTTTTTGGGCTTGAGCTGGCTGGGCTGAAAGGCTTGTGGACCTAGATCCGACCACTCTACGTATCCCCCACGCACCAAGGGCATTCAGACTTTCGAGGGACCAGGCAGGTGGCACTTTTCCAATCCATTGAATCTAATCAGCCTCTCTCTCACTATGAACGCATCTACGCCGTGCGCGCTTCTCTCGCTTCTATCGCTTGGTACGCTTGCTCTACGACACTGTGCATGTGACCTATAGACCGAGACATTCATGTGACCCAGAATTTAGGACCCTTGTCGCTTTGCGCTCAGACCTACGCATCTGCACACACTCAGAGACAGGCGCAGAGCTCAGAGGGGCGCACCAGTCCACCTGACCTCTCTCATCTCCGACTCGGTCAGTCGGACTATTTCGTCGATCGAGCCGCGCCACTGTTCTACCAACCAGAATGTCCCGCACATAGCAACAACGCAATACATACAACTAACATACACTAGCGCCCAAACAAATATGAGAGAGAGAGAGAGAGAGAGAGAGAGAGATATAGCGAGAGAGAAACACAAGTCAATCCAAGTCGATGATCGAGTCTGTACCCCTGTCTTTTGTGGTCAATGAGAATGAGATGGTAGTGGAAATGACACCCTTATCGCCCTATAGCCCTTTTACGTCGATAGCCCAACCAAACCCCGCAGGTTCATGCCCGGACCACTTTGCCCTTGATCGATTCAATGGTTGGAGTAGAGTAGTGGCAGTGGCTTGGCTTGTGCCTCTGGCCGCTCTCCTCCCCTCACGGCCTCATGGCTGGCTCGGCTTACGCTTACGCCTGCGCTCCGCCCGCCTGCCTGCCTACACGCCTGCAGATGACCAGCACGACCCCACGCCCAACTAAGACTCGGAGGCGTGCTCGGCCTGCTCCTGTCCCGGTTCAGGCTCAGTAGCATGCTGCGCCACAGCGGTTGGCGCATTCGGGCACTGCATCGGCGTCGTGTCAGCAGACACGTCCGCCGACCCGGGTCCACCAGGTCCGTCGTTGAGCGTCAGGTGCTGCAGCTTCGTGTCGATCCCATTCGAGGGAGGCAGGTGTGATACGACCGGCGAGTTGAGTGGCGGAGGCGCATCCTGCTGGGCCTGGAGGTGCTGCTGGGCGTGCTGGTGCTGCAGAGCTTGATGCTGGTGCAAAGGCTCCTGCTGCTGATGCAGCTGCTGCACGTACCCCTCGTCCTTGGGGTGCACTAGCGGCTGGGCGTATGGCGCAATCTCCTCCATGTGCGTCTTGAGCGGCGAGTCGGTGCCCTCGGTCGGGTTGCCCGAGTGGTTGCCCGAGTGGTTGTTCGACATGTTGTTGATCGAACTCTCGGGCGTATGGTACGTGCTTGGTCCGCCTGAGGAGCCGAGCGACGGCTGCGAGAGCTCTCCTAACGATGGCTGGGACAGCTCGCCCAACGACGGCTGGGACAGCTCCCCAAGCGAGGGCTGCGACAGCTCGCCACTGGGCAGACGCTCCGACTGGGGCGTGAGGTCGTAGCTCGTGCCCGAGTCGAGGGACTGGAAGTCGCTCGCATTGTTCATCAACAGCGAGGGCACACTCGACGCCGTAGGCGACATATCCGGCTGCATCGTGAGCTCCATCATGAGCGAGAGCCAGGGGTGGTGCATCAGCTCCGACGCCGTCGGTCGCGCATTGGGGTCGATCGTCAGACACTGCTGGATGAAGTCGATGCCGAGATCCGACATCTGACCCGGGTCAGGCAGTGGCGGGGACTGCGTCGCGATACCGATGTGGAACATGATCGCCCACTCGTTGTCGAGATTCGACCACGGCTTGCGGCCCGTCGTGATCTCGAGCACGACACAACCCATCGACCAGATGTCGGCCGCTCCGAGGGCTCCGGCTCCGCCCTTGATGACCTCGGGCGCGAGATACATTGGCGTGCCGGCGAGCGAGTTCATGACGGCCGGACCGGCGTCGCCGCCGCCGCCGCCCTTGATCGCGCGCGTCTTCGCCATCGTCCGGTTGCCCTTGATGATGACCTTGGCGGCGCCAAAGTCGACATACTTCAGGACAGAGTTGGCACCCAACAGAATGTTGTCGGGCTTGACGTCGCGGTGTTCCACGCCCTTAGAGTGGAGGTACTGCAGTCCTTGCAGCATCTGCCAGGCGTACACCATGACGACCTCCTCGTCCTCAATGCGGCCGTGCTCCAGCAGGTTGGCCAACGAGCCACCGGGGCAGTACTCCTCGAAGATGTACACGCGGTCGCGGTGGACTTCGATGCCGTAGTAGTCGACAATGTTGGGGTGAGAGAGCATTTGCATGACCTGTTTGTTAGTTATTGCTAGTCCTGGACAAACTCACGTCCGCCTCATCCTTGATCTGCTTGTACAGAGCCGGCGAATTGGTAATGTCCTGCACACGGATCTCCTTGACGGCCATGATGCCGCCAGAGTCGAGGTTGAAGCCGAGGTAGACGCTGCCGTTGGCTCCGCCGCCGATGAATCCACCCTGCTGCCACCGGAGCGAGATGTTGCTCGAGCTCGCAGCGAGGAAGACCAGCGCGCAGTCCTCGGACACCTCCTCGTCGAGCACACGTCCGATAAGGTGCTGCTCGTGAGACTGGCCCGCCAAGTGCTGATCGAGCGCATTGATGAGCTCGAGGCGCTCCTGCCGTGGAATGCGGAGGGAACGATCGATCTGCATCCGCATCTTGCTGGCGCTCGTCGGCGAGGGTGCACGGGGCAAGAGACAGTCGTCGTCGTCGTCGCGCTGGTACATCTTGGCCATACGTCGGAGTGTCTCGAGTCGTTCGGCCTCCTTCTTGGCCTCGATGCTCGAGCGAGCACCGAGAATGTCAAAGTGGGAGATGAGCAGCGTCATGCAGCTCGCCACCTTTGCGCGCAGCAGTGCAAACTCATGCTTGGTAAGATGAAGGATATTGTTGCCGCGCGTCATGAGCATAGCGTATTCGAGAGCGTTGACCGTCCATCGGAACGTCTTGCGGTCGGTCGGGTCACAGTTGTCGCAAATGAACGAGACCCAGCTGATGGCCAGGCGCATCAGTAATCGGCTGAAGCGAGCCCATGCCATGTTGTCCATGTGCAGGGCGACTCGGTGTCCGTGGTCGCTCGCAAAGAGGTACCAGTTCTCAATGAGGTCCTGCGTGCCGGGGGCGCCACGAAGCGTTCTACGAACGTGGGCCGCCGACTCGATGATGCATTCGGACAATCGCAAAGCTGAGCGCGCAATCTTCTTCAGCTCTCGATTGACCTTCGGTAGATGCGACTGCGCATCGATAATGCACTGTGGCTGGAAGATGGTCGTGTCGGTGTCGGGGTCGATGAATGATCGGGTGAAGAGCATCTTGCAGTACTCGAGTCGAGTGAGCGGGCCGTCCGCCACAAGTCGAATACGGCTGTCCTCGAGCGCAAAGTCAATCTTGGTGCCGACGTCGAGCGTCATGACTGCTCCCTTCCAGGCGAAGCTTTGTCGGGGCGACACGAGGAGGAGGTACTGCGCATCCTCCTCGTCCGACTCGTCCTCGTACTCGCTCAGACCGACCGATACTCGCGCCTTCATGATGCTTCCCGGGAGGTTGAGAGAGGACGCGCGCGTCAGCAGCTGCTTGACGTCTGCTGGTCGCTCCCACAATGATCCCTCTGCAAAGATGTAGGTGCCCTGCTCCTCGTAGACATTGGTGTAGACCAGGAAGTGTCCTGATTCCTGCAGCTGCTCGACAAACAGCTCCGTGTCTTCGTCCTCCAGCAGATACTCTGCGGAGTTGTCGAATTGCTGGTACAGTCGGCGCGCGAAGCGCTGCAGCTTCCTAAACCGCATCTTTATTGCGTCTAGAATTTTTCCATACCACACGAGCATCTGCTCGATGGTCATCGGCTGCTGGTCTCTGTATTGTCGGCTGGTGTCGTTGGGAGACTCGGCTGGCGCGTGGGCATGTCCTTCGTCGTCGGTAGCGACTGGGACGTGCAGCGAGTTCTCAAAGTAGTTGATGACGCGGACCATGAGCTTGTTCATCAACGAGCACAAGCTCTCCGCGACGACAAGGTCGACGCCCTCCACGGCCTCTGCTGCGTCGAAGAGGAAAGTCCATTCTCCTTCCAGCACCTCCGTTTCCCGGAAGTAAACAGCCTTCGATCCGCTCTTGAGCTTCCAGTGCAGGAGTTTGAAGAACATCTTGATGCACTTGAGGATGACGTCCTGATACGAATCCGGGAAGCTTTCCGGCAGAACCCACCGGCCATCCGGATCGACCGAGGTGATCTCCTCGTACTGCCGACGAATCACGATTGCCAACGCAATCGAATTTCGGAAGCTGCTAGCCATATCGTCAATGACCATGAGATCCGGATCCGAAAGTCGCTCAGCGGCACGCAAACGCGTCTTGAGGGCCTCGATGATCAGCCGGCCTGGGAACGACACAATCTTGAGCAGCTCGTACTGGAAGTCCGGCAGGCCAAGCTGCTCGAACATCGGCAGGTGCGAGATGACTGTCTGCTTGGCGTTCTGCAGGATTGCGATCTGGTCCAAGAAGATTCGCTTCTCAAACGTTCGTCGCAACGAGTCCTCTTTGAGAATGCGGTCGACGAATGTGGAGTCGTCCGTCTGGTCCTTGGCGTGCGCGAGTGCTTTCGAGTCCAGCGGGTGGATGCGATTCCCTCCTCCTCCAACTAGCGGCTCCTCCTTCGTCGTATTCGGCTTCGTGATGTCGAGGTCCTCTGTACCCGTCCAGAGCTGCAGCGTTCGCAGTTGCGTTTGTAACTGGGTGACGACCGAGTACCAGGCAGACAGCGCATCCACCTTTGCTTGAAACTCCTCAGAGTTGTACAGCGGCTTGTCTAACCTGAAGGCGTGAGTGTGTGGGTAGAGGGACTCGACGATCGCCAGCTTCTCGAGGATGTAAGCCACCTGCTCGAGTGGGCTGACCTCGCCGTCGTGGTTGACCGTAAAGTTGTCGATCTCTTCCAGCACCGTGTCAACTACTCGGTTGCGCCTCTGCTCTACTCGTCTCCGCTCCTCTTCTTCTGTTCGATTGCGTAGCCGGGCTCGAATTTGCCACCAAAGGCTCTGTCCGAGAGCTTTGCGATACGTCTTGCCGGAAGGGAGTTCGACACCTATACGCGAGCTCTCGCCGCGCAGGATGTCTCCTCCTAGCACGCTGGCGAGCATACTTTGCCACTCCATTCGTTCTCGTCCCTCGTCGGTGTCGGGGCCCGCTGCGTCGGGCGGCGGCTCGGCAAGGATGAGAGACTTTGGCTGCCCAACACCCATGTGAGCGAGGTCAACACCATGGTGGTGGTGGTGCGATCCCGGAGTCGTCTCGCCGTCGCCTGTAGCCGCTTGTCGAACGGCTTCGGCGACGAGAGCCTTCACGGGATGGCTCTCGAGCTCGTCGTCGTCATCGTCGTCGGATCGCCAGTCATCTAAAGCTCGAGCATATCCGTCTGCGTCGGCCATGTCTATCGCTAGATCGCGCACAGGTCGAGGTCTGCGCACACTGCTGGAGCGCTGGTGTCTTGTCGTGCCAGGGGGTGTGCCGTTGTTGCCGTCTCGGTACTTAGCCTTCCATGCGTTATATGATGAGCTTGCCGTCGACGACCGGCCGTACGTGTTGTTCCGGGTCAGCTTGGGTTGCGACGTTGACGAATGGCGAGACGACGGTTGCCCCGGTGTGCCTGTCAGCGACGTTGAACGTGTATGTCCCGGGATATCTGTTCGTCGTTAGCCGATGCTCGGTTGGGAATGCAACAAATGTAGATCTAGGCGCGCTCCAAAGGACCCCTCCTCCCGCCCTCATAGTTGGCCGTTTCCAAGTGCTGCGAGAACTCACGGTCATCGCCGAATGTCTGATTCGGCTCGCTCTCGTCTGGCGTGCTCGGTCCGTGCGGCATCATGCGTACTCTGCGCCGAGGTTTGGCGGCGGTCAGAGACGGATCGTCGACGGCAGGCTGGACCGAGTTATGTGGTGGTGATTGGTCGGGCATGGCGACTGGTTAGCCCTTACAGGGCATCCGACGGGGATGGGAAAGAGGTAAGGGGAGAGAATGTCCACGGGCTCTAGCAGTAATGGCTGCAATCCAGACGGCGCGCGCCACTACAGACAGACCCGGGGGTGGGAGATTGTGAGAAGGGCGGTTCTCAGAGGAAAGTGTGCGTATGTGTGTATGGGAGGGCGTTGATTCAAGTGAAGGGTAGGTGGTTGAGGATTGTGCGACTCGGATAGGGCGTCGAGTTCAATTATCGCCAGTCACGCAGCCGCCGTTTGTCGTCGTTTCGTGGGAGGCAGTCGGGGTCGCAGATGCTATTCGGCACTGTCGCGGCGGCGATAGGAGATGTGACGGCGGGATGGATAGAAGTTGGATGACGGTTGGTCGATGGAAGGAAATGGTTCAAGGTCAGGCCTGGGTCAAGTCACGATGCCGGACCGACCGGACGACAGGACTGGTGCGAATACGTAACAGGGTTGTCTCACGTACTCCTGTCCTTCCTCGGTGTGAATACGTAGATCAACCTGGCACTATTCGACAATCGATGCTGATCTCACACAATACTCAGAAGATGATATACACATCGTGCGATTCATGCGAATACATCGCTACATGCAGCGTGAAGCTACGAAGACTTGGGTAACTGATCGTTTTTCGCCTGGCTGGTACGCAGGCGGGCCGTAGTGGACGCGACCGGCTGACTCGCCCCGATCCGACTTCGCCAGTTTCCCATACACGTTCAGAGCGCGCCTCTGACCTCTGACCAACCCGCGATGCCCGCTACCTACAACGCAACTACACTACACTGTTCCTGTGCCATTTAGAGTCTCGGACACTGCAATCTTGTGGTTCTACCGAGTGCTCTCTGCTGCGCGCGCTTGCACCAATCTTCGCGCGCCCTCAGTCTCACTCAAGTCTTAAAATGCAACGATAACAAATGTCAGCCAGCCTCCGCCCCTGCCCCAACTGCTCGGGGCACTGGTTCCTGTTCCGCATATAGTCACACACGACACAAGACACAGGGGCTGCCGTACATCGATCATTGTCGGATCGAAACCAGGCCGCCTCTTTACCGAGGGTATCTGATGAAGCGCCCAGCGATGCCGCCTTTGCCGACGTCGTGATGGGAAACTCAAGTGCCGGCCAACACAGGTTCACAGCCGGTGAGCAATGACCAATGGCCGGTGCTGCTTGGTAAAGGGCCGTTGCGGTAACTGAAAAGAGCCGCTGCAGCTTGCTAACAACTTTGGGCCGCGTCTGACAAAGAAAGGACCGGCATACCGCGCTATAGTCCCAGGCAATGGCCATGTCAGGTATCAAGAGCTGGCACGACCAAGGTATGGACCAGGTCTCGACCGGACCGGGTCTCGAACTGACAACTGCCCACGCCGAGTAAGAGTAATGATGCGAGACGCGCGTCGCATCGTGAGAGCGAGGCCGCGCTCGGCTCCTGACTCGCCGCGCTTGACGACGACCAGGAGTTGCATGGGTGCAGGGTTGAAGGCCCAGAATAGGAGACACATTCCTCGCGCAGGTCGGAGGTGGAACGTCCGCTTCGATCACGATCCGCTTCTCGATCAGCCGATGCATATCTATTCGCCCATTTTTATTGCCTATGAGCAGCTTAGAAGGGCTTGTCAGACTCAGGGGTGTTGTCTGCTCGTTAGTCATGATCTCGTGGTGTGTCGGTCTCGGTCCAGGCTCACCGGTGAAGTACGGGGCCAGCTGCAAGTGTCAGCCAAGAACAGGTTTAGCCGAAGCTATATTTGATACTCACGAAGGGGATCTTCTGGAGGACGTCCTTCTGGAAGAGGGGGACGGGGCTCATGAAGAGCGAGACGGCGACACCGGCAGTGACACCCCAGCCGAGGAGCGAAGAGCGGAAGGGGCGGAGGAGCCTGTAACCCCTGTGTTAGTACCTTGCGCGCGTTATTTCTCTGTCAGACATACTCCGGGGTGAGGCCGGCGAAGTGCTGCGGGGTCAGTGAATGCTGTTTATCATGTTTGGCAGACAGAGGAACCGGCAAGGATGACCCGATTGCAAAAGATGTCGACAAGGTGCCGGTGACCGAGCGCTACTCTAGCGAGCCGAGATTCGCAGACCACATTGCACCATGCGGTCCTGTGTGTCCTTCTATCCTTCCTCGCAAGTCCTCGCGCGCGGTCTCGGTGCATGTCCCTGTCCCTGCGGTGTCCTCTGCGGTGCTGTACTCACGGGCTGGACCTTGTACTTGACCTGGAGGGGAGCCATTTCGATCGATGAGAGGGGTGTATGCAGATGTCGAGGTCGAAGGCAACGCAACTCAGTTCATTGGTCGGGACGGAGCGGAGGGACGGAGCAAGACTGATACGCCGAAACAGGGCATGACGTGTAAATATGAGAGACGCGTTTGGCTGGTGACTGGAAAGTTCAGGTGGAGGCTGCCCGACATTGCATCACTGGGTTTCTGTGGGAGCGATAGAGCCTGCGGTTCACCTCTAATACCTGCACACCATGTTCAGCCGCCCAGTCCTTCGGCTAGGAAGCCGGCTCGTCGCTCCCTCGGTACCTCTGCGGGTCGCTCGACCGCTTGCGCTGCCCCTGCAGCGCACGTACGCCAGCTTGTCGCCCGACACCCCTCCGCCTACGAAAGCTTACGAGGTATTCGATGAGGATGGAAAGACGAGACAGAAGGACCGCGCTATCCTGCGTCTTAGGGAGCAGCAGGAGGCTGGAGAACTGGAAGACCCGCAGGTTCTCGACTACATCCGTGAGGAGGTCGCTGACAGGATAACGGAGCGTGTCGAAGTGCGTCTACTATTGACAACAAGAGCTCAGCCACTAACTCACGACAGGATCTGAAGACTCCCCCGGCGGTCATCGTGGAGCTGTCTTCGCATGCAGGACAGCTGACGCGCATGCTCCAGGAGGTGCTCGGCGACAAGCTGCATCCGTCGACGGAGCCTGGAGGCGTCATGGGTCAGGAGAAGCGCAAGTGGATCATGGTCGAGCCGTCCGGAGAGGCGCTGAACCGGGACGACGACTCGACGTTCCTTTGTGAGGCAGCTGGAGACGGGACAGGCAGCTGACCGACAGATCCTGTTGAGCGGATTCAGTGCTCGCCGTCCGACTTCCTGAACAACCCAGAACTGCAGAAGTACGCTGACAAGGTCGACGCTATCGTCAGCGCTGGTGGACTGCACTGGGTTGGTGACATCGTCGGCGCCTTTACGCAGGCTAAGCACCTGCTTAAGCCCGACGGCGTCTTCATCGCTGCTGTTCTGGGCGGAGACACGCTGTTTGAGCTCCGCACGAGTCTGCAGCTCGCGGAGCAGGAGCGAAGGGGTGGAATTGCGAATCGTGTCTCGCCAATGATCAGTAGGTCGAAGGATCAAGCCCATGCTGACATGTAAGATGCCACTGACGCGCCGTCGCTGCTCAACCGCGCTGGCTTCACGCTCACTACGGTCGACACGGACGAAATTACGATCAATTACCCCAGCATGTGGGAGCTCATGGCCGACCTCCGCGACATGGGCGAGTCCAACGCCATCCTCGGACGCCGTACACATGTGTCGCGCGATGTCCTACTCGCGGCCAGCTCCATCTACCAGGGTAAGTATCACAAGAATGCAGCAAGATTCTGCCCTTGGCGTCAGTGGCTGACGTTAGAACTCTACGGGAACGAGGATGGGTCGGTTCCGGCCACGTTCCAGATGATCTTCTTCATCGGCTGGAAGCCTGCACCGAACCAGCCGAAACCTTTGGAGCGCGGTTCTGCCAAGACCAGCCTGAAGGACGTGTTGTAGAATGTACGGGATGTAAGAAGTCATCATCATTTGCACAAAATCTTCGGACCCGACGCGCGTCGACTCAGTGCGCCGCCTTCAAGTTCCGTACCTGGCTGCCCACCACAACTCCACCTGCCCCCTTTGCCACCCGACTCCCAGACCCAGACCTAATCTCTGACAACCGATGGCACCAGATGTATGCCTGCTCTGCAACTAGCTCGTGATTATGCGTGTACCCCGAGGGCTCCATGACTATCCTACAGGCGTAGACAAAATCTACTTCTGCTCCTCCTCGCGCTCGATCTCGTGGATGGCCTGGCGCTTCTCGGCAAGACGCTGAGCCCTGCGCTCGCGCATGGCCTTGTTCTTGATGCGGCGGGCCTCCATCTGGTCGGCGAGGGCCTTGGTACGGAGCTTCTCGGCCTTGGCCTTGTGGATGTGCTCCATCAGGACACGCTTGTTCTTGAAGGCGTTACCCTTGGCCTTGAGGTAGAGGGAGTGGTAGCTGAATATGTCAGTACTGCTATTCTGCAGTGTCATCTGCATTCTCGTAAACACTCACAGGTGCTTGTCGATCTTGCCAGCCTCACGGTACTTGCGGAGGAGACGACGAAGAACGCGCATGCGACGGAGCCAGACGACCTTGGTAGGCATACGGGCCTCGGCGGTACCCTTGCGCTTACCGGCACCGGTGTGACGGCCAAGACGCTTGGAAGCGGCGTGCTCGCGAGTGCGGGCGCGCGAGTGGATGACGGTGGGCTTAACAATGATGTGACCGTCCTTGAGGAGCTTGCGGACACCAGAGCGCGAGTTGGCCTGAGCAATCTCGGCGGCCTCCTGGGGGTCAAGCCAGACTGGAAATGTCAGATCACAGATGTCTCGTGCAGAATGCGTAAACGGGCCGACTCCGGCTTCCCCTTCTCCTCGCAATTCCTGCAGCAATTTTCCATCGAGCGCATCATTCGTAGGTCGGTCAAAGTCGTTTGCGCGGTCGCGCTCGTCGTCGTCGGTCCCATTTTCCCAGCCACCTGAAAACCTTCCCAGTCCCGCCAAGCTTTTGCCATCCTTGGCCCGGTTTTTCACGCAAAACTTCGATACTCACTCTTGCGCTTGCCGACGCCGGCAACGGAAGCGGCCAGACGCTTCTGGATCGAAAGGTTGCGAGAGCTGGACATCGTCGGAGATGCTTTTTGGAGTGGCCTGCTTGACGGTTGAAGAGAGCAAGAATATTGTCACACTCCCAGCGACGCTGAACGCTCGCGGGTGGGAGCGAGCTGCTGGCAGACGATTTCGCCGCCACATTGGGCGGCGGCAATTTGGCGTCCAAACTCCGACGACTGGACACGGTGCTGTGATACCAGACCACGCGATAAATGAGGTGTCCCTGGAGGCCCTGTGCCTGAGACGGTTCTGGTCCGCGTCGAGCATGCGGTCGACAGTGATCTGGACGAAGGCTACATCGGCGAGGTGAAAGGGATTGACCGTTGGTTAAGGTAGGGCCTCGCCTTCAACTGAGCAAGGTGCCGGGAGGTTGCTAAGAGGTATCAACGGCGTAGCTCGTTTCTTGCCAATACTCGAGTAGTCGGGGCGTCGCAGCAGGCGGTAATGCATTCATGTCAGCCCGCCAGAACGCCTGTTCGTGTTGAGGCAGCGCTTGTGATTCTTGTGGTTGATACGGGCGATGAAGGCCAGGGGCATCGGAAGGTCATGCTTGCATTGAAGGCGAACAGCCAACGTCCCATGGTGTCTTCGAGCATCAGAGACTCGGTTCTTCGAAGGATCAGCGGTGGGCATGACATGGATTGTCGCCTGCGACATGGGAGGGATCACTCACCTGGGCTCAATGTCATGTGGAAGAAACGGCGATCGAATGTCTGCACCAGAGTCATCAACGGTCGTGGCTTATCTGAGTCGGAACCGGTGATCGCTTGCGCTTTCGCGCTTCTACCTCTTCGCCCTCTTGCGGCGCTGGGCACTGGATGGTCCCGCAGAGGGCTGCTCCGCCGACAGCGCCATCGCTAGCTGGGACATCTGCTGAGAGATAGCGCGCCGGGCATTGGCGCTAGCAGCTCGCCTCGAGAAGGTAGCTGCCGCCATCACGATCTGCTCCTCCGTTGGAGCCGGGCCGGTTTCCAACGAAGAATCGCTGTCATTGTCGGAATCTGCAACGTCCGCGAGCAGCATGTTGTCCTCGTCACTGGTGCCCACGCCGCTGTCCTCGGCCTCCGACTCCTCCGAATCGTCACGTCGGCCCGGCGCAAGACCATCGATCCAGTCGAAGAGATCCTCATCGTCCTCGTCCTCGTCCTCGTCCTCGGATCCGATCCCCATCTCAACAGTGTTGACCCGCCTCCTCGCAGTCCGGGTCCCGGCCTTGCGTCGACGGACCTCTGCGGCATCCCCGTCAGAGCCAGAATCAACTTCGTTGCTGTCGTCAGCGTCGTTGTCGGCTGCTGGACTCCTTCTTCTGAACCCAGTCCAGTCGATGTGTTCGCCTTTTCGTTGGTCGAACCAGCGCTTGAAGCACCCGCCACAGATCTGCCGTCAGTTTGATGTCCAATAACTGCCTACGGCTCACGCTGCGACCCTTCGTTGGGCGCACCTCCCCCGCAGCGCCTGGTTCTCTTCCTCGAGAACAGCCACACCGGCACAGACATCCCCAAGATCCCAGTTGCTGCTGAGGATTGGTGATCGGAATGTCTGACTTGTCGGTAAACTTGCAAGCCGCAGCCTTGCCATGGCATGATCTGCACAGCTGACTTGTCAGTATGTAGTCTGTTTGAACCACTCACGCTTGTCTTTCCTGGAGCTTGGTACCACAAGCTTGTCGAAGTTGTGCCGCAGAATCCGCACTGCCTCTTGAACTTGGGCACTGGAGGAAGCACTTCTCCACTCGACTCGATTCCAGCGCACACCTTGTGCGAGGATCCGGGGTGCGCGGCGAGTGGTGCCGCAGATGGTGGAGCGACGACAACCAGGTCCTCCGCTGCCCGCCCACCGCCTATCTCCTCGAGAACCTTGGCGGCAAATCGAGCCTGGTCGACGGGAAGTTGCCGACAATGGCACGAGCTGCACACGTTCATCTTCTTCAGCGTCTTCTTGCCGCAGCGCACACATCCTGTTCCACTGCGAATTAGCCTTCCAAAGTACTCCTCGAGCTCGGCTTCCAGGCGCTCAACTCGGCCTGGATCCTCGATCTGGAGCTCTAGCGAGGAGACGTTGTTTCGCCACCACACGCTTTCCAGTCTAGGTCCCGGCGCCTGGAGCACTCGTCGTTCAGCCAGGACCCCTCGCTCTACCAGAACATCCCTGAGGCGCTGGATGGGGGGGAGCAGGGTTTCGCACAAGCCGAGGAGGGTCGATGTCCTCCAAGACCTGCGGAAACGGTTGAGTATCCACAGTTCAAACACAGCGTTCGACTCTGATCCCGACAGCGCAAACGGCTGTCCGTGGCTGCTGTGGGCAGCCATAGACACTGACAGAGGGTGACGAGGGGATCCGAACACAAGTGGCAGCCCCGTCGCCACATCCCTCACTCCCACGGTTCCATCTGCTCGCATATACCCTTGCTCACGAGCCACTCTCAGCCAGAAGCGATAAAGTCCCAGCTCATCGTCATCTGGCCTCAAATCGTGGCGCTTCCCACAATCGTATCTCATGCGATGGACCGCAACGCAGAGCAGATGCGCAATCTGCTCAGTCGTCGTGTCCTGGCCGAAGAAGAGGGTCGGCACTCTGTCGCTGTTGCGCGGCATGGTTCCCGCTTCCATTCCAGGGCCCTGTTCCAGGAGAGCCGAGATGACTTTCTCCCTCCGGCTCGTTGCCGACGTTGACCGCCGATACATGCCGATCGCAGTTTCGATGTCTGCTGGAGGCAAGGGGCTCTTCCAGTCGAAGTCCGCCTCCCCGTCCCATAGCCACGATCGGAAGTTATTCACCTCCGCCAGCACCCTCTTTTTGTCCTCATCAGACAGAGTACGGCGGTTGCACGAGGCGGTGTTCAGATGGGCGACGGCGTTCAGCAAGCCGGCGATCCTGTCTGGATCCTCAGGTTGGGCGTCTGGCTGATTGGCCTCGATCACACAGAGGAGAATGAGTAGGGCGACCTCGTCCAAGTTACCGCCCTTGACGTTGTTGTAGGCGAAAGGGACGAGCCTGACGTTGTCAGGCCCATGATGCGGGAAGGAGGCCATCTCAGTCGTGCCCGCAACGACGTGTACCTGGTCGCGCAGGTCAGGCGATACCCAAGTCGCCAGCAGGCGGTCCTGCAGGTTGAGCAACTTCTGCACCTGCGGGTGCACTGTCGACGAGTGCAGCAGATCGTCTGAGGGGTAGAACGCAGGCCGGTTACCTCTCAGCCACTCCTTTACCTCCTTGGTAGGAGGTAGACTTGCCATGAAGGGGTACTCCTCCAGCAACTTCATGTCAGGGCAATTTCACTTCGTGGCACTCACTGTTTCACGGGACGCGGCTGGTGGCGGTCCCTCGAAGTAGGCGAGTGCCTCCTTGCGATCCTTGCGTATGCACCATTCGAGGGCCTGTTTGATGGACTTGAACGAGGAGAGCCTTCTGAACTTCCTCCTCTGCTCTTCCTTCTTGATCAACCATGCTGCCAAAGGATCGAGGCCGTCTTCTGCGTCTTGGTGCGTCGCGGCGATGTCACTGCTGGCCGCCACATTGGCAGCGGTCACGGGACCCCGGACGCGAGCCGCAGTCTGACCAGTCGAGGTCGGTCTTGTGGCGGACCCTACAGGCAAGCCGACCTTCGCCTCACCAGTCTCGCATGAGACCTCGAGGTCCATGTCGTCACCGAGAGCCGCGTCGAGAATTTCGCTCCTTGCCTCACTGACGAGGGCGGCTTCTCGGGCGGCTTCTCGGGCGAGAGACATCACGCGACCCCGCTCAGCGGCTTCTCGGGCGACGGTAATCCAACGGGCACGGGCAAGACCTTCATAGTGGGCGCGATTGCGCGCGGACTGCCTCTTCCGCTTTCGCTCGCGGTCGAGCTCAGGACGGCGACGTCGACGGCGACGACGCTTGGGAACAGCCTCGGACATCCCATCCTCCGTATCGTCGGTGGCGTCGTCGTCGTCGTACTCAGCGTAATCAGAGTGATCCTCCTCGTCATGCACGGCGCCGAGGAGATCGGGCGCGACATCTGAGGTGAGTGGAAACTCGCGAGCATTCGACGGCCCGGCTTGCGTCGAGGGTCTTGCAGCCTCGACTTTGAGCGCTTCGACGGCCTCTGGGAGGAACACTGAAGAGTCGTCCTGGCCCTTGCGTTTTCTCCGGTGGCGGCGGCGGCGCTTCTTGCCCCCGATGTCGGGAGCATCGCCAGTCACATTGGCGGAGGCGTCGGAGGCGGGCGCATGGTCGCTCAGGTTGGGAGGGAGGAGAGCCAATGGACTGGGGAGGGCGTATGAGGCGGAGGGAGGGCGTTGAGTGGGAGGACTGCGCAGAGTCTGAACTGCAGGAGTAAAGTCGAAGGGGCCAGGAGGGGTGGCACCACTGCTGCGGGACGAGGTGGGGTGACTACTAGAGGTAGGAGGGGTAGGATTAGAGGGGTCGAGTGGGGCATGGCCCTGTTGGGCTTTGTTCCGGGGAGAGAAGGTGTAAGATACGCCGGGAAGGGGGCGGGGAGTGGACACAGAGTTGGTGGACACGGGGCGGAGGGGACGAGGGGTGGTAGACACAGGAGGAGCAGGGTGTGGGCGAGTATACACAGGAGGAGGGGGAAGAGGGTTGTTGGACACAGGGCGGAGAGGACGAGAGGGAATAGACACAGGAGGAGTGGTGAACGGGCGAGTATACACAGGACGAGGGGGGAGAGGATTGGTATACACAACAGGGGGTGGGAGAGGGACTTGAGGGGGATTAAGGGCGAGGATATTGTAGGGGTTCGAGGTGGAGATGTTCACAAGGTTGGGAGCGACCTGTCGCTGAGGAGCAGGCGCCGAAGTCGAAGGGGTGATCTTCAAGCCCCTGCCCGTGACTGCCGCAGCGTACGTCAGAGGGGCAGGTGGGGAGAGCAGCTGTGACGGGGCGCACTCTCCACCGTGGCGAGAGGGAAGATGAGTCGGGAGACAAGAATGAAGAGAGGAGGGAGGGGGAGGAGGAGGAGGAGAGGAGGGAGGGGGAGGAGGAGGAGGAGAGGAGGGAGGAGGAGGAGGAGGGGAGGAGGGAGGGGGAGGAGGAGGAGATGAGGGAGAACGCAGCGAGGACGCCCAGGTGGGTCGTCCCGCGTTGTTGTTGAAGTTATTGTTTGTGTGTTTGCGGTGGGGCCTCATGGTGGTGAGGGGGAAAGGGTGTAAGGCGTGGAGAGGTATCGGGGGAGGGAGGGATGGGGGAGGGTGGATGTACCGGCTAGCGGTGAGGAGACAACAATGAGTAGGAATCTCGTAAGGAAGGCGGCGAGCGCTGCAGCCGGCGCGAGCCTGCCAGCCCAGGCGCTGGACGGGCAGGCCTGCCACTCGAGTCTTGAACCAGGACCACGAGGTGATGCATCCGCGGCCTTTACCAGAGATAGTACATGCGCACGCGAGGTGACTGGAGAATCTGAGACAGGTCTGGTCTGGCCCAGGCCTGTGTGTGTGGACGAGGGTAGGTACTGGCGGTGGTGTGGATAGGCAGGGAGCTAAACAGGTGCTGGGCCAGCAGGGGAGCCACAGCCGCTCACTTGGTAGAGGAGTTCCTGACGCCAGCGATCTGCAACGGCGTTTTCAGCGACAGCAGTTAGGGCGAGATGTGCATAGAAAATACAGATAGCTATACTAATCCCCTGCGCATCGTCCTTGCCCAGGACGGACGACGTGACCTCTTTGAATAATACGAAATGCTGCTGTAAGTGCCAATGGAGAGCATGAATGCGGTCGTCCCCGAAGATAAGATAAGATACTCACCAGAAGGCCTTTGGAATGGACACCGTTTTTCCGAGCACTTTTTGGCGCAAGGTGGATAGTTTGGGTTGAGTGTTTGCGCGCGTTACGCTTGGGCACGAGGGGCGCGAGTTTGAGTGACAGCGTGTGTCTGCGGGGTGAGTATCGATCAGTCCGGAGGAAAAGGACGCGGTAGCTCAGGAACGCAGTGCGGGATCTTACAGACAACGAGCGCACGGGTTTTGATGGCCAGGAAAGGGGTTAGGCGGGTTTAGTCATGTCATCAGGTGTCGTTGAGCATTCTGGAGCGCATGAGAGCGCATGAGGTGTCTATCGGGCGCTGCTTTTGCCTGAAGCGTTTGAGCTTCGCCGACGATCGCGGCTGGGTCACCTCGGAAACAAAACTGTGTCAACGACGATGAGACGCCCACGAATTCTGCAACTGTGACATTTTCGCTATCCATCAAAGCACTAGAAGGCTCGACGAAGTGTGACAACCGGCAAACGGGATTAGCTCGTCCGAATCAATGATTCTGCCGCCTGCGGATTTTCCTTCAAATCGCCCTTAGGCAGCTGTTCGAAGTACTTGACTGGTAGCTGTGAGTGCAGTCATGGATTCAGCATCCTGTCTTGAGGCCGAGGTGGTTGTGACAGCGAGCCGCAGAGCTGACATGCCAAACAGGTCATTGGTTGACGCCGGTCTCTAATGACGCCGCCGCCGCATGTTGGTGACTTGCCACTTCCACAAGTGACTCTTGTTTTCGCCAAGCTGTGTGAGTCATTACACCGCAGCATGCGGCCACGCAGTGTTTGATATCCAATGCGCCTATAAAAGGCCTTCACTCGGAAGGATATGCTGCTCTCACCTGAACTAGTCCGTCCTCAGGCATTCGCTCGGCCAGAAAGTGTGAAGCATTATCTCGTCAAAGTCAACAATCTGCACATTGTGAGTTTAAATATTGGCGCCCTAAATGTCGTGTCGTGAAATGGTTAACGTGAGCTGTAGGATCTCGAGGCTACCTCGGTTCTTCAAAGCGCCTGTTTGAATGGGCTTGAACGTCTGCCGTGAGCGGTTTCGTGCTATCAGCAGCCCAGCCAACCATCTGGAAGTAGGCCTGAGGCGGGGTGTCCTGCAGTGCAGAAGGCAGTAGTCGCGATTCAGAAGTCACCAAGTTGAGGGTCCCGAGAACACCACCGTTCCCGCGGAGTGTGTGGCAGGCTCCAGAACCAGCTACCGACCAGGTGGGCCAGCTGATCCTGCTTACTGCGGACGCTGCTCATGCACCCAGGAGCTGTTGCACAATTTCGATCGCACAGTCATCATGCAAGATCGATCCGCACACCGTGTCGTTCGGTCGTCAGGGCAGCACATTGAGGGCCCTCCCCTTCCGATCAGGACGGGGCCGACATCGGAGACGTTCTTCGGAGACATGGGGTAGTCATTGTTGTGCGACGCATCGACCATTGTCCCAACCAACTCCGCGCGAGGAGACTGAACAGAGCAGCTGAATCGACGATATAAAAGCTAGCGTTGCCTTCGTTCATCCTTCCCGACTGTTGTCATCAGACTCGTGGATGATCATACGGTCAGCAGACGCCCCTCCCTGTGAGTTCTCGCAGAGCAGTGTTGGCGTTTATACTAACTCCCTCAGCAGACCGACATCTCATCTTCTCGCCTTCGACCATGCAACTCTCATCAGTGTTACTGCTGCTGGTCAGCGTAGCGACCTCGGCAGCCAAGGTGACCGGCTGGCCTGAAGACGTCTTCACGATCATGGCGAGCTCCGAGCCCAATAAAGGTTATGACCCTAGGGACCCCTTTTCACCCCCGGAAAAAACGTCCATGTACATATGTCCAAGGTGGGACGGCGACTGGTGCAATACCGACTGCACCAAAGTCACAGAGTTCGTACTGGACGCCAAGAAGTATGACCACCGGACCGTGCACCTTGAGAAACTCACAGACGCGAATTACTTGTCGGCTTGGATGAGCCGTGAGGGGAACGCGAAAGACCTCGCTCTCTGGCGCCTTACCGCTGGCCGCTTCCGCTTGTTTGAGAGATACAACGAACAGAAGGGGTGGCAAGGTTTCTGCGAGCCACCTAAACCCTTCCTTAAGGACAACATCAACAAGATCAAGTGTCCTAAGGGGTCGAAGCACTCGGAGATGATCATCGCTCTCCTCTGCTATCAGTATTAAGACGGGCGATGTCGTCGGCGAGGTCATAAGATGGATGGGGTCGAACACTGGCGCGTAGCGGTCCGATGCCGTCGATGCAACATGATCTACCCTTGTGTCTCCATGAAAGGTGAGAATAAGGCGTGCAACGGCACGCTCCTCTAGGTCGCCACACGTCTGTTGGAGTATCCCGTCGTGATGCATGTAGATTCCCTGTACAATAAGTCCCAATGTATGGCTGTATGCCTAGTCGGTGTTGTTGAGCACTACTCCTCTTCCTCCTCCCACTCCGTCTCGTGCTTGTCCACATCGTCCTTCCACTGGGCATGTTAGCTCTCAGCATACGCCGAGCACGGAAGACTTACTCGTTCTGACAAGCCGTGGAATACGAGCTGCCTGCCTCCAGTCTTCCACGTCTCATACCCGGCACCCCAGTACCAGAGGTTCTCTCCTTCGATGTACTTGACCGACCCGCTGCCGGGAAGCATGGGGAAGAACTGGCGGATGTACTCGATCATCCGGTCGATCGCGAGCTCGGGGGCCTGGAAAGCGCCCTCCTGCAGGATCAGGACATCGCCCACGCGGACGGGACCACGGAGGCCGCGCAGCTGATCCGGCGTCACTCCATAACGGACGAGCAGGTAGCGGAAAACGGCGTCGGTGAAGATACCCGTTCCGCTGAGACTGAGGGCATCCAGGCGCTCGTTCTCTGATGCGCCTTCCCGGTCCACCATGTCCAGAATTGTCGTCACAGTGTCGAGGAATATCGGGTGGAATGGCTTCGCCTGGCTGTCAGTTGATCGTCCGGAGAAGTGCAACTCACGGCCATGATGTTGCGCTCGAATTGCAGACTGCGCCCAAAGTCAGACTGCCGCGCCGAGTCTTTCAATAAGCCGAAAGACCACTGTGACCATCGCCGCAGCTTGATCGTGCTCTCCGAGTCCCACGCTATTGACACCACAACGTTGATATCCGGGCTCAGCAGTGACGTCTGGTCGTGTGGCGGGCCGCGCACATCGGTGCGCCGAAGACTGTGATACACTGGGATGTGCTTCTGGCCCTGCGGCAGTTTCGACTTCTTCGGAGACGGAGGCTTGCACTGACCAGCGCCGTCGTCCGCTACGTCCTCTTCGCAGTCCTCACCCCCATACCCGGCTGCCTTCTTCTTCCCATCCGCTTCCTTCTTGCCCTCTGTGGCCTCCTTGGCGACCTCGGGCTTCTTGTCCTCCTCGGCCGGCGCTCGCTTCTCCCATACTCTCCGATGGCTCGCGTCGGCGACCTCATGAGACTTCAGGATCTTCTCAACGACTTCCAAGTCTGGGTGAAGGACTGAACGCGCCTCGATGCCCCAGAGATACGGGTGTGCTATCGGCGATGTGTCCGAGTCGGCGTACACGCCTCCCTCGAACAGCATGCTCATATACCTGGCGTCAGCTCACGTCTTCATGTTCAGCTCACCGATAGACATCCGCACGCAGCGGCGAAGACATCTTCTTCCACTTCGTGGGCCACACGCCGTTGCCGTACATGATGTTGCTCTCTCCAATCCACCTCGACATCTGTGCGTTGATACGATGGTCGTCCGCAACGTCGATCTTCCAGTCGGCGCCTTTGCGTGCCGGCGTCGCCCATTCCGTTTCCGGGAGGAGGTCCGCCAGGCTCTCGTCTAGTGGAAGGGGCAGCAGGGCGGCCCACATGCGGAACAGGTCTGGGATGCCAGAGCCTGCCAGTTTGTCCGTCGAGATGAGATTCGGCGGGAAGCGGCGGATCATGGGATGCTGGTGCGTTTCGACCTTCTCCACAGCGGCACGCAGCTCGCGCAGATACGGCGAGGTTCCCATCGCGACCAGAAGCTGCCCCTGGAGGCGCTTGACGTATTCGTCCGAGCTGGGCGAGAGGGTGAGATCGCCGTCCGGAAATCTCGGCGGGGCGAGTATTTCGAGAGCGGCGCGCTCGGCGTCATAGTCTGCTTCTCCGATGATACGCATGCGAATCTTCTCGTGCTCGGCGGACACTTGCGCCAGCGTCGAGGCGTACAGTTCCGTCAGGGCGTCGTCGTCTATCGTGGGCTGCTGGCGCTCGACCGGCCACTGGTAGATGAGGATCGCACCCACGATGACCAGGACGAGCACCTTGGCCAGTGTCGCGGCCCGACATCCTCGGAGATGGAGCCGCGGCATCGTGGGTGGCCCAGAGCCTTGTAACCGTGCTGGGGGATGTAGTTTGCAGATGAAAGGGTGTTTGTCAAGTCGCAAGTCGTCATAGGTCGAGCGCGGCTGAAAGGAGTCCAGTCGGTGTCAAGGATAGAGATTGTACCCCACGGGGAAGGGCTAGGCGTGGTTGCAGGCACCTTGTACTCTGCGGATTTTCGGTAAAGCTTGGTCGATCAGCTGATGCGCAGAGTACGCAAGCTCAAGCCTCGATTGCGACCACTGGCATTGAAGGGCTCCTGGTTGTGTGTAGAGAAGGTCAAATGAACGTGGTTACGCGCCGGGTAACGATGCAGATTGGTCGTCGCGACGATGATGGCTCAGTCTTGCGACCCCTCTCGAATTGATGCTCGCATGCCCCGACTGCCGGCTGACGCCCCGTGTAGCTCAAACTTCAGTGCCGGTCTCGGATCCGGGATTCTCCATGATGCGTGTGAATGTGCGGATGGTGGTCCGCAGATGTGATATGTGCTACAGCAATGGAACGCATAGTCAAGTAGATTCGGACTCTGAAACTCGCTCCCCGGCACAAGGTTGCATGCTGCTGCGACGGCGAGGGGGCCAGTGTCCATGCGCTCGTCGTTGCGTCGTTCTAGCGTCTGAGGAACTCCAACAGACGGTCGTACATCGACGCAACGCGCTCGCATGCCGCGGGAAGACTCAGCACGCGGTCCTGCCATACGGGCTTGCTCACACTGTTGCGCTACCGAGAGAGGATCCCGCTCGATCTTACGGTGATATACCAACGACCTTGTAGGTGTAGGAGTGCATGAGGCACATCGAGGGATTGCCTACCTCTGATTTGCCCTGCAGGCAAATGCCTAGCTGCCGCCTGCGCGCCTGGCGGGCTGATAGCAGCAGATCGCCAGCAGTACCTGATTCAAATGCTGACAGACTAGCGCGGCGCCGAGGCATGGTCCAGGTCTGATCTTCGCGATCAGCACGTCTGCCAGCAACGAGACTCTTCGCAGCACACCCGCTGCACAACAGCGCTCTTCATAGATCATGTAGTCGAGTACGGCGAGAGATGCCTGCATAGGTGCACGATAGCGACATCGTCGAAATGGTAAGAGTGGTGGTTTGCCACGTGGTTTTAGCGTGCGTTGCGCATGGATGGAGTTTGGATCGCCAAATTTCCCTTCGTTGTGGCATGACACTCCTGAGTCCGCTGTCGCTTGGATGGAGAGTTGTGTCTTTGAAGCGTCTGCACGTAACTTCTGCTCCCCACCTCAAGCAAGTGAGTTCAACGCGGAAAACGATAGCGTCTCAACATCTGCGCTCTTCTCCATCGCCTCAGCATCAACCAGCCGACTGACCGCAGAAAAAAAAGGAGATGTCGTACCAGAGCAAGATCTTCCGCACGGCCAATGCCGCCCGTACCGCTCCCACTGAGGTCGAGCAGCAGATCGCTCAGGCTCTTCTCGACCTGCAGAACAATGTCCCCGAGCTGCAGTCGGAGCTGGCCCCCCTTCAGATCTCCTCCGCCCGCGAGGTTGATGTTAAGGGCGGCAAGAAGGCTATCGTCGTCTTTGTTCCTGTCCCTCAGCTGAAGGCGTTCCACAAGATCCAGCAGCGGTAAGTTTTCGTTGTGATCGTGTTTTTTTTCTTCCCCGAGTCTCCTGAAACTTGAACGGAGCTGCGGGGGTTTGAGGAGGTCTTCTTCAAGGCCTCCGGCCGTACGAGGTGTTCCGAGGCGGATGGGTCCGGGTCTAGCGTATCCCTTGCGATGTACTGACGAGTTTTCCCTCTTATTACCTTCACCGTGTCACGCCCTCTCAAAATCTCAAACCACATACCGCGCCAATCAACATTTGCGCCCCCGCTATCAAACGTCCCCGACCGCTGCCCATGCCCAACATTCGCGCAACAGCCTCACTAGAGAGTTAGAAAAGAAGCTGTCTGACAAGTACGTCGTCTTCGTTGGCCAGCGCCGCGTCCTCCCCAAGGAGTCGCGCAAGTCGAACGCCAAGCTCGGCCAGAAGCGCCCCCGCTCGCGCACCCTCTCGGCCGTCCAGGACGCCACTCTCGACGACCTCGTCTTCCCCTCGGAGATCACCGGCCGCCGCACCCGCGTCGCCCAGGACGGCTCCAAGCTCGGCAAGGCCTACCTCGACCCCAAGGACCAGAACCTGCTCGAGTACAAGCTCGACGCCTTCTCGTCCATCTACCGCGCCCTCTGCGGCAAGGACGTCGTCTTCGAGTTCCCCGTCCAGGCCACCGACTAAGCTCCTTTGCTTCCTTCGTAGTTGCTAGGGTGTATCAGGGTTACGACATGCATTTGGCCCGTCTAGGACTGGTCTGTACATATACAGCGGGCGGCGAGCAGCGCGAGCAGCACAGCGCGAAGCGCTGGGGTGCGAGCGAGAACTTACAGCGAGCGCAAGCGAGCGTTGAACTCAAGGCAGGAAAGCGCGCTATGGATTCACGACCAGGTGCATTCGAGACAGCGATCAGCGAGCAAGCATCAACAATTGTTCAAGAAGTGCGTCTGAAGGCCAAGGCCAAAACGCCTGATCTTCATCTGTCCGGACTCGAGAGGTCCAGTCGGATGACAGTGTACGCTGACTCTGGAAGCTGACGATGGCCACTGCGCGGTGCAATAATCTGCCCCGCGGCGTCGAACATGACCTTGGAGTCCACAGGACGCGCCTCAGAGGTCGTCTCTCCTACATTTGATGTCTCCCACGGTCTCACATCGAGTGTCGAGCTTGCAATGATCTGAATGATCTGAGGGGCAGCGTCGAACACGGCCTACCAGTCCACAGAACGCGACTTGGTGGTCAAGCTGTCTACATTTCGCGTCTCCCACGGTGCCCCTTGAGAGAACGTTGGCCGCGATAATTTGAGAAGCACCGTCGAGCAGCGTGTTCGAGGACCGGGAGACCTGGCCATGGAGGTTGACCTGCCTACTTTTGACATCTCCCACGGTCTCGCCTCGTCCCGCAGCCGCCCAGAGACACAGGTGCGATGATCTGAGAAGCAGCGTCGAACAAGCTGTTAGACAGCGCAGGACATAGCCTTGCAGCTCGCCTCTGCTACATTCGCTGTCTCCCACGGTCTCCTCTCACCGTACAAGACTTGCTTGACCGTTAGAGACGCACACGATCGGCCCGCTCTCGAGACACTAACGCCAACAGCATGCACCGCTGCAGCTTCCAGACAGCCTTCATTCGATGCATTAACCTTCAGATCTTCCACTGATCACCATTACTTGATCGAACTCTTCACAAGCGGGAGCTCAACTGCGCTCTACTTTTTGTCAACAAGTCTCAATCACCACACCGTTTCACCGCCTACTTATCAACGAGGGCAAAATAGTCCGCGACGCGCTGGTACACGTCGTCGAACATTTTCGAGTTCTCGGGGTCGTCGAGGTTGGCCCTTGCGGCAGCCCAACCGTGGTGCACCGTGTTGTACAGGTGGAAGTCGCACTTGTCATGGAAGGGCTTCTGGAGCATGGCGTGGGCGATGTGCTGCACGACATCTGCTGGCTCGCCCTTGGAGGGGTAGAAGCCGAGCGGCTTTGCGAGCTTGTCGCCATCGCTGTTTTCGATCATGGCGGGGTGGACTGCCGCGCCGGCCGTGAGCGGGCCGGAGGCGTCTTGCAGTGCGAGAAGGGCGATCTTGCCGCCTGGGGCGTTAGCTAGGCTCTCAAATCGCGACAGCTCATGGCGCTGCCTCGCCGGTTGTTCGGTAGACAGGAGACGACAACTCACCCCAGCAGTATCCCAGAATCGAGACCGTCTTGTACTTCTTCTTCAGCTCGGCGGCAAACTTCTGGACATCGGCCAGGCGATCCTCGATCTTGGCGCTGTTTGTCAGTTTTTGGCAACCAACAGGAAAACTCAACGTTGAGGAGAAGAACTTGTTAAGCGTCTCCTTGTCACCGTCCTTCTCGGGCGGGAAGGGGGCACCACGGAACACATCGGGCATGTAGATCTTGTGCGGGTTGACGAGGAGGAGGTGCGACGCAAGCAGGTCAGAGCCCTGTTGTTAGCTGATCGCGGAGGCTAGCGAAGCTTGTCGGCGGCAGGCTGCTGCGAAGGTTATGGGATCGTGCAGGGGCGGATGCTGAGGAGAGGTGGAGGTGCCGTGGACGCCGATACTCACGCGCAGGGTCGTCTCCCAGAAGCCAAAGATGTCATAGACGACAATCAGCGCATGCTGCGCATCATCCGGTCCAGCAGTGTACACCTCCTTAAAGTCTCCGACGGCCTGGAACTTGCCTGTCGGGCGGTACGAGCTCGGGCTCGAGACGGGGTGCGGGACCTTGGGAGGCGGGGCCGAAGGGGGGCAGCACTCGGTGTCCTCTGTTCTTGTCAGCTCAAATCGGATCTCGCAAGCTACGTCTGGCACTGGTGGCGAAGCCTCTGGCGAGATTCCAAGGCTGGAGAGGTGATCTGGCCACGAATGCCCGCGCAGCTCCCTGGCCCGGGCAGTGAATGCTTGACCGCGGAACGGCGACGATTCTAGACGTTGCAGAAGGGGACCTCGCCCAGACACAGCGCAAGAGGCGCACACCTCCCGGTCAGCCGCTCACTAGCTCCCCTTTCACTTACTCTTCTGCGACATTGTGGGCTGGCGCGGTGTGGTATGTGTACGGTTGCAAAGTAGCCCTTTCGCAGCGGTGAGAACTAATATACTCGAGACCGTGCGGTGACCGCGGTGACCACCGATAGCGATTGCGGCGACCACGTGACGTCATGTCCCCAAGCGCGGAATGCGAGAGTGGCGGTTTCAGCTCTGAATGGCGTTTTGCGTTTGGTGGGGCTATGAGTTTCACGGAGGACGAGTTGCTGCGGTGCTGACAGCACCATCGGGCTGCATATCCGTGACAGTCAGTTCTGGTGAGAGCAGGCAGAGGCTGAACAACTTCTGCCTGAAGTTTGACGTGCTTATCCTGCTTGGTAAGGATGACTGGACTGGATCGGCGACCCACACGAGGGCACAAGGGCGCAACACAGCCTCGACCGCTTGCGCCCTCCGATCCGCTGCGCCCTGCGCCCTGCACGCGCGCTTCTCGCTTTCTCTCCACGTCACAGTAGGAGTCACTGGGGAAGACGTTGCTACCGAGTGCTGCGGACAGGTATGCACATTTTTGCATTTTGTGAAGCTATGAAACGTGTCACAAACGAATGCCATGAACGAAAGTGGGTACGTGTCTGGATGAAGTACGGATGCAGACTATCAAAGTGAAGAAAGCAGGATGATCCATCATCAAAGGAACAGCGACAAGAAGGACACCGAGCGCGGCCGGTGAACCAAACAGCAATAGACGTGACAGACATGACAGCCGCGACCGTGTGCAGCGGCGAGCGGGGCAAAGTTTTTAGCGTCCATCGTTGAGGGCGTCCTCGACCGAGGCCATGAGGCGCTCAAATGTGGTGCCGCAGGTGTCTGAGTGTTAGGCTGGAAAGAATGGGGCACTCAGCACTCACTCTTCATGTGGTGCTTGAAGACGCGGGAGTGCCCGGCGAGCTGCGAGAAGGCCTGTTTCTGGCTGATCTCACCCTTGCTGACCCTCTCGACGAGCACGAGGGCGGTGATGTTGAACTCAGCGCGCTGCTGTCAGCGACTCCCACACAGACGCCCCTACCAGATCGGCGAGACGACGGTTCTTGTCGCGGTACTTCTTCTGCGCGGTGCGGTTCTGACTCATACGCCTCTCGCCCGTGGTGCCGCGAGGCCGCTGGCGCTGCTGATCGTCGTGCACCTGTGTAGCTTTGCGCTTCGCATACGTCGACCTCTGGTGGCGAGTGTACGACGGGGCGTCGGAAAGAGACGAAACGGACCGCAGGTCGGGCGTCGAGACCGAGCGCAAGGGCGGCTCTGGAGTGGGAGAACGCATCGCCACCTGGTTCAGCTCCGAGTCGCTCAGCAGCTCATCCTCGCCCTCGGACTCGGAGGAGTGGCGGCGAAGGTAGGGAGCGGGCGGCGAGTGCGGCGGCGTCGGGCTGTCAGGGGTCACGGCTCGGTGGCGCGGAGTTGCCGCACCGTTTGTGGTGCTCCACTGACGGCGGCGAGTGCCGTATGCATTGCGGATGTGCTCCGGCACCTCGAGGTGGCGCAAGTCGTCGAGCGGAGATGCGGCACGGGGAGGCTTGAAAACATACTTGAGCTTCTGCCCGAAGCCCTGCCGTCAGCTGCTGATGCGACCTGTGTTATGCTCACCGGTTTCGAAGGCGCGGGTGCGTACAGCAAAGGCGGAGGAGGCAAGTTGTAGTGGTGGCGACCATGCGTAGGGGAAGAGTACGCCGACCTGGCCGAAGACGTGGTGGATTGCTTCTCAAGGGGCATTTGGGACTTGTTGTTCAGAGGCGATGACAAAGGAGGTGAAGAGTTGAGGTGAACAGGATCAATAGCGGTGTGAGTGGGAGCTGACGGGACCGTGTTGACGACGACGGGGCCAACCGGGTGATCGTCGAGATCGACATCTGGTTCCACCTTGCAAATGTCCATCATGTCGTCGGGTAGGGCGGCGCTGTCCTCGGGCGCCAGGCCCAAGTCCGTCACGGAGAGACCGGAAGACAGCTGGGGTGCAAGAGTTGCCGACAATGAAGGAGAGAAGTGGGCCGCGCCGAAGACATCCTGACTCGCGTTGCTGTAGGACGAGGGCGACGACAGTGTGGGTGAAACGAGGCTAGAAAAGGTCGAATAGGCGGACAGCGGCTGAGACATGGGCGAGCTGTTGACAGGACTCAAGGTCTGCGCCTGCAGAGACAGGTCGGTGAGGGGCAGGTAGGGCGTGCATGGGGTGATTGGTCCACTGGCAACGGAGTTGATGCGGAAAGTGTTTGAGTGCTGACCCAGATTCAACGGCGGAGGTCTGATTGCAGGCCCAACTGGCAGGGAGCCGACTCCTTGGCTGAGCTGATACGGAGTCGTCACGTCAAGAGTGAGACCGGGGTACGGGGAAGGATAGGCGTCGGTGTGTAGCTCGTACGAGGGCAGCGCCTGTTGTGTGTCTGGTTCAGTCTTGATGTTGTGTGTGTCGAGTTCCAGCTGCGCCGCATCCGGAATCTGAGCCGGAACGCTCATGAACGCCATAGCGAACGCCGTCGGGTCGGTCATGTCGGCCAGAGAATGAAACGAAAGATAGCGACAGAACGTAGAAGCCAGCTTCTAGGAAACTGTTTTGAGCACCAGAAGATAAGTAGCGGAGTTGAGCACCGAACAGCGTGCTATAAGGTCAGTCGCTCGCTCGCTCGAACTTTTCCCATATGGTACTGCGCGGTCCTCTGCTCCGCCAGCGTCAATCCACACATGGGCTGGGACCTCCACAAGTCCGTTTTAGATCCATGAGAGGACTGGGCGCCCGCGACTGTCCAAACAGCGGGGGAAGATCATGCCGACATGAAGATTGATGGTCAGAGATGAGCGAATGGGAAGGTGAGTACAGGGTCAGCAAGGATATCGGCGACAGCGTCAAGTCCGAGGACGATGAGAAGAGCTGCAGTGGCTGAGGCAGGATCGAGTATCAGCATAGTGAGACAGCGAACGCAGAGTGGGAAGAAGGGGAGGGGAATTCCGAGCTTGTGCACTCATTAATAGGCGTCAATCTGGGCTCGGCGGATGGGTAATTGCGCTGATCTGTACGCGAGTTCGCGAATTTCCCGTCCCACGAACGCGTGAGAGTCGATCGATGCGGCAAGGAAGACCTTCTCCAGCAGACTCACCCGGGCCAGAAGGGCTGTGATGTCACTCGTATCGAATGTTCCGACGTACAGACGATCAGAGTGCCAGGGGTAACCGTTCCCGGCATGGCCCAAGCTGAGAGCTCTAGCGCCCTGCACACGCTGGACACAGGCCCAGCCCCATGCTGCGCTGTGCCCTCATGCCCTCACCAGGCGTCAGCAGCTTGTCAGCTCCAGACCTCAGCTATCAGCTATCCCCCAGATCATACGAGATAGCGGCAGATCTGGTGAATACTGATGAGGCCAAGTATGGCCGGAACCGACACGCACAAAGTTTCTCCGAAGCTGAGGCACACGGGCCATGTGGCTGCGCGACCACTCAGTCATGCACTCATGTCGTTGATGGACTGAGCGTAACGCAAGGATGTTCGTCAGCAGGAGATAGACTTTCACGAGATGTGTAGCTGTTGCTCTTCGACATGTGTGAGACGGGAACTGTTGCGGGGAGAGATATCGACGAAGGACAACTTACGGCAAGTGTCACCCGTCATATGCTGCATTGAGTCTCAGACCGTTGCGATGCTCCATTACTCAATGTGCCTTGCAGCCCAACGCAGCCGTAGTGCAAAGGGCGAGGGTGACAAGCGTCCGAAACGCGTCGCTGCGGGGCACCGCGTGCACGTGGAGCTGAAACAGTGACCTGGGTGAAGTGTAGGGTGGCCATGACGTCTAAGGCCGACGAGCTGCCAGCCTGTGAGACTGTGTCACCCATACCCTTGGTGGACCTTGCTCTGTGTCTCTAGGAGCACACAAAGTCAAGAGGTGGCTCAGTGGCTGAGAGGGACGCGTCTCGCTTTCGAGGTCACTCGGCACGCAGCGCCCAGAGTGATGCATGGTGATGATGACGATGATGATGCAAGAAACGTCGCACTCTGCGAGAAGCGCTGCCGTTTGATGCAATTCGCCTTGGTCCGCCGCCAAGTCAACGGTCTTTCTCTCTGTGGTGAGACCACCACTGCATGCTGTGTGTCCTTGAGCCCACGATCGCGTTCTGCGCGTCTTGCCATTCCTGTCCTTTCCGTTCCCACCGTCCCATGTCTAGCAGATGTCGTTCCAGCACTCTGTCAATGCATGCTGCCCCGTCTTATGCACCGAAAGCGGCCAGACAGACCTACCGAAAGTGGGGCACGACGTCAGGCGCGTCAGGGTTGGGTGTGTGTCTCGGCGTGCATAGCGCACATTAGGCTAAGGGTGCAGGACGCCGTGCGCCGTGCGCCGTCAGGTGGCAAGCAGTCAAGCACAGAGGAGATAGGGATCCGAAAGAGGCGGGCGCGCGGCGCGGGCAAGGTGCCATGCTATGCTATGCTGTGCCATTCCACTCAGTTGCCTCTTTCTACAAGTCGTACAGCTCAAGCTGCGCTGCCATGCATGCTGCCAGCAACAGCAAAGGTGCTTGCTTCCGTCTCGCGTTGCAGCTCCTGCTGCGTCTTCCCTCTTGCGCACTTCAACACGTACTCTCTCTCACTACACCCATCACTGGCCCACTGATACCGCTTCGGACTCATCTTCTCTCACGTCTTTCTCCACCGACAATCGCTCGCTCATCGTCGCCCTGTTCACATCGCTGAACGCTCGTTGCCTCGCATGACCTCCACCATGTCCGACCGCAGGTGCGTTGACCTTCCCCCATCCCCCGTTCCCTTCCCTTTCCTCCACGACGTGGCTTAACGCCGTGACTCTCACTCCTCACGTCCATGCGCTGACACTGTGACCTCGGCCATTCCCTGGGCAACAACTGCAATGCTCCCACGACATTCCCTCTCCATTGGCGTCCCTATATAACCCCTGTCGCCTTGGTGCAACCCCCCCTGTTGTCTGCACTCTGCAACGCACTTTTTGCCGCCATGGCCCTCGATCTCGACTTCAGCTCCGGCTTCGCCCTTCCCTCGATGGCGAACAGCTCCACCACGTCGCTTATGGACGCGGTCGTCGGTGGCAGCTACAACTACCAGAACACAGCAGCTGGTCGCCAAGGCCAGCCCTTCTCGGACGCCAGCAGGCGTGTCAACGAGGAGAAGAAGGAGTCTGAAGATGTGCAGGAGCTTGAGCGCAAGCTGGAGAAGAGGTAAGGCTGAAGCAGATAACAGCGACTCGGCTGATTCACACCACAGGCGATCGTTAATCCCTCACCTCGAGAACGAGCTGGCTGCCCTCGAGGCGCAGATCAAGGCTGCCGAGGAGCGACTTTCCCGCGCCACTCAGTCGACGGCTGAAGTTGCCGAGCAGCAGGAGCAAAAGTAGCCAGCCTCCAGCACTTCTGCCCTCCACGGCCTCAAGATTCGGATAAGCAGACCTCTCGATCATGGCTTGCCCTTCGTTCTCGATCCCGCACTCAACCCCTCCTCGCATATCTCCATGACCACTCGACGTGCGACCCATCTGCATTATCCCCACCCACCCGCCCGTCCATCCTCGCATACTGCTGCACTGCAAGCATCGGTGCAGCACGGGGCATTCGATTGCCTCTTCATCAAGCCCGTCCGTCCTCTAGTCTGTCTGTGACATTAGACCCTGATTCCTCCCATCACACCAGCGTGACGATCACTCACGCTGCAACGTGGAGACGAGATGTACTATTCGCCCGACCGCCGACCCAAGCATCTGGCTCCTAGATCCTAGAGCAGATGCATCATTGTGTATTGTGTTCTGGAGGCGTACGCAGGAGAGGAGGCACCGGAACGCCGTCAGGGGTCGGACACTGCTAACCTGTCACAGAAGCTGGACAGTGCGCACGAGCCCTCACGGTGCCGCCGGAGGCGCCTTGCGCACAGGGCACGCGCTACACTAATGCATAGGGAGATGCCGGTAAAAGAATTGATGCAGCCGCAGGCTGGCTCAAGCTCAAGCTGCAGGGAATAAGGTGCAGAGGGATGGACCGGGTGGACCGGGTGGACCGGGTGGAGGGAGTGGAGGGGGGCCGAGCTTGGATGGCCGGAATGAATGACTGTGGGGGGTGGACATCACGGCATGCCCTAGGCGTCGAACGAGTTGCGGTTTCATCTGTTTGCAGCTTCTCTGCATTCTCGGACGATCCGGCTCGCTGGCGAATACAGGACCACAGGAACACGACGCGTCGTGGCGTCGGGACCGCTAACCCCTTCCGACCGTCTGGTTAAGCTTGAGCCAGCAAGCATACATCTTGCCTATCCTGGGCAGTCAGTTGTTCAGCTTGTCGGGATCCAGCTGAAATAGGACTCTGTGCAACAGGTTGGAGTCCGGGAATGCGTCCCGAGTACTTGACTCGGGCCCTTGCTCAGAGTTACCGAGTTGACTCTCAGAGCTCAGAGCTCAGCCATACGGGTGACCAGCAGAACAATACAGCGTCGAGAGCACTATTCATGGCTCGATGTGAGCGGCATGACCGGAGGACCTGTCGGCGTCGGTCACTCGCGGTCCGCCACGGCTATAACAGCCGGTCTGAATTTTCGCCACAACTGAAGCGTTAGTATTCTGTCGCTTCGTCACTCATTCAAGGTTACATGCCTGTTACGATGTGACTGCGCGAGGTCTCGTAGCCTATGGCCTGTAGACCTTTGAACAAAGTACATACATTCCAGGACATTAAGTGCATAAGAGGCACCTTGTCGTGTCAGCATGATAAAAGCAGGGACACGGAAGCAGATCGCCCCGGTAATTGCCGGCTTAGAGGACGTCGGCGGATGCTGTCCCTCTTGATCACCGCATTCGTGGACGAAAGAACACGACTGCTTTCTTTGAGACATCCCAGCTCTCAGAAGCAGTCTCTTCGTACCAGAGCAGACGCAATTGCGGCAGACACCAGTGCAGCACGGACTTTGCGGTATGCAACACACGCAGAAGCTCTATCCCCGGATCACCGCCATCTGTTACGTAATGAGCGCAAGTTCGGGCCGCTGCCCACCAAAGTTCCGGTAGACGGCGGACGGCGGCGAAGTGGGAGATCCAACCGGAGATGAATCGTCTCTACTGGAGCGCTATTGCTAACTCTGCCTCGCATCTCGTCCCTCCTCACAACCGTCACATACCGAGTCTCTCGATTTCGCCGACCTTTCTCCAGCCTCACTGGAATCTCATCACCGAGCTTATCTCGACGTACCTGCCAAAGCAGATCCGCCGCAGCGTCGCGCTCTCTCATCGATCAGCGATCACGACGCACACGCCGCCCCGCGTCAACAAACAATAGCTCGTTTCCCCGCGACAAGTCTCGCTAGACGACCGGTCGCGTGGCCGTACCTCTGCAATCCTCGACACCGAAGGTGAACCGAACGAGCCACGAATGTCCATGCGCCTGGTCCATCCGCCTAGCAGACTGTCACCACCGCCGGGCAGCTCGATGCAAGAGGTGCCGTACAATCAGGCCGCTGGGCGAGAGAACTCCACCGTCCCACCGTCTAGTGCCGCCGGGTCCAGTACGGGTACTCCCGGGAAGAGGAAGGGCGAGGACCGTGTGCCCAAGCGGGGATACAGAGCATGCGTGAGTACCTGAATGCTGTTGGCTGAGCGGCGCGCTCGCGATGCTGTTGCAGTGATGCGGTGGCACGAGATACACGCCAAGCGACACGCTACGAGCAGCCCACCCACCATTGGCGTCCCTCACGTGCTGACAATTCAAAGGTTCACTGCCGCGCGAGGAAGGCAAAGTGTGACTTGGGTGACCCGAATGCGCCATCCGAGCCGCCGTGCTCCCGATGTCGAAGAGAGCAGCGAAACTGCATTTTTCTGCCAAGTGTGAGTTCATGAAGCGTAGAAAGAGGCACATTGCATCATCCGAGCTGACTTGGTCCGCAGAAACGGAGGCGGAAGACATTGAATGAAGACGAGGCTAAGCCTGAAGTTTACCCTGTGCACGGAGGGCGAAGAGATGCTGGCTCGTCATTCGCCGATCCTCTAGCCGCCCATCGCGGCGGGCATTCTCATGCGTCGGGCCACCTTGAGCGGTCACAGTCGTTCTCACAACCTGCTCCTCCGCCGCGCACGTCGAGCTACGAGTTTGGAGCGCCAAACCACGCCGACAGCAAGCTGTCACCGCTCTTCGACCCTCCATCAACCAAGACGGTCTCATCGCTCGGCTCTGCGTCAACACTGTCGCCCAACAATCCGACGGGCCTGCGCCGAAAGCGCCATACGGAGCCTGATGCCACGCGGAGAATCGTGGTGGCGAGCTTCAATAATGAGACGGACGCCCTGGAGATTTTGGCGAACGCCGCAACCGACCCTGACGGTGATAGCGGGCCGGAGAAGTCGGAGCAGCGCGCCGACAGGGACAAGCATGTGGCTTGGGCCGACGACGCGGCCCCGCGAAGCTTATCCGACTTTGTGCTCATCTCTCGTGGCATCGTCGATGAGAGACAGCTGGAGCAGCTCGTGGACCAGTTCTTCACGCACCGGCATGCAGTACTCGTGAGTTATCCTCGCGTGACCCGTATAACTGACCATTAGCCTATCGTCCAGACGATCAGGATACCCCGCAACAAGGCACAGCTTGTGGCACTGGCGCACAGCGACCCTTTCCTCCTATCCGTGATCGTGTGCGTTGCCTCACATCACCTTCTCGAGCCGGGCATGCGGGAAATTCATGAGCGATCATATGCGCTGATTCGGGAAACGCTCGCCGACTATGCGTGCTCCGGCTTCCAGCCTTCAATAGGCTTCGTCGAGGGCGTGCTGATCCTGGCCGAGAACCTACCACGAGATCGACTCGGACCGATGTCAAGAGAGATGGCCGGCCCGCAAGGAGAGGTGCAAGGGCTGCATGGCACCGAGAACCGGCGAGCATGGGCTATGGTGGGAACAGCGATTCGCGCAGCCTACGGACTCGGTCTCGATCGACTGGCTCTGGAGGACGGAGAGCGAGATGCGGACCTAGAACGAGCCCGCGGCGTCTGGACGTGGTGCTATCTGTACGACCGAACATTAGGCCTGCGTACAGGTCTAGCCTTCTGGAGTCGAGGACCGGCGCTCTGCTTCCAGGGCTTCTCTGACATCTCGCAAACGGGCGAAGCAGCGGCGAGGCAAAACTTCCCATACATGCTGCTCTCGTCTGCAGAACAGCCGCCAGAGGACGCCTACGACAGTGCCTCGATGATGCAGGCGACGGTCGAGTTAACGCAGATCATGACGAACGCGCACGACATCCTCTTCTCGACCCCATCACGGACCTCAGCACTGGTAGGAAAGGGGGAGTACTTCAAGTTCCTCGACCACTTCCGACGCGCGCTCGAGAGTTTCCCGACAGCCTGGCAGAACAAGCGGTGGCGGCTGGACAGCGTGCGCGAGCTCGTGTGGTGCACCTACCACTTTGTGCGGCTGTACGTCGCCGCCTTCGCCTTCCAGGCACACGTGCAGCGTGCGCAGCAGCGCGCCGAGAAGGAACGCGAGCGCGACCCGTACGGGCCGAAGAGCGGGGCTATCTCCATCTTCCCCCGCGGCACGGCGACGAGCCCAGACGCAGTGTACATCTACGAAAGCATCGATGCGGCGCACGAGATACTGCGGATCTGCCTGCGGCTGGGCGAGCTGCGGATACTCGCCTTCCTGCCGTCGCGGTACCTCATCAACTTTGCCTACAGCGGTACATTTGCCCTGAAGGCGGCCTACTCTGGCGCACTGGGCAACGAGGAGATTGAGAAGACGATATCGCTCGTCGAGCAGGCGTGTGTGGCGCTCCTGTCCTCGAGCCAGGACAAGGAACACCCTGCTGTGCGGTACGGGCAGATGCTGCGCGTGCTGTCGAGCAAGCTGTGCGAGCTGAACGACCAGAGCGTGAGTACATCACATCTATGCATGGCTAGCTCAGCGCTTCCTGATTTTCAGAGCTAACACCCAGGCTGTCCCGTCACGATTCCCGTCGCCCGAGCCGCAGGCCCAAGATCCACCGCCGATCCACGTCAACAACGTCCCGCCGTTCGAGGAGAACGGCGAGAACGCCATGTTCAACCTGAACAACATCAGCACAGGGCTGTTCGGGACGCAGCTAGATGTGGGCGCGTTCAATCTAGATGGCTTCTGGGAGGACTTTACGCTGACTGACTCGGGCGGGTTCCCCTTCCGCTAGAGTCGCTAGAAGTAGCCCCGTGGCTGTCCCGTGGCTGCATGAGACCATACGCGCCAAGACACCGGGCACGGATGTGAGTCAGTAGTGGGCCCGATAGATAAGTGCTAGTGTATGATAAGCCGTGGCATGTAACCATATTCGGAACAGGAGATCAGACCTGAGGCTCGCTGGGCGTGAATTCGGACCCGCACCTGCTGTGTTCTTGGCAAGAGGATCTCGCAGGTAGAGGTCTCAGGTAGGTGCGCGGATGTTGCATCGCATGTATTGCGGATGCGTCGTGTCCTGACGGACTCACGCCAGGTGATCCAGCCTACATCCGCGGAACCTGGCCGGGTGGCCGGGTGGCCGGGTGGCCGGGTGGCTTGCCAGATGGCTTGCGGGGTAAGAGTTGTTCTCCGCTGCAAGCGTCGCTCGGAGCGTCGGCTTCTCGGCCTCATTCATCATCTCCGGCGCCTCCCTCCGTCGCAGGGACTGGCGACGACCCCGCGGACCCCGCATGGGATCGTCGTGGATTCCGGGGTACATCACATCTGCATCACTCGGTGCCCTGTGGCAGTGAGCTTGAGACGATTTCAGGCCCAGCGAAGAGAACATGCAAGACATGGAAGAATTGTAACCACACAGCCACATCCCTATTCTGCCGGCCCAGCAAGTCGTATAGAATACAATGTGCCTGGGATACAGTGTATTGTGGCGCTGTGGGTGGCTTGCAGACCTGCCTGACGAGGGCCGTAGTGATGGCAAGTCGGTGTCACTCTGGCGTGCCTTTGGATATACCTGCGATCTTGAATTGCCGCGTCGGTGCGCGGTGGTACGCGTTGGTCGTCTGACTTGACCTTGCCAGAGTGAGAGTGACACCCGACAGTCATCGTAGGTAAATGCAGAAGTGACAGACGGTAACAAGATGGCAAGTCAGTTGGATCTCGAATGCGGAGCTAGGCTATCTGAAAGTAAGGAGGTGCACGTGTATCTCGTCTTTTGACTAGCCACGTTCATCTCTCCTCGGACTCGCACTGGGACTCGCACGCTTACTGGCTCGGTCTGCTCGCAAGCTCGCAGAAAGAGTTAGTGACTAGCGCGCGGCAGCAACGTCCCGTGACTTGCGGCTGTGGTCAGACATGCCAGGCATGCCAGGCAGGATACCCTCACATGCCGCCGATCGCGGGCAAAGCAAAGTCGTACTAAGTAAGTTGCATCCGATGAGACTTTTGACGCGTCTTGTACAAACAAACACGTTCGCTAGCACAGAACAAGATACCACTAATACTCAGCGCTACAAGCTCCGCTGAGATCCGATTGCCGTAGACCCATCTGACATTCTGATATGACCTCTTAAATTTAGTTCGTGTCCACAAGGTTTATTTGCGGTTCGTACCTGACAAATAGGAATATCCTTAACCCGAACAACCTTTTCTGGGTACCTTGTGGCTTGGCTTCCATAGTTTCCGTACTTCCGTTATTTTCTGAGCGCAGCCATGCTGACCTCGAGGGACGTGACATAAGCATCTTGGCATTATTGGCCTGTTTATGACTCGTGTTCTCACAGATTGCAGACTCACGTACACCCCCGCTCACGTACACGCCTCGCACATGTACACCCCTCGCTCACTTGCCCGACTATTTCGCCCGAGGGTGCTGACAGAAGCCCGAGCAACAACACATGTCCTGTTGATCATCGTACGGCAGGGTGGGGATAAGTAGGAGCTGCCACTGTGGCTGCAGCAGCCCAGCGCGGCATCGATGCGGGCGAATGGCTGACAACTCCTGACGAAGGCGAGTAGGAACTAACGAAAGCACGGTCCGGCTGCCCGGCTCGCGCGGCTGGGCCGGCTCGGTAACGCCCTGACCCTAAAGACTAGTGGAGAACCAGAGGCCCCGCGTGTCCCACTTCCCTTCCCCCCCGACCTAACTGAGCCTACGACTCACTCACTCGCCTGACGAACATCTGTTCGGTAGAGGCTTCCCAGCGAACAGGCAATCAGAGCCAAGTTTGGCATGGTGACCCCACTAATCAGCCGATTCTGACGAGTGTGCAGCCATTTCGACGGCCTTCGAGTCCTCGGGGCCTTCCTCGAGGCCCTCTGCCATCTGCCCTCTGCACTCATATGCCGCGCACCATGCACCAAAGCACCTGCGTAGCACCTAGAGTGTTTCTGGTCTGTTGGGACCCTTTGCGGCTCCGGCTCCGGCTTTGATTCCCCTCCCTGTCTCCGCACGCCTCAATAACAAGAATCAATAGCCAGAGACCTACCCCCGTCCCTCGATTTCCTCAGCTTAATTGAACGCGCAAACCGCGCTAACCATTCTGAGTCTACCTATTCTGTGTGTTTCCGGAACCGTGCCGGGGCGCCAGTGCGCCGGGGCCTGGGAGCCGTACCGTCCGGCTGCGGCCATTGTAGTGAGCTAGTTTTATCATAGGTGTTGTCGTACGTACGTACGTGCGACCACGACTGCGGCTTTGATGTGCACGATCCGCAGACCACTGGGCCAGATAGACAGAACAAGTTATGACCCGCATATCCGCAGCTGCATGCCTGCACTGCTAAATGGACCCGACCCACATCTTCTACAGGCACAAGAGAGTGCATAAGGTTGTCCGTCCCAATTCCAAGCATGCGGCACTGGATAGACTAGGTACAGGATGAGGTACGCTTATGAAAGGGTCTGCACGTCTGCAACCACTTCTGGTGCCCTCTCTCACGTCAGCGAGGTGGGACCAAGGACAGCATGTCCGCCCAAAGAGCCGACAAACGTTGGCATGTGCTCTCGTGTACGGCAGAATCTATCTTGAGAGCAAGCACCGAGCGGCAGTCTCGCCGAACAGCTCTCCTGTCTCCTGCAATCTGTCCCTTCTGTGCTCATGCCTTCTGTGCTTCGCTCGCCGCTGTGACTACTCTGCCAATGCACTGCCGCTCTGATCGGCTGCCAGCTGCCCGAAGACGAGACGAAACCGCACACACGCGCAGAACGCCAAGGGGTCGACCGATTGAGCCCTCGAGCCGTAAATTGATAATCGAGCCGGAGATGCCTGACCGCGAGGCCGCAAAGAGACTAAGGGGACCCTTGCCGCGTGATGCCTGAGCGCCTGATCGCCCGCCTGCCTCACTAGCTCGCTAGCCTGCCTCACACGTCCTGTGTACCGGTGTCCTTTTTCTCGAACCCTTGCACCCTCGTACCCTCGACCAACGCAGGTGTCGGTCCACTTTCTTCTTGCCTTCCCTGCGCACACGCGCCCACACCGACAAACCGCCCGATGGTACCAGAGACCCAATAGTGCCTGAATGGAGGACCTGATGATGCCCTCGTGCCCCGCCGTCCCCCGCGTACTTCCTGTCTCTCTCCGGATGCGATCCTGAGGACTCGGAGGACTCTGCGAGCTCAGAGCTGACAGCTGAGAGCTGAGGGCCAGCAGAGGACCTTGTGGCCGGCCACAGACCACTGCCTACAGCCTGCAGGCTGCAGGACTACAGGAATAGTGATCTGAGCCAGGGATGCGAGGCGGAATGGCTGTTAGCTGCTGCTAGTGTGGTTCACGCCGGCCATCAGGTCGTATCACCTGCTCGGCCAGCTTGCAGCTTGGCCAAGGCGGCTTGCCTGTGCTCTAGCTGCCTCATGATAGCCGTTGAGGCTTTTAGGCAGTCGAGCAGAGCAGCGCGATAGCGCGAGAAAGTCTTGGGTCGAGGCAGAAGGCCCGTAGCTCGCCGCGACTAGTGCGCTCGCTGGACGAGAAGGAATGAGATATATAACGACTGCGATCGCACCAGATATCCACTACCACCACCTGCTCTCCACAGCGTCAGCTTAGACCACTCACTTATCTATCTGCCTTATCTTTACCCCTTACGCTCATCACCTATCATCTACCAACATGCGTCTCGCTGTCGCCCTTTCCCTCGCCTTCGCTGTCAGCGTCCAGGCCCAGGCTCCTGTTGAGTGAGTATCTCCTTACCCACCCTCGCTTTACCCATCTACCCACTCCCTGGCAGCACATACTAACAACTCCAGCCCCAACAAGATCGACCCGTGTATCCGTGGCTGTTCGATCGAGGCCGCCAAGGCTGTCGGCTGTGTCTCTCCCCTCCAGCTCAGCTGCGTGTGCCCGAACGGCCAGTCGAACTCGCAGTTCCAGGGCGCCGCCGTCAACTGTCTGATCAAGAACGGGTGCAACATCTCCAACGCGCTCACCACCAGCACGAATCTGTGCAAGTACGGTGTCGACTGCCAGCCGCCCTTTAAGAACTGTGCCACGAGCAGCGGCGAGAATGTCTGTATCGACCCGTCGATCCAGTCGTGCGCCTCTGGCAGCGTCATCAACAACCAGCGCCGTGCCCTTGCCATCGCCAACGCCGGCTGCAACCCCGGCCAGGAGGCTTGCCGTGTCTTTGGCGGCGGCCTGTTCGCGTACGAGTGCATCGACACGCAGAACAACATCGAGTCGTGCGGTGGATGCCCCCTCGACGGAGGACAGGACTGCACGTCGATCTTTGGCGCCACGGCTGTCGAGTGCAAGCGCGGAAAGTGCATTGTCTCTGAGTGCGAGTCGGGCCTCAGCCTTGTCTCGGGTCGCTGCAAGTAAAGCGGTCACACTTACTTAGACAACTTCCCGATCCGCTCCCACTTACACACACTCAATACCACCTCTCCTCATCCCCCAGTAATTAGTTCTTAGACTTGCCACGCACGTCATGGCATACCCCCCTGTCGACGCTTAAAATGGTCGTCGGCCATTAGTAATACCTCCCAGTACCAGCTGGATATCGGACTTTTGTCCTCTCATAGGGTTTTGTAGCAGTCATGCATCAGTACAATCTTAGGGCTGTCAGTGTGGGCCGTGCACGAACCGAGAAGTGTTGAGAGTTGATAGTATGGAGGAGTAATGTGTCGAGAGGCTTGGCGATGGCGTGTGTGTGATGATGGGAGAGCAATGCAGTGCTTCCCTTAATCATAGAAATCACGCACGCCCGCGTACGCCTCTTCACTGCTGATCTTCGATTAAGAGGCCGCAAGTCCGCACGCACATGAGATTGCGGTGCAGAAGTCGGCGCAGAAGTGTACCTCGCTGCGAGATATGACTGGCTGGTCGTCGGAAATCGCCGAGGGGCCAATGATAATTTTGGTGAGATGATTTTCGTAGTCAGCAGTCTGGTGGAGGATGCCTATGACTGTGCACAGCATTGGGTCGCCATGTGTATCGCCTCATCGCCTCCCCTTATCAGTTGATGGATATGTCCGATGTCCGTTGCGTGGTGCTCACTCACGGGCCGGGATCGCCGGAACGAGAGGCTAACCATCGCTATGCAACGGCCCGAGCCAGGTAAGCTGCGCACCACCGCGTACAGTTGAGCTAGAGGCATGGCATGGCATGGATGTCAGGGCGGCAATGACGTAGATGTTGTTGATGGATGCGAGGAGGGTGCCGTGCCGTTGCTGTGCTATTGCTTCCCCCTTTGCTCTCTCTCGACCGACGCCATGCACACCGCCTTCGCAGCATGGCTGATGGTATGGCTTCTTCACATGGCGCTTGCTCGTGCGTGCGTGCGTGCAGGGCTGGCTGGAGACGATGTAGAGAGGACAAGCTTAGCTTCACTGCGCAAGACGCTCGCGCGTTGCGTTGCCCCGCGCCCTGCCTGCCTACGGTGCCGCCGGAATCAGTCTCGCTAGGTCGCTAGGTCGCTTGGCGCACGTACCATCGGTCCCTGGCTATGGCGTACACAGCGAGCGAGCAACACCAACGCCGAACACAACTGCAACCACCACATCTCGCTCTCACACTCACATACACTCCTGCGACTACATGACTGACCGCACTCGACTGACAAAACGCAACACCGCCGCTCCCTAATCCTCCTTTCTTATTCGACACTACTCGGCCGCCGTTGACCTATCCACACACACCGCCCCCCCTTCTCCAATTCCGCAACATCATCTCGTGACATTAACGCAATGGTCGACGCCGGTGTATACCCCGGCTACCCCCCAGAGCCTGATCTACGACCATATCACTATCACCCAGCCGTCGCCGCACCGCAGAGCACCGTCAGCAGCAACAGTTACTCGAGTTACTCGGTTCCTCCCGCCCGACAACCGAGACCGCCCCTGCCGAGCATGACCATGCCAGTGCCGCCAATTCACTCTCACGCTAGCGGCATTGGCGGACACGCTGGTAACGCCCACAGCCCAGTCCAGCGCAATCTGCCGCCTATCCCGGTATCTGCGCCGAGTAATAATAACACTCACACTCCTCCTGCTCACGCTCACGCTCCGGCTCATGTAGCGCAACAGCAACCGCAACAGCAACAGCAAACGCAACCGTCACACTCGCAGCCTCAGCCTCATTACACTCCACCAGCACCAGAGGTCGCCGTTACGCCGCCGACACCAGTCCCGATCCCCGGTGCGCAGGCTCACGCTCAACCCCAGTCTGCGTACCGACAGCAGTCGAGCGAGACGACCGCCACTCATTACGGATCGCCTCCGAGCGACGTTTCCATCTTGTCTAATCGGTATACGACGGTTGAGCCGGCATCGATCCTCCAGAACGGACATCAACAACAGCCGGTGACCCAGCGACCACAGCCGCATCTCCCTCGAGCAGCTTACCAGCCACCATCACAGCCGCAGCAGTCGGTGCAGGTGCAGCTTCCACAACCTCAACCGCCGGCTCCGCAAGCTGGTGCAGCCCAGCAATCAACGCCGCCGCCATCACAGCCGCAGCCGCAGCCGAACGGTATCCACCTCCCACAGCCGCCTCCACCGGCTCCATCAACACAGGTCTCCTTCTCCGAGTCTACAACCTCAGCGACCGACCCGCCCCGCTCATCACTCAGCTCGGCGCCCGCCGACTCGCCCGCCATCACGCAAGCCAACGGGTCGCCTGCCTCTGCGCCGCGTGCGCGGGGTAGCGCGCGCGACGGCGTGGTAGCCAAGCCATGGGTGCACGACTCATCACGGGTATACTTCCTGCCGCCGGCTACGAACGGCTCGTCTCCGCCGGCGCTGAACCTGATCCACGACTCGCTCGAGGCAGTAAAGGACTACCGGGAGTTCGTGGACACGATCGGGCGGCTAGAATACGAGTTTGGCAAGAGTCTAGCCCAGGCGATCAAGAAGTTCGACCAGAAGCTGGACAACGTCACAACGCCTCCGCCGGGGGGCAAGAAGCCGCCCGTGCCGTCGCTCGTCTCGGCGATGCGAAGACACCTCGAGCAGCTGAACACGCAGGCCTCGCTGCACCAGAAGCGGCCCGGAGCGCTGGGGAGCCAGCTCGTCGCGCCGCTGCACAACCTCGAGAAGCGGGGCGGCGAGTCGGCCCGCCGACTGCAGGCATGGAGCAAGGAGGTGCGGACGCGCTGGGAGGCGGGACGGGAGCGCGTCGAGTCTGCCCGGGCCAAGTACCACACCGCCGTGAGGGAGGACGAGACGGCGCAGCAGAAGCTGCGTGCCTGTCCGCCACCGTCGGAGGGGACGAAGGAGTCGGAGTGGGTCAAGATTGAGCGGGCGGCTGCTGAGGCCGAGGCGAACCGCGCGGAGAGGAAGCGGGCGTACCTCGTCGCAATTGCTGGAGAGGGCGACGACGGTGGCGGGCAGTGGGATCGTTCCGAGGGCGGCGGGATCGCAGGGTGGGGCGAAGAAGCAAGGCAGCTGTACGGCCACATCGAGGCGAGCATGCTCGAGCTGCTCCGGCACCACGCGCACGAGGACATTGCGCACATCGAGATGCTCGCTACGGTACTGAAGCGTGGGGAGCATTGCTACGACAAGGTATCAATTGCAGCGGACCAGAACGCCTTCCTGGAGTGGAACGACACGGGACGGCCGACAGAGCACATCCCAGAGGGCGGGGTGCACTCTTCCCTCCGCAGCTTCATCTTCATCCCGCCTCCGAGTAACAAGAATGAGGAGCCGAAACTCGGCACGGAAAAGCAGGCAGACCGCAACTGGCTCGTGAACAAGTGGCTGCAGTGCAACCAGGCGCTGCTTGAGGTCGAGGGCGATCCGGAGATCTCCAAGGGACCACTGGACTCGAGGCGTGAGCTTAGCAGATTCTACAGAGAGCTGACGAATGCAGGGAAGCAACTGGCGACCGTCCGCAAGGAGTGTGTGCGATACGCGACGAACCGCGGGCTCGGCGACGCGGACGAGGCGTGGGAGCGTCGATTGGCGCTGCTACGCGAGATCGGTGTGGAGGAGCGGAAAGCGGCCGTCCTGCATGCGGAAATGCGATGCCTCGAATCTGTCCTTGGTCGTGAGTTGTCCAGAACTCTGTGCGACCTAAACTGACGACTCAGCCTCACCAGCGCCAGAACTAGGCCACGACTTCAAAGAACGCCAATTCGCAGCGCCCCAGCCGTGTGACGTGTGCGGCCAAGCCGTCTGGTCGCCATTGAAGAGCGAGCTCTCCTGCCGCCTGTGCACGATTGCTCTACACGTGAAGTGTGCTCTGTTCGTAGATCCAGAGTGCACAGGTTTGAAGAGCACGCGCCGCCGCACGTTCCAGCCCCACGGCAACCGCATCCGGCGATCAATCACGACCAGCGCGTTCAAGCTACGCCGGCACAGCGCCGAGGCGCCCCACGGCGCGCCACAGGCCATGACGCCCGTCCAGCCGAAACTAGAACCGCTTCGGGACGACGAAGTCATGGTCTCGCCATTCGTATCCGTGCCGGCGACAGAAGAGGCGGCGGTGCGCGAGGCGCTAGTCGAGGAGCCGAAGGTGACGCTAGCGCGGGTGCGTTTTGACTATGCGGGCGAAAGTGAGGCGGACCTCCGCGTCCTCGAGGGCGAGGTTGTGCGTCTCCTCGAGCCAGACCTGGACGGTAGCGGGTGGGTCAAGGCCCGCCGGGGGCTGGATAAGGGCCAAGAAGGCCTCGTGCCCGTCGCCTATGTCGGTATTGCCGGGCAGAGCACTCCGCCGCTAGACGGCGGCAGTGGCCGATTCGTCCACGCCCTGTTCGACTTCCCGCCCCCGACGCACCATCTTGGACCCGGCGAGGTTGCCGTGAAGCAGCACCAGATCTACGAGCTGAGTCAGGAAGGCATGGCCTTTGACCAGCTCTGGGCAGAGCTGCTCGTGCCTCATCCTGCGGCGGGGACGAGGATAAAGGGCGTCGTGCCGAAGACGTACATTAAGCCGATCTAGCGAGCGAGCGCGGCGAGCGCAGCGAGCACAGCGGGTGGAGATAGCCAGCTGGCAGGGATGATGGCCGAGGTCGGCTGAGGAAGGGTGGCTGAAGGGTGCAGGTGGGGCGGAGCCATGCCACGAGCATCAATCGGTATCGTGGCGCTGGCCGTTACACGAATACGCAAATCATAGAGTCATATACTGTATCACCTTACTACGTGTGTGCATATGTAATCATTTGCTTTTCTTATCGGGAGGTGTGGTTGACATTCCGATTTATCGTAGGTCGAGTTTGTGGGGCACAGCGGCGGGGCGATGGTGATACGTGGGACCGCCTCGGCACCGAGACAGTGAGCGTGATGAGTGCCGCGACTAGAATTGCCAGTCAGCGAGCGCGCCTCGCTTCCGCGTGTAGTTCGCATTGTTGTGAAAGACCTTCGACGGAATGACGAATTGCTCACGCGATCGCTCGCAACTGATAAGAGCTCCGCTGATCGCTAGACCGCCCATCGCTGATCAGCCGAGTCTTCCAAACCTTCCGAAAGCCGTCCGATAAGGCTATCAGATCCGGAATCACGGAACCGACGGCTTCGGGCGTCGATTGCAGATCGCATACATAGCGCGTCTTCCAGCGACTGAAGCTGACTGCTGTTCTCTTGACTGCAACAACCTATGTAGAAGTAGTCGATCGGTCAATTCTCGATATCGCCGCCAACCCAGGCTCCCGGGCAGATCGCTTGGCTCGCCCGGGTCGCCTGAGCGCCATGCCGCCGTACGCCGGCGCACAGACGGCCTTGCCGCGGGCGCATGTGAGCATGTGACCTTTTGGCTTGTCAGCCCACCTGCCCACCTGCCCTGGCCCATCTGGTCATGCTGGTCAGCCAACTCTAATGAAGTCGAGAGTCTGGTATTCCGAGGAATAAGCCATCCGGACACTCCCTACCTCACTTCGACGATCACACCGATACTACTGACAGCTGCCCGTGTGCATACCAGCATGCCCCGATGCAGACCGTGCAGCGGTCCAAGCGCCCACAGCGCCCGTGCACATCGGGGCAGCCAGAAAAAGCAAAAAATCCCCTCAGGGCGCTCACGTCAGCCAAACCCTGAGATTTGGACACGCGCCCAGCGGGCCAGCGTAAGAGGTCAAATCTGAATTTCCATTTCATTTTCGTTTCGAAGCCGCAAAGGCATCAAGGCATGCCCAGCTGACCATCTGACCCAACCTGGGCTGACCAGCCTGGGCGCGTGGGCCCTGGGCACGCTCACGCGACTTTTTGCTTCTGGCGCCGAGTGGCCGGTGGTCCTAGCCGCTGGAAAGTACTTGCCGCGGGAACCTGCCGCAGCCGCAGAAGCCGCAGTCTCTCTGCCAAGTGAAAAGTCACCGGGATGGGATATCAGGCAAATATTACAGTCATCAGGGGATGGCCGGGATACCGGAGCAAAGGCGGAGGAGACAGCACAGAAGCCCAGCTGCCCAGCTGCCCGGCGGAGGCCAGTGGAGGATTCTCACACGGCCCTTGTTCGCCCTGTTCGTTGGCCAACGAGTCGCGCCCGGCGGAGTGGGGGAACAGGGGAACACACAGGACCGCAAAAATGACAAAACGGAGCGAGTCGGCGAGTCGGATTGATCATATGAGAGTTGGGACCCCACAGAGTTCTACTTCTGATCCAATCATCTCGTCGCTGCTCGACGTTGCTCGCGCTGGCGCCGCACTGTTAGTCCGCTCTTGCAGAATCGTTGCTCCGGTGATACGTTGAGGGAGATTCTGTCGACTACGGACTTTGCTTCATCATCTTTGGACTCTTGAGTCATCGACAATCGACCTCGCGGCGAACTCTGGACACTCTCATTCACTCGGCGGATCTCAACCTCTTCTCGGAGGACCTCGAACTCTTCTCAGTCAAACTTGAACCTTTCTCAGCCTTCGCTGGACTCCACTCCGTCGACACCGATCCCCGCCGACGACGACCACCATGTCGGACAGACATACTCGCGAGTCGTCGCTCGAGAAGCACGACGGCTACACGCCCTCGGGCGACGTTGTGGACCTCGAGAAGGGCGCCCACTCGTCTCTGCCGGCTTACGTTGGACGGCCGACAGATGACCCAAGCAAGGACAACACTATAGCCAAAGTGCTCGAAGTGAATGGCCTCCGGCCGAAGCACAAGGAGAAGGCCAAGGCGACAGACGCCGACCGCGTCGAGTACATCTCCGAGATCACTGCGGCTGGCGAGCGCAAGTTTCACAAGCTCACTTGGTTCCAGCTCGTCGTCGTGCTTGTCGTCACGGCTGTTGCGCTTGGTACGCTGTCTATGCCTACGTGAGTTTGCCTCTGTGATGCGGAAGTGCGGTTCACATTGAAGACAATGGTGGCTCGCGGGAAGTCTCGGGGTGCCCAGCGAGTCTGAGAGAGTCGAAGCTGACAAACCCAGCGTCTTCGCGCAGCTCGGTATGGCCGGCGGCGTCATTCTCACGGTCGGCATGGGACTTATGGCCGTGTACACGTCCTACGTGATCGGGCAGGTCAAGCTGCGCTACCCGCAAGTGCACCACTACAGCGACATTGGCCGTCTGCTCCTCCCGGGACGCGCGGGAGTGATCATGTCTCGCTGTCTCGAGGTGATCTTCGTCTTCTTCATCATCCTGGGTATCGGCTCGCACTTCCTGACGGGGAAGATGGCCTTCGCGACAATCGTGGACGACACGTCGATCTGCTCTCTCGTCTGGAGTGTCGTGACACTAGTCCTTCTGTTCCTGTGCGCTCTGCCGCCGTCGTTCGCCGAAATGGCTCTGCTGGGATACATCGACTTCCTCTCGATCATGAGCGCGGTGTTCGTAACGCTGATCGCCTCGGGCATCGACGCGCACCGCAAGAACTGGAACACGGGCTGGACGGCCTCCGCGGGCGAGAACGTGACATTCGCGAACGGCATGCTGGCAGCGTGCAACGTGCTGTTCGCTTATGCCTTCTCAATCGGCCAGTTCACGTACATGGAAGAAATGGCTAGGCCGGAGGACTTCCCCAAGTCGGTCGTTGGGCTCGGCTGCGTCATGATCACGATCTACACATGCGTAGGAGCACTGGGGTACGCCTTCATCGGCCCTGGTGTCAAGGGCCCCGCCCTGCTGTCCGCCGGACACACGGTCAGCCGCGTCGCATTCGGCCTCGCGCTGCCTGTCATCTTCATCTCGGGCGCTATCCTCGTCACGACCGACGGAAGGTTCATCATGGACAAGCTGTTCCGAGACAACATCGTGCGATACGTCAACACGCCCCGCGGCTGGATGGCGTGGGTCACGGTCGTGCTTGCCCTCGTGCTCTGCTCGTGGGTTATTGCAGAGGTTATCCCCGTCTTCAACCCGTTGCTCGGCATCACGGCCGCCCTCTTCAACTCGGCATTCACACTCTACCTCCCCGGCTGGATGTGGCTCAAGCTCATCAGAGAAGGAGGGTGCTTCAGCAGCGCGAAGAACGCTGCACTCACGACACTCAACGTCGTCATCATCATCGTCGGCCTCACTATCCTCGGAGCAGGCACGTATGCGTCCATCCAGGATATCGTCGACAGCTACGAGGGCAAGAGCGTCGGCAAGCCGTTCTCGTGTAAGACTTGAGCGCGGTCGTGGGAGTTGCAGTCTGTCTGTGCGTTCTTCGTGCATTCGTTGTACTTTTTCCAGTGGACAGTGGGTATTGAGGGTAGTTAGTTCTCATAGGCATAAGCATAGGCATAGGCATATCTTGTTCAGAGCAAATGAAACGGGATGATGGACGATGTGACGCAGGGGACGGCGCCCAGTGACACACCCCTACCACCGAATGAAGTGATCTACGTCGCTATTGGACCACGACAAAACATCGGCGCTGGAGTATGTTTTTCCGAGCACCAGCTCCTTGTGGCTTCTTGAGATGGGCGAGCAAGTCACTCCGCAACTCCGCAAACAGACGTAGGCTTTGCGAAGTCTTGTGGCGGGCGCGGCCGAGATCGATCCAGGACAGCCAACGCCGTGGCGCAGAGGTATGACTTGCGCAGTAGACTTACGACTTGCAAGCCGCAAGATGTTGCGGGTTGAATGAACGGCGATGGCCGATGTGGGCAATGAATGAAACCCCAGACCTGTGGCCATATATGGAAAAACCGGACTAGAGTGTTGGCTAAACTGTGCGCTGCCGTGTTAGAGGCTCGATACGCGTCTCGTAAACAATAGTCTGGTCATTCTCGGACGCGGACCAGGTACATCACAGACTACGACGACCCGGGCGCCGACATGCAAGAGACGTCCTCCGGCACGCACGCACCCGACCGCACAAGCACAGGGTCCCGGAACGGCGCCGCAGGTGTCCTTTTCTCTGCAAATAGCTGCGAGGAGGAGGATTGGTTAAGATGCTTTGCGTCGGACAGATCTGCGTAAACCACACCCGCGAAATTTCGGCCGGCCTCGAAATTGTCTTATCTGATAGGACCTGATCCGGAAGTGTTCTCTTGGCATCGTCCACACACCTCATATCCGATCTACTCGCGAGGGCTTTCCGAGGGTTCGCGAGGGTCTACTCAGGACACAAAGTACTTGAGCAAGGTCGGAGTGCAAACTTTACTCGAGTCTTGCAATATGCCTTCCCTTGATTGTGCATGCAACGCTCACCGCAGCTTACGACGACGAGGCGCATCGTCCCGGTGTTCTCGCATCTTTTGACTTTGCAGGCTCTGCAAACCCTTGCAGCCTCTCCGCGGGCAAACCCCGGCGAGCACGCCTCAGGGATGTTCCTTGCGGAAGACTCACTCATGCATGAAGAAAACACAGATGACGATCACTGAGGCACAGCGCATAAAATCAGCGCGAGCAGAACATCTTTGAGCCCGAGCCCCGTCGTTGTTGAAAAAACTCACCAAGAGCGGACAGAGAGCTCTACACGATGCTCGTCGCTGGGATCCTCTTCTCGCTGCTGGCCTCGATGGCCACGGTGACTCAGGCGTCGGACGCTAACAAGCTCCGTCGCCTGATGACCGACTCGCGCTTCCTCCAAATTGTCACGTGAGTAGTGTCTTCAATGTTCACGATCAGTCCGCGGACAAAAAGCGCCTAATGTGGTTGATAACGGAGAGCTGACTATGCAGCCCCTGTAGCACCGGTGGGAAGAACCGCAACAACGCGGCCGAGTGGCTGCGCACGGCATTCCACGACGCGGTGGACCACGATGCCGCGGCCGGCACTGGCGGCGTCGACGGCAGTATCGACTACGAGTTGGACTTTGAGGAGAACAAGGGCATTGCGTTTCCCTCTGTCATGACGCAGTACAAGTTCTACCAGCAGGAGGGAGTCTCACTCTCTGACATCATCGCTCTTGGTGCGATCGTCGCCGTGGGTGCGTGCGGCGGCCCCATGATCCCAGTCTACCACGGGCGCAAGGATGTCTTCCACGACGGCGGATCAGGCAAGCTGCCCCTACCTGAGGGGTCGACCGAGTCGCACCTCGAGATCTTCAAGCGCATGGGATTCTCAAAGGAGGAGGGTATCGGCCTCGTGGCGTGCGGCCACACGCTTGGCGGCGTGCACGCCAACATCAACGGCCAGATCACGAGCCAAGCCTACCACCACTTCGACACGACCGTCGACGGGTACGACAACGCGATCGCGCGAGGACATATGGAGGACACGCGCGTGAATCCCCTCGGCCAGCCATGGGACCCGAACAACCCCGCCGTGTCGTCTGATGCGCGTCTCTTCGCCTCAGACGGCAACGTCACGATGCGGAGCTTTGCCGAGTCGCAAGACCGGTTCTTCAACACGTGTGCCGACCTGCTGACACGCATGGTCAACCTTGCCCCCTCGAGCGTGAGCTTGCAAGGTCCGATCGAGCCTTTCCCCGTCTCGGCGACTTTCTGGCCGCAGATGCGTAATGGCGCATACTCGTTCCTCACGGGCTCGGCGAGGCTGTACAACCTCAAGGGACAGTGGGAGTCGTTCGACATCACGTACACGAACCGCGACGGGTCGCCTGGCACCGACTCGACACTGCTGAGCGTCAAGGACGTGCAGGAGATGTCGATTGGCAAGCCGATCGAGTATCGCAACTTCAACATGGGAACCAAGTCTGTCCCGCCCGAGTCTGGCATCGGATCTGTCGTCATCAATGTCCGCATGAAGGACGGTAGCATGCTGTCAACCCCTACGAGAGAGGAGGTGATCGAACTCGACGACACAATCATGCTTGATATCGGTAATCAGTACACTTGCAAGTACTCTGGCGCGGAGAATGACAATGCCAACGGACTCAACGTGTCCATGGCCGTGCTGGCGCCGTACAATCCGGCCGACAAGGTCGAGGTGCGCTACAAGACCTCGAGCGGCGAGGTCAAGACGCTCGCCGCGAATTACCTCGGCGCTCGCGATGCGTGGTACAACATCTACAACGTCTTCATTCCTGACATGGACGCTATTGGCCTCAGCAAGCTTGGCGCCTTCCTCACCCGCGCCGATGGTAGCGCGCACAAGGACACGAAAGACGATGTTTGGTACAGCACCAACACGCTCAGCAAGTGCGTTGCTGGCGCGACTATCCCCAGCCCTTCCCCTACGCCGTCCGCCGTCCTCGCACGCCGCGCTGCCGCAGCCAAAAAGACGGCAGCCGCCTCTCCCTGCCCTGCCGGTGCCGGATGGGCTTTCTGCAATGACCGCTGTGTTAACATCATGTCTGATATTGAGCACTGCGGAGGTTGCGCCGGCGAGGGCGGCGTTGACTGCGGCTCTCTCACCGACGGGGATGTTCAGTGTGTTCAGGGCAAGTGCGTCGTTGGATACTAGGCCACTCGAACCGGCTGCTCTGCACGACGCTCGTCTCCTTTCTCGTTTCTGTCCTTCACTCTTACTTCATATCTCGCATTCACATCAGCATTATGCAATTTCGATCCAAGGACCACGCAGTAATCAGACGTTTGATTGAATGACAAGGAGTCAGTTTGGGTCAGTTGTTGGTCACTATCAGAAACGTCGCTGCTAGGCAACTGTGCCAACTGTCATCATTTACGAACGACCGTCGTTCGCGTGGGGAGATCGTACATGTCACTGTCTACACGCTCACCTTCCGCCAACCCAGTACCCGACGAGAGCCATCAACGAGCAGCTGAGCAGGTTCACGTTCGAATTGGACAAAATGTCGCGTCCGACGCCAACGACTTCGCCACGCCTGTCCTTGCTCGCGTCAGTGAGGACCTTGCCGTCGCGATACAGTGTGCGCTGGCAGGTCGCGCCCAGTAGCGAGTCGACCTGCTGTTAGTTTGCAGCCGTCATAAAAACTCACCAGAGACCCAGCAAGGCCAGCGAAGCTTGCGCTTGCAACAAGGTGTGCGGCCTGCGATGCAGAGATGTCTGATTCGATGAGAAGGTCCACGACAGCAGTAACCCCCATGATCGTTCCGCCCATCAGGCTCCACAACAGCCCGAGCGCAGTGATACCGCCGTTGGTCCCTGGAGGTACCTTTTTAAACGAAAGGATGCTGACGGGCTTAGCCTTGGCGAGAATGCCCAGCTCAGACGCAAGGGTGTCGCCGAGACTTGTGGCGAAGTGGAACAATGCAGCGTAGACTGCTGCACGGGTCGTGGGGTCGCTCAGCGCAGAAGTCCCGGGAAATTCCTGACATCAGCTCAACAGACCACCCACTCATGTGGCTTGTGATATTTTTACTCACTGACATGTAGCGGCTGTATACCAGTGCAGCCAGGAGAGACGGTAGCGAGTTACTGAGCACCTGCATCCAGTTGCGATTGCCTTGCGGCTTGGTAGGGTCAACACCATCCTCTAGCGTCGCTTTAATGTTCGCTTTGACCTGCGTGTCAGCTTGGCTAGCAGATTACTACCGAAGCTGAACTCGCCTTTGTAGCCCCACTGCCCAGCAGGTAGAAGACAATAAGGCTGACACCGAACAACTTCAGAGGGTTGGCGAGGTGCAGGTAGCCTGCCAGGAACGCTGCCGCGGCTCCCGACAGCGAAAGTGACTTCTTCCGCAACCCATGTCCAGAGAGTAGAAGTGCGACACCCAGCGCCGCGGGACTGAAGGCCATTGTCGATGTAGAGTTGGCTCAGACGTTGCTCCAACACACCTTGTGAAGCGCGCAAGTGGAGGCGGCACAGTCCGGGGTCTCCACAGGTGACTCACACAATGAGCTGTACTTGCCAGCCGTATCAGGTGCGAGAGAGGAGCCGCTCAATAAAACCGGCCCTGGCCGAATTTCGAGACCTCATCCTTCCTTCTGTTTGTGAGTACGACTGCTGGCGACGCGCAGCTGGACGCTGCAATCATCTCGGCGCGGTACTGCGGAGCGCTGCACAGCTAGCTGTATTGGAATGAGAGCTGACAATGCAGTAAGAAAAGATGACATCCCTAAAGGCCGCAATTCTCTGACATAGCCCGCCCACGGGAAGTTGGCTATGCGTGATATCTGCCGCCCGGCGGCCGACCTCCTTGTTATAATGGGGCGGCTTTGCCACGGTCTGACTAAACTTTACACCGAGGTGGATCTTGGAGCGTGCGATCGCTGTAGGCGAGACTGCAGCGGAAGGCGTGCCAGAGAGCCCGAAGTGTGGAGGACGGATAGATGAAGGATATGTGGCGGTCACCGCCTAGATGCTGTAGTTTCCAATGTATTCTTCGTGCTCAGACGTTGTGCAGACGATACGGTACCGGGGAGGGAGAGCGTGCGTGTAAGGGGCGGGTCGTGTTCAATGCAGACGAGTGTAGCATCGCTGTTGGTGCATGGTGCAGAGGACGCATCGGCGGTGGTGAGCTTGGCGGTGCGATGTGCCGTCAATTTAGGCGGGTGCAAAGGCACGTATGGGGTGAGGCGCCTAAATTCGTGCGACATCGGCCGGACATCCGTCTTTCCTCCAACCAACCAATTCCGTCCAACACTCGCAGCCTAGCCTTAACTCACCTCTCTCCCCCTCCCCTCCTCCTTCACAAACCGGCCCAAAATGCTCTTCCGCCTTACTGTGGGTATCCCCTTGCGAGCGGCGCGGCGAGCACAGCAGCGACACCGACACGGCGAGCGATGAAATGAGCGAGTGCACGGAAATCGAGACCGGTCCGCGGGGCTTTTCGACGCCTCGGAACGAAAATCGCCAGATCACCAAACTGCTGGGCGCGACGAGCACGGAGCGCCCGGCGTGCTCGATCTGCCCGGCCCGACACAGAAACAGACGTCCGAAGTCGACCTCCACACACTCGTCACGCCGGCATTGCGATAGATCGTGCTTGCAGAAGGACAGTTGTGGAATGTAGCCGGAGCATGCGGACCCTCTGACATCTGGGGATATCATGCGCTCGCTCCGACCCCGGCGTGCTCGGCTACTCGTTCAACTGCTCGTTCTCGCTCGCCCGACCGCCCGCTATCGCTCTATGGGTCTATTGACATTGTACTGACATTATACAGGCTCAGAGGACCCCTGCCCTCGCCCGCCAGTTCTCGGTTTCGGCCCAGCGCCAGGGCGACATCGTTAAGGACCTCTACCTTAACCAGCTCAAGAACTACAAGGCCCCTGCCTCCGTGAGTAGATGGAAGTTGGCCTCGGGCAGGAAAGTCGAGATGTGTTGCGTCGAATGGTCTTTAACAGCGACACTGGATCGTCGTCTGCGGAGGAGATCGGTTGCTGGTCCACGTCAAAGAGGACGATACGTCATGGCGACTTATCGTCGATCCGCTTTGCGATTCGGCCCACATCTTGTTCATGTCCTCGCCCGAGGCTAAGCATGCGCTTCAGCAGCTACCTCCCTCTGTCCGGAACTAGCTGACCCCACAGACGAAGCAGGACGCTGAGCAGCACGTCCGCAAGTTCCACGCCCCTGAGCCCCCCAAGGCCCCCGAGCTCCCCGCCGACCTCGCCTCGGACATGTCTGCCTTCGACGCCCAGCAGCCCACCATCGGCGTCAAGAAGGCCACCAAGGCCGAGAAGGTCGAGTCGGACGGCATGTCGGCCGACGAGTACCTCAAGTTCCTCGAGCAGCCCCTCCCCAAGCCTGAGAAGCACCACTAAGCTTGCTCTTTTCTAAGGTCTCAGGCAAGGCTAGGTTTTAGAACAGACAGACGTATGAAACAAAACGATGCATCTCAACAAGCTGCAAGAAGCGATTACGGGCGGCGCGGCGATGGACAGAACGCGGAGATTGCGTTTGGTCGCTGATGATTGGCATGTTGGCTTACATGAAGGTCCGCTCTCTTCTTTCTCTTTACTTTGCCATCCACAATGGACTGACTGCACTTGTTGCCGATACTGGACGTGTCGCTTAGTCCCATCGGTCCCCAGTCTCGAGCCCGATGCCGGCAAATCTCTTGTGACTGGGCATGGGTCGTGGCTATATCTGATTCCTCGCAGTGTTGCTGTACTGTCGCCTGCCCAGACGTCCCACACCACTGAGATCAGTCGAAGCCCCACCGTTGCCACAGGCCCCTCAGCTTCCCCAAGTGCTACAGCAAGCACAGCTGAATTTGGGCAAGCGATGGAAGAGCGGAAGGAGAGCAGCGTAGCAGTCCGGGAGCTTCCACAATTCGACTTGGGATCTTCAGCTTATCAGCGTACTAGAGCTGCCAGGTTGGGATCCTGGCAGTCTTTGAGTCTCTGTACTTTGCAAGCGACTTGAAGAACTGAGGCCGGCTCCGAGCGTCAGTGCGCAGCGCCGAGCTCGAGGCCATAGCGATCCCAGCTCGGCGTGCCTCAACATCCATCCCAATTGCGTGCCCCGTTGTGTAAGCGTGGGTATGGCGATCAGTCATCCCCAACACCTGGCAGTCTCTGTCGTGCTCAGAATGCACGCTCCGTTGGTAAGCAAAGTACGGGCCAGATCTGCTCAACGCTTGATCATCCATATCTATCGAGGTTGCAGGCTGGGTTACGATCAATGCAGGACATTGACGCTCCAAGCGGGCAAGGTGAGCGAAAACGTCATACGTATATAACCGATTCGGCAATCTTCCCCTCGTCCTCTCGGCGACCTCACTCACTCCATCACTCCATCACTTCGCCCCCTCACCACCAACATCGCCAGTCCACAGCGCGAGTCTAATCGCCCAAGCTGTTCGCCCGCCGACTAGTAACTGTATCCCAGCCAGCGCGGCTCGCCCGCTCATACGTTTCCAGCCCCCCTATCCTCCGCCCTCGTCCCGCCACTCGGCGCGCCCACCAGTCCACCCCTCCGCACTCTCGCGCCATGTCGACCGAAGCAGCGACAACAGGCATATTCAACTATCTCGACCCCTCCTCCCTCTCCTCCGGGGAGAAGCCCTGGTCCAAAGCCGATACGCAAGCGCACAAGTCCTTCTCCGAGCTACCAGTTAAGTTTCCCGTGCACGACATCCGCTGTTCTTCGGAACTCTCGAATCCCGACGTGGCCGGTTTCTCATTCCATTCTGCGCCCTCCTCAGTGCCGATTGACGAGGTGCTCAATTCCCGGCTCGAGCCGGGCAGCGAGACTCGGAAAGCGTACTATGCCGACATCGAGCGAATTATCAAGGACACGCTAGGCGCAAAAGACGTCGTGATCTGGGACCACACGATGCGGATCCGGGACCCCTCGAGTGCGAGGCAGCCAGTCCAGAGCGTGCATGTTGACCAGACTCCACCTGCTGCTCTCCGACGAGTCGAGCAACATGCGCCGCAATTCCTCGACGGTGTTAAGGAGGGTCGGCGGTTCCAGCTCATTAACGTGTGGCGACCTCTCGGGCCGGCTTTGGACCATCCGCTCGGCTTACTCGACGCGCGGACGGTGGGGAAGGATGATTTGGTGGCTGTCGATCTGCTGTATCCGAAACAGTACGAGCGTGGGAAAGAAGTATTGCCCACGCCCGAGTCGCTAAGGTCGAGGGAGGGGTATGAACCAAAAGGAGAGACCTATAGAGTCACGCCGAGGGAGGGGCATCGGTGGTGGTACGTTTCCGATATGAAGACGGATGAGGTCGTTTTCATCAAGTGCTACGACTCTCATGGCGAGACGGAACCGGATGGGAGGAAGGGAGTTGCTACCTCCAGCCCGCACTCTGCGTTCGAGGATCCTAAGGTGAAGGATCCGCCCGCGAGGAAGAGCGTCGAGGTGAGGTGTCTTGTGTTCTACTAGGCCATCAGGCTGCCACTGCCTCGTCGTGGTCCTTGACCATTTCCGGACGGTCTGGTCGCTATCTACCTCCTCCTCCTCCTCCTCCAGGCTTGCTGGGGGAAGTATTGCTCTACGTTGTATCCTTCATATCTACCATTATGCATACATATCGACGGCTGCCGCGCCACTCCCATCGGAATCGCAAGCTCACCGTCCGCTGCCCTCTCGACTTTTCAGATTGTTCTGCCATCTGATTATCACTCCTCACGACTATCTCCGCCTTCGCAGCTCCTCAGCTCTCTGCGCAAACAGCGAGAGTGCTCTCCATATCTGTCATTATGCATCTTGATCCTCATCTACTGCTTACCGACTGACGCCCGCAACTTCTCGCTATCTTGTGATTCGCTTGGCTTCTGGCAGCGTTATCTTCGCCACTTTCGACGTCCACTGTGGCCTTCTCAGACCCTATGTGTAACACACACTGGCCCCATTTGTACCCTTCATTACTATCATTATGCATCTGCATCCACGTCTATCGCACCACCCGCGCCGAGCTGGCCTGATAGCTACGCAGCTACGGGAGCACCATAACCCCGCTCTTCCGAACCTCGACCTCCTCCCCATCTCCCTCCCTAACACTAATCCCCGGCCAAGCAACGTTCCCCACCCCACTAACCGCCACGAGCCTCATCTCGATCTTCTCCTCACCCCTAGGCGCAACGGCAAGTCTAACGCCGCGTGGTCCAGTCCAGACGAAATGCTCGCTCGTCTCGCCGCTAATGATGCCCCACACGCTCTCGGTCGGATGCGAATTACGCACAGTCAGCGTGAGCACGAACGGGTCGTTCAGGCGGACGCTGGCTGGCGCCTGCGCTTCGGCGGTGAGGAAGGATTCGGGCTGAGGTGCATGGATCGGCGGGAGGGGGATGACGGTCGTTATGTCTGCCTCGCCTGGGATGGGGGAGGAGCCAGAGGGCGTGGAGAGGAAGGGATTGTCGTCTGATGACGAGCTGGGGTCACGCCGTCCTGCGGCGCCACTAGCTCCGTCGCCGCCGGCGGGGGAGGTTTCCTCGCTCCGCTCGGTGGGTAGCGGTCGCCACACAACCTTTAGCCCAGGGACGACCTTACCGCCCAGCGCGAAGCGGGCGCAGAGCGCGAATGCCGTGTCCTGTGTCCAGGCTGGATGTCAGTTGTTGCATGCGATCGGGAAACTGCAAAGAGAGACTCACTCTGTGGGAAGGACTCGGCGCCGAGCGAGTCGTCGACTTTGCCCTCGCCCAATGCCGTGATGGAGCGGACTTGGACGCCGCGCTCGCCGCCAACCCTCAGCGCGGCAGAGACGACGGCCTGCTGCCCTATGTTCCTAATACTGGGCGAGACGCGGAAGGGCGGCACGGCCGAGAGGACGGCGACCTCGCCCTCGACGGGCACATCGCCGGTCCCGGCTCCGGAAGTGAAGGCGACGCGGCACTCGCCCGCGCGGGGCGAGCTGATGCGGAACTCCTGCGTCGACTCGCCCGCTGGCACGTCGAGGACCAGCTGGCCGTCGCCCGTTTCGGTGCCGTGGGTTATGCGCACGGGTCCCTCGCCGCACATCGCGGAGACAACGAGCTGCGTCGCCTCGTCGGCTGTCACTGTGGCGGTTATCGGCACGTCCTCGCCGACGTACATCACCGAGGGGTGCGAGAGGGCGATGTCGAGGGACGGCTGGCGCGGCGTGATCTCCACGGTGTCGTGCAAGCCCGTGAGCGGCGCATAGGAGCCGGCCCGCGTCGTCCACGCCGTCAGCGGCTCGGGCTTGAGCCCGACATCGAGCACCCACCCGTTCGAGCCGATGCAGACAATCACGTCCGACACCTCGAGCCAGCCTGCAGCCTCGCCGCTGATCTTGCCCGAGATGATGAGGTTGCTTCCCGCGCTGAACTGCAGCGCTGCCTTGCCGCTTGCACTACTGCCGACCTCACCGAGGTCAACGAACTGCTCTCCGCCCGGCGACAGGGTGATCTCGTGGTCGTCGCTGAACACGATCCGGAGCGCCGTCACAGGCAGCTCGGCGAGATCGACACTCGACCCGACCTGGACCTGGAACGCGAGCGGTGTGCCGCTCGGCGCCTCGGCGAGTCGGAAGCCGGCGCGGACGGACAGCAGTCCCTGGCCCTTCGGCATGTCGATCACGATCGGGTCGGACGGCGCAGCGCCCTCCATGAGCGTGTTCAGCTCGCGGACGAGCTTGGCGCGGTTCTGGAACCATCCCGGCGCGAGCATCTGCACCACTAGCGCGGCATTCACGCCCGTATCGCCCGTCTCGCGGACACACTGCAGCTGCAGCGCCTGGAGCTCCCGCGTTATGGGGCCCCAGGAGGGGAACTTGTTGACAATGTCGGCAAGATACTTTGCTCCCTCGGCGTACTTGCCTGCTGAGACGTAGGTCTCGGCGACGCGGTAGGCGTCGTACAGCTCTAAGCCGGCGCCGGCGGCCCCTGGTCCGCCAAGTGCACGCGCCTTTGTTAGCAGCTCGATGATGAGCGCGGCGTGGTCGACACCCTTTTCGTTCGCGAAGCCCGGCGCACCAGCTAATGCCACAGCTCCCGTTTCCCGCTCGGCAGCGAGTGCAGCGTCGAACCGCGCCTTCCGCTCCATCGTGCAGGTCGCTGCGGCGTAGAAGTAGTACGCCGGTGAGTGCAGAATGTGCAGCGGGTTGACCGCCGAGATGAGCACCTCGGGCGTTGGCGGAACTGTCGGCGTCGACATCTGCGGTAGCGGCATCGGCGGCACACGGTATCCGTGCCGGATCGCTAACTCTAGCATCTCGCCGAACAACCGGTACTGCCGCGCGACCCAGGACCAGAACTCGAACGTCTCCTCGCCGATGCCCCAGCCACGGGACAGATCCGCAAACCGCCGCACGTGCACAAAGAACGGCACCATGACCCGGGAGCCGGAGCCCTCGTAGAGCAGTAACTTGCAGATCTGGAGTCAGCTTGAATTCATAGAGGACAAAGCTCGGTATACGCTAACTCGTGCAGCAGCGGGTACAAGCCAGCAAACTAGCATGGGAAGACACTGCGCCATCGAGCCAATCTTTACTCTGCCAGAGGTCCAACTCACCTTGATAGCCACACAATCAGCGAGCACCTTCGCCTCCGCCCACCGCTTAGTTCTCGGTGGCAGCGTGGTCGTGCTCCCAAACATTCTCGCGAGCTCATTCCAGCAATCCTCATAATGTCTCCTAGCGAGGTCGAGCTCTCCTCTAGCTTCGGCAAACCACCCCGCCTTGAAGTCGTACCGCACAATCCACCCCTGCTGCCCAAGAGGCCGGACAAAGCTCCCGCTCCTAGCGCGCGCGTTACTACCGCTCCGAGCCCGTCCCCTCTCGCCAATGTTGGCAGGCACGCGGCCGCGTTTCTGCCTGACCCGCTTGCCGTGAGCGGCGTAGTACTCTAGTGCCGGCTCCCAGAGCGCGTCCTGGAGCGAGCGGACGAAGTCGGGCAGCTCGGCTGCTGGTACGGGGGTCAGGACGAAGAGAGAGCCTTTGGCACCGAGACCGGCCGAGCGGCGGAGGTTGGAGAGGCGCGAGTCGAGGCCAGGCGAGTCTGAGAGTCAGCTTGCAGCAGAACAAACGCGGAAGCTGAGGTAGTGGTCGTGAGGTGCGGCATAAAAATGTGAAACAAAGAGAAGGCAGCAACACTCACCAAGCGTCTGAGCACTAGCGATAAGCACGACAGTAAGCTTCACCCCCCTCTCAGCCAGTCTCTTCCTGAGCTCCGAGATCTCAGCGACGAGGTTCTCGTCCGCCTGCCTCTCTGCCGCGCGTTCCGCTTCGACGATCATCTCGTGTCCAAGAGGCGACGCGCCCCCAGCAGGCGGCGGGGGCTCATACAGCCTCATGAAGGACACGAAGACGGCAGGGATGGCCTCAGCGTGCTTCCTGACCCAGACCGGCGCAATCAGGCCGTCGGGGTACATCGGGCTGCCAGGCGATAGAGGAGATAGGGGCGAGTGTGCCCGCCCGTCTCCGGCCGCTGGCGCTTTCCGCGCCGGCAAAGCGACGTTCCGATCAACGAGCTCGACACGGAACTGCCGCCGCTCCTGTGGAGGAAGCCACACCCGCGCCGGGTGCTGGTATGGTCGGAGCGTGTGCCGGAGATCTGTTAGGAGCTGGCCGAACTCCCCATCTGTGGAGGGATGGCGTTCCGGCGTGCCCTGGGGTCGACTCGGACTCGAGGAAGAGGAAGACGCAGCGGGAGGCGATGTCGGCGCTGCTGTCGCCGCCGGGGCCGGGTCCGTCCCCAGCCCGGCGACGAACATGAGCGGCTGGGGATGCGCGAGGAACTGGCGTCAGCTGGCGAAACATGGGACGCAGCTCAGAGCTTGCAAGCACGCAAGTAGGGGAACATACCTCTGGCGGGTACGAGTTCATGGTGGCCCGCGTCCCGTGATGCTGTGAAGGGTTAGAGGTCACAACAAGTCGAGCTCATAACCCGTCGCCTGGCCGGCTCGAACTCGTGGATCGGGCTCGGTGGAGGGTGGAGGGCACTCTGTATGCGGACAGCGGAGAGGCCACAGTGGTCCGCCGCCCGTGCCTGGCGAGGACTAAGCGTCATGGCTGGGCGCCAAATCTCAGAATTTCCTCCACCAGGCGGTCGTCAGTGGGGGTGAGCGGCGAGGATTTCTGCCCTCTGTACACTTTCACAAAGCGAAGGAACACTGCAACATGGTCAACTCAGTCGGAAACGGGAAGAACATCTGGGTCGCGGCTAGCGATGGCGACCTCGAGCGCGTCAAGGTGGGTGCTGGACCTGAGCGAGATCAGCTGGAAGTTGGACAGTGGCGAGGCTCCGAGACATCCGGCAGACTGAGTTCAGTTTGCAGAGTTATGGAGTTGGGAGAGACAATGTATGTGGGATTCGAGGGAAAGCAAAGTCGAGGGTCACAGGAGAAGATCAGCTGGCCCGGTGATCGTTGAGCTGACAAACAGGAGCTCATCTCGGCCGGGGAGTCGCCCAACGTCTTCGACGCCAACTCGTACTCGCCCATGCACGCCGCGGCATCGTACGCTCACATCCCTCTGCTCGAGTACCTCGTGAGCGTGGGCGGTGACGTGAACCTCGCCGACGAGGACGGTGACACTCCCCTCTATGTCGTCGAGTCGCTTCCTGCCGCTCAGTGGCTGGTCGAGCACGGCGCGGATGCCTCGCACAAGAACGGCGAGGGCAAGACCGCGGCCGAGTCTTTGCACGAGGACAGCCCCGAGGTAGCCGCCTACCTCCGATCCGTGACTGGTGAGGCCGCGCCGGCCGAGACGCAGGAGGGTGGAGAGGGAGAAGGCAACGAGAGCATGGAGGTCGAGGCTCCCGAGGGCATGAGCAACCAAGCCGTCGACGCCTATGCCTCTCAGCAGACTGACGACCTCCTCGCCCGCACGAAGGAGATCATGGAGCAGGCGGAGCGCGATGGAACGAATCCGGACGAGCGGCTGAGGGAGGTCGTTGAGCAGGCTGTGCGGGAGGGCTTCCAGTTCGGAGCTGCTAACAATGAAAACGCGGGGCAGAGTGAGGCGGCGGGAGAGGGCAAGCGCGCCAGGGCTGAGTAAGGCTTTGGACGTCTTAGACAGTCGAGGGAATGTGGTGGATAGATGAATAGAGGAGGCTGAGGAGCGAAGGAAGCTGAGAAGGAAGGCGAGTAGCTCGCTCGGGCCGAGGAGAGTGCAGTCCTAGAGCAGCCCGAAGACCTAGTCCTAATCCTTGTACACTGTAACAAGTTATGATAGATACATCCACAGTTCGGCTGAGAATCATACATAGCGGCACAGCTGCCGCGTGGCCGTATACTTAAACTTCCAAGATTGGGTTGGGGGTCGGGGTTGGAGGGTGGGTGTGGGGTGGTTATGCTATATGGGTTGTGGTTACTAATGCTACGGAGGAGCTTGTGAACCCTGGTGAGTCCGTGTAAAGTCTAGGAGAGTCCTTTGGGCAGTCTCGGAGAGACGGGGGAAGGCGGAGAGAAACGGTGGGTTAGATAACGGATCCGCGCGATGGCGAACAGCGAACAGTCCGCAGATCTAAGCCCGAGCGCTCCCGCTGACGCCGCTCGGCCTCGCACGCAGAATCATGAGGAGCGCGATGATCTTGAGCAGAGCGCTGAGGAAGGATGCGAACCACGCCGACGTCGTCTGCTCCACGGCGAGGCCGACAAAGGACCCAACCCAGAATGTGACGAGGTAGACGATTCTGCGGTCTCGCGGTACGCTGAATCCTTTGGAGAAGAGCTTGATGTCACTGATCAGGCCGGCATAAGCACTCGTGACCATCGCTGTCGGCATCTCCGGCACGCCGAGGTTGGTGGCCATGACGACTTGCGGTCCACCCTGGATCGCACTGATGAGCATGCCCGCCCAGCCAAACTTCGCCCCAGGCTTAAGCAACGGGTGGCCCAGCGGAGATACGACCCAGGTGAAGATGAGGAGAACAACGCATTGGAACACCATCGAGGTAACGACCCACCAGCGTCGGCGGTGGCCTGTCTGTTAGCACTAAGGTCGGCGCGAGGTGGGCGCGAGGTGGGCGCGAAAGAGGAGGAGGTCCGTGCGTCATGGTCGCCGGGTGCGATGATGCCGGAGCCTTCTGGCACGATCTGGGCACGGCGGAGCGCGGAGCTCGGAGCGAGGGTGCAACGGTGCGAGGAGCAGCGGAGTTGGGAAGGTGTACTCACCGAATCGAGCGCCGAGCTGGCCCATGATGAGGCCCGCGGTGAAGAAACCACAGAGACTCGCTACGGCGTGGATCAGCCGCGCGCTTCCCCAATGCACCGCAGCGAGCGTGAGGAAGACAGTGTTGCCCGTCTGGTTCGTGGCAAAGGTACGGTACAGCCGGAACATGACGGCGTCGAGCATGCTGCGATGGTGGTCAGCTGATCGATTCGAACGACGCCCAATGCTGCCATTGCCGCCAGCAATGTGCCTGTGGCCTGCGCTCTGCGGTCTGCGCTCTACGGTCTGCGCTGTGCGTGACGCCTTCCATGCCTTCTGCGCTCTGTCGTACGTCCCCCGGCGCTGCACATGCACCATGCTTATCGCAGGCATGACCAGATCTGAGACACGATGGGTAGGTAACCTCCCATGTTCATGGTACGTGGCCCATGGGCAGATCAGATAGGCACATTGGCAGATAAGAGCCTGGGAACAAGCGAGCATATTGCATGCCGCACCATGCAGCAGATAGTGCACAGTGCATGGCAGCGCATAGCAACCGAGTGTTTTATGTACTCACGCTGTAGATAGTGTGATGACCAAGTTGACGGCGACCATGTCCGGCGCGCCGAGCTGGGTGCTCGCCCAGGTCTCCTCCTCGTCGTCTTCCTGGTACAGTCGGTCCTCTGGGTTGACAAGGTAATTTGCCTTGCGCGAGAAGAGGTGTGTGAAGAAGTTGTGCTCCTTTCCGTTCTTACGGCGGAGTTCTTCTTCTCCCAGGTCGTTGATCGTCGTGGAGGAGCTGGAGGATGAGGCGCAGGCCTCAATGTCGATGTCACTGGCAAGCAGAGGCTGTGACTCGGAGTTGCGCAGAGAGGGCGCGGAACGCTGCCGCCTGGCGACCGCGCCGTAGTTTACTGCCATGGTGTCGTACGTCGGTTGAGTGTGGTCGGTGGTCACTGGTCGGAAGTCTAGTCGTGTGGTGTGTCTAGGTCTAAGTTGGTCAGTCGATCGGTGGTCGATGGTCGCCTGACCTGAAACGATGGGCAAGCAAACAAACTAAGCAACAAGAAGGATAGATGCCAAGAAGGAGGAGATGAGATGTAGGGATGAGAAAGGGCCGCCCTCTGTGCCCGTGCTTCTTGTAGTGTGAGAGGGAGTGGGTGTGAGTCAGAGTGAGCCGCTGCGAGCCGGCGGGTAATGCGGGTGAGTGAGTGCAAGGAGCAGGAGCAAGAGCGGGGCAATACAAATAGAACACCGCCGGTGTGTCAAACGCTTGGCCAAGCCGCTCAACTCTGGTCCGATTACCGCGCTCGGCCGCTCGTGGGCTCGGGAGTCGTTGTTACTCGGGGGTCTGGGCTCGGCTCATGTAGCTCTCCAGGTTCTGTCCAGGTCGTGGGAGCATGGCGTCGAGCATGCCAGCGGGGCCTACGATTCTACGAACGGCGGCTCTACGGCTCCTTTGCCGAGCGAGCGCCATCTCGCATATAGCAGTACGCATTTCGCATCTGATATTGGCCGGTTTCGCGCGACGGGCAAGGCCGGTGGCGCTTATCAGGTATAAGGCTGGGTAAGTCGGGGTACAGGGATAGCATTGTGGAATTGTGGAATCGCAGGGCACGCCGGGCGGCGCTAGTGTGTGCAGATCACGAAGAGATGCGAGGGCACCGGGGTAGAATTTGCACTCTTGGCCACTGCGCTTACTCGGTACACGGGACTGATGCTCTGATCGCAGATCGCCTGCATGCAAGGAGAGAGTGAGTGACTCCCCGTGTGCGTACCCCGTGACGGCACTCTTTGCCAGAAATCTGGGATTCTGTGTCCATGTCCCGCCGTGTATCCGCTGTTTCCGCTGTGCACAGTTGCAGAGGACGGATGACGAGAGCATGCGCCGGGATGGCGTTTGCAAGGATCTCTCTCTCTGGCCCAATCACGGCCGCCCCCGTGATCAGCTGGGAGTTCCTGATTCCAGACTCACTCCTGCATTTCTGCCGGCAAACCGGTCCTCGGTCCGTTTCAGACCCGATCAGAACCTGACATGAGCTCGCTTCGGCCACTCAGAGCGAACACGAGCCTTATCTCTACTCCCTACGCTCTGCACTGCTACATATCGACTTTCTCGACGTCTTTTCGCAGCTCTGCACATCGCTTTTTCTCTTACCTCCTCCTGTGCATTTTCCGACCCACTCGCTGCCCACCTCCGATACCAAGCATACACATCCCCCCCACCTCCGCTCGGACGACCTTTTTTACCCGGAACACCCGGTCATGATTTGTAGAGAGCGGCATTCAACCACACCGATTTGTAGAATCGTCGTCGAATTTGTATTTGGACCATTGCCATGTGTAAAAGGCGTGGCGCGAGTTTACGTAACCTCAAGCGTACAAATCACGTGACTTGACTGACGGCCGAAACTGTCGCGGCTGGCAGAACTTTGCCACGCACCAGAGAGGGCTTTGCGACGTCGATCCGTGTGCCGAGCGAACGAGCGAACGGATGGACGATGGACCGGAGACGCGGCTGATTGATCGGCAGAACAGTTGCAGAGTGGTATAGGACAGGGTTTAAGATCGACTTGCTCGGTTGGCCAAGAGACAAACAACTTATACGCCGAGCAGAGAAGAGCACACAAGGAAGGTAGACAATACCGCCGGGAGCTTCCCATCCCCGCCGCCTCATCGACGCCCCGTCTCCAGGCCGATTCCTCGGAAACGGACATGATTCGGGGTGGCTCACGACCCTGGGATGAGTCCTGTGATCCTGGGATCTGTCCTGCGACCTGGACTGTTGATCCCACTGTCCGTGCTGCGAGAGTCACCTCGAGGGGACACATGCTCGTTCTGGACTTGAGCAAGTGACGACCCTCCGCTCTGAGCTCCGGATGCACATTCTGTCAGCTGAGCATGGCATGACGATGAGGTCCAGCGCTGTGACTAGCCATCCGGAGTCGAGGTCTTGGCACAATCCAACACACAGGCCGCTGCGTATGGAAGCAATTTCGGAGGATCGTTGGTAGCTCTCTCACTCGCGACCGGCGCACGAGAGCTCCTAGGTCAGAAGAGCACACTTTGGTGTAACGAATGTCAGAGTGGAGCAGATGTCCTCCGAAAGCGAATCTCAGTCGCCACATGCGAAAGCTCATCCTGCAAATTCGCTTGTACAAACTCTGAGGAGACATGTGCAGACCAGAGCCTGGCCACAATCAACTCAAAATGCGTAAGCTCGTTATGACCGTCTTACAGTCCACTTGTCACCTCTACTACCAATAGAGTTGGCTAAAGAAATCGGCCGACACGAGGCACACATGTCTATATTGTCTGATCCCATCAAGCTCCAGTGATCAAGGTCTCGATTCCAGTCCAGAACATCGGCGTACGCCATCCCTCCAGGTTGGGGTGCTCCACAGTCCTTCCTCAAGCTCAGCAGTCCTCGGAGTCATCCTGGGAAGCGAGGCAGCCATGGTTGGCTGTAGGCAGGCTACGCTATTGGCAGGAATGCAGAGGGAGGGAGGGAAGAAGAGGCGCGACGCCAGGGGAAGGCTGCCTCGAGTGGAGCCGAGAAGAAGGACTCGGAAGCAGAAGTAGCAGCAGCAGAGGTTGCACACCGTATGTGAAGGACAAGGAAGCTCAGGATTGTCAGGAGGTTGATGAAGGGTTTGAATGGACCTCGAATTGCTGCAAAGGGGGGTCTGCCAGCGGGGTACTTGTATGCTGATTGGCCTCGAGCTGTCGAACACTGTGGGATCTATTCATGGTCCTGACTCGGCTTGGCCGTACTTGGCTTGAGAAGGGGAGCGTCGGGTGAGCCACGGCTGATGCGAGGCGGGCGGCGAGGCGGCATGGCTGACGAGAGAAGACAGAGTGGTCGTACACCATACGCGTCGCATCTTTTCGCTCGAGCTCAGGGGTCATCCGGGGTGAAAGTGTGCCCAACAGGCGCCAGGGACGAGGGACACAAGGAACAGCCCAGGGTCGACCCACGCTCTCCCGTACTACGGCACTTCCGGGGCATCCGGTCCACAGGGTCCCCTAACGAGAGTCCACGGTCGCGTCTCGCGCCGTCTGCCTCGCGATGCCTTCTCTGTCCTCGCTGACAGACGCCTGTTTGGGTTCAGAGGCGCTGTCTCGTGCGGGTTTGTCCTGAACTCAAGCTTGCTTCCTAACTAGGTCCTAGTCTCGATCCTGTCTCCTGGCTCTGTTTTGCTGCAGCAGAGTACCCAGAGAGTACCCAGAGCCCGGAGTAGTGCGCGTACCGAGGTCTGCGTTTGATGCGTTTGAGTGTGATCCGGTGACCCACCCACTCACTCACCCTCACCCTTTCTCGCTCTCCCTGCCCCGCGCGACCGCCCGACCCGCGACACGGCGCCGACTCCCCTGCGTGGCTGCTGCTGACTCCGGATCCCCTAGCCTGGCTCTCCTAGCCCTCCTGGCTCACCTCGCTGGCTCGCTCGCTACTGCCAGTCCGATGCCCCTACCCCTCCCCTCCCCCGCTCTCCCCTCTCCGCTCTTTTAACAACTTCAGCTATCGTCTTCTTCTCCATCTCCTCAACGCCGTCGCTCTCTCTGTATCTCCCGCCCCGTCTCTCGTTCCCTTGCTAGCAAGGCATCTTGCTCCTGTACGTTCGTTACCTGGATTGTACGAACACACTCTTTATAGTCAAGACTCTCCTTTTTCATTCGCAGTTTCATTTGTGAGTAACACAACAGACAGACGGACGTGCAGAGCAAGGGAAGGAAGGGAATGGGGGCCTGATCGTGGTATGTTGTATGCTAACCGGCCTCAGTATTCCCAGCAAAAATGCGCTTCCAGCTGTTTTCTGTTCTCGCTATGATCGCGTCGGTCTCGGCCGCCGTCGATGTCAACTCCAAGCACGAGGTTCGTGACGTCGCTGCCCAGGCTGGTCCTGCCCGCGTCGCCCGCGCCTTCGAGCACCCCCACGCCGCCAAGCCCCGCACTCGCCGTCGTCACCACAACAAGAGGAAGACTTGCAAGCCCAAGTCCAAGGGCAGCAAGAACAACAACTCCTCTTCGCAGGCGGCTACCCCGGCTGACGAGACCGCCGCCAACTTTGCTCAGGTCGACGCCTCTTCCGCTGCCTCGGCTGCCCCTTCGGCCTCGGCTGGGCTCACCGACGCCGAGCAGAACGAGCAGAAGTTTGAGGAGACCGAGGCCTCCAAGGTCTCCACCGACAAGACCCAGTCTACTCAGGCTGCCGCCGCCCCCGTCGTCAAGGACAAGTCGAAGACCAACAAGGTCAACACCTCGACCCTCGAGCCCGCCAAGGGCGTCACCAAGTGGACCGGTACCGAGATGCCTTCCCAGGACCCCCTCGGCAACGCGCTCGCTACCTTCAGCACCGGCGGTGGTGGTGTCGGCAACTCGTTCCTCAACATCGGCGGCGACACCTCGTACGGCAGCTTCGCCCAGATGACCAACGAGGGCTACAACGCCGGTCTCAAGGACGCGTACGGCAAGCTTCGCGTTGAGGGTGACAAGTGGACCTTCACCTACCGCAAGGGCCAGGTCAACGACAACGACTCGTGGTTCTGGTACACGACTGCCGACCCCGGAAACACGGGCATGGACCTGACCAAGGCGCGCACCGCGTCGTTCACGTACACTGTCCAGTTCCAGGATGGCTTCGACTGGAAGCTCGGAGGCAAGCTTCCGGGCTGGTACGGCGGTGACTCTGCCGAGCAGGCCAAGCACTGCTCTGGCCACGCCGGTGGCCCCGGTTGCTTCTCGTCGCGTCTCATGTGGCGCCCTGACGGTGTCGGTGAGATCTACAACTACTACTGGGGCTCTGAGCAGGCGTACTGCAACGACCCCTCGTCGTACGCGATCGGCACTGGCCAGATCATCTGTCACTCTGGCTCTGGTGACTCGCTCGGCCGCAACTCGTTCAAGTTTGAGGCCGGCAAGCCCGTCACGGTCACCAACACGATCACGCTCAACACGATGAACGGCGACAAGCCCAACGCCGACGGCAAGCAGTCGCTCATCGTTGACGGTGTCAAGGTCGTCGACGCCAACAACCTCGTCATCCGCCACCACGAGGAGGGCCGTTTCCGCGGTCTCTTCTTCTCGACCTTCTTCGGTGGCAGCGGCTCGTCGTGGGCGTGCCCCAAGGACCAGGAGGCGACGTTCAGCGACATCTCCGTGTCCATCCTCGAGAACTTCTAAGCGTAACGTGGCTTTGACATGAGCGACGAGCGACAATGAGCATTACTGGCATCGATATACGACTTGCATTGTTTCAGGATTTGAGAGCGCTCTCGGTGCTGGCACCGGTGGCTCTCGCTTCCTCTCATCTTTCATACTTCCGTCCGTCCCCCTTTACCTCTTCCTCTTCTCTCTCCGTACAGGTATACAGGAATGTGCAGGCACATTCGACTCTGCGCATGCGCAGGGCACGGGCAGCCGGGAATGTGTTGAGCACTTCTTTACTATCGTTATGGAATTTATGCAAGTTACGCGTGCTTGAATGACAGTAGTGTTCGCTTCGGCGACAATGAGCACTTGCACCATGCTGGCTGATGCGGAATGTCGCGAGTATCATGCATACCGGAGGTAGGAGAGGCTGGTGCGTGACGCCTCGAGACATGCCGTGACGGCGGAAGCATCCGAGTGGCTGCAGGCTGCAGGGGTAACAAGGGGCTCGCTCGTTTGTTGACAAAGGAGTCCGATCGCCCGGTCGGATAGTCGGGTTCGCTTGCTCTCGGCTCGTCGGGCGAGCAACCGGGCAGCCACCCGCGCGCGATAAAGTAGCGGCGTGCAGTGTACGGCCTTGTCCGTTGTTGTCCACTCCATCGCCGAGCTCGAAATGTTCACGCCACTCTCGACGGGCTCGGAACGCGCCCAGGACCGGATATGGGGTGAGTACACGGTGTCGTTGACCTGGCGCGTGTGGTTTATTTGTGTGTGCAGGGCTGGGTGGATCGTTGCGTCATTATGTCCGGCTGTCTCTACGAAATGTCTGAAAGGGCTGCGATCTTGGCCTCTGGCACATGTTCTTGACTGTCCATGGACCATGGGAGTTGTGTATGCGCTCTGCTCGTGCATGCACTACTGCACCTTTGCACTCGTGCCCTCCTCGCCACGGATCACTTCTCTCGTCACCATCGCAGCCGCCCTGCGGCTTGAACCCCGATCGCAATCCCGACCGACTACCATCGTCCGCGTCGCCTTGCTCCGCGTCGCGTCGCTCCGCGCTCCGCTAACAAATAAACAGAACAACGCTCCTCCCCGCTCTCACCAAGACGTCGGCGCTCCCACCCCTCCCCGAGCCGCCGCGTATCCCGGCGTCGGCCGCGCGCAACCTCGCAAGCCGAAGAACCGACCCATTGGACATCGTACTTCCTCCGTCCCTCACACGCAGCCGTGAATCGGTGGCTGGGAAACTTTTGGTCAAGACATGCAGTCCTCACACTCGTGCCCTGCCTCGTTGTTTGGGTTTGGGTCGCTATGCCGTTTCCGGTTGAGGATCCTTATAAGGGGAGGCCGAGGTGGAGGTTTCCGGGACGGCATGGTGGGTACTGAAAGAGTGTGATCTCTCACGCAGCTATTGCTTGCTTCCTCTCCGGGTCTGGCACGAGAGGGGAAGAGTATAGAGGAGATTGAGAGACAAACGCGGTGGACTGCGTGGAGGAAAGGAGTGGTCGACTGAGGCGCAGCGCAGAGCTGATCGACTGACAAGCGGCAGGTAATCGGACATTGACGGACGTGCCAATCTTCTCGTTCAATGAGACGACACCAGGTCCACGACCGCCAGGACCAGGACTGCCAGGCGAGGAACTGCCGACGGACGTCAACTTCTACTTTTTCTTGTTCTGGTGGGTTGAGACCGTCTCGCTACGGAGTCCTGCGGCGTGACGGCACGTCATGTCGGCGCGGATTGAGCTGAGTTGCTGACAGCAGGTACTTTGGTGTCTATGTCGCCGTCGCGCTATTCTTCATCACGTCGCTGTTTGGACTCTATCGTCTGAGTAAGTACCTTCAGTCGAATTATGTGCAGAATACCAAACCTGCGCTCTCCTCACCCTCGTTGACATCTCCGCTGACAGCAGACTGGTGGCCGCAATCCCTCGGCGGCAAGACAACCTACACGCTCATGTGGGCATTGACGCTGGGCGTAGGCTGGCTCTCGCACGACCTAGACCTGTTCGGCATGCGGCGACGTGAGCACGAGCGGGGTCCTCGGGGTGAAGAGTCGTTCGAATGGGAGCGCAAGAGTGAGTAGCCCAGCCGCATAGCCAGCTCAGAATTTGCGTATAGTCCAAGCTAACCGCCAGCCTTCTGGGTGCTCCTCTCGTTCGCAGCAATGCACCTGCCCGCGCTGGCTTGCTTTTCAAAGCTGAAGCGCGACCGTCGGCACGTCTACCGCCACGCCCAGCCTTTGGTGCAGGATACGTTCTTTGGCAACTCCCTGCGGCGCATCCCGTCCTCGTGGCTGAGGTTCCTCTGGTTCATGGTCTGCCTTGCCATCGCTAGCTTTTCGCTCATTGCGGGGCAGGCTTATGCGAGCTTGTTCCTGTCGACGCTGCCGCACACGTCGCTTGATGCTGGTACTTGGGTGTGGAGCTGGATTATCAGTGAGTCGAGTCAGAGACTGCATGCGAGGACAAACAGCATTAAGACCTCCGCTGACAGGTCACAGCGGTCCAGATCCTAGCCCTCATGTCCTTCTACATCATCAGCGCCAAAGTGCGCTCCCGAGCCCTGCTATTCGTGTACAAGCTCTTCTTCCAACTAGTCTACCACGTCTTCTACCGCAACCTCTTCGCGCGTCTGCGCAGTCCATCACAATTCGCTACGGTCCAACTGCTCTCGTCGTTCGCCGTGATCGTGCTGTTTCCGCTACAAATGACAAAAGGGTGGCACAGGATTCTCCAACTCGTAGTAGGCTCAACGGATACTTGGCCCGAGCACGTCGATAGTATAGCAGTGGGCTTCTACTGCCGCTCCCTGGCGCAGAACACGACCATGGTCTCCTTCTTGGGCTGGCTTGCTATACTCCATTTCGGACCTAATAGCGCCATATATCCTTTCTTCAGGTTCAACTCGACACCGGTCGACCCGTATACTTTCGCCATGACTTTTTACGCCTCGCTGGCTGTTTGGGGGAGTGAGCTTGCTAGCTCGTTCGTCGCGAGGCGCATCATGCAGAAGAGCTTTGGAGTTGATGTGTCCGAAGTCGGGCTGGATAGCATGCGGGAATATCCTGAGCTCGTGCCTGCTTGTGGTAAGTCGAGAGATTGGATGGGAGAAGCGCAGAGAGACGGGAAGCGAGAAGTGGACTGACAGCTGGGCGAGAGTGAGTTTGACAGCTGACGCTCAGGCTGGGCCTCGGTCCACGTCTCCATGAACATTCTCATGTTCCTCATCAAGCTCAACTTCCGGTAACGCCGGGGCTGACCGCGCTGGGACATGCCACTAGCTACGCCCTAGCTACGACTTATCTTGACGACTAGATACGCCGAAATCATTCACGCCTGAGTTCACGCACACTTGACGAATTATTCACGCAACCCAATTTCCGTAAATTCTCACATTTTTTCCAGCATTCATCGCTTTGCTGCTTACTCTGTACAATGCTCTCAGACAATGGGCCATTCCAGCTCAACAGTCGAGCAAGTCGAACACGAGCACCAAGCCCCCACCCCCCTCGTTGTAAGGTTCATCCCATGCATGATAATATGGTAACACAATCAAAAAAGTCTATCTGTATAATATCATTAGAGGCTAGCGGCGACGTCAGCGTTGATAGGCTTGGAGAAGAGCTTGAGGCACTCTTTGGACACGAGCTCGTTCGTGCTGCGGACCGTGAGGCGACAAAGCTTTGCGTCGCGGTTGGGCTCGAGGCGGCCGAGGATGCCGACCTTGCCCGAGGACATGTGGAGGACGCCGGCCGTGACGATGTTGTTCGGGTTCGGGTCAATGCCGCGGAGGAGGCTCATGCTCTGCCCCGCGATGACCTTTTCGTTGCGCGCCGTGTCAATCTCGCCGTTTTCGGCCAGTCGGATGGGGAAAATCTGCTGCGCCTCGCGCGGAGGGCCGCCGATGATCTTCCACCGCTCGAAGAACGCAGCCTGGTCGAGCTGCACGCCCTCGACAAACTTGGACAGGAATACTGGCAATTTCAGGACGAGCGTAGTGAACCCGCCCGCGAGGTACGTGAAGCGCAGCACTGGCGGGGCCGTGAACACCCCCCTGGCTTCGACGTGGATCATCTCCTGGATCTGCGCCAGCCCCTCGATCCGGCTCACGGGCGTATCGTGGAAGTTTGCGCTCAGGCGGTCCGCCTGGCTGTTCTCGATCCGCGCCGTGATCGACGTGAACGGCGTCGAGATCTTGTTGCCAATGAACAGCGCTATCCGGCCCAGGTGGCCGTGGTACTCCGCCTTGATGCCGATCTGGATCTGCTTGTCCTCGTACAGCACGCCTTCGGACGCATACGACAGCCGCTCGAGCCACTTCTCCACGTTCGGGCCCGTCGTCAGCGGCTGCAGCAGCGCCGGGTTCACGCCGCCGAGCGTCGCCGTGTGCTGCAGGTCGTCGGGCGTCGTTGAGCCCGAGGCGAACGAGGCGAGCGGCGCAGCGCCGCTCTCTGGCTCGCGCACGAACGACGTCTGCTCAGGCAACAGCCGCTGCTGCGCGGACGCAGACTCGATCGGCGGGCTCGACATGTCCAGCCCCGCGAGCGAGGACATGATGTCCTCGGACAGCATGGTCGACTGCGAGGACGTGCCCGGGCCCATCATCGGCTCGACGGCCGACGGCGTCTGCGGCGTGCGGCTGCCGCTCGTCGTCTGCGGGTCGACCGACAGCGACATCTGCGGTTGCGGCTGCGTCATCTGCGGTTTCGGCGGCGGCACCGGGACGCTCTCGTCGTCTGCCGCAGCGCTGTCCTTCGAGAACTGCTTCGTGAACTTGTCCCGGTTCTCTGACTGCTGCCCGATGACCCATGTCCGCTTGTCCTGCGCCGCATTGCCGCGCTTGTGCAGCCGGTTGACCAGAGCAGACTCGCGCTCCGGGAACACCGGCATTTCGTCACACACCGCCTGCAGGAGCTCGTCGTTGTCGTTGCGTGTCGCTAGCGCCAGGTACTCGCATGCTCGCTGCTGCAGCTCGGCATCGAGCACGTGCGTGTACCGCCGGAAGATGTTGACGAGGTGCTCCTTGATCTCGGGGAACAGGTTGACCCACTTAATGTACGTCGTGAGCAGCAGGGCACGCGTGGGCGCAGTGCAGATGTTAATCTTGGAGTGCAGCGCGTGGAACAGCTCGATCGGACTGCTGCCCTCATCGTTGGCGATCAGGTGGCCAAACTCGCCGAGAATGTAGCCAGCGACCTTGACCATGTTCTCGTGGCACTGCGCCTTCTTGATGTGGCGGTAGACTGCCGTCGATGCGTACGGCTGCAGGTCCTCGTTGTTCGTCACCAGCTGCACGACACGGTACCAGACCTCTGCTCCGACGTGGTCTCCGGCCGTCGAGATCAGCTGCAGGATGGTGTCGATATACCACTCATACTCGGTTGCGAATCGCTCCGTAAGGATTGCAATCTTCAGCACCATCTCCTCCCGCAGATTGTAGTCGGCAACCTGGAGGTACTTCAGCAGCTCGCCGACGATGACCTTTGCGTTTGTCGTGTCGCACATCGAGTAGAGCAGGTCCAGAGCTCGTCTTCGCACGGAGATGTCACGATCCTTCAAGCTAAGAATGATCGTGTCCTGATGTCTCTTCACGGGGTCGAGCGAAGTCGAGCAGGCTGCCAGGTGGGCCATGGCATCGAGTCCGAGATATCGGACGTTGGTTTCTCTCGCGAGAATGAAGCGACCGAGCAAGACCGACGCGTTAGATACGACTTTGCTCTCGGGATTCAGGTGAATCGCCAGGTTGATCGCCTCGAATAGTACAGCGTTCTGAGCATTGTTGTGTTGGACATTCCGTGGTGTCTCCTGCGACATATCGATAATAGCCTGGAGAAGGCCGTTGACCATCTCAACGACCTCGGGATTGTCTGGCGGGGGGTAATACTGCAGCAGACGCAGGATCTTGATCTGCAGCCATGGGTTCGGGACCTTGTAGTAGACGTAGTGCGGCGGAGTTTCTGAATCGAACACGATCTGTTATCAGCTACTACATTCACATGGCAGCTCACCTTGTCCAGTCTGTCCACCGCTTGCTGGTAACACCCTGCAAATGCCTCCAAGTGGTCCTGCGCCATGGCCGTGACCAGCGACGTCGCAGTCATGGCAACACCCTGGTCGCGATCACCGATCAGAGGCACAATGCGCTCAGCCCACTCATGCACGGGCATCACCGTCGGATGCTTGCGGTACAATCGCAGCAACGTCAACGCCGCCTTCTTCTTGACGAACGTGGTGGTCACACAGCAAAGTCAGCCTAGTCCGTTTGGGCAACTTACGGGCTGATCATGGCTCGGAACGTGGACTCCGAGAGAGCCTCGGCCATCTCCCTGCCTCCGAGGTTGGCGATAGCGTGCAGCGCAAGACAGTTGTTGATCTCATTCGAGTCCTCGAGATCTTTCCTGATCGAGTTGATGACTAGTCGAACAATGTCAGAGTTCTCGTGCATGAGCAGCGTGATAGCGAGGTACCCCTGCCCAGTCAGCGATCTATATGCGAACTCCCATTGAGCGCCCGACTCACAATCTGCTTCTCGCTGTACTTGTTGCTGTGGATCAGGTTCACGGCCTCCATATGACCGATGTCGACCTTGTATCCCAGAATGTAGGTGAAGACGACCTTTGACAGATATTTCTTCTTCTGATAGCCATCGAGGTTTCCGTCCTTGAACTTCTGACGGATATGGGCCATCTCGCGGTTGACCCGCTTCTCCTCCAGCTCTCGGACTCGGCATGCTCGCAGGTCCGAGATGTACTGAGAAGTCAGTAGACGTTCATAAGTATGGCAGATCGGTCGTGCCGAGGTCCACAACGACGTTGGATGAGGCCGCGGTGCTTGACAGTCGGCATCGCACTCACCTGGGTCAATCCGCGCATTGACGTCGCCATCGTGGCAGGCTATCCCCGATCGCGCGTCGAGCTTCCGGAAGTTGTGTGAGCGATAAGAGACAACAAAAGAGACCGATAGACGCTGGACTGCTTTTCCACTTGGGCCGTAGTCGTAAGATGCTTGAGGGAGGTACCAGAGATGCCAATCGGTAGGTGTTGCTGAGCGATCGAGGACACGATCAGGCGGCGTCGCCCAAGAGCCGCCTGAATGTGCGTCAACGCGTGCCAGCCGGACGGAGAAGACCCGCTTGCCCGCCCTATCAGCAGCCGCGTGGGTGAAAGGCTCACCACACGTCATAACCATTTCTTTACGTAAGTATAGATATCGGAGCCGAATAGAGCGAGAGGTGAGTCGTCGAGACTATGATGGCAGAGCCAAATCCAAGGCGAGAGACAGACCTCCCTGGCCCGGTTACGCGCATCTCCACCAGACTCGCCGACACCGTCCAACGCCGCCAACAGCTTCACTCTGGACGTCTTCTGGCTCGCATCAAGGTCTTTTGCTCATCTCTGGACTCTTTCAATCTCGTGGACAATCTCCTGTGAATTTTCTATCTCCTTCAACCCTAGACTTCAGCACGCAGCAAACCATCAGTCGACGTCATGTCTCGTCGTAAGGCTTTCGACACCTCGCTTTCCGGAGGCAAGGGGAAGGCCCCCCAGTCCACGACCTCGAGCGACTCCAAGGGCAAGGGCAAGTCGCCTTCGCCGGTACCATCGACGACTCCGGATTTGGACAACGCAGCTGTTGCGCAGCGCACCACGTCCACCGCTGTTACCGCTCCGCCGCCCGCGCTGGACGATGTCTCACAGTGTTTCATCTGTGCGGAGCCCATCACCTATTGGGCTGTTGGACAATGTAATCACCGCGTCTGCCAGTAAGTTATCCTGGACATGTTGAGAGCCTCCGCTGACCAGCAGTGTCTGTGCCATCCGTCTCCGCGTTTTTTACAAGGTGCTCGAATGTGCATACTGCAAGCAGCTGTGTCCTTCCCTCCTCTTCTCAAAGTCACCTGAGACGGAGTTCCCCGATGGTCCATTCCGCAAGCCCAGCAGCGCCGCTGCCATCGAGCGGGCACAGGTCGAGGCTGCCAAGCCGGAGAACAAGGGAAAGAAGTGGTACTCTGGTCTGGTGCTGCCTGGCACGCTAGACTTGAAGCAGTTCCCGTACTCTGACGAGAAGCTTGGTGTGGCATTCGAGGACGAGGAAGTTGTGAGTTGAAATCGAGTCTGTGGCGAAATTGACATTGCAGATGGAAGCGTCTCTCTTACTGCTTCGCTTCAACTGCCCCTACCCCGACTGTGCTCACATGGCCAACGGCTGGCCGGCTCTGGAGAAGCACACACTTGCGGAGCACGGATTAGTGTTCTGCAAGCTGTGTACTCGCCAGCTGTCCCGCTTCTCGCATGAGCAGGTGCTCTATCCACCGCACCTGCTCGCTCTGCATGACCCGTCACGACTGCATCGCGGCCAAAAGCCGCCCCGTCCCCGGTCGGAGAAGGAGCAGGAGCTGGTCAAGTCATGGGAGGCACCCCATCCCATGTGCGAGGTGAGCTAACGAAATGTTGCGTGAAGCTGACTAAGCAGTTCTGTCATGAGGCGTTCTTCGGAACAGACGAGCTGTTCAAGCACATGCGCGAGAGGCACGAGGAGTGCTTCGTGTGCAAGGGCCTTGGCCAGCGTGATGTCTAGTGCGTGATAGTGGCAGGATGCGTGCTAACAACTAAGCTTCCAGAACTACAACAAGCTGGAGACCCATTTCAAGTGAGTTCGATGATCGTGCTGTCACACGTTGGCTCAGCGCTGACCTCAGCCGCGACCACTACCCGTGCAAGAACCCGATCTGTGTCGAGAAGAAGTTCCAGGTATTCGGCAGTCCTCTGGACCTGCAGGCGCACATGATGGAGGAACACGGCGAGAACATGTCCGCCCGTGACAAGGCTCAGGCGCGCCACATCCCCATTGACTTCAACTCGCGCGCCGAGTCCAGCTCGTCCGCTGCTAGAAGCGGAGGACGTGGCTTCACTCTCTCTGGCGCGCAGCAGCTCGCGCCTCCGCCTATGGATGAGCGTCAGCAAGCGCAGCAGCGTCGCCAAATCCAGGTCGATCGCCAGGAAGAGGGACGGCGCCGGAAGGCCTTTGTCACTGGCCTCAGCCAGGGCAACGGTAATGGCAACGGCGCCTCTGGTTCAGGCAGGCATACCCCTGAGCAGTCGGCCAGCGGCTTCGCCACGCCTCGCGACGATGTCGATGATGCAACCGTAGCGTGAGTTTCCTTAATTTTTCCCGAAACTGACCAACAGCCGCCATGCCGCTTTACTTGCCCGAGTGGGAATGCTGGTCGGTGACTCGCAGACCAAGCTGGCTTCCTTCCGCTCCGCGGTGCGCCAGTTCAAGAACAACGAGTCGTCCGCCAAGGACATGGTCGATACCGTGTACCACGTCCTGGACGAGGATGCGGCCGCGACGGCTGGTGTGTGTCGCGAAATTGCCAAGCTGTTCGACGGCGACGACGAACGGGAAAAGCAGCAAGCCATCATTGCGTCGATCAGCAACTTCCGCACAGAGGTGAGTCGTCGTTCGCTGAGCAAGTTGGCTGACATCAGCAAGAAGAAGCGTTCCCGGCTTTAGGCGGAGCGCCCGGCGGAGTGGGAACCAACTGGGCTGGCGTCTCGTCTGGTCGCATTCTGTCCGCAAAGCGCGCGACCCACACTGGGCGTGGCAGTGCCAACAGCCGTGGTATCTGGGACCGAGTTGAGGCTGCTGCTGGAACTGCGCCCCGCGCTACTATCGGCATGAACGGCCGCCCCGTCCCTGGTGCGGGCGGCGCCGATGCCTTCCCTTCTCTGGGTGCAGCTCCCGGCCCATCCCGACCGACGACGCACTCGACGCCGTGGGCATCTGGTGGTGCCGGATCGAGCAGCAGGGCACCGTCGGCGCTCGTGCCCCAGGTTCGCTCCGTCAATTACTCGACTGGCCCCGCGCGTCCGAGACAGGTCAACAAGGAGTCGTTCCCGAGCTTACCGAGCTCGCAGGCGGCGAGAAATGCGGCGGCTGAGCGTGCAGCACTGTTTAGTAAACCAACTGCCACGCAGGAGTCTATCGCCCGTATCCGCGGTACTCAGGCTAAGCCCCCACCCACGAACAGCTGGGGCGGCAGCAACGCCGCGTCCAACGCCGGCTCGTCTAGCTCGAGCGCTGTCAACGGCGCGACGCAGGGCATGGAGGACCTCAGCGTCGACGAGCCTCAGCCCAAGTCGAAGAAGAAGGGCAAGCAGAAGCAGCTCCTCTTCAGCGTCAGCGCCAGCGGCAAGTAAGAAGGGCAGCAGGAGGAGCAGGAGCCGGCAGCAAAGTAGACGTCTGTAGATTAGAGCGATCCTACTGTAACATCGGGTAGCGGCCATGCCTCGCTTCTATCGTTATGCTAGTCTAGTCTATCGTCTAATTCTTGATGGTCTTGCTCTCAGCAATGACCTGCTCACACGTCTTTCCGCCCTCGACGACCTCCTGGACCTTTGTCTTGACGGTAGAGAAGTCCTTGAAGTCGACATGGGGGATGTTTTCGCGCTCGCAGAACTTTTGGAGGTCACTCTCTCCGCTCGGTCCGACCTTTGTGAAGAGGAGGTCGGCGTGGCGGGCGGCCGAGAGGTCGGAGACGCCGTCTCCAGCGAAGAAGATTGTCGGGCGGTGCTCGAGCTCGCGGTACGGAATGATGGAGCGGGACTTGTCGTGTCCAAAGCCAGACTCGGGGTGGCGCCACACGATCTCCCACTGGGTCCCCTTCTGCTCCTTGTCGAGGTACTTGACGTCGTTTGAGATGATCTCGATGTTCTTGGCGTCGTCGCCCAGCAGCTTCTCGAGGACGGCGTAGATTGTCGGCTTCATGCCGCTCGAGACGATGATGAAGGGAATGTTCTGCGAGCGGAGGTAGGCGTAGAACTCCTTGAAGCCTGGGTCGAGCGTGATGTCTGTTGGTAGAGCGGTTAGTGGCGGATCATGAAGCATAGCAGAGCTTACTCACTCTCGCTCAGGACCTTCTTGCACTCGTCAAAGGGAATTTTGACACTGCTCAGCATCTCGTGGAACGTATCCCGGAAGTTCTGCTTGCCAGAGAGCACATCCTTGTTGAGCGCCTTGCTGCATTGTCAGCTAATACCTCGGCGGGAGTCAGCTCACCGGCCCTCCTCGCCCATGCCATAGTTGTCGGTCAGGAAGTCGTTCGAGTCGCGGTCCGTGATTGTTCCATCCTAGAGCAGTGTTAGCACCGTGTGTCCGTCACTTTTGCTGGCTGGCAGTCGGACTAGCTGGACTAGCTGGAAGCTGGAAGGCGAAAACAAATCCATTTCGGTGGGGTTTTGTTATTCCCTGAGCTTCGACTCATTCCAGCGCTACGGCGCTGCTTTGCTGCGAACGCATAGGTGCTCATGCACGACTCACCCAGTCAGACAGGAAGATGTACTTTGCGTCCTTGTGGAGCTCGGGTTGCGGAAGGCCGGACATGATGAGTGTAGGTGTGGGGTAAAGAGTCAAATCTCTATTTTGGCCAACGAGCAAGCAAGCATGTAAATGGAGAAGTTGGCTGACTTGAATATGGCAGGGTCGTACGGAATCCTTGACCTTTTTCAATCATTGCCGCCGGCCCGAGCGCGTTCGGTCTCCTTTGACTTGGCTGCGGACCCACGGCGCGGCGGCATATCGTCTGTCATACGTCGGGATCCACGTGGAGTCGTCACTCTGCAACTATACTACCTCGGTGCTAAAGGGATGGCGCAGGCACGCATAGGGCGACTGCCGCGCCGAGCCCGCAAACCGAGGAGCACAAGTCGACGGAGATGCAGTGCAGATGTTATGAGCAGCTCGCGCGGAGCTCGGTGAGCTGTAGGGAATGAGAAGGCCGCGAACGCCGACATGGCTTGGTGAGCCATGTCTTGGCGCTCGAGCAATATTACCCCTCCGAGCAAAATTCCTCACTCGCCGATACCGCTGCGATCGAAAGCACCGAGCTTTTTCGTGGGCCGAACACGAGCCAGGGCTTAACCGAATACCAGCTATCTTGGAAAATCTTGATCTTCTGGAAACGTTTGTTGTTGCTGCGTTGAATCATGTATTCCCCGTTTATGCAGTCCATGCTGTCTAGCCTGCGCTGGCATGCAGATGCAGTAAACGCTGCCTTATCTCAGCAATGAGAGGCTGGTCCCGCGTCTGAAGGCTGCAATTCTCACTCGCCCTCGGCAACTAGAACGGCACAGACTTAAGAGTGGAGGTGACGCAAGGGACACGTGCGTTCCATGCGCCCTGGACCTCGAATGACGATGGTCCAGTTCCAAAGATCCAAGATCCAGTGGCCAAGCTCGGCTAGCTTTGCTTCTCACCCACAACACAACCATGGATTCGGCAGCGGGTCCGTCCTCGCCAAATCGGAACGGCAACAGCAATGGCACAGACCAGAAGTGAGTCGGCTTCGGAGGTGTGTTGTCGTTGAGGCTTGTGTTGTGAGCGGCGATGGGGCTCGCGGATTCGTCGCACTTGCAAATGATAACAGCTTCGCTTGGCTGGTGATATGGCACCTCACTTGGGCAGGATGCCATGAGTCGTTCACCAAGCTTGGAGCAGATGTCGAGTGTTCCTCAGCTGCAGGTCGATCATCCTGAAATCATAGCTGACCCACAGTCTGAGCCCGCGGCAACGAGAAAAGGCTCCCGTCTCCCCAGACTCGGTCAACCTGCCCCCAAATGCTGATCATGTGAGTACGCAGGGCAATTGCTGCTGTGAGGCCTTGATGCTCTGGAAATCTGTCAGCCTGGCCGCTGGAAGGCAAGCAGGATATGCCTCCGAGCTTCTCTCCTCTCCACAAGCTAATGCGCAGGAAATTACGCTCCTGATCTCCGAGTATCTCTCCTCACGGCACCCTCGCCTCGCCGACGTGCTGGCTGCCGAAGTCGGCCCTGCTCGAGATCATGCCGTCACTAATGAGATTGAAGGCGTTGAGAGAGCTATTCTTGGTGAGTTGCCTCCTCATCTGACCAGAACTAACCTCAGATGGTGACTTTGCAGCGTTAGAAAGCCTGCTCGCAGGGCCAGGGCTGCTGGGGCCACAAACCCTCAAAGCCTTCCTCTACATGTGCTATCGACAGCAATTCCTCGAATACGTCGATAATCGTGAGTTATAGGGTTGCGCAGCTCTCTAACTCCAAACAGGTGAATCGCAGAAAGCCTTCAACCTGCTACAGAAGCGACTCAAGCCGTTGGAACACTATCAGCCCGTGCCGTACGACTTCTACAGCTTGGCTTACCTGACCTCGGCGTCGACGGTGCATGACGCCCCAGGGTTGCGTGACTGGGCGGGAGCAGGCCCAGAGCGAGAGAAGCTCGTGGCCATGTGGCGCGAGCTGACGGACGGGGCACAGCGGGGCGCTGCCGCCTTTGGCGACTCTGCTGCGTCGAGCCGGGTACCTAAGGACCGGCTGCTGAATCTGATCAAGCAGGCTGCAGCCTGGCAGGTCACGGCCGCGAGCCCGAAGGCGACTGGCCCGATCAACATCGAGACGCTGTTTGTCGACTACACGAGTCCGGCGATCCCTACTCGGCTCAAGCTCATGGTTAGGGGCCATAAGGCGAATGTGAAGTGTGTCGACTTTGTCGGCGAGACGATGGGCGTCAGTGGATCAAGGTAAGCTTCTGTGGCCGCGGACGATTAGTTGACCTCAGCGACTCGACGCTGCGCATTTTCTCAACAGTGGACGGCTCGACGCACCACGTGCTTCGCGGCCACACGTCGCGTTTGTGGGACTGCGCTACGTCGCCAGCCGGCTCCTACATCGCCAGCGGATCAGGCGACGGCACAGTGCGCATCTGGACGCCGCACGATGGACAGTGCCGCTCCGTCCTCGCCGGCGACGGAGGAGACATCTACGGTGTAGCCTGGCACCCCGGGCGGGAGGACAATGTCGTCGCTGCGTGCTACGACAAGATTCTCCGCTCCTGGGACCTCGAGACGGGCAAGTTAATCAGAACCTTCTCGGGGCATGCGCAGAGCACGCTCGCCGTTGCCTTCGACCCGACGGGCAAGATCATAGCCTCGGGAAGCAAGGACAAGCACATCCGTCTCTGGGACGCTGTGGGTGGCGTGTGTGTGCAAACCATGACGGCACACTTAGGCGAGGTAACCTCGGTCGAATTCGACAGGGAGGGGAAGTACCTCCTCGCAGGGTGCAAGGACAACTCGAACCGTCTGTGGGACCTGCGCATGGTGAGCGTCTCCTTACAGCTGATCAAGTCAACGCCGAGCTAACAGCCAGCAACGCAACATCTACCGCTACACGGGGCACCAGAACACGTCCAAGAACATCATCCGGTGCCGCTTCGCCTCGCCGTCGTGCTCCCTCATAGCCAGCGGATCAGAGGACGGCATGGTCTATCTCTGGGAGCGTGAGGGGAGTGCGCAAGAGGAGAACATGCGCTCAGCCTCGGGCTCGGGCTCCTCGACGCCGGCCACCGGCAGCCCCGTAGTCTTCACGACAACGACGGGCGTCCCGAACGCAATGAACACGCCCCTGTCGCGCACCTCGACCATCTCGGTCCCGTCCACGACGGTGCCAAGGGGACCGAGCGTCGCCAGCCCCAGCCGCAGCGCGGCGCACTATCCCCCCCGCGGCATTATGCAGGGCCCCGCCCTGCCCCGCAGCACGGCGCCGACGACAATCAGGCCGCTCAAGGTGCTCGCCGGCCACGGGGCGGGTGCGGTCTACGACGTTCGCGCGCACGCGGGCACGCTGCTGAGTGCGGGCGAGGACGGCGCCGTGGGCGTGTGGGGCGATGAGTAGAGCCGAGCTACGCCCGAGCTACGACCGGAGGGAGCAGCGACGGGGGTGTCAGCGGTTAGGACCGGTTATAGCGACGGGGCTGTCGGCGACCAGAGCCGGCGGTAGCGATGGGATTGGTTAGGGGCCAGGAGTACTGGACCGGCAGGGAGGCAGACGGGGCCGAGAGAAGCACAGCCAGTGTCGCCAGACGGGTCAGAACAAGCACACCTAGAGGGAACACAATAACAGACTACACATAGCATAGATCATGAACGGTTGTGCATTTACTTGGCATGAGCACATCAGACACGACGTGGCCTCTACTGATCTACCGACCTGCTGCGGAGTCCGTTCTAGCTTCCGCAAAGTCCGTCCACTCTCGCCTTCGGACGACATTGCGAAGGGTGACCTTCAGGCAAGCTAAAGGCTGTGCTTGCGAAACGTTGAGACCGTGAGCTACGCGACGAGACAAACCATCAAACGCAGGGCAGTGGACGAACGATATGCATAGTCCTACATTGGCGAGACTGAAGGATGGGCCATGTCAGAAGTGTGATGTGAGCTACGAGCGCACACCGGCACACTGAAGGCACCGAGGGTAACGAGGACCGAGGCAGGGAGTAGGAGGGAGGGAGGGAGCGTACGGAACAATTGACATGTCTCAGACGCGTGTGTAGGAGATGATTCTCGGGGGATATGTTGGCAAGGCACGCAGTCCCGTCGAGCGAGCGTCCACCGTCATGTCTGCAGTAAGCGGAGGAGCCGGAGGAGGCCAAGGGGCGTCAGAGTACGACAAGTGAGTCGTGTGCGTTTGCAGAGAGGCAAGTATTGTCCGTCTGATGGAGATGAGGTACGCTGCACGAAGCAGACAGCTGCGCCGCGGGCCGAGCGGCCCGTCGACCGTCAGTCGTCATTCGTCCGTCAGTCAAGCAGTCGCGACATGTAAAGCCAAGGGAGGCACGGTGAATGCTTGTAAGTGCGAAGCGAGAGTGGGTCAGTCTCTCCACAAGAACACCCTCCATCAGTCGGATCGCGATCGACCACACACCTGGAAATGGCAAGTGGGTCGATCAACAGGCGTATGACGAGCCTCACGAGCAAGTATGTACGTGCGTTCATTGCGTACTCGCCAAGTAGGTCGAGCAAGGCCACAGCGCAATATGCATCATTGACTGTAGAGTTAGAGCCCCATCTACCTCCGAGTTCGTAGTGGGGTCGTGGAGAGCTTCCAGAGTTGGGAGAAACTGTCGGGCAGGCGTTTGGCCTATTCTCGTCGGTCGGTCGAATGACTCCCGACACGTTATGAGCGGGCATCACGGTCTCTAGTGGAGCAAAGTGAGCGCTGATGAGATCCGTGGTTCGTGGTCTGTGGTCTGGACTCGGTCCCTAGACGGGTATACCATGTCCCCGCCTACGAGCATGTAACAGCAGCAAGAGCAGCGGCAGCAGCAGAGATAGCAGTATGAAAGCATGAGAGCATGCCATAATGCCAGCATGCCAGCAGCTGACACCAAGACAGCAGATCGTATCCGCTCACAAAAAGTCCATACGACAGACCATCTTCCCAATTGCCAGAGGGGTCTGAGTGGAATGGGCTGACCCTCAAACACGCCATAACGTCATGGCCCAGGTGGCTTTGGTGCTGATCGACCACCGCGCGCATCGCGAGCACCGAGAGGACCGAGAGGCAATGACCGAGGTAAGCCTAGGCGCTGCGGCTGTTGCTAGAGAGTGCGTGGGCTCTTTCTGGTGCTAGCTCAAGTGTCTGTACTGCACTGACGTCGCGGCCTGCTCCGAGGCTATGACCTTTGAGGGGTGCGTGGAAACTCTTACGGGCAGAACAACACCGGACTCAAACGCCAAACGCAAAATGAACTCACTGTGCACACTGCTACATGCTGCAGAGTTAGACATCCCGCGCACACGCTCGCGAGCCTCATTCTGCGGTGTGACTGTCAGTGTCATGTCAAACAGGTCCCGATCAGCCGTGCCGCACGAAAACAGCCGCGTGCTGTGCCTTTCCGGTGTACAGAGCTACAGGTCCTGTGTGTATGCAGTAAGTGCGGTGTGGACGGGGCGCAGTCGTGTGCTGTGTGAGCGGCCCGAGGCGCAGCACAAGTCTGGGAGTCAAACAGCCGCATCCATCTTACGCGTCTGCATCAGCCGGATCACCGGGATCCGCGCAGCGTGTCTGGCGTGTCAGATTGGAGCAGTATACACCTCGACACTCGACGCGCCCATGCAGACATCTGGGCTTGTTTGTCCTCGATCAATCGCAGTGTCAGTGTCGTCGCATCCGCTCAGTAAACAAAACTAGACCGGAAGAACCGGGAGCTAGGCGAGCCAAATTGACCAGCCGTGCCGACTTCCGCGCTGTTCAGATGCTGATACTGCGCAGCACTCAGCAGTGAGCGCCGTGAGCCCAGCGACCGCGGCGAGGAATGAAAAGCCGGGATGCGCGGTTAAGGTTCCGGAACAGGGCCGTTCAGGGTATTCTAGGGTCTCGGAACGGGTCGACCCTGGGACGGAAATCGGCCTCAACGCGACAGGCGCGAGACAACGCGAGGCAGAGACAGACGGGGCCATGGTGTCGAGCGCGTCAGCCAGAGTCCACTCAAGAAGTTATGAGAATGAGCAGATGGAGTGGTCTCTTGCTCGACAACGCTGGGCTCTACATAGACAGAAGAGCTGCATAAGGATCCACCGCGTCGCTCCATACACTGCATCCGCGGACCTAGCAGCACATTCCAGACTTCTCCCTGCCTTCCTTTGCTGAGGCTCCGGGGCCTAGCTCTGGCCGCTCGGACTCGTCCCTGCTCACTCATTACTCAGGCCTGCGAACGGACCCGGCCCAATGTAAATGAGCAATTGCTCGTGCGCGATCGTTACGGAACGACCCTCTAGCCCTCAATACCACTGCACATTGCCATCTTGGCATATGGCCAGCATGGAGCAAGCGGCAAGCGGGCTCTAAAGCAGTAGCCCATCGTTGTGACAATTCATGAGAGTGGTGCTAGCTAATGACCCAGCGGGCTTTGCTTTCTGCCCACGCTCAAGCATCTCGGCATGCCAGAGGCATGTTGCCTGCTGCATGCCGGGCTGCCGGGGGCTGGAGAGGTATGCGAGACAGCTATTGAGACTATTGACAAGTCTGAATCATCCGGCCCGCATCATTGACGCCGATGACGCCCGAGACGACGCCTCCGATGCCGGGTGGCCATTGGCGGCGGTACTCGTGTTACAGAGAGGCGCTGAGGCTGCTGAAAGGACAAAGGGAGGCGGTGGATAGGTGACACGAGGTCGGACACAGGATACACACTGGATACACTGGATACACTGGACGCACCGGATGCACAGGAGATGCGGAGACTCAAAACGTCCGGCACCGCGCAGGAACATGTTGCCGCTGTCGCTGTCTGTCGCTCGTTACAGCTTGCGTTGTTGCCAGACACAGGGCAGGAAGCGGTCGCGGCTGCAGACTCCCTAACTGTGGTGTATCGTGTTTCCGTCAGCTTGCAGACTCGCATGCCTCTCCAGCTCTTCAGACTTTCCAAGCGCTCACGCTCACGCTCATGGACGCCAAAGTCAAGTCGCGATGCGCCATGAAACACTTCATTAGGAAATAAATAAGCTTCCCGCGGATGAGGCGGGACGGACACGGCCAATGGTCGGTCCGTCTGGCTGAACAGCAGGGCTAGCAGGGATGGGTTGCCCGGGTCTGCTGTCCAGCCTGTCCACTGTCCAAGCGGGCGGTCTTCTGCCCTGGCGATGCTGGCCGCTGGCTGTCCCTGGACGTTTGACAGAGGACATGCAGGGAGATGAGGACATGACCGGCATGGACGATGGCGCGCTCACGCTCGGGCTTTTGGTGGGTGAGCGCGCGCATGAGCGTGCGTGCGTGTGCGCTGCTTTAGTTGCCTGAACGCTCGGGCATCACGGCCTGCATAAGCATGCTTGTAATTGAGAATTACAGGAACTGGGAGACGCGAAGCGCAGAATAGGTCAGGATCACTGCTAGAGACGCACGGCAGGAGCCGCAGGCTGCCAGCTATCACGCTCAGGAGCTCAGGAACCGCACACGGTCAGGATAACCTGATATCCAGGATCCCACTCATTTTGCAGCATGTCAGCGTGTAGCATCAGCAGTAAAGCAATGCGATAGAGCACGCACAAACGGAACGCGCTGGGATGACAGGGCTTTGTAGGAAACTCTCGGCACACTTTAGCGCAGAAACCACTAACCTGACACAGTAACAGGCTGTGACCGCAGCCCATACCAGCAGCAGCATGGCAGAGGCTGCCGAACATCAGGTCCCATCTCTCTCGCTATCCACTGCTGTCGCTGCTTCAGACGCGATACGCGGTGGTCTGATACAGTGAGAAAGCTCGAGTGGGCGGATGTATGCTAGCTCTAGCGCTCCGACTTCAGCATCGCCGCACATTCGGACAGTACGGCAGACCCTCCGCTAACTCATCTTGCATCTCTCTACACCATCTAACAAACACGATTACACCGTCGAGCGCCAACGGCAGCGACCTCGACTCCACCAACCGGCCCAGGTTGACACAGCACACCTACGCCCGTCACCACCGACCCCTTCCCATACCTTCTTTCCTCTCTTCCCCGCTTCCTCCGACACCCAGAACTCAAGGTCGCGTGTTCCCGCTCGACCTTTTTCACTGCGACCCGAGCGCGCCCATCGCATACCCCGTACGCCACTGTACGCACGTCCAGCGCACTGACTGGCTGGCCTCACTGTCGATTCGATTGTCGACACCATCAAAGCATTAATTTGCATTGTTTGATACGCCACGCCACTCAAGACTAAGGGCTCCGTTGTCAGCTAGTCTCTTCCAGACCTTGCTACGGCTGTGCTTTGCTCTGATTTGCTTTACAGTTTGGCAGTCTCCTTCCAACGACAACTCCAAAACGTCCGATCCGGTCCCTTGGCGAACACTGCATCACGAAGGACACGACGACTACGATCACCGCACTTCTGCTCCACCATCGACAACATCGCCACACGCACCCCCATCGCTACGTTGCACTGTCATCGCCGAACAGACAACGACGCACGCACCACCTCTTTTCCCTTTGTTGTTGAAAGGGCTAGCGGACAACAACAAGGACATCAGCCTACCAGCATCTGCGCCCACGGAAACTAGGAGCGGACTCCTGAAACGAACCCTGCGCCTGGAAGAGCTCAGCGAGTGAGGACCTAGACTGCTGTGATAGCTCGCTCGAGCATTCAAGTAGTAGCGTGAGCGGCCCTTTGGACATCCCTCGCCGGCGCTCCCCACTCTGCTTAGTACTTTGGCCGACCCGACGCGCGCGCCACTGCAGCCACTACCGGAGCCACGCCCGGCGGAAGACCCTTTGCAACCCTTTTGGCGCCCTAGCCCTAGCACCAGACAGAGCTCTGTCCCGCACGGGCCGCGCGCGCTGGAAGACATCCATCCATCCGACCAGCCGCATCTTCGAGCAAGCATCAGCCGACATCTACCATCTTGGTCGTGCATTCATTCCTCCCAAACTCCATCCGCACGAACCTCAGTCCTTGCTGAGCGGTCCTTGCTTTGTTTCGGACTTGTCACATCTGGCTCGACTGTGACTGTCGTCGCGGGACCTGACTCTGGACCTGGAAACCCGACCCAGACATCCCAGTGGATCCGCCCTCACTCGACCCAGACTTAGGACTTGGACTTGGCTTGGTCGCGATCGCTTTCACTCTTCTTCCCCTGGTCGGCTTGTCTTGTGAATAACCCTCCCTTCATCGACACTGCTTCATCTTCCCCGTCTCCCAAACAACCGACCCCAACTGCTCGTCTCGATCTCCATTCCCCAGACAGACGTGCACTCACACTCATTTCGGCATCGCACTTTCCCACTCCCCGCACCGCTCAGCACAACAGCGACCAGCTCTACGGCCGGCATACCCCGTCGCCATCTTATCATCCCCCCGCGCACGCACCCTCTACCCCTCTCGTCAGCGTTATCGCGGCCTGAGCGTCGACATTATCCCATCAAGACCAACGTGCTGCTTGGCAGGAGGCGCACGCTCGGACCTGATACCTGGATACCGACTCTGGGACCTGGTTGCTATCCATATACATCGACCACCCCACCTTGACAACCGATAACCCCATTGTCCTCACTCAAAAACACCAGCTCTCCTCACCCCCACATCCTTCCCATGTCGCTCCTTGCAGCGCGACCACCCGCTCACGAGGAGCGAGCCTCCGTCGTCCTCCCGACTGTCAAGTGCTCGACTTGCGCCGTCGAGATCCCGCTAAACTATCTCGGCGAGCACGTCTGCGGCTCAGCACCTGCCCCGCGCGCCAACTTCAACCCATCGCCGCTTCGCCATGGTGGACCAAACCAGGGATCACGGAGTCATCTGAACGCCCAAACTGGAGGTACGATAAAGCGGCCAGGAGCGCCGACTACGCTACGCCCGTCTGGGCCTAGTAGGTTTGACGACGAGCTAAAGGCGCCTTCCCGCTTTGGTGACTACACTGCGGATGTCCCCATGTCCGCAGTCTCTGCAAACATGAAGGACGGGCAATGGCCATCGCACGACCAGAGGAACATGCTGCCGCCACGGCCACTAGCCGATGACATGCCTCCGCCTTCGCCGACTCTGCCGGATACGCGGAGCGGCGGAAACGCTGGAATGGCTGGCGTTGGGCGACGAGCATTTGCTGCGGCCGCGTGGAGCGTGCGCGCAGGTGTGGCGTTAGCCCACGGAGCAGGTATGGACTTTGCCCACGACAACGGGCCAGCCGGCATGCACCACCACTCGCGCGACGCTTCTTCCGGCTCTTCGCCCATGCACGAGCGACCACCACCGAATCCGATGCGCGACGCCCGCGGTGTTCCTTCGCCCCGACAGATGCCGGTAGCAATGCCTATGCCAACGCCGAGAGATACTCCGTCTCAGTCCCAACACTCGCCGGTCGATTACCGTGCCCCAGTCAACCGCAGTGCATCTAGCACATCTAGCAGGTCCGTCCGGGAACCGGTAATTCTGCCGAAGGTGCCGTTGTCTGGGCGCGCACCTTCGCGAAACCATTCGCGAAACGGGGACTGGCGCACCCCCTCGCGGGGAGGCGACCACCGAGGCGATGAGTTCCTACCAGCACGGCCGCAGGAGATTCCTAACCGCAGTGCGACTTCCCAGTCCCGTTACTCTCCAGAGACAGAGCGCGGCCACAACGGCCCGAACAGCCCCTTCTTCGATCGATACCGCCAGATGGTCGAGACGCAGAGCGACCAGACGCACGACGTTTCGCGGAACAAGTACTCGCCTGTCGACGAGCAGTCACGACGAAGAGCGCCGCGGCACAGCAGCTACGATGCCAGCAGTGTCGGCGGAGAAGAGTCGTCCCTGCCTTGGGCTCGGAGCGAAGCAGACGAAGAGCGATACGACCACAGGCGGTACCCGACCGACGGCAGCATCCCCTCGACGTCCTCTTCAGCATCGGGCGACCACGTCCGTGGAGGCGACTCGTCGTCGCACGAGGCCGAGATGGTCATGACGCCAAGTCACAGCTGGGAGGGCCTTGTTGAGCGGACAGCGAACATGGCGATCCACGATGCGAACCTGAAAGCGAACAATTCGCCGTACGCCTTCCCTGGGCTCAACTTTGGCGAAAGTATTGCCGACTCGCTGCACGACATCCACGACGACGAGGACGACGGCGAGCACTTTGTCGTTGGAGCGCCGCTGCCGGACCGAAGAGCGAATGGACACCTGCGATCAAGCTCGCAGTCGACAGTCAAGTTTGATGAGATGCGCGGCGCCGTGCAGAAGAAGAAGACTTCGCCACTGCCCTCATCGCCACTCCCGCTGCCGTCGCCGAGTCACTCGGACCGAAGCCTCGAGCCACCGCGCATCCCGCTACAGGTCTCGAGCAGCCCGCAGCGATCGCCAGACTTGCGTTCTGGCCCTACACCATCGCCGACCTCTTCCCGGCCGCGGCGGCAGTGCGCCAACTGCGGCGAGGCGGTAGGCGGAAGCCGGCGGTTCGTGGAGCGTGACGGCATCGTGCTGTGCGAGGCGGACTGGAAGAAGCTGTACCTGCCTGCATGCCGCCGGTGCCGGCTTCCGATCGAGAAGAGCGCAGTGAGCTCCTCGGACGGCCAGCTGAAGGGCAAGTGGCACCGCGCGTGCTTCACGTGTTCGCGCTGCGACAAGCCATTCGCCGGCCACGACTTTTACGTCTACGACGGCCGCCCCTGGTGCCAGTACCACTATGCCGAGGAGGCGAACACGCTCTGCTCGGCGCCAGAGTGCCGCCAGCCGATCGAAGGGCCGTGCATTCTTGCGCCTGCGACCAGCGCCACCTCGAAGGAACAGAGGTACCACCCAGGCCACTTAAAGTGCAAGGTGTGTGGCGACCAGAACATGTTCGAGTACTACGAGATCGCCACGGGCAACGGTACGACGGACAAGTACTGCGAGCTGCACTACAAGGACCTCGTGTCGAGCGGTGGCGCGGGCGGCCGTGGAGAGAAGCGGCGCACGAGGCTCGTCGACCTGGCCAGCTTCAAGTGAGCCGGAGGAGCAGCGGCAACACCTTCTTTCACATACCAGCATCATCATCAGCTTAAGCCCCGGTCGTTCCGCTGCAAGCGGCCGACCAGAAGCACAAGCAGCATACCTAAGTCAACAGCTAAGTAGTAAAGTAGCAGTATTCATATCCGTAGCGTTAGCATAGCAGGGTTTCTTGGTTTTTTTTCCATCTTTCTTTCCTTCCCCCTCTCCCACTCTCCAGACTATAATGACCCGGGCGAGGTGGCGGTGTTATAGTAAGAAAACCCGCACCGTCCGGTCAGTAGTATCATGCACTCTAATATGTAATTCTTATGACGAAATTGAGCTGCATTGCAGTCACAGTGCAGCATCTTAGGAGCGCAATGGGAACTCGCACCTCGAGCTCGAGCAACGACAGAGAGACACCAGCGTCTCAATCGCTGGCAAGTCGGTGAAGCACAGCTGTCCGGTAAAAGATAACGCACCAACCTAGATGGGCCAAGAAACCCAACCCAGCAGCCCGATAGCACAGTTGCCCAAGTTTGATACATGATGATATGGGACGAATGGGTGTGATTGTTGCTACCTAGTTCCTATATACTTCTAACTTATCTGCATTCCTCTCCCTTCTCCTCCCTCATCACCTCGCCTTGCTGAGGTCCGATCCGAGCGTGTATCCCGAGACCTTGTCCCAGTCAATCTTCTGCCTCGTGACGGGCAGCGCCCTGCGGAGGTTTCGGAAGCTCTTCTCTCCAAACTCCTCGTACACATCACCCAGCTCGAGCTGGTACGCCTGCTCGATCTTTGCAATAGTGCTGACGATCTGTGACGCGACGTCGCGTCCGTCCTCCCAAGTCTCAACGGGGACGGGGAAGGCTGCGCGGTGCTCGGTCGTGAGCTGCACATTGCCCTGCTCGTAGTAGTGCACGTCGACGTGGATCGTGCCCTTGACTGTGCCGACGGCGGGATCGACGACCCAGCGCGTGCGCCACCGCCCCGTCCAGAAGTTGGACGGGTTGTACCTGTTCCCAACGACTTCGAGGGTGTAGCTCGGGTGCGGGCGGGACTCGTGCGCGATGGGCGTCTGCGCGAGCGCTGGCGGGGTCGGCGGGGCCGACGTCTGTTCGGGCACAACGGGGCCGCCGGCCGCCTCGACCTCGGCGAGCTTGGCGCCCAGGCTCGAGACGGTGTCATCGCCTGCGCCGGGGGTAGTCGGCTGCGCGGGGGGAAGGGAGTCGGTCGCAGCGGCCGCCTCGGCGGCCTCAGCGGCCTCAGCAGCCTCCCCCCTCGCCTCCTCGGCGATCTCGCGGTCGAGCGCCTCGATGCCGCCCGCCTGGTCCACCTCGGCGTCTGCTGGCAGCTTTGCCTGGCCCTCGACTGCCGGCGTAGGCTGCGGCTCCAGCTTGCCCTGCAGCGTGGCGTTGGTCGCGCCGAGCCCCAGCTTCTCGGCCGCGTCCTCGACCTCGGCGTCGAGGTCCTTCAGCGCACCCGGCGCGCCCAGCTCCGCGTCCTGAGGCAGCGGCTCTGCGCCGATGCCGGCCGTCGGCGTATCCTCAGGCGTCTCCTCGGGGACGGGCGAGACGGCGCGGCTGGCGGCGCGCGATTGGGGCCCGCTAGCAGCGATGCTACCGCTCTGGCTGCCCGCGGGCGTGGGCACGGGCTCGAGCACGCCCACAGCAGCAGTCGGGACAGGGTACTGGTTACACGCGACTGACCAGCGCCCGTCGGCGTAGTGATTGCGCGTGTACGCGGCCAGGCTCTCGGCGAAGCTGCGCCGCATCGCCTCGTCCTTGCTCGGCAGGACGTACGGCTCGTAGTCGCTCGGTACCATGCGCACGTGGTCAAAGGCAAAGCTCCGCCCCGACTCGAAGTCGACAAACCGCTCCTCCGTCCCCGTCGTTGGCGCGATGACGGCGTCAGACAGCAGAGACACATGCGGCTGCACATTCGAAGCCTCGTCCGCCTCGTGCTCCACCGGGCTCAGCTGCGAGAGGTTGTAGTCCCGCAGCGCCGGGATCACATAGGGCATCAGCGCCTCGTCGTCGCCGATGATCGCGCGGATGTCTGCGGTCAGCTAGGTCGTGTGCATCGTCGGCGGAGGGAAGCGAGGTTCCGTCGAAGTCGAGAGGAACAGGGCGACATACCGTTCACTACATCACTGCGGGTCAGCTAGAGTTCGCAGCGGATAGCTTACTTGACTTCGCCTGGGGGGCTCTGTGCGATGAACTGGACAGCCGTCTTGATCCTGTCCTCGGGACTGAGCTCGGCCATTGTCGTTCGTAGTGAGTGGTAGTGGTGGTGTTGGACAGTGACGTTGTGGTGGTGAGCTGAGCGCGGCCCCAAGATCAGCCGCCATACAGTCGTACGCAGGCAGGACCCAGGGCGCAAGGGTCCGGCTCGCGACTCGTGGCATGATGACGCTGACAACGGAGGCAGATCGCGAGCCACACTGTCATGGGCCTCCACTCTGGCGAACGCGTGTCACGTGGCTTCCTTCACCCAGGCGTAAGCGAGCCCATCCATCCACCCACTGTCCATCTGCTCCCGTGTCAGGCTCACGCCACCGCCGCCCGCCAGCCAGCCCGTCCTGTGCCGCTGCCCGGTCGCGACCCGGCTGGATGCCCGGTTGGAGGAAGGAGGATTTACGCCTCCCGTCCATCCTCACCCTCCCTCTTCCAACTTTTCCAAAGAACCAAACAACGACAAACAACAATGGGTGGTGGTAACGTGCGTATCATCCTTGATTCTCTGCAAGCTTCTCCTAGGTTCCCCCAGCTAACAAACAGGGAGCTAAGTCTGCCCAGGCGCGCGCCCGCAACGCTGCAAAGGCCGACAAGGGCCCCTCGTCGCAGCTCAAGTCGAACGCTGTGAGTAGAGCTAAGAGGCGTTCCATTGTAGCTGATATCAGGCCGCTCAGTCGATCATGTGCAGCATCTGTCGCCAGACCTTCCAGGGAACTGCCAAGGCCCCCATGTGAGTGAAAGAGCGAGCAGCTGAATTTATGTACGTGATGACAGCTGACAAGACCAGGCTCCAGCAGCACGTCGACGGCAAGCACCCCAAGTCCACCTTCGCCGCCTGCTTCCCTTCGTTCGCCGCTTAAGCGTGCTGGGATACTGGTAGACTATAGGTTACTCTCTGTTATGGATCATCGTGTTGTGTTGTCACCACTTTTCTTCCTTGCATGGCCGGCGCGTTGACCCGAAGGCGAGCGCATTGTGCTCGACAAATTCGTTGAAAGACGAAGATGCGCTGTCCACGTGTACGCTCAGTGTAAAGCAGCGAAGGCTGGAACTGATAGGATACTAGAGCTGCAGTACGAAGCGCGTACGGTGGCAGACAGGATCTGACTGAAGCTAAGTCTTACTCAAATCCCGGCAACCGTCCCGTTACCTAGCAACGTGCCAAAGTTGATTGACTCGGAACTAGAGTTACTTGCGACGACACTACAAAATTGTTCGCTTATATTTACTCAGGTATTGTCTCATGCTCACAACTCTGCTCTTGTCAGAGTGCTCAGTATTGTCTTGGCATTGCACTCTCTGCACGTATGCAAAGCCGATCGGAAGGAAGTACGTCAACCGAAAATGCAGGCGGTGCAGGCGGATAGATAAGTGATAAGCACGCGTCGCCCTGATCAATTACCTTCTCGATCGGGGTATATTGGCACCGCATTAGAAACTGATTCAACTTCTTCTTCTCACTTGGATGTCCATAAGCACAAGCTGCCGCCAAGTCCTTGTTTTCAAGTGCGTCTGGACGGCCACACGGCACTTTGAGGCAGCGCTTGATGGCAAGCATGCGCCCGAACACGTCGAAAGTGTACCGCCCTTATGTGGTAAGGGCGTCTTCGACCCGCTGACATCAGCTGTCAAGCGATAGAATGATCATCCAACCTCCTTCTCAATGGTCCGTCTAACTCCCTATCAGTCGGCCGCACACTTGCTCGCTGATCTGGTAGGTCAGCTCGCGCACTCGCCCAACGAACGCGGCCGGATACGCAACGTAGCGCAATTGTTCACTGGAAGCCGGACAACAGACAGCCCCGCCGATGCCGTCAGCATCCTTCTCCGCCTTGGGATGTTGATCCAGTGGTTAAGATGGCTGCCTTCCATTCGATTGGTCGAGCAGCTTACCGGGGTTCGAATCCCCGACATCTCATAGCTAGTGCGCAAGCACGAGTTGTCAACTCTTTTGCTGCCCCGGGGAGCTAGTCCGGAGGTGCTGCACAGTACGGGGGACGCCAAGAGACGCGGTGAAATGGCTGTGGTTGAGTGTGGTTGGATAGAAACAACCTCAAAGCTCAAGAGCTTGTTGACTGTAGAGCGACTTGTATGTGCAATCGCTTGATAGGGCACTATGTACAGCGCGCAAGCATCTCTGTGGAGGCGGCTGCGTCTGCGGTGACCGGGTGGACAAAGATACGCCAAATGACGAGAGGTGATATAGACCGTCTTTCAGCAGACCAGACCACGACATTTGTTTGCACACTCGAACGGGCTCACCAAACCGCTCTTTGAGCTCCGTCGAGCCGCTTCTCCCGGAGCTCCGAGCAAACTGGACAAGGCTCATCCCGAGTCCGCGGCCGACAGTAACCCATCCCGAAGCCTTGTACGGCGGAGCAGACAACCTCGTGATCAGGCACTGTCAGCTGTCCGCCACCACTCGGCTCAGCCGGCACGGCACGGCACCCGACATACAGCCAGAGCGATGGGGACAGTCGTGTCCGACGGGCTCGCCGACCCCTTGCAACTCAAGTCCCACATGTCAAGTCAAATCCCAGTGACGTGATCCTGATTATGCTTCTTTTATGAGCATCAAAGTCCCCCTCGTCAGTCTCGTAAGCAATTTTCAGAATTTTGCTTAATAAAGGTTAACATGACACGAGGTGAACTCAAAGGCGATGCTCGAGGAGAAGTTACGAGACAAGGACGGCAGACAGGAACGGAGCCGGAACGTAGGTAGTTGTGTTCCGGTACAGCGTATCGCCGAGCTTGAAGTATGCGCTGTGCGTCCCGACGTCTCGGCGAGGTTCCGGCGTATGATCCGCTACGCTGGGGTTCGGTCTGGATGGAACGTCGGACCTGGGCTTCCGTTACGCACAGCTACTGCAGCGTTGCGAGTAGCAGATTGCACCGAGATCACGCAGCACTGCAAGGGGGTGGCGTGTATGCTCTGACGCCTGCGCATAAGCATGTCTGCTGGTATTCGTCGCTCTTGACACTCCTTTTTGCCAAGCGAACGCAAATATCAACACCTCTGCAGGAGCTAAGTACTGGTGCGAGGGTGAATTAGGTCCCGCGTGTCAGGTGGATGTACCTCGGCTGCAGCCACCTGTCCCCACCTGCGGACAATCATCTCCCTGCGTTTGTCTAAGCTCACTTCATCGTAATTTGCCGGCACAGGTATGATCGGCATCCACGCCCATTCTCCTCACACTCGTACCTTCTAAGCTTCTAGCCAACTCACAGCGTGTTCGAGGCCAATTTTTGCCCCCAACTCACAGCAGAAACAACGATTGAGTCAGTCGGATCACCGGGATCGCCGAGCTGCGACACCCCGACACCCCGCGCATCAGAGGGAATGTTTCGGACCACGTACCGCGGGTGTCAGCGGGTTTACCCTCACTGTCCCGCCTAGCGCCTAAGCGCCCAGGCTCACTCAAGCTAGTTCAGTAACGCTAGTGGCAGTGCAACCGATGAGGCAGAATAAGGCGTTTATAGCATATCAAGTTGCCCGTAAGGGGGAACCGTGTTCTAAGGGGAAGGCTTATTTGCGATACAAAGAGCTCTACCAAGCATCGGAGCGCTTTTACGCAAACCAAAAGTCCATGATGATAGGAGGGATTAATGTCCGGTTCAGTGGAGCTTTCAGGCTGGCATACATGGGCGTGGGCCTTGGGCAGATCGCTTAACAGCCGAGACCGTTGATCTGACCAAGGTTGAGGCCACCAATGAGGTTGGTGAACGAGGTGGGGACCCAGGCGAGGACACCGCCGGCGACGTTGCATCCGGTGTCCTTGAGGGTCGAGCCGCCAGTGGCACCGGGGACGCCCTTGAAGAAGGTGGCGAGCGTGTGGAAGTTGGGGATACCGATCCACATGCCGAACAGACGCCATCCGGGAACAGCGGGCTTGATGACCTCAATGACGGCGGCCCAGGCGAGAAGCTCGGGAACAGTGACGGGGACGGTACGACGGCCCCAGCCGCGGGGGAAGCGCTCGTTGACGAACCAAGACTCAACCATGTCGACAGTGTACTCGCGGGCGTCACCGCGGAGGGCCTGGTAGACGAAACCAGACTCACCGTAGGCGACAAGCATACGCCAGGGGTTGAAGTCGAACTGGGGGTTGTTGTCGTAAGACCACTTCCAAGCACGGTAACGGGCCTCGGCAAGAGCCTTGAGAGTGACGCGGCCGTTGCCGTAGGTCATGATCTCCTGCTTGAACTGGTTCCAGCGGTCCTGCGAGAGCGACCACTGGTTGCCCTGCCAGTGGTCGTCACGGGTGACGGAAGCGTCGCCCTCGAGGACACCGTGGTGAGCAAGACCGTCACCGAGACCGGCCTTGGTACCGATGGAGAGCTGGAGAGTAGTAAGGTCGCCCATGATGGGGTACGAGAGGATGGAGAGGACAGCACCGACATCGGGCGAGATAGAGAGACCGCGCCAGGTGCCGACGAGGAGCTGGACGGGGTTCACGAGACCGTTGCGGGGGATGTAGCCGTGGTTGGCGAGCGTGTTAAGACCGGGGCAGGGGCCACGCTGGTCGTTGGGGCCAGGAGCCTGCCAGGGGTGGGCCTCGTCCTCACCAATACCCCAGATACCGAACCCGAGACGTCCGGGGTCGTTGCAACCGCAGTCGTTCTTGTTGCGGTCAAGGCCGTAGGTGTACTCGATGTCCTCCTCGGTGAGCGATCCCCAGTCCTTGTTGAAGATGGGGCCGCTGGTCGGCACCGAGACGTTGCCGACCTCGTTGATACCCTTGCGGATCTCAGAGAACAGGTTGTTCATCTTGCCCGGCTGGATGTTGTTGAGCGTGTTGGCAAGGGTGCTGAACTGGGAGACGACGCCACGGCCGTTGCTTCCACCAAGCATCTTGGTGAAGTCGGACTGGATGTTGTCGAGACCGAGACCGGCGCCGATGTTGTTGAACATGTCTCCGAGGAAGCCACGCTCCTCCTCCCTCATCTGCGCGGCCATCCAGGGGAAGGCCTGCACGGAGGCAGCAGCTCCAAGAAGGGTGATAACCTCGACCTTCATTCTATGAAAAAGAGTGTGGGGGTGGGTCGGAAAAGATAGAAGGAAAGACTGGTGAAGAACGAGACTAAAGCTCACGATCGGCCTCGTCTTTTATACACCATGCCACACCCGAGTCCGACTAGGATGTTTGGGACGAGCACTGAGACCGCTAAGAAAGTCGGGAGCGTTAATCGACCTGCTCTGGGAGTCTGGGCGTGCGACCTAACCTTCTTGGTGGAGCTGAGCAGCTAGGATCGCGGAAGAGCCCAAGGGCTTCACGTAAGGTTCCCGAGGCGAGGAGTAGTTGGGGTGTCAGTAAGACGCGGCTCACAAGAAGAGTGCGCGCTAGCGAAACAATGCTGTTCTCACTCAGTGTCCCAAGGAGGTTAGGGCCGCTTCCGGTGGTGTTCCAGAGCAACACTGCTTCTCCCGCGCCTCTCGTTCGAGGTTGAAGAGTATGCACACCGTTTCATCTTCAATGCTCTCGGTCTGCCAAAGGCCGAGTAAGTCGCAGCAGGCGACAGGATCCTCAAGCGGTCTAGCAGAGGCTCCGGTCATCTGGGGCTTGACAACTGAAGACAGACACGGGCGCAAGCCTGACTAACTCTTCTTCCCGCCGGCTGGCCGTTCGCACGCCCATCCGCACTTCCGTAGCTTGAACCTGACGGAGGCCGCTGCCGACTGCCGAGACTGCAGGCACGATTAAACTGCGGCTGCCCGCCGCAGGGGGAGGAGGGGGATAGCGGTGGTAAGTGGAGAGCTCCGAAGGAGCAGCCAAAGCATGATTTTGCATTCGTACGCCTATCACCACCGAAAACCGCAGAGAGGGATTTAACCTTGTTCTAGGTTGTCCCAAGGGTACGTTTCGGATTTCTCGTAAACCTGTAACGATTCATGCTATGCTTCTGCCTCACATTCCACCCGCCTGCGTACGGCCGTTCAAGCCGTCCGGGTTCTGAGAGCGCGTACCTCGATCCCTCGATCTGAGCCCAGAGCTCACAACCCGCTGTACATGGACATGGTAGCGCGCGCCTCATTGCTAATGGCCTCGTCTCTGGGCTTTGCCTCGGGAAGACAAAGTTGCCCCTCCCCTCACGTACTTGATTTGTATAGAACTACTGTACATTTCTCAAGAGCTAGAAGCGATAGACCGACTCATAAACGGGACTAAAGTAAGACAGATGTAGGTACTTCCCTTCCCAACGATCTCCACATGGTCGGTCTCGTCATCGGCGCGGCCAGTCGTCGTAATGAGTTTGGGCCATTCAGTCCTCACACACTTCCGCCCGCAGCTTACTTACCCCTTGATCGCGATAGGACGGCGGGCTTCCATGTCCTACTAGACGTGGGACGCCCTGTGTTGCTGGATTCCATGAGATCGCGCTAAGTGGGCCTAGCGACCATGACCTTTATCCCCGAACAAGGGAGCGCCTCACTCAACCCGCCCAGGACGATCAAGCCGAGTCTGTCCCATTGGTACACGGCTCGCTAGTGAGCTTCTGCGAGCCGCGGGTGGTGTCGTCAACGCCCATGCGTCCAACCAGGTGATACGTGATGGTACCGTGATGGCCCCGATGACATGGCGGGGCGATCTATCAATTGCTTCGGCCTGCATCACGACAGCTTAGCGCAGGGACTACCGACCGTCGCCTGGATGCTGGTATTTTGTCAAAATTAACGTGGCTTCAGGTATTGCATACGAACCTCTTGATTGTCGCGGGCGAACTCTGCATAATGCTTCTCGTCCTCCCGTCTGTCGCCTTCCTGAGACAGAGGCTGAGTTGTTTCGGGGGCAACGGGCTGAAATGTTACAACGCTCGTCGGGCTTCTGGTGAGCATCTGTCACACTCAGTTGGCAGGAGCGTCTCTGCATCAACCCCTCGCTGCTGGCCAGAACATGCACGCAGCTGAGTGAAAAGCAATTGATTTTTCACTTTAGCAGCTGACGGGTTTCGGAGGAGTCGTAGGCCCGAGTTGGCACGCCGCTGGCTTGTACGTCATGACGCGTCCCTTCTCGTCGCTGATGCGCGTTCGTTGCCCGTCCCTTGGTGTCCCTTAGGCTCGCCGACCTTCCGGAATCCTGGTGCCCCGATCATCCATCGCCTTTCGAGGTAACCCTATTGGCAGACTGCAGACGAGGTTATTGCTACTTGACAACCGCTAGTCTTCAGCCTGCAGGACTCGAAACTCGGCGAATGCATGCTATGCTGCTGTGCTGCAGAACCGAGCACTCGTCATGCTACGCCGTGACATCTGCTGTGTAGACTTGTGGCCAGGCAACACTGCCCGCGCCCAACTGATGATCTCCTCGCCATGGTCGTGGGCATGGCCGTGTAACGGAGATCACTGTCATGGACACCGCCTGTCGGTCTCCGGGCGCCGACACGATGCTCGCAATGACGTTGATCGTAGGTTTCGAGGCCAACTTTGTCACCATCGATCACAACAGCGCAGCAAAGGCACTCGACATAGCATGGTTAGAGCTCTCGTAGTAGCTCTCGTAAAGTCAATCTTCAGTCGCCCTTGGCGTCAATAACGGGCTCATAAGTGCCCGCGGGCATGCTTTGGGTGCAAGCGAGAGTGACGAGAGGCATTAGAGGCTGTCTAATCAGCCTAGTCTCTGGCAGATCACATCCGAGGCTCCAGACCGGCCCCTAGAAGATGCAGCGCCAAGCGCTATGCAAAGGTTCCGAGTGCGGGTGTTTGACGCATCTGCGCTTCTGCCGAGGTCCAACTTCGCTGCTTCGTCTAGGAGGCCAGCCTTCTCTCTGTCAAAGCAGATCAGGCTTGCAGGCCAAAGCTCAGACTAGAACCCACCCCACCACTCGATCAAGTTGGTGAGGATCCGCCGCGGACCCAAATTCTGGGGACGATCACCCGCCATGCGCACACGTACGCAGGAAGCCGCTCCGCGCCAGGTGGCTAGGTGACCAGCTGACCAAAAGTATCAGCAGGACGAGGAGGACCAGGAGGACCCGATGCCGATGCACGGCACTAGCAGCACCTGCTCGTCGGTTCGTCGCTCTCGGGCCCAACCCAAGCCCGTTAGGCCCCCCCTTTCTGACAAAGTCCGGCAAGGTTACACTTGCTCATCGATGAAACACAGGGTCGAGCCTGATCTTCCACGCTAAAAGCGGAGCTTTGCGACCCTGCAGGGTGCATTCCGGCTGAGAGCAATCCTGTCGGGAGCGGAACGGGAGGTTACCATGTCGTCCAGGACGTGCATGGAGCTCTGGTCGGGCAGAACGTACAAAACGTGCATAGCGGCCTTGAACGTGCAGGACGTACAGAGACACGCAAAGAAAGCAAACGTCGCAGCAGGATAGGCAGACAATGAGAGCGAAGTTGAAGCGAGCCAAGCCGTGCAGGACAGCGGACTGATGACAATCAAAGACATGCCGCCACACTTGCCGCAAGCCCAGGCCATTTCCATATCCACAGTGGACCGTGAGCTTGTCCGAGCTTATCTACAGGCCGTGGACATGCATACGTGCGAGCGAAACTCTAATCTGGTCCCAACTGTCTTTGGCCGTATTCACATACATGTGCCGCCTTCAGGTCTTAGTTCTGGCGACAGCCGCACTGCCAAGATCTCGTCTACATCGTCCCGCCTGGAAAGGGAATGCTCGGGCAACAAGCTCACAGCCTCAGTGCATGCCCAGGCGGCGAGCGTTGAGCGAGGCCGTCTCTGTGGCTGATCTCAGACTGCGTCACTGGCATCACTATCGTCCTCCTGATCTTCATTGTCCTCATCGGCGTCGTCCAAATCGCTACCCGTCTCGCTTTCAGACGGGTATACTGTTGTGAGCGGCGCTATTGACTGTAAACTCACGAAGGGGAAGTGACATGTGAAAGGAGATCAGATCTATTGCGTCTTTAAACTGCAACCGACCAGATTCACTGCGCAGAGTGATGTTATCTGTAATGTTACCCCTCGAGTGCTTCCAGCGGACTTCCCCCCTGCCACGATTCCGAGTGCGCTGAACCAGAGCCCTGGCTGAGAAAACGCTCACACTCAGCTGATCCAAGCCTTTCAGAAGCTGTTCGACGAGGTAGGGGTTTCCCGGCGGCCCCGGCGGCGCTGCGACCTTGGAAGACTCCGTCAACTGGACTCTCGACAGTGACAAAGTGCGCAAGGTAGGATACGCCAGGACGACGTCTAGGATGTGATCTGGAGAGGCTGTCATGCGGCCCAGATCGAGCTGCTTCAGTCGGAACGTTGGCGGCGTGTCATAGGTGGCGACCAGGTCATCACTTGTCGATGGCTTCTTCGCCAGCCACGCCAGAAAGCCCGTCCAACCTCCGTCGTCGTTATTGTCGTACTCGGGCAATACCATGTCGAAGTTCAAGCGGAGCCAATCAACGTTGGGAGTGTTTTGCAAGAGAAATGTCAAGTTGGGCAAGCCGATGTACTTGATGTCCTCCCAACTCATCATGACGTCCAGGTGAAGCTTGGTCAAGCCCGACAGCAAGCAGGTCATGTCCGGGGATAGGGGTTTGGGTATGAACAGCGAGCTGTCCTGCAGGCAGCCGTTCCGTCTCGATAACACCTCTAGATTCTTGATGGGTGCTTTTGCAGCAGCCGCACCCAGCAACATATTCTGAAAGACGCATGACGCCCAGCTGACGTCGCCGAAAGCGACGTTCCCGGCCCTCCGAAGCTCTGCAACGCCATATGAACGCCACACGGCGTGCTGGCCATCGCGGAAACGAGTCGGCGAGTTGAAGTCTCGAATGTCGATCGTCTCCAAGTTTGACAGTCCGGCGAGCGCATCCTCGATCAGAGACACGCAGCCGACGTGACTGAACGACTTTTGTTGGTCGAGTGCGACGCAAAACTTCCTCTTGAGGTCCCACGGTGCGTTGTTTTCCCATCTCGGCGTATACACGTAATCCGTGCCAACGATCAGATGACTAAGGTAGCCACCGAAACGCGAGGCAGCGATGTCTTTGAGAGCCTCGAGCGAAGACGTCGACATCATGAACTGCTTTTTGCGGAAGTAGTCGTAAGCGAAATCGTTGAACAGTTTGTGATCGACCAACTTGCACGTCGAGCGAAGGGCGCAGAAGTCGGAGGTGGACAATGGTCGAGCAATCCTGGATATGAGCTCTGTCGGCAGCCTGGCAAAGCTGGATGCCAGCTGCCTGTCTGATGAGTCGGTCATCGGGTGTTAGAGGCGAGGTGAGTGATGCTGGGTGTCGGGGGTGATGAGGAAGGGGAAGAAGGAAGAGCAAAGGAAGAGTCAGTCGTCAGTGGATGGGCATGATTGACTGTGAGGAGGGGGGCGTCGGCGTCGGGGAAGGCGAGTGACTGAGTGAATGAGCGAGGGCTGACTGGACTGGGACTAGAGCCGACTGGACTGAACCGGGTGGACGAATGGACTGGGCGGGGTGACTCAGTAGTAGTCCTAGTCTGTTAGATGAATCGTTGGAGATGCAACGAAAGGGTCGTGCGCTGCGCCCGCCTTGCAGGACGCACTGGCGGGCGGCGGGAGGGCGTCCGGTGGGGGGAAGGACGCACAGACGCACAGACGCGCCTGCCCCTGTCGACCGCCTTTCGTGCCTTGCCTAACGGTGCCCCGCACGCTGCGGTGCCTGGTCTGATCATGTTATCTGTGCCTTTCGAGTGGCGAACATTTCGAACATCATCTCCTGGCTCACAGTAAACTCGACGTCCTCGCGGACACAACTATGTGGCAAGGCGGTCTAGAGCCTGTGGGGATAAAACACTGTGTCATTCACATATTCACTGTTCATTGTCCTGGTCAGGCAAACTATGACTGGTACGGATGACTAAGTTAACGAGAGCCGGGCTATTACATACGAGAGTTCACTACTAACCCTCACTTGTTCTGAGTGTAGCGAAGAGAGCGGCGCTGCACCGAGGGGTCCGACGTCCACACCTGGTTGGTGTTGCCACTGGAACACTGCCAGGTCTGCACAACATTGCCGTTGTTCTTGCTGCCTGAGCACGTGTCAGTTCTGCACCGTCTATCATTCACTTACCATTGGTGAGATCGAGGCAGAGACCTTGGTTGGTGAGTGCAATGCGGTTGTCGCCAGTGTAGTACCACTGCTGGGCAGCGAGGCCATCGTAGCACTGCCAGATCTTCATCTTGACTCCGTTTCCAGGGGCTGGAGAGATCGGTAAGCATGAGGTCGTTGTCAAGAAACAACGGGCGTCTATGTCTTTATTACTCACTGGAGCCGGCGTCTAGGCAGAAGTTTGTACCAGCCACCTGCACTTTGCCGTTACCACGGTTGAGGATCCACTTCTGAGCGCCAGTCCCATTGCAGTCGTAGCTTTGATCAGCCTCACGGAAATACCTATCAAGCGTGAACGCACATCTGAACAGGGGTGCCATTCGCGTACTGTGCGCCGCGGACGTCGAGACACTTCGAGGTGTCGCCATTCGGGTGAAGGGCTGAGCCCTTGGGGGCGCATTGGGCAGACACCAGACTGGCGAAAGCCATGAAAAGAACAGAGGTCGAGAACATTGTGTGCAGTTGTGAGTCGCTGAGCAAGAGTCCAAAAGAAGAGCACTGGGGAAGCCACCTTCTTCACTGCCTCAAGTAACCGACTTGATATATGTGGCTGCTGGGATCTGGGGATCCCCAGACAACACGGATCCGATCGACCTTCCTTGTAACATGTGACGCTGAGAATAACCGCTCGAAATCTAGACTTCCGCCAGGTCATGACTCCTGCCGGCAAAAGACAGCACAGGTTTGATCTGGCGCCGAGAGCGAGAGAGGGGCTATATCCTGCAACTGCCTTGCTTCCGCTCGCAAGTGCTGGCTACTGTTCTCCTCGTGGTCTATTCGAGTGACGAGGGATCTGCGTACCTGGGGCAGATGTAGGCTTGGCGGAAGCAAGCTCACCGAGCGTCACGGCCGAACAGGTCGGCAGGGTCGACTTCGGATCAGACAGGATCATCTGCATAGCCACTGAGACTGCGTCTGCTGCACGGGGCGGAATTCCGGAACTGTACCGCTCTTCTTCACTGCCACATTCTCACTGAGATTCAGTCCTCGACCCCTGCAGCACACGGCTGCCATGGTCCCGAGCGACGGATCGCTCGCTTCCATCTCGCAGATCGTGCACGAGACTTCAACGTCTGAGTGGGTCGTGACAGTCTGTTCGCGACGTCACCGGTGCAATTTACCAGGCCAATGGCCAAGGAGTAGCCAGCCGCCCAGCTAAGGATCTGTGGAATGCAGAGGATACACTCTGCGCGGTACACAGCGGCCAGACCTCGGATCCGGATCAGAAATCTGGCCTTGCTCGGTAGCAGCGATCGGGCGTAACGGCGAAGCTTGCAGCAGCCAGAGATTGGCTTCACCGGTACTCGCTCAGACTGTGGGATCTTGTCAAAGCACTCGGATCCACTCTATATCCCAGCTGACATCTCTGCCGTACTGAGTTGAATCCAGTGCAGAGGCGTTCACGGCTGGTAGGGCATCCCATTCAATCCTTTTCACCGCCTCTCGAGTTTCCATCGTAGAGATGGACGTCCACTGCCACGCCACGAGGTAGTCATTTACGTAACGTAACCCTACCGATCGCACATGATCGCTAAATCGGCCCGGCCAAGTCCGGACGAACGACTCTGCGAGCACCTCGTGCGTCCAGCGCCGTGTTACATGCGGCGAACGTAGCGAACGCACGATTGCACTAGTCGCTGGAGTCGTGTGCCCTCGCTTTCTTTCTTCCCACGGCCAGCCTCGCTACACACGTGATGATTCGGACGAAGAACGGCCCGCCCTCTCGAAGCGAACGCCCTGCGATGGCCCTTCGATAGGGCTTCTAGACCTCGAAATAAACGCGGATATCTCTTCTTCTCACGCACGTGTGATTACCGACTGCCAATCCGTGACTGTCTATTAGGCCATGTCACTCACCCACTTTGAGCTTTAGCTTCATATGGACAACGTAAGTAAGTAGACATGAACACAACCTGACGGAACGTGCTCATGCTCACCGAGCGACGACTCACCGGCCGGCCAAATCACCCCATCACTCATATCATCAAGTCGCCGGACGACCGTGTGGTACTGACCTCTCCTCCTAGTCACCGGTGATCGAGCTACTGACGATTGCTGATAGCACGTGAAGATGCGAGGCAACATTGGCCTTAGTCCCAACCGATAGGGACGGGCTCCACTAATATAAGAGAAGCGCGCAGCATCAGTTGTGCGAGCAACTGACTTTTTGTCGCAATGCTGAGAAGCGTGGTTGCTTTCGGTCTGTTGGCAGCTCTTGCCTCGGCGGTGCCCGCACCCGGACAGGCCCCCGGCAAACGTGATGTCGACACCGCATACCCCTACACTGGCCCAGAGATCCCGATAGGTGATCTCGTCGATCAGACCGTCAAAGGCAACGGCAAGGGCTACAGACGCCTTCGCGAGCCGCCGGCCGTCCGTCCCCATGGCGAGGTCACGAACAACATCAATGTCATCTCGACCGCATTCTGGCCTGGAGGTATTAACATCCACTTCCAGACCCCCTTCGGCATCGGCGGAGACCCCCGCGTCTTCTACGGCGACACTCCGGACAAACTCAGTCGCGTCGCTACAGGCACGACCCACACGTGAGTGCTGCTGCGAGGAATAATCACTGACGTCTTAGCTACGACCGCACACCGCCCTGCTCTCTCGCCGAGGTCACGCAGTGCTCGCAGTTCTTCCACGAAGTGCAGATTCTGCACCTAAAGCCTGGCCAGACCTACTACTACCAAATTCCTGGTGGCAATGGGACCGAGATCTCCGAGGTCCTGAGCTTCAAGACGGCGCCGGCGGCAGGAACAGCTGGCGAGTTCAGCGTCGGTGTGGTTTGTGACATGGGTTACACGAACGCGCGGGACACTCATCTCCGCCTCCTCGACGGTGTTGCCGACGGCCTGTCTTTCGTCTGGCACGGAGGCGACATCTCCTACGCTGACCAGTGGTTTGCTGGTATCATCCCCTGTGTCCTCGAGGGCGCGAAAAAGTGGGATTTGTGCTACAACGGCTCCCAGACGACTCTCCCGGGCGGCAAGATCGATAGCGACGAGTACTACATTCCCGTTCCGGAGGGCGAGATCCCTAGCCAAGGTGGCCCAAACGGTGGCGACATCTCGTCCATATATGAGACGAACTGGGACCTCTGGGGTCAGTTCATGAATCCCATCACGAAGCACGTTCCGTACATGGTGGCACCCGGCAACCATGAGGCCACCTGCGCCGAGTTTGACGGACCCAACAACGAGATCTCGGCCATCCTGGACGACAACCTGCCGCCCGGCTCGCACAAGAACAAGTCGACGCTCAACTACTACTCCTGCCCGCCGTCGCAGCGCAACTACACGGCGTACCAGCACCGCTTCCACATGCCCGGAAATGCCGACCTGAACCGCCCCGGCGGCCAGAACAACTTCTGGTACAGCCACGACTATGGTCTCGCGCACTTCGTCACCATTTCGACCGAGACGGACTACTACAAGTCCCCGTCCTGGCCCTTCATCGCGGACATGAAGGGCAAGGAGGGCCACCCGACCAAGAACCAGACGTTCTTGACCGACGCAGGTCCCTTCGGCAACATCAACGGCTCATACACCGTGAACGCAAACTACGAGCAGATCCAGTGGCTGCGCAGCGACCTTGCCAAGGTTGACAGAAAGAAGACGCCGTGGATCTTCGTCCTCTCCCACCGCCCGATGTACTCGTCAGAGTTCTCCAAGTACCAGCTCAACGTCCGGGATGCTTTCGAGGAGATCTTCCTCGAGTACGGCGTTGACGTCTACATCGCCGGCCACATCCACTGGTACGAGCGCCTGTTCCCTCTCGGCCGGAACGGCACGGTGAACACCAACGCAGTCGCTGGCAATCACACCTACAAGGCTACCAAGGACAGTCTCATCCATCTCGTGAACGGCCAGGCTGGTATGGTCGAGAGCCACTCGACCCTCAAGGGCAACTGGGCCAAGTACACCGCCGTGCTTGACCAGGAGAACTGGGGACTCGGCCGCATCAACGTCAAGAACCAGACGCACACGCTCTGGGAGTTCGTCAAGGCCAAGGACGGCCAGCTTGGTGACTACCTCTGGATCGTGAAGGAGTAGAGTGAACGAACTTTGACGAGAAGCGGCCATGGGAATGTGGAGTTGTAGATGAGACGAACAGTGAATGCAATCGTTACCGAAGGTATGACACTCACGATGGAGTTCAAGGTGCTGGCAGGCAGGGGTTCACTTAGGCTTTTGCGTGACTGCGATCGCACTGCCGGTACTCTCTGAGGGCAGAGTTTGCAGCATGGAAACGAATAGTGAAGGGTACTTGCGGACGTTCGACCGCATGTGCCCCCGTTCTGCGTGCTTGCTCGCGTGCCCGGTCGGCCACGTCTTCCTGGCATCTTTTGATCGTTTGCTCCTCTGTGCCACTCACGTGCATGCGAACGCCGTGACAACTTGTGACCAGGAGTGGCACCCGAGGACGCCCACCCACGCTTTTCTTTTCCAGGTTTGCCGATCCACCCTTTGAGCGATTCCCACAGCCTGCTGCTTTAGTCCCCTGTAAACCTTCGCTAGAGATCGAAATGTGACACCTTGGCAAAAGACCGTCCTAGAGGACCGCTTGAGAAGACTGTCCAGAAGGACCGCACAGGTACTCTGATCACTGCTCGGGTCTGCACAAAGAGTTGCTGCACAAAAGCTGCATAGACACTTCTGAAGCGTATAAAAACTGCCTACTTCGCTCGCGCCATCACCATCACCATCGTTACTCTTTACTCGTAATCACAAAATTCCCCAAAAAGAAGCCAGACCTGAACGGGATACCGGCGACATCGTCAGTAAAGACTGATGAACTCTTTACTTGAAGAGGTCAAGGACGACACGGCCGGGAAGCTGGCCGGAGACCATGCGGTCGTAGACCGACTGGAGGCTGTCGAAGGGCTCGACCTTGATGGGGCACTTGACGTGGCCGGCAGCGGCGATCTCGAGGGCCTCGTTGGCGTCCTTGCGGTTGCCGACGTAGGACGAGGTAAGGGTCTTGCCGGTAGCGACGGTCCAGAAGACGTCGGCCTTGACGTAGGCACCCTCCTTGGGGAGACCGACGGCGACGACGGTGCCGCTGGGGCGGATGTACTCCATGGCAATGAGGTAGGCCTCAGGCATGGGCGAGGTGATGATAGCAGCCTGAGGGCCCAGTCCGTCGGGAGTAGCGGCCTTGACAGCGGCGACAATGTCCGAGGTCTCCTTGAAGTCGACCCAGGCGCCAGCACCGAGCTTCTCACAGAGAGCCTTCTTCTCAGCACCAGTGTCGATGGCAACGGTCGAGAGACCCATGTACTTGGCGTACTGGAGGGCGAGCGAACCGAGACCACCACCGGCACCGGGGATGGCGACCCACTGGCCGGCCTTGACGTTGGCGCGCTTGAGGGCCTTGTAGACGGTCACACCAGCGCAAAGGATGGGAGCGGCATCCTCGAGCGAGATGTTGTCGGGGATCTTGGTGAGCTGCGAGGTGTAGGCAGGGCAGCTGCGGGGTGTCAGTATGAAGAATTGGTGTTGCGAAAGCCGGAGATCGCGAGGGGATCGCGGGGGGATCACGCGGGGATCGCGCAGGACGGTTTCCACTAAGAGGGGATCTAGCCGACCCAGGCGCAGGAATGTGGACCCACGCCCGTGTGGCTTATCTCGGCTCACCCTAGCGGGCGCGGCAGAGATCGGCAACCCCAACCCTGAGGATGCGACTGCGGGGGTCGTATGGGAAGAGACACTCACTACTGCATGAAGGAGCCGTCAGCGTTGATACCAGAGCACTTGGCGTCGGCGCAGAGGGGCTCGTCGCCGCTGATGCAGTAGTCGCACTGGTTGCACGAGTGGGCGATCCACTTGATACCGACACGGTCGCCGACCTTGAACTTGGAGATGGGGTCGTTGATGGCAACGATGACACCAGCACCCTCGTGGCCAGCAATGCTGGGGCGGTTGGGCTTGAGGGGCCACTCGTCCTTGATAACGTGAAGGTCAGTCTGCTAGTCAGTGCCTGTTCGTCGCAAAAGTTGTGATGCAGAGAGCCCCGGCGGGAGAGTGCTGAGGTGCACAGCTGAGGATGTGGGAAGCTCAGGCAGGCTGAAAGCTGCCGAGAGGACAGTGGGCGCCGTCCAGCTGGCCGCGCTCGTCGCAGCGTAGAACCCCAAGATCGTTGGATACTTACGTGGCAGACACCAGAGTAGAGGACCTTGACGAGAGCACGTCCGGGCTCAAGCTCGTCGGGCTGGACAACGGGGATCTCGCGGATCTCGAAGCCAGAGGCGTCGTCGGAGACGGCAGCGCGCTGGGTCTTGGGGATCTCCTCCTGGCCGGCAACGGTCATTGTGTCTTGTTTGTTTGGTTTGGGGGGGTTGGGGTAGTGAAAAGCGAAGAGGAGAAGCGGGTTTGGCTGAGAGAGCTGAGAGCTGGGTTGTTGTGGAAGAAACCAAGCTGCAACAGCGAGCTTCATTTATACCTTTCGAGACTCATCTCTCGAGCGCCTTGTCAGTCTGTCCAGCGATGGGTGTCTAACCTCGTACCGCTACAGCCGCCTGATGCCGACGGTCCGCGACAGCCATGTGAAGGACGATTCAGACGTGCCTGGTCCCCCACTGTCGATTGCCCCTCCACATCATCCATTGTCTCTCCGGATCGGGCGTAGGACGCAAGATGAGAGGAGGTGGTTGGTGGCTTCGCTGAGGCGAGATCACCCGAATGGGGCCAACACTGGGGTCCCAGTCGTCTTAGCGGGGTAGGCAGCAGCAGGCATGGGCAGGTATGCCAGTTCCTAAGGTCTGCGCGCGCTCCTGCCTCGAGCAGAGGGCGTGCCCGGTCAGAGTGCGGCGGTGGAAGAGTGGGAGGAATGACGGGGCGCTTGTCGGCTCTCGGGCTTCAGTGCGATGGCAGCGATCTCGATGCTTACAGGAGGAGGTGCGATCAGTGTCAAGGCACACTCTCTCCTCGTGAAAGATCAAGCCGCAAATCCCTGGCAGGCTCCTGAGCGGCTTGGCGTCAGATGAGGCCCTGAGTGTCGTCGCTCGACCGGCCGACGAGTCTTTGGTCAGTGCAGACGCATCGGTCGTGAGCAGCGTCCGGAATGTCGGCAATGCAGCCAACCGGGGCTGCCCCAAGACTTGGACGGGAGAGATCAAGCGATGGAGAGGGTGCCTGATGGCGAGTTGTAGGGATTTTCGATAATTATGAAACCCGTGCCAGTCCGTTGCCGGCGGTAACAACACCCTGGTTCACCACGTCGTCGAGCTGTTGCGCCGTTGCCGCATCGCTAAACGAGGTCTGCGATTGCAGGACTTGGACCCCTTGCCGACCCGGCGGCCGCCAGCCCGACTGCGAAGGCGATCGACGTATGCATAGGACCTGCACACTGCGCCGAAGCATTGAGGGTGGAGGGGAAGGAACACGCTATCAATGCGGGTCACCTGACCTCTCGGCCAGTTAGTGCTCGGCAACTTAGGGTGGGGGAGATCGAGAGGCTTATTTTGCCGAGCACGGGCGATGCGCCATTCACCTCTTCTGCGTCAGCATGCCCCTAGCCCTAGCCGTGTGCGGGATCGGTCAAATCACATACATCGTCGACGCAGGGCAACACTGACAATGATGCGGCAACTGATCTTCCTGCGCGCACCCAGCGCTCGTCAGATCAACCGTAGCAGCGCACCGAGAGGCATGACAGGTTGCTTCAATGGTCTGGGTGAGAGTGGACGGACCCAACGCCCACGCCCACGCCCGCTCACCCAGCACAGCCTGCGCTTTGTGCTGTCTCCTTGCGCTCCCTGGGGTGGGCAGCGTTGGCAGCGCCGGCATCGGACATTTTAGCTTTCAATTCCCAAGCCTCTTTGAGCCAGAGCCGATCGCCCTCTCAGAATGGCTTCTGCGATTGCGCGCGTCTAGACCCTTGCTTGTGGCCAGCCGCATGCGGGGAGAGAGGACCTTCGAAGAGATAGCAGGCGAAAGCTTGAGTAGGTAGGTGCGTGCGTCGAGCGCTCTGGCCCTACTAGCAGTGCGAAGCCACTCAAGAAGCTTACTGACGACCTGGCGCCTTCGCTTGAGCCTAGATCTGAAGAACGGGTACATTCTAGTACTTTGTAATCGCTGCGCCGTATAATGAGCTTCCCTTCCAATGCTTCGTCAGTTTCATCGCGTACTCAACCGCACAGCGCCTCCTTTCATCGATCATCAGAAAGGCGTTTCGCCTCTTGGCTGCACCCTCTCTCGAGTCGAGGAACAGTCTCCCGCACCCGTGCTAAGCCTGCTTTAGGTTGCAAGTAACCGAGGCCGCCCTTGGCAGTTCACACCTCATGAATGGCGCGGAATGCATTACTGCTGCTGTTGCTGCTGCTGCTACTGCTGCTGCTGCTACTCAGAGGCCTGATGCCCGTCGTGGATTATGTCCGGTCCGCGATATGCTAATTACCTTGACGTGTGTTGTGGGGTCAGCTGACCGACCTCTCGCCTGCACTGATCGGCGCATCCGTTTTATCCGCCACGGGATCTCCGAACCAGGGCACGAATCAGATGTCATCAGTCAGTCCACCGGCGGCAGAGCGCGGATGTCACACGCAGCCCACAATCGGTTACTAATAGCTACATCCTCCATTGCCCTTCGCTTATCCCTCGGTCCTTCGGTCTCTCGGTCCGCCCCTGAGCTGCACAGTGCAGACACCAGAGGCACACATTGCAAGGCGGTGCGGTCGTGTGCCCATGCGCTCGCCAAAGGCATTCAAGCACCATTCGGATGCCGCCGGCGATAGCCAGGGAGCCGCACGCTCTCTGATTCGGATGGTTCATCGACTTTTTTTCTTCTCGAAATCCCATTGCGGCAGTGGCATGGTCGCACTCTTCATGTACTTCGCAAATGGTATGGGAGCTAGCTGCAAAGTTCGGGCAGGTCAAGTATGATGCATGGTTCGTGGCGCGCAGTCTTTCAAACAGTGGTAGCTCGCACATGGTTCACTCTTCACATCCAGATCGAAAGTGAGAAGAGTGATACTACTTAATTTACAGGGGGCCGGAGAAAGGCAGGATGGACAGTAGTGGTGAATGACAGGGTTGTGGTGGGTGTATTGCACACCACACCTGGGTTGTGAGTTATACAACAGGCGATGCTGAATCTACGGGGCGTGAGTCGGCTGGAGTGTTACGGGATCAGGTCTGCGCGCGCGTGTGTGTGAGATGCGCGGCTTTGACTTTGCTATGAATTGCGAGGTAAAGCTTGGATCTCAAGCTGTTTAAACGAAGTGACTACCGTGTGGGAGCACTGGAACATAGGTTTGCGTTCCTCGCGTTCCTCTGGGGCACATGCAAGTTAAGCAGCGACCTTGCGACGCTTGGCGACCGGGGAGTCACCACAGTCACTCAGAGAATAGTGTGTGGGGCTGGTGGGTGGTACATCCGAACGTGGCGTACGCGTGGGAGACTCTGCCGCGTTCATGCGCTCCAGGACGCCACTGATCTCCCACATAGGCGTGGACAGCAGAGCCGAGGCAGAGGGAGGGGCGCGGGCAGGGCTACCGTAAGACAACGGTGTTTTGTGAATGAGGCCTGGCGTTCGGTAACCACCCAGGCGAGGTGTCCTGTCCGCGGCCGCTGAGGATCGTGTGACAGGAGTCTTCGGGTGCGCTCGGTCCACGTGGGGTGCGAGGGAATGCCCTGGACCGTCTTCATCGCGATCTCTGTCGCGCTTGATAGGCATCGGCTTCAGATCGAAAGCAGCATCAAGCTGCTTGATGGGAGGCGAGGCCGACATGTTGCCCCTGATCATGTCATCCTGAGTCCAGGCTTGCTGTAAAGAGCTAGGATGGTGAGAGGATCGAGTAATCGTGGGAGGTAAAGGCGAAGAGGTGGGAGAGGAAGATGTCTGGACGAGGGCGGGCGTCTTCATGGCGCTCGACGTGAAGTGACGGGAACTCGACGGCAGATTGGAACTCTGCGGTCGTTCACGGGCTGGAGTAAGGAACATATCATCATCGTCGTGCAAGAATGAGGAGGTCATGGGTTGCTGCTCCAGGATAGGCGATAAAGGTTCAGCTTGCTGGAGCCTGACTCGTTTAGGCCCGCTGCTGAAGACATTCTCGTCGTCGTCCTTGTCAGAACTCGATGTGCCCGAGAATGCGAAGCGCGGCGGCGGTAGCGGTGCTGGCGGGCCAAGTTCTGACGTTCGCTGCTTTCGAGGTGCTACAGGCACGAAATCACTGTCATCCTCGAAGTCGAGTGATTGGCGATCAGCAGAGCGAGGCGGGGAAGAGGGAAGGAGCGCGGCGGCCATCCTTGGCGGCTGCGGCTTCGGCGCTGGCGCCGTCATCATCTGGGGCTGTGGAGCGAACGCCATCTGCGGCGCGGGCGGCGGAGGTAGCAAAGGCAGCGCGGGAGTGGCAAGGTCGGCCTTCAACGCCTTAGCTCGACCCTTCTTCCCCTTGTGCTTCGGGATGTAAACGCGGCCCTCCGCAGCTGCCTTCTCTCGATTACGCTTCTCGGTCGCTTGTTCATGTAAAGTCTGCCGACAGACTGCGTGATGCGGGTGAGAGACAGGGAAGGTCTTGATGAACTTGTCCTCGGAGGGCCAATGGATCTTCTCATCGTCGTCGATCACCCAGATACCGCCCTTCCCGGGAGGATGCTTCTCCGTTCGAGGGATTGTCACAAAGATTTTGTGAATCGACAAATTGTGCCGAACAGAGTTGCGCCACTGATCCACAGTTTTGAAGTATGGATAAGCGGTCTCGACATATCTGTAGATGTGTTCCAGAGACAATCCTCCTGCTGATGACTTGAGAATGGCCTGGCCAATAATGCACGCGAACGATTGTGAAGGGCGCTCTGTCGATCTGGGCCCAGGAGGAATGCCTTCAACACCAGGATCTTCCGCGACCTTTGTGAACTTGGCGCTGGTGCGACCTCCAGCTCCGGGTTTCGCAAGGGCGCGAGGTGGCCGATTGACTGTGAGTTGGATCTTGCGAGTTGCAAGCGATCGTGATTCACCCTGCTGTGCGGATTCAAATGTCGGGATGCGGTCACGGACACGCTTAGTTGGCGAGTCGTTGTCTTCGTCGTCACTCGTGTCGGCCACCATCTTGCGCCGCGGTCGCTCCGCAGAGCTGCTGTCGTCCGCCGAGCTGCTTGCCGAAGATGGCATCATGGAAGGCTTGTAGTTGCCCGCATTGTTGGTTGGTGTTGCCAAAGCGTCCATGGAGGTCGGCGTAGCAAACGGCTGGAGCTGCGCCGGAGCAGGTCCTAATGCGCGCGCAGGGGAGATGCCCTGAGGAAGTTCAGAGAATGATCCCTGCGGTCAGCGTAAGGACGCGTTTTGATCTCACCTCGTGCAGAGCATAATCAAAGCCGTGAGGGGTGTCGAGCAGCATAGTAGAGCCTGCAGCCCCCGTGTTGCTGAACACGTCTCCTGCGACCATGGGAGCCCCCTGAAGCTGGGGGGGCTGCTGAATTGGAACATAGTTCACGCCGGCATAGCTCTGACCAGCGGACAGTTGAGACATGTCATGGGCCATGGTCGGGTGTCCAACACTGGACTGTACAGGTTGGGATGAGTGAGAAGAGAATCCGCCGATGTTCAGATCGGGTGAGACCATGATACACGAGGAAGCGGATCAGAGTTGTCAAGGGATATGTACTGCTTTCTGTCAGCCCCCGTCTACGGCGTCGGCGTCGGTCGTCGTCTCGTGTACGCACTGAAGAAGTAATATGTATGCTATACTCCTCAAGTGAGAATGACTCGCGGTCAATGAGGAAGCCTGATGAACAGCAGTGGTGTGGGAAAGTTGGATGAACCAAAGCCGACCCGTGCGGATGCTATTGTGCGGGGATGTCGGCGGAAGACAGTCGCGTAAAAACCTGAGCGCGGGTGAGGGCGTTTGCGCCGTCGAAGACTTTGTACTGCGACCAACGGCTCTCCCCAGGTCAAACTCGAGGTGTTAGGGGCGAGAGACCTGGTTCAGACGAGGACTGGTCGACAGTGGCGACTGATTCGCGCCGAGGGGTCGCGCTGGTGGGGGTAGAGGGGGATTCGGATTCGGCCTGGCGCGTTGTTACGTCGAGCGGCGAAGTGAGAAGAAGACGATGTGAAGTAGCAGAGCAAGTTGCGATGTGTGTGCGGGTGTGCAGTGACTAGAGACCGACGGAGAGAGAGGTGTCGATTGTGGGCCGAGAAGATGAGCTAGTAATGTTGGAAGAGTGAGTCTGGCGAATGGCGCAATGATGGATATGGGAGATGATGAGAGGGAGAGAGAAAGATCAGACGCGTAGTTCGTGGGATGGTACCCGCGGGGCTGGGCTGGGTCGGGGAGCGCCAGGAGGGGGCCAGGAGAGAGAGAGAGAGCCAGGCTCCAGAGGTACCGTCAGGTCAAGGTCAGGTGGCTGCCTACTTACCTACCAGCTAGGCTAGGTTGTATAGGCTGTATAGAGCAGAGCAGAGCAGAGCAGAGCGTGTAGGTGCGGTGCGGCGACCGCACGCGCTGTCGCTGTCTGTCGCTAGCGCCGCCCGCCGTTGCTTTTGCTTTCAGGGCTCGACGCGTTTCTGCTTCCGCTCCTCAGCGACCACAGGGGCAAGACCCCAATGACGAAACGCGCCCTCACTCACTGTAGACCCCGTGCCCTTGCCCCGATTCGCGAATGGTTTTTATTTCCCAGCTCCACACCCACACTTAGCACGACCTAGACCTAGACCTCAACCTCGACCCCGTCTTGCCCTTCCCTCGCAACCCGCCGCACCCATCCTGTACCCATCCTGTATCCTGCAATCCTGCAATCCTGCAATCCCTACACAGCTGCCCCTATCCGGCCTGCTCCGCACAGCTTTGGGCCAGACCGTCTAGTAATCGTCGCTTCTCTCATTAGTGGACCTTTCTAACCGCGCTTATGCATTGGTCTATGCATGTGCTATGCATCGAGCGAGAGCCTCGAGCCTCGTTTGTCGTTCATCGCCGTCAGTCACCCTTCCCACTCTTCGCTCTGCACGACAGGATGCAGGATGCACAGGGTCTCACCTCACCCTGCACCCCGTAACTGTGAGTGGTGCCGTGACGCACTCGACCATCCAGTCCCCAAAGCTGCTCATGCAACGGTGCCGGTGACCTCACTGTCGGATGCCTTCCCTGCGGCTACTTCTCTGGCCGTCGCTGAAACCGTTACACAGCCCACTGAGCCCGTCTCAGATGTACAGTGAAGCAGTACTGCTCTGCCGGTCAGTTGAGAATGTCACTCCTCTTACAAGTAGTGTGCAGGCCTGCCCCAAATGGCAGCCGCGGCCAGGCGAAGCATGGCTGCATGGCCGCAATGGTCGCGTCGACGGGGTTTCTCATTGATACAAACGAGGCTATTCATGTCCTCAGCTGATTTCAATTCAATCCTCTTCTGGCGTCCTACTGATCGAGATTGTACGCGCCCACCGTCCGGCCGTCCGGCCGGCCAGGCTGATGAGAGTAACCAGCCTCGGCATTGTAGCATCTCGAGGACCGCGTGGTTCACACATAGATCAGCATCCTTCTGCGGTACCCAGGAGATCTCGCAATCGTGGCCCATCAGACGTTGCTGAGAATGGGTCTTCATGACCACTACTGGCCACAGAGATGAGCTACAGGACAAAAGTCGACATGGACAACGCACATTAGCTGCCGTCACGTGCGGTCATTGTGGAATGTTGCACTAAGGTTCGTGGTAAACAAGTCAACAAAAGATTCAATAACCTCGGACATGTGAGCGGCATGCGTCAGGTATCCCCAATACTCCGACGTGAGAACGCACATCAAGGATGTCTTTTGGTTCTGTTTATCGCTGTTAATGACACAATGAATCATGAGGCACCGAAGCCTATGCTGTTGTTTGATGTTTGGATGCTAAACACGCTCTCATGTGAAGTTGTAGTCTACCAACGGCTGCGCTGAAGGCCGCAGCCTGGGCTTGGCGCGATCTCGGTGTGACGTCGGCGGCTCCTGGATCCTGCAGCGCGAGACGGAATCCTCCGTACAGATGCAACATCCTCCGTACAGATGCAGATGCTCAGTATCTATGCGTGTGCTCACAATCTGGAGGCATCTTCTGCCTCCAATGAGGCTGATGCTTCTGGTTTTGTGAATGGTGCTCCGTAGCATTTGGTCACAGCGTGATCACACCAAGATGAAGGTAACCGTTACCTGGCCGAGCCACCTCACGTGTCCCGCGGTGCCTGACTCTACTATGGCAGATCTGTTCAGGACACTCTACACCGAACCCTCAATGCAACAACAAAAATCCGCACACCGGCATCGACAGCAGGATGTGCGGCCTGACCCTCACCATAGCGTCCTCCTCAACGATACTGTCCCACGGATCCGACTTCGAAGCAAACAGTAGACTCCTCTCAGAGCAGCGCCATGTTGACGCAGCCCGTGGCCCAGACGCGCAAGGATCCTATGTACGCCGTGTCGTTACAGACTCGTCCGAGACCGTCGTCACACTGAGTTGCGGCGTCCTGGCATTAAGAGGAAGCAGAACAGCACAGCCTCTGTTGGGCAAGCGCGGTGCTCTCGCTTGGAACGGTCAAGTTTTCGGAGGGGTCGGTGTCGCCCCGGATGAGAATGACGCATATGTCTTGTTCAGCAAACTCGAGGAAGGACAATCTATCGATGCTGTTCTGAAGCATGTGCAGGGACCGTGGGTGGATATGTCCGCCTGGAGATAGCTGACTAGAAGCTATGCGTTCGTGTACTACGATGTGCGTCCCGCCTCGCTGCCAGTGTTGAGGTCGTCAGAGAAGCTGACGCCGTAGTTCGAGACAGAAACTATTCACTTTGGTGTGGATGCCCTCTCTCGGCGATCACTGCTCTTGCATCTGCCAGATGAACGGGATGGGCGACTTGTTCTGACATCGTCGCGCAGCGGTGAGGCTAGGCTACAGGGCCTTGACATGCAAGCACTCGATGGAGGACAGCGGGGTGTGATCAACATCCGGGATTTTGGAGGTGTCAGCGAGGCACAGAAGAACAAGGCTGTGTGCATCTTCTCCTCTCCTTCTGACCGCGGAGAAGGATCCGCTGCAGCTTCGCCTCCAGTAAGTCAGGTAAGATGTGCTCCTCGGCACTAATTCTCCCAGACCGTCGATGGAACACTCCCCCGCAATCCCAGTGCCAGCGAAGGCGAGCGTTCAAGCCAGGACGCCGAGTTTCAGTCATTCCTGGCAGCTCTGAAGGAGTCGGTCGGCAGACGCGTGTCAACGATCCCTGCGCCTGCAAAAGGCGATGCTCGCGTAGCGGTTTTGTTCTCTGGAGGCGTTGACTGCACTCTACTCACTTTCCTACTCCATCAGTGAGACGTCGGCTCCCGTTGACGCTGACATCCAGGTGGCTCCCAGAAGATGAGCCCATCGACTTGCTGAATGTAGCGTTCCAACAGCCGCATCAGAGCGGAGCAGAGAACATCTCATACGAAGTCCCAGATAGAGCTTCTGGCAGGGATGCGTGCCGCGAGCTCTCAGAATGTTGCCCGAAGAGAGCCTTCCGCTTCGTGGAGATCAACGTGCCACTGAGTGTGAGTGGTTACGTTAAAGATATGCTGACATACAGGAAAGCCAACAGAGCCGACAGCAGATACTCGATCTGATCTACCCGAGTGATACAGGTGAGATGCGAGCGAGTTGTTCGAATCGCTTACAAATCAGAAATGGATCTTGTATGTTCGTGATCAGACTTCTTGCTAACCCTCAGTCACTGGGGTACCCACTGTTCTTCGCTGCCCGCGGTGAGGGCGTTGTGAGGGATGGGGAAGATGTCCCGTATCCGTTCCGTACGGCGGCCAAAGTCCTGATCTCGGGGTTGGGTGCCGATGAGTGAGTGTAGAGCGCAGCCGCATTGCTTACAGTCAGACAACTCGGGGGATATACTCGACATCGGAGAGCGTACGACAGGGGCTCATGGACAGCTCTGTCTCAGGAGGTGAGCGGCCCCTTGGGAAGCCATGCTGAAGCGGCGAAGATACAGCTCGACGTTGACAGGATACCCCTTCGCAATCTCTCCAGAGACGACAGAGTAATCTCGTCTCAAGCCCGCGAGGCTCGTTATCCTTATTTGGACGAAAACCTCATGGAACTTCTGGCTGCGATGCCTGTGTGGGCAAAGTGCGACATGCGGCTACCTCCCGGTCAAGGAGACAAGATTCTCATCAGACTCTCAGCTCAGCATTGTGGGCTGCAGCGGACAGCCGGGCGTGTCAAGCGCGCCATGCAATTCGGTACAAAGAGTGCGAAACTCAACCCCGGCAAGGGTCACTACAAGATCACTACTGCGTGATGCTATGCACAACAATCTCCACCCGGCATTTTTCGCTCGCACGAACTCACTTCTCATCGCAGAAACTGGTACAAAGCGACCAATCTACTCTATGCATACACACTAAACAAACGTACAGTACTCGTACAACGATTCGAGCAGTTACACGATAGGGTCCTCACGGAAGACATCACCCTCGAACTGCGTCTGTCAGCCGCCATAAGAGTTTTCAACTTACAGCCTCCTTCGCCTCCGAAGAGTGATTGTTGCCCATTTCGCCGTCAATCTGATGGCAAATGAACAAAGCATCGGCCCTACTTGTCAGCACGCGCCGCTCGCCGACAATGCCGATGCAAGTACTTACACATCCGTGAGCACCGCGGAGCCAGTCCTGATGGCGAGGAAGGGTATGCCTCCGCAAAGAACAGCAGCGACAGGAGCATAGGCGGGGTTGTGAAGCGTATGCGCCATGTAGAGGTAACCGGCGGTAGCAGTGAAAAGCGCCGTCGCAGCCGAGCTCATGGTCAGCAGCATCTTGATGAGGGTGTCTGCGGTTAGCTCAATAAAGCAGGCTCAACTTACAGTCTAACAGCTGACCGCTGCGTCGACGACTAGCCAGTCCGACGGCCCTCCGCGCGCTTGGCCAGAACGCTTCGCCCGTGATACCGACATAGACCAAAGCATAACCATTCACTTGATCTAAAATGCTGGCCGCCACCGAAAAGACGGGCATGAGGCGTGCAAGGAACGACAATGACTTTGGAAGTCGGCGCGGAGTCGTCATGTTCTTTAACTGGTTTGCAGTGCGCCCAACCACTCGAACAGAGGCAACAATGAGAGAGCCCGAGCAGATGCTTCCAAGGGAAGTGCCTGTTGCGCGATGGACAGCAGCTGTGGTGATCTCGAGTGGGTCGTAGAATGTTTCGCTGATGATATTAGTCAAGGTGACGAGGTCCTAGGCTCACCGGTGGAAATACCACTCGCCGACGACGGCTGACACTGCAACGCGTCCCACTCCGCGGATAACCCCCCATGACCATACCCAGACGGCGGTGACGAGGAAAATCAGCCATCCAGCATACGGCCGCAAATGGAAAACCCAAGTGTTCTCTCGTCTGTCGTCAGCGCGCAAGCTTGAGATGCAAGAAACGTACGGGTGCCTCCAGTACCCGATCGTTCCCAAGCGGATGAGCAAGGTCATGAAAGGTATCGATGCGACGGCGAATGTCGCTAACAGAAGAGGGGTCATAATGAGTAGGGGTGGATGACGCAGCAAGAGTTGCGTCGAAAGCTGGGCTGTCAGTTACGCTCTCGGTTAGCTCCTGTGACTCACCTCCACTACCGACACGGTGCGATGCAGACGTTCACGGCGAAGCCAAAGCATCCTCGCAAACCATGCGGCCAACAACCACGTGAAAAGAGCTCCAAGACGAAGACCAGCTGTCGACCACCACGAGCCTCCCGTGTCCGGCTCGCTGATCCGTTCGAAACTTGCTCCGATCGCCCACCAGCCACACACGAACAGAGAGAATGGGACCACGACCGCAGTCGTCAGCAGCACAGGCCGGACGGTCTTGCTCAACAGGAATAGGAAAGCGGGAGGCATGGCAATCGCCGGAATGAGCAGTGCCAAGAGCAGAGGCAGAAGAGGTAGAATTGACGGTGGCGGCCGCTTTGGTTTCGTAGGAGCCTTAGGTCATCAGCGGCGGCCCTCTCGATCACTATGCTCACATCTGTTGAACCCCATACCACAAGCAATCCAACGACGAGCATCACAAGACTGAAAAGCCAAAGGACAAGAAAGCCGAGGTCTACTGGTCAGTCACGCCTCTCCTGAAGAGCTCACCCTTGTACTTTCGTAGACCTTCCCGTTCCCAGTGTCCAAATCGACCCCTGTAGACTTGCAGTCGCACTGGCACTCGCGTCGTGAGGTGAGCCACATCATCTGCTCCCAGAAGGGGTTCCTCAAGAGCCGAGCGATCGCCCTCGAGCTGGGGTACACTGCCCAGTTGATGGTTCTGAGGAGCCCGATCGTATCCAAAGCTGTCGTCCTCCTCGGGGTCGGAGTCCTTCGAGGCGCGAGACGAGTCACTGGAAGATGACGACGGAAACACACTCTGATAAGCGAGCCAGCCCTTCTTCCCTCGATTGCTCGGCCCAGCAGCTGCTGATCCACTGTTTCTCAGAGATCGTCGCATTGCAGCGACACGATCGAGATCCGCCTCCAGCTCGCCTTCACTGTCCGACGAGGGTCCATAGGGATCCGGAACGGCGTGCCTCCGTCCATGTTCAGTAGCTGTGCCGCCGCTCGAGGTTCCGTCGAACAACAAGCCAACTCCAGTAGAACCGTCCTGGTAAGAGGTGCCCTCATCGCTGGTGACTGATGGAATTCCCTCGATACCTGGTCCCGGAAACGGCGGGGTCGAAGACCGAGATGGGGTTGACTGCGAGGTGACGGATTCATGAAGCTGCGGACCGTTCATCGAAGCGCTCGGAGAGGCCAAAAAGGGGTCGTGTGAGGCTGCGGGAGGGGCTGGTCGGTCATCTTCTTCGTGCTGCGGAGACGTCAGAGCAGACTCGGCAAGAGCGGCCACGGCTACGTACTGCGGATGGCGTGACATTGTTGCCACTGGAGTCATGGGATGCAGACAAGTATCTGCTCGCGTACGCCGTGAAGGGAGACGACTGGTCCGTCTGTGACGGATTGGCCATGGTGGCTGCGCGGCTGTGAGATGCTTGGGATCGTCGGAGACAAGCGGCTCCAGGTTGACCACGCGATGGTGAGTGTGAGAGGCCGGTGCTGCTCGGTTGAGACTAGAGTTGCAATGTGCAGATGCGGGGCGCCGGATAGCGAGCGAGGGCAGGGGAGCCGCCAAAGATGATGATGGATAGCAGAGGGACTGGATTCAAAGCAGTGAACAGTGATTGGAGGTGGTTATGTTCAAGGTAGATTAACAAGTCGCAGCATTCACGAGATCGCTACGCATCATGACATGTTGTGGCAACATCGGCCGTCATACACAGGCCGCATACCCGCACCGGCACACCGGGCAGGTGGCCAAATGGATGGATGGATGGATGACGAATTTGCCCCCGCGTGTGTGAGTGACTGTATGTAGCGCGGCCGTGTGTGTTAGACTACCGGTAGCGATGCACGCTGGCTGGCTGACGATGTGCATATGAGTGTGTGTGCGTGCGAGCGTGCGGTAGTGCAGTGGTGCCGGCGTGAGCCGTTAGCCGTTATGTGTGTGCATGGATGGTTGCCGATCGACAGGCAGGCAAGCAGGCAGGCAGGCGAGCGTGTGCGTGAGGATGGATGGACTGGTACACTGGGCAGGCATAGAGGCATTGTTGGCATGGGTTGGGTGGGTGGCTTGCATGGTCTGGTCCGGTGCGTACGTGCGTGCGTGTGTATGTGCGTGACCAGTGTACCGGCGTTGCGTAACCGCGATAACCGCCGTCACCTCGCTACGCTACCACTGCACTCACCGCAGCCGCGCAGCCTTTACATTTGACAAGTATCTCATTATCTCAATAGCAGAATAGCGGTACTAGTATTTGGTGGTCTCGTCTGACCATTGCTGGTTGACCGACCTCCCGGCCTCCCAGCGTCAAGAGGCAAGGGCAAGGGCAAGGGATAGGGGTTACGGGCTGCAGGGGGGGCGTAGAGCCATGTCGGGCGTGCGGGCTACGAGGCTGCTGCGCACCGAGAGGTAGGAGTCACCATCGCCTGCCTATCCTGTGACGCCCGCGTACAGAAGCAGTGCGTACCGGAACGCTCGAGACTCAAGGCTGCACCGGGGTCAGGCACGCCTAATCTGGGCGGACACTTTGATCCGCCCCGTGTCCTGGTCCTGATCTCGATCAAGCCTGCCAGCTGCCTGACGTAGCCACCTTGACATACCGACGTGGTTCCGTAGTTGCAATGGTTCAAGTCTCTCGGCGGCACCCCTCCGCCCCGGCCCCGGCTTAGACTTACATCGAGGCTGGCCGGGCTGTCTGGCTGGCTGGGTCGGCTTGGGCGGCTTGGGCGGCTTGGGCGGCTTGGGCGGCTTGGGCGGCTTAGTCTTGCATCAGAAATCATGAATCAGGAATCAACCCCAGCCAGCCAGGCAGGCCAGCCATGCTTCCGGCCGGCCCGCCCCACCGCCTGCCGCTTGCTTGCTTGCGGCCTGCGGCATGCGGCACCGGCAGCGTCATCGATACCCACCCCCGCACCGCACCGTTCGGTCAATGATTACACACCCCTCCACACCCCTTACCAAGCCCGGCAGACAGGCGCTCACCCTCACCGCTGGCTTCTATATCACCCAGGCGTTTCTCAACTTCCCACCATCCTCGCATCTCCCTTTACCCTCGGTCTCGATCACTTCAACCACTCACTCACTCATTCACTCATCCCCTCTCTTCCCCGCATCTCAAATCATGGCTACCGGCAAGCTTGCTTCAAGTGAGTCCTCCCCGTCTGACATTTGAGCTTCCCTTTCCCCCGGCCTTCGCATGGCGTCATTAACCACTCAGAATACTCGGCGTGGCAGAAGCTCGACCAGCTCTACGAGACCAAGCGTCAGAAGCTTGTCCTTCGTGACCTCTTCGATGCCGATCCCGAGCGCTTTGCCAAGCACTCGCTGCAGTTCAAGTCGGACAAGCCCAAGGTTGACATCCTTCTCGACTACTCCAAGAACCTCGTCGATGATGAAGTTCTCAAGACGCTCTTCGACCTCGCCCGTGAGGCAGAGGTCGAGAAGTACCGTGACGAGATGTTTGCTGGCCAGCACATCAACACCTCCGAGGACCGCGCAGTTCTTCACATTGCTCTGAGGAACCCTCCCACCAACGAGGGTGGATACAAGTTCCAGGAGGAGGGCGCAAACGACGGCGTCCAGGAGGTGCTCCAGCACATGAAGCAGTTCTCGGACCAGATCCGCTCGGGAGAGTGGAAGGGTTACACTGGAAAGCCCATCAACACCGTCGTCAACATTGGCATCGGTGGCTCCGACCTCGGTCCCGTCATGGTCACTGAGGCGCTCAAGTTCTACAGCAAGCGCGACATTGCCATGCACTTCGTGTCCAACATTGACGGAACCGACATGGCCGAGACGCTGCGTGTCTGCAACCCGGAGACCACTCTCTTCATCGTGGCTTCCAAGACTTTCACGACCCAGGAGACTATTACCAACGCGGAGACCGCGAAGGAGTGGTTCCTCAACTCGGCCAAGGACAAGGCTGCCGTAGCCAAGCACTTTGTCGCTCTGTCGACCAACACCCAAGCGGTGACCGCCTTCGGCATCGACGAGGCCAACATGTTCCAGTTCTGGGACTGGGTCGGCGGTCGCTACTCCCTCTGGTCTGCTATCGGTCTCTCCATCTGCATCAGCATCGGATTCGACAACTTCCACGAGCTTCTCAGCGGTGCCCACGCCATGGACGAGCACTTCAAGAACACCAAGCTCGAGGAGAACCTGCCCGTCATTCTTGCACTTGTGGGAGTCTGGTACAACGACTTCTACAGCGCGGAGACTCAGGCTCTGCTCCCGTACGACCAGTACCTCCACAAATTTGCCGACTACTTCCAGCAGGGCGACATGGAGTCGAACGGCAAGTCTGTGACCAAGGACGGCTCGCGTGTCAACTACCAGACTGGTCCCATCATCTGGGGTCAGAGCGGAACGAACGGCCAGCACGCTTTCTACCAGCTCATCCACCAGGGAACCAAGCTCATCCCGTGGTACGTGACGAATCGTTTGACTGACAACTGATCACCAGCGACTTCATCGCTCCCGTTGAGACTCTGAACCCCATCGCCGGCGGCAAGCACCACGAGATCCTACTCTCCAACTTCTTCGCCCAGCCTGAGTAAGTTTTTAGCGCGCGGCTTCCGCTAATCCGGTCAGGGCTCTTGCTTTCGGCAAGACTGAGAAGCAGGTCGTTGAGGAGCTTGGCCCGAAGGCTTCGCAGAACAGCGCCCTTGTCAAGTCGAAGATCTTTGAGGGCAACCGTCCGACCAACTCGATCATGTTCCAGAAGCTCACGCCTGGTACGCTCGGTGCCCTCATCGCCATGTACGAGCACAAGATCCACGTCCAGGGTGCGATCTGGGGCATCAACTCTTACGACCAGATGGGCGTCGAGCTCGGCAAGGTTCGTCAGGATGTTTCTTCTGAGCTGACAGCGACAGGTCCTTGCCAAGGCTATTCTTAAACAGCTTCCCAGCCCGAAGGACGTCACCGGACACGACAGCTCTGTGAGTCACGCACGCTAGAGAAAGTAGTTCCAAGCTAATCAATCAGACCACTGGCCTCATTCACTTCTACCAGGCTCACCGCAAGTAAAGCGCTTGTGCTTGAAATACGCTCGTCTACTCATCTTCCACGGAAGAGCGTATGCAGAGATAAACGAGATCACGCCAGCTACAGTCAGGCGCGCTTTCAACCTTTATGTAAATTGTAAAGCAAAATGTAAATCAGGCAGTAATGCAGCTGTAGTCGAGCATCTTTAGTCCGCAAGCGGATTGCCGAGGCCGAATCGGTAATCCGCGTATTTGGGCATGTGATTGATCCCGAGGCTGCCGCAGCCGCTTACTTCTGAAGATCAATATACGGAGCTGCGGTTCCTGAAATCTGTCGTTCCAACTCGACTACTCCCCTCCTCTCCGGCTCGATTCCACATGTCAACTGTTCGCTCATTCACGCGGGCACTGAGCGTGTCCAGGAGGGCTGTCTTGTCCGCTCCTGCGCGGCCCGCATGCAGACCCGCCTTCGCTCAGTCGATCCGTTTCGGATCACATTTGCCCGACCGCAATCCGTCTTTCACGAAAGTCACTGAAGACCATGTCAAGCAAATGAGGTCCATGTTTGGATCCCCCTCTTCTCTGCTCACGACGCTGGACAAGTCCTCGACCGCCGATGACTTGGCGAACTTCAACAACGACTGGATGAACAAGTACCATGGACACAGCCAGGTTGTAGTCAAGCCCAAGACGACCGAGGAGGTTTCGCGCATCATGAAGTACTGCAACGAGAACAACATCGCTGTGGTTCCTCAGGGCGGCAATACCGGTCTTGTTGGTGAGTCTTCTGCAGCAGGGTCTCTTTACGCGAGTCGCTTTCAGCTAACTCCAGGTGGTGGTGTTCCGATCCACGATGAAGTGGTTCTGTCGTTGGCCAACCTTAATAAGATTCGGTCATTCGACCCTGTCTCCGGTATCCTCGTAGTCGACGCCGGTGCGATCCTCGAGACTACAGACAACTTCCTGGAGTCCAAGGGCTTCATTTTCCCGCTTGACCTTGGAGCGAAGGGCTCCTGTCAGATCGGTGGCAATGTCGCGACCAATGCCGGAGGATTGCGTCTGCTTCGTTACGGATCGCTTCACGGTACCGTTCTAGGCCTTGAGGTTGTCCTGCCCGACGGTACCATCTGGAATGGACTGAGCAAGCTGCGAAAGGACAACACTGGTGCGCCGACTTGTAAACCTTGCAGAGCTGACTTTAGGCCTTGACCTCAAGCAGCTGTTCATCGGCTCGGAAGGCTCACTAGGAGTTATCACGGCGGTCTCGATTCTTTGTCCCCGTCGTCCTACGGCCCAGAACGTCGCGGCGTTCGCTGTCTCATCATACGAGGGCGTCCAGGAGGTGTTTGCGGACGCTAAGAAGTACCTGGGCGAGATTCTTTCCGCTTTCGAGTTCTGGGACGCTCAAGCTTACACGCTAGTCCGCAAAGTTCTGGAGGAGAACGGCGTGGAGCGCGAGGTCTTTGAGCAGGAGGGACCTTTCTACTGTCTGATTGAGACTGGCGGCAGCAATGCTGACCACGACGCCGAGGTAGGTTGAAAAGACTGGGCAACTGCCGCAGTTCATTCGACTGACACACTGCAGAAACTCGGAAACCTCCTGGAGGACCTCATGGAGAAGGACAAGGTGTTGACTGGCGTCCTCTCCCAGGACGACACGCAATTCAAGTCGATCTGGGCCCTCCGAGAGCTTCTGCCTGAGTCTTGCGGAAAGGCCGGCGCTGTTTACAAGTACGACCTCTCTGTGCCTGTTGGAGAGATGTACGAGATTGTCGAGAAGATGAGGGAGAGGCTACGGGCGAAGGGCCTCCTCGAGGGAGACGGAACACCGGAGGGTCCCATCCGAGCTGTGGTCGGATATGGACACATGGGTGACGGTGAGTTGTCGGCTGTGTGCCGTGCGTTGCTAATCGAAGGCAATCTCCACCTGAACATCGTGGCGAACAAGTACACGGATGAGATCGAGCAGGCCATCGAGCCTTACGTTTACGAGATCGTTTGTGAGTAGACCTTGAGAGCGTGGTCAGAATCGATGTGAGAGTGTGCTGACAAGTCTTAGCCGAGAAGTCTGGCAGCATCTCTGCCGAGCATGGCCTGGGTGTCATGAAGGCTCCTCACGTCCACTATTCCCAGTCGGATGTCTCCATCGATCTCATGCGCAAGATGAAGCATCTCTTTGACCCGAAGGGCGTGCTGAACCCCTACAAGTACATTCAGTAGTGGTTTCGTAGACTGCACAACGGCATTCTGATTCATATTCATATCATTTACTATTAGATTACGGGTTGCTGCACGCTTACTTCACGAGAAGAACATTCAGCGCTTTCTGGAAGTCATAGCCGTTCGCGTCGAGCGCCTCGACCACGAGTGAACGGGGGAATCCCATTGAGCATAGCTAGAAACGTCAGTATGACCCTGCAGACTGGAAAAGGAGGACTTCTGAACTCACGCGCTTGACGTCTTCGAGATCATCTGCCTGCGGCATATCGTTGCTAGGTCTCGCCGAGGGGGGCTTGGGACGAGCGGGAATCGGGGGTGTGGCGGTCGACGCTTGCTCACCAGCGGGCGGGGCATGCGCGACAGGGCCCGGCGATCTGCTGTCAGCCTGGCTTATCATCTTTGCAGATCAGACTCAGCATACTCACGGGACAGGGGAGAAGTCACCTCCGAAGGCATCGTCAAATGACAGCGCCGCTGGCTGCCCGGCTGTCGTAGGGTTGCTGTTGGAGATGCCCCATGCATCCATGGCTCCGTCGCCAAACTCCTGTTGACCTTGCTTGACGCTATCCGACGTAACGACCTCATAGCTTCGGAGCATGGAGCTATTGTTGTCAGATCCGGAATTCGGCTGCGATGGGAAGTCTCCAAAGTCCTCGTCAAAGTTGGCAAACTCGTCATCGAAAGCGCTGGTGTTGAGCTGTTGCTGCTGCTGCTGCTGTGGCTGCTGTTGTGCGAATGGTTGAGGCGGCGAGAAGCCTTGTGACTGGTCGTGCTGAGCCAGCTGCTGCGTGTGTTGTTGAGTCAGCCCAGACAAAACGGGCGCAGGTTGAGCGTCTTGCTGGCTTGGCAGTCCAAAGTTGCTGATGCCTGACGGCTCCGGGCCTACTGCGTGTTGACCATCAGGCTTCGCAGGGGCGTCGGAGAAGTCGAACTCGTCTTCGTCGTCAAATTGGGAGGCTTTGGGAGCATCGTGAGTGTCCTCGGTCGGAGGCCACGTCGGCGCCGGATTGGTGGGCAGACTGCCTGTCTGGAAAGCCGCTTGACCAGATTTGGCGCTGAGAGGGTCGAATGACTCTCCAAAGTCGGTTCTAGGTATCTCACTATGAGACTGCGGGTCCAAAGACGACCTCGGTGAAGCACCCACGGTCACCCCGAACGGATCTACACCAGTCGAGGCGTTTTGTGCTCCAAATGCGCTCGCCGCTCCCTCGTCAGCGATCGGCGATGCCAGAGAGTCTGAACGACTGCTCTGTCGTCCGGTGGGGGGAGGCGGCGCGTGACGTCGGACGCGTGCTGCCGGATGCTCAGCATCGGCGGCCACTGAATCTGTTCGAGGCTCATTCGCTTGCGGAACAGGAGTGTGCTCGGTGGCGTAAGTGCGTCGAGGGCCATCAACGTCCTCCGGGCCCTCATCATCATCAGAAGACTCAGCATCTCTGGAGATCGCACCTTCGATCTGGGGCTGATCTGGGTGTTCTACCGCGGAACCATCGGCGTCATCATGAGTCGCTTGGGGCTGCGCTGCGTCGGATTGTTCGACGGGAAGGGGAGTGCTGCGAAGGCTTGAAGGTGGGATCGCCTGCGTGGACAGGGTTCTGGCAGGCTCCGGCCGCTGGATCGCTTCGACTGCAGGGCTCGATGATTCGTCATTGATGGTCGGCACTGCTCCCTCGGCCGAGGGGGCAGTCGCAGGAGGTTCAGTGTCAAAATCAGCGAAAGCCGAGTCAAAGTCCGTAGGAGGGACACCTGTCGGGGCAGAAGTGTCTTGATGACCAAAGGAGTCGTCGAAACCCGATGCAGACGTTGCAGCAGGTCCCGCAGTGGGCAAACCGAATGGATCCTGCTCTTGCTCGTGGTGCTGGGCTGACACAAACCCAGCATCTCTCACATGAGTATCATCCGCGGCTTCGTTGGGGCCAGTGTGCGCGCTCGCGGCGAGCGCCGCTCCTCCGACAGCAGCGCCGGCTAGGGCACCAGTGATGCCCACCGCTGCGACATTGGGAGACGGCTCAGCGGAAGGGGTTCGGAAACGCTCGAAGGGATTGGTAGAACGCTGCGAAGCCCCAGTAGCGTTGGGGCTCAGAGCTCTCGGGGTATGTTGAGGAGAGAGCGCCGGTGCAGTCACTCCGGACGCCTCTTGGTTCTTGATCGTCTGTTCGACTTCGCGAACCTCTGCCTGAACCGCATCTCTTCCGGATTCCGCGGTGGACACTTGTTTCTTCGCGATCGAGACGAGTCCCTTCTGCTGCCTGGCGTCCTTGCGCAGCTTCTCCAAAAGGAGAACGAAACCTTTCTTCTCGTCCTCCAGCTCCTTGATCTGCTTCTGAAGTCCGCGAACCTCTTCCTTATCACGAAGGAAAGCCTGTTCCAGCTCATCCTTTTCCATGCGCATTGCGTTGAGGTCACTCTCAGCGGAGATCACATCGGCTCGCAACTGCTTCAGCTTGGCCGTCTGCTCTCCCACTCGCAGGCGAAGATCGGAGACTGCCTTTGTCTCGGCCTCGTGCTTAGAGCGAGCCGACGCAAGATCTCGTTCCAAGGACTGTAGATCTGCGGCGTTTGAGGACTCCTGGCGCTCAAGGTCAGTCTTGGTCTTCTCCAATTCCGAAACCGCCCTTGAAGTGTTCTCGAGCTGAAGCTTTTTGTTTCCGATGTCAGCGGACTTGTCGGGCACACTGGGAACGCTGTCGTCACCCAAAAGGTCCCCGGCAGGTTGTGGCACCGGAGCTGTATCAAGTAAGCGCACGTTCGACATCGCGGTCTTACCAGGGGAGCTCGAAAAGGGCTCTGGGCTCTGAGTCGGCCGACCAGCTGGCAATTGGCGGGAAGCTACGGCGCCGGTACCGCGCCTGGACGGAGGCTGAGGCAGGAAGGCACTCGCCGCAGGGATGCCACCGGAGGCGGCAGGTGGCGCCGATTCGCTAGAATCGTTGAAGAGATCAAAGAGATCTTTGGTCGCAGTCGACTGCTGGGGGCCCTCTGTGGGTGCGGGCGCGCTTACGCCTCGCAAGCTGGGTGGGACCAGACTGCTCGGAAGCACAGCCGGGATGTCCTGCCCGGCAAGCTTGGCATTGATGAGATGCATCGCGACTGCGAACTCATCGCGGTCCAGCTTGCCCTCCTGCCGAATGTCGGCCAGGTCCCTAGGTTGTTAGAAGTGTCAATTGCGTAGAGACGTACCAGATACTAGCCAGCGTACCCTCGTCGAGCTGGCTCTGAAGCATGAATGGTACTGCCACATCGCCCTCGACGACGCCTCTATTCTGTGGATCGAGCTGCGCAAAGAAGCGGTCAGAGGTGGCCTTCGCTTCTGGGGTGACATCCCAGTGCTCGGGTGCGCCCGAACCCGTGCGGTCGTGGGCTCCTCGGGTGGCATAGGGGTTGTAAGGAATGGCACTGGATGCTTGACGGCTTGGGGTCAAGGTCGCCGAACGCGGGGGCGTGTTGGTTGCGGCAGAGAAGCTTTGACCAGTCATCTGGGGTTGGAGAGAACCTGTTGTCTGCCTCTGCAGGGGCCCGGTAGTCTGAGCTTGGAGGGGACTGGTGGGTCGGATGCTGTGGGCTGCGTTCGGCTGAGGACGACCATTGGAAGCTACTTCGTACAAGCCGGGGGGCAGAGATGGAGGGAGGCGTAGGTTCGGATTCGCCATGCAGCTCTGGATGAGGTGCATGCCGAGGATGAAGTCCGTAAGGTCAAGCGCGCCTCGATCCTGGGTGTCTGCCAGTTGCCTGGAGGTCAGCAAAGCTCTAGCTCATCTCATACCAGATCTGTGCGAGCTTGTCATATGGCAGTTTGCTCTTCAGGAAGACGTTCCGAGCCTTGTCTCCCGAAACAAGCCCGTTGGTTGGGCCGCAGCCGACGAAGATCCTCGTGAACTTGGTGCGGTCGGCAGGGGTGAGAGGCGGAAGCGACCCGCCGGTTGCCGCAGGCGACATGGGATTGACGGCAGCAGTTGTCGGGGGACTCGGATAGCCTTTGAAAGTGGGCAGTGGGCCGGCCTTGGAAGCGAGGGAAGGATCAACCTGAGTCTGGCCAGTGGACTGTACCCAGCCGATCAAGCGGGCAGCAGTGTAGAATCCATCTTTGGTCAAGAAGCCGTTGTTGTCGGGGTCTGCGATCGCCCAGATTTCGCCTAGAGTCTGTTGAGGCAGTCCAGACGATGTCAGGAAAGGTAGTGCATCCGATCCTGGCAAGACACCGCTCTGAGATGTCAGTGATTAGAGCTCTCTGGAGACTTACGTCGTCCTTATTGACAGTCTCAAAGAGGCGGTCGTAGTACTGTTGCTCCTGGCCTGATGGAAGAGCAGACATCGCAGAGGTCGTCTACCTAGATGATAGGTCTCCACGGCCGTAACGTTGGTCTACGTTGCTTGCACTCAGACGATGTCGGATGGGATTGATGCAGAGATGTCGATGGGCGATGCGGAATAGACGTGGTGGTGGATAGTAGCTGGGATGGCGTCACTGCTCCTGACCGCATTGATTACGGTGTGCGAGGGGGTACCGAATAAAGAAGGCTCAGGCACGGTCAGGAATGACATAACTGGTCGCAAATAGTCCGCAGATGTCCCAAGATTACAAACTACTGATAACCATGCTCTCCGTCCCAGACTGGGTCAACCGTTTCTACGCCAAATTCCCACTCGTCGTTCTCGAGCCGGAGGACTCGGTCGACTGGAAGAATGCCACCCCTTCCGATAAGAAAAAGGACTATACACTCTGGGTAAGTTGACAGGTTGGACATGAGACTCACGTACACAGGTCCAAGCATCCCAGCCTGACGCTACACCTAATGACGGATACGCATGGGCGTCCCCACAGCCGTCATCCCTCCATGCTCAGCTACTTTTCTTGCTGAGGGGACTTTCTGTCAACATGAGGGCTTGGAGCAACGAGTCCTCAGTTCCCGGGGGGTCTCTACCAACATTGCATTTGACCTCTAGCAATCGATTAATCCCGCACAATGAAATCCGCTCTTGGCTCGACAGCACACATCAGTTGCCGGAAAACGCTGAGTAGGTCTTATCGGAGAAGTGCGTACTGACAGCAGGCTACACGGTATGCCCGATCAGGCCGCCTACGATAACGCCGTCGCGATCGCCAAACTAGTTCTGGGCAGAATACATCCAGCCTGGCTGTTGTCTGCGGCAGAGTCGTCAGCAGAAGAGGCTGTCCTGCTGAACGCCGAACCCCCTGCCCTAGCGGCTGGACTGTCGACGCCGCTTCCAGCCTCCTTAACAGGGGACGCTCGTAGTCTACAGGAATCGAACGTGATCGACCGCGGAGTGGAGGCGTTGTCAGTGCTGGCATCGCGTGTGGATTCCGAGCACTGGGCTCTAGGCGCCGAGTGAGTTAGCGCTTGCGCGAATGTAATCCTGACCGACCAGAAAGCCGTCACCACTGGATGCTCTGATCACTGCATATGTGTACCCGATATACTCGTTGCCTCATGGCTCCTCCTTGAGAAACGCCCTGCAAGCTTCTCCGCGCCTCGAGGGCTACGTGGAACGGGTCATGAAAGCCGCGAACGCCCATGCCCACTGAACAAAGATAAACATGCATTAGAACACCACTATTCGTCATCCGACATCAGCTCTGCAAGTTCACGCTCTTCTTCCTCAGTAAGCTCAATGCTACCACTTTGCTTGACGGGCTCGTACTCGAGCTTAGGGGGATGCAGCAATTCTGCTTCGTCAGCTTCGCCTGCCATTGCTACCTACCTGGGACGGTCCACGTCCTGACGGTACCGTCAAGGCCAGCGGTAACAATGTAGGGTACGACCTTCCCATCCACAAGTCTCGACCAGGGGGCGATGGCGGTTACCTCACCGCAGTGTCCCGAAAGTACACTGATAGGCCGAGTCATTGTCCCGTGCAGGTCGGTTGCATCCCATACCCTGATCTCCTCGTCCTCTGCACCTGTAAGGACATAAGGGAGCCCAAAAGGTTGAGGCAAGATCGACTTGACATAGCTTGGGTGTTGCAGGATCGTTGGAGGCGTGCCATGCAGACGCGCGGTCTTGTCCATGGAGACTGCGAAGCATCAGCACTGCAGCATATCATGGAGAGGGTGCACGTACCACTCCAAAGGCCCTCCTCCGTTGGATAAAGCTGTCCCACGCTCGTCTCATGGCTGTTGAGGTCCTCGACAAAGTTCATGGGTGAGCTCGAGCTCTCGATCGACTGATCGTCAGTTCGCTCCGCTTCTCCGTGTCAGTCGGGCACTACCTTCTGCATTCGCCATCGCTTAATGAGGCCCAAAGAGTCAGACGTCCAAACTGTCAGAGCATCCGATTCTGAGGTCTCGGGAAGCCAAAAGGCAGCAAAGTCCACAGGCCGGGTGTGTTCTTTGATGATCTGTATTGTCGAGGGCTGCTCGTTCCGAATGAGGTAGGATAGATCCCATAGCCGACACGTCCTGTCCGAAGAAGTTGAAAGCAGGGTGGCTGGTGAGGTCGGAAGGACCGTGACACTTTTGACGAAGTCCTGATGGCCTTGTAGAGTAAAACGGCACTCTCCGGTCTGGTATGAGTCATCTGAAATGGAAGAACTCTTACTGATGCGTCCCAAATTTTGATGGTCTTGTCCCACGACGATGTTATGACAGCCAGCCAGGGTGCCTCTCCGCCTACTTTATACAGTCGTACCGAAGTTACTGGTCCTTTATGTCCCTTGTACAGCATGGTCGTCTTGCCCGTCTGTCGGTTAGCAGAATATCTATTCCTTCATCTCACTGATAGATTCAATCTCCGGGCTTGCCACCCCGACTCCGCTGTCCAGGCAAGCTGGCCATCCACGATGAGATCCAAGACTTTGCTGGAGACTTTGATTGGATTTCCCACCTTCTCGGCAGCTTTGATCTTCCGCTCCCTCTTCTCAGCATTGCTAAGGTCCGAAGAGGTCTGGAACAGGTAGTCCGGGTCGCTGGTCTGCATGTTCGTTTATTTTTGGGGAAGAGATCGCACGGACATGGACGATGACTCGAACAAAATGCTCAGATATCGCGTCGACTTCCGGAACGACCTCCACCGCAGGTCGAGTGGAGGTACCATTCAGGGACGTGCGGGTGGGCGCGTTTCTGACCGGCTCCTGGTCCAAAATACAGCTTGGTGAAATCGCTGTGCTTGCACGAGATTCGAACACGGAACTTGGAGGGGTGGGTGCCGGATGGCCAGATGGCCAGATGTCTCGGCAGATGCGTAGTTCACGCGGACAGTGTGTAACACGAGCTGGCTGGCTGTTTGGTCTGTCGCCTCGAATGTCACAGCCGCTTGCGCGGTTTCGCCAAAGAGCAAGTTGGTAGTGTACGACAGTCGTTCCAGATCGATGCGCAACTGCTCTCTGTGTATATCGAAAGGGAGAGCACTGCACCTGCTGCCACCTGCTTGCCTGCCCCAATCGTTTCGACTGGCTGTTTACAGGGTGGACAATTCCTCTGAGGTGCTCACCATCTCCTCTGGATAGGGAGAACGTATGAGCTTGCTGAATCTGATGGTCGGTGTGCCGTTGCCCTCCATTTGAGAGTCTCTATGAGGCTGCTGTCGCTGTGTACCGCGTAAAGCCTACAGTCATGATTGTGATTGAACCGGGGCTTGTTCAAGCAGGGCTTCAAGAGCGTCTCAACGAGGCGCGGCCCGCGGCACTCGAAGGTTCCGCTAGAGCAGAGAACAGCGCGCTCTACACAGCTGCTATATCTCATCATCCGTCGCAGTGTGCGCGCTGAAGCAATACCGGCGGACGGCAAGCAGTCCTGAACGTGCGTTGATGGTGAGAGGACGATGCCTGGGTAGCTACAGTACGGTCGGGACGTGCTTCATCGCTCAAGGATTCAGCGTTGCGACCCTGACAGGTGGCAGCTCTACTGAGAAAGACACGCCTTTGCAACGGTGCAACGAGTAAGTTGTGCATCCCGGCTCACATCAATGAGAGCATGAACAGTCACCCACGCCGACAGCCAGCTCATAGAGCCTCCCCCTTTGGCAGAACTGTTACAAGTTACGAGCCAATCTGACGAACTGAACGGTGCGCATCGTTGGGTGAAGACATGAGGCTTGGAGAGCTGATCAGAACGCCGACATGCTGAAGCTTCGATCAAATGACGCTGTTCGGTCAGACTCCACCAATGCAGATCCTGGACTAAGAGACACCTGCGACCAATACTAAAGTCTCGACGAGGCAGCTGTACGTGTCATAGAAAAGTCAAGCAGGGGAGAGGCTGTGGGCCTCTTGTGAATAGCACACCCCTGTTTTGTGACTACTACCCACCGTGTCTTGCTTTGCGATAACGAGGACTTTGCACAAGCCATGCAAAAACGCACTCCTCTGGGCCCGCTAGCGCTCTTCCCGGACTAACCCGCAGATGACCTCCAGACTGTTTGTTCATAGTTGCAGTGGTTGGGTGGCAGATTGGGCATCGTCGATGCAGAGTAGGCTCACCAATGCTCTCGATCAAACTTCAGGTACTACGGTAGATGAGTGGGCAGCGAGGGTGATAAGGCCCATTGAAGACGGTACTACGATGTGATTTTTGAGAAATGGTGCGTGCATCAGATGCACGGACTCTCCCTGCTCGATAAGCTCCGGGCAGGGCGCTGCGCGACGACCTCAGTTCCTGCGAGAGAAGAGAGCATATCTGCGACGACAGCTCATTGCATGGAGTGCTGCCCTCTGGCATAGCGGCCCTCGGATTGTCGATAGTAGGGACTTCATAGCCCTTGACGTTTCTTGCAGCCGGCCATAATTAAACAAAAGTTTTGAAAGTTGAAAATCCCGATAGACATGACTTTTGCACGGCTGAGAGTGCCGTTTCTACCAGCGTGTTTTAAAACTATTATACATGCACTACTCGTATAAACCGTCGATTCAGCGTCAAGGCAGAGATACACTGCCTGTATCATCTTGGCAGCCGCAACATTGCTGGTCCCTGCTGCAAGTCAGTCGGCTTCAGATCGCATCGTATTTCATGGATGCTGCGGGTCAATTGGCTTCAGATACCATCGTAATCATTGACTTGACCAGAGAATCACCACAGACCCCGAAGAGGCACTGCACTCCGATTGCCATTCCTTGCCGCTTCCTTGTCCGGGAAATCGAAATATCTACCTAGAGTGTTTGTTCATTTGCTTCCCGAAGGTTTCCGCGGCCGCTATCGGAAAACAGGGTTGATATCCTCTAGTCGCGCTGGTATGAGTTGACAAAGCATGTTCAGGATGGTGTGTGACTTTCAGTTGGCGGTCAACTCATTGTCGTCGGACCTCCAGTACTGGGGAATACGTGCTAGGAGTGCACATGGAGCGGCTCATGCATGCGACCGCGTCACGCGGCTTGCTCTCTGTCGCAAATGCAGAGTATCGCCCCTCCGTGCGCTCGACGACAGGAGCCCTTTCTGATCTTGGCCTTATCCTGTATTCCGCCCACCTGTCCGGCCGAAAGCGTTACGGAGCACTTGGCCTGTCAAGACTTCACAGCGCGGGCATCCGTGCCGCGGGTAGTAGTTGTAAAATCGCCCCGAGTCACCACATCTATACACATGACTCCTCATGCGGTCGCGTTCCTGTCATGATGTTGCTAGTGAGGCGCTGCCTGCAGTGCTTCGCGGGACCTCTGATCTTGTAATACCATCACCAGCAGTAACATCAGTGCCAGCCCTCGACACGCAGACGGCCATCTAAGCAGTAAAGCCTCGTCGGTCGTCACCTGTGCGGTCATGCAAATTTTATGCCTCATCACGAGTCCACATTGCACTGCAACGAGTATGCGGTGTTTAGCGCGACGCCATGAGATGCTGTGATACAGTTACGTCGCTCCCGAGTTCGGCCTCCCTTGCGTTTCCATGATCCGGCTTCTATAATCCACCGTCGTACATCCTACGTGATGGTTGGTTTCATGATGCCAGCTCAAAGCCCGTCATTTCCGTAATTGATCGCCACGAGCATCCTCGGACCGAGTGTAATGCCGGCTGCCCCGTGTGTGCTCGAGCGGCTGCGGTTTCTCAACACCCCAGAGTGCCCGTCCAAGCCAACCGATCAGCCTCCTCATTACTGGCCGACTTATCCCTCATCCGACCCACCGGCTGTGTTTCGGCTTTCCGTGAGGGAGGACTCTGACCGGAGCGGTAAGATTATGCGCTGAGTCTCATCACGGGAGACCGGAGCGGTGAGACTACATCACAGGGACTCTCATTTGCCAAATCACAGACAGCGTCCCGAGCAGATGAATGCACAGAGGACTTTGCACACAGTAACCATACATGTGGTCAAGTTTACAACCATACATGTGGTCAAGTTTACATCGCGGATATCTCTAACTACTCGGCGCCCAGACGCTGTCCGGAGCCCCATCTATGACGAACAGCCGACGCTGCATCTGAACCTTGGCTTCGCTGAGTGTTGCGCGTTACTCGAGTAATTCCGGTGGTGACTTCGGGTCTACGTGCGGTCGGTCGAGTGTATTGATCAAAATACGATTGGAACCACGCAGGCATGGACAAGGGGTTCCGGCGCCGCAGGTGGGCTGGTGCTCTGGTGGGCAGGTAAATCGAAATGAACCACCTGTTGTCAGTTGGAGCGGCTTTACAGCGCATACCAGAGGTGCCCTGCTACAACCCCGATAAGAGAAGGAACCGCCGCCCACGGAGTCTTATACTGGACGGCATCCAGACAGATCAAAGCCAGTGGATAGACTGAGGGTAAGCGTCGCAGACCAAGAGACTCACTTCTCGCCGGTAGGCTGATGAGGCCGAACACGCTGACCTTCGAGTTGGGGTTTTCTCTCGTCCAGAGGTAGATCAGGGAACCCAGCAAGGCTTTGAAAAGAATCGGCCACTTAAAGCTGATGGCATTTGCGACCTTGATGTTAGCACTTGCATGACTCATTCGCACTGACGAGGCTTATACAAGAAACCATCAAGACGGTCCAGGCATATGCTGCTGACCCGCCGATGAGACTGTAATCAGTAAAGGCGCCGACCTTGCATCCATTACCTGTTCGCCTCCAGGGAAGAAGACATCCGGTAAAGACAGAAGGTATCGAAGAGCAGAGTGATGCCGCCGCCTCCATAGAAGAATGAGGTGACCGGACGCCAGATCTGCGGTGAGCAAAGGCAGCCGAATGCGACGGCTGGAATGACATTTACTCACCTCTAGCCTTGAGAGGGTACGAGACCAGTCAAGTACGACCTGAGGTCAACTACAACCGCGCGCTGTCGAAACCAACCATTCTTGGGCTAATCAGAGACACCAGACATGATCTTCACAAATCAGCAACATGACAACCACGCACTCACATTGAGACTACCGCAGTGGAGCCGACAAGGAATCGCGTAACCGGTGGGATCCGAGCCAGTTCGGCCATCGTGGTGCAGAGTCAAACGAAAGTGATTTAAAGCATCAATGGCAGTCGTAACGGTTATATCGCGTTGCTGTGACGAGTTCGGTCGTGTGGGGCTCCGCGGTTGATGACGTTGCATTGCGGCACATCGCCGAGCGCCGACATGTTCTAACCTGCCAGGCTGAGAAGAGGCAATGCGGTCCGTCTACCACTATGAGCCTCGCATTTTCGCAACGTCTAACAAAGCATGCTTCTGTCCGACGTCCCGGAGCCGACCGGACCGTTTTTTGAATACTCGCGACCTCCGGAAGGCTGGCTGAGGACAGAAATTGATGGAGGCGGCCATTTCACTCTGGTTTTCATTCTCGCCGCGGATGGTTCGCGAAATCAGATTTTACTCGGTAGGAAGAAGAGGGGTTTTGGACGGGGAAAGTGAGTCTTGCCGAAGTAAGAAGCGGGCATACAGGTCTGAGCCGGATAATAGCGCGTTTTGATAGCCTGAGTATCTCTGACTTGCAAAGATTCAACGGCTTCGGAGGGAAGTTAGAGGTGGGTGAAACCCTGTCGCAGTGTGCCGTCAGAGAAGTCAAGGTGGGCTGCGGTAGTTCTGCATATGCTCATGCACCTGCAGGAGGAGTGTGGTCTCGTGGTTGACGAGACGGCTTTGGAGGAGCGCGGCGAGATCGCTATTGTCCGAGCGACGGTTTCTTCAACCGTGGTTGCCATAATCCACCTTTACACAGTCAGTCAATGGACAGGCGTCTTGGTAGAGTGAGTCCGCCTCGTGGATCCAGATTCTCTGAGTAAGACTTGCTGAACAACTCCAGGACTGATGAGATGAGCCCAGCCTGGTACGATCTCTCCTCGTTGCCCTGGTCGAAAATGGTGGGTGAGAGCCTCCGCACTTGCTGACATTCCCTCTACAGTGGCCGGAAGCTTCGATCTACCTGCCCTCGCTGCTTGAGCCCAACAATCGCTCCCGACTGCTCTCGGGAAGGGTAGATTACCGCGACGACGAAGCACCTTGTGGTTGGTGGTTCCGTTGGGACTAAATCGCAATGCCACAGAAGTGCAGGAGAGACTTCAATATTCATGTACTTTCTACTGGGGACTACTTCTCAATCACGATGTTACTATGCAAACCGACTGATCACTGTACTCAAGCGTAAAGGCTTTTACCGTTAGCTTTATAAAACACAGAAAACTTACTCGTCATCATCAGCCTCGTTCTGGAATGCGGCACCGCCCTGCTCGGCATTGTCACCCTCCGGGAACTGCAATGTCAGCCTAGGCACGTCGGATAAGCCTACCTTGAAGTTGTTACCGAAGCCGCGAGACTGCTGGAGCGACGTGCTGAACATCTCGTACCGGCGAATGTCGGCGTCGGACACAGAGCGGCGAGCGAATTTCATAGCCTCCTCGAAGTGTTCGCTGCGGATTAGAGACGGCACGCTTGTAAAATGCTGTTGAACTTACACAGTGATAGCAGGAACCTCATCTTCGTCGTTCTCCTCGTCCATGAGATCGACCTCGCCATCGCCGCCGGCGGCTTCAGCCTTCTCCCTGCGCTCGCGGTCCTTGCGGACGTCGCTTTCGATACTCTCGCGAATAGCAAGCTTAGCAGCGCGCTGGCAGATCTCGGTCAAGTCAGCTCCAGAGAAGCCAGCGGTGCTCTTCGCAAGGAAAGCGAGGTCCACGCCAGGTGCCACAGGCGACTTGCGGAGGGTAGCCTCGAGGATTGACAACCGAGAAGCCTCGTCGGGAAGAGGAATGTAGATGAGCTGGTCGAGACGTCCGGGACGGAGGAGGGCGGGGTCGATCTGATCGGGCCTGTTGGTCGCACCAATGATGAAGACATTCTTCTTCGCGTTCATACCGTCCATCTCCGTCAGGATCTGGTTGAGGACACGGTCGCTGGCACCACCAGCGTCGCCTCCAGAGCCACCACGAGACTTGGCGATAGAGTCGAGCTCATCGAAGAACATGACACAGGGTGCGGCGGCACGCGCCTTGTCGAAAACGTCGCGGACGTTCGCCTCAGATTCACCGAACCACATCGTGAGAAGCTCCGGGCCCTTGATGGAGATGAAGTTCGCCTGGCACTCGTTCGCGATGCTGGGCAAGTTAGTTTGCTTGTTCAGCCACGTAGCTACTCCACTCACGCTTTAGCAAGCATGGTCTTACCAGTTCCAGGCGGACCATAGAACAGGACACCCTTCGACGGGGAAAGACCGTACTTGAGGAACTTCTCCGGGTGCTCGACAGGGTAAGAAACCGTTTCCTGCAGCTCGCGCTTGACCTTCTCGAGACCACCAATGTCGTTCCACGTAGTGGTAGGGATCTCGACGACAGTCTCGCGAAGGGCAGAGGGGTTGTTGACGCCGAGGGCGTAGCGGAAGTTCTCCATCGTGACACCGAGCGAGTCGAGCACCTCTGCATCGATGGTGTCTTCGTCAAGATCAATGAGATCCATCTTCTCGCGGATCTGTTGCATAGCAGCTTCCGAGCACAGAGACGCCATGTCGGCTCCGACGTAACCGTGGGTGTCAGCAGCAATCTGCTCAAGATCAACGTCGTCCGCGAGCTTCATGTTCTTGGTGTGGATGCGCAGGATCTCGAGACGGCCAGTGGGGTCGGGAATACCGATATCCACCTCGCGGTCGAAACGACCAAAGCGACGGAGAGCCGGGTCGATCGAGTTCGGGCGGTTGGTCGCCGCCATGACGACAACGTTGGAACGGGCCTTAAGACCGTCCATCAGCGTAAGAAGCTGGGACACAACGCGGCGCTCAACCTCGCCATTCGTCTTGTCACGCTTGGGCGCGATGGAGTCAATCTCGTCGATAAAGATGATCGAAGGGCTGTTCTTCTCAGCCTCTTCGAACGCCTTACGAAGGTTCGACTCAGATTCACCGGCCATCTTAGACATGATCTCTGGGCCATTGATGAGGAAGAAGAACGCGCCGGTCTCATTGGCAACGGCGCGAGCCATCAAGGTCTTTCCAGTACCGGGAGGGCCGAACATGAGAATTCCACGAGGGGGCTTGATACCGATGGCCTTGAACAGCTGAGGGTGACGAAGGGGCAGCTCCACCAGCTCGCGGATCTGGGCGAGCTGCTTCCGGCAACCACCAAGGTCGTCGTAGCCGACGGCGTTGAGGTCGGCTTCCTCGGCTTCGCGGTCAAGCGCGTCACCCTCAGTGTGGATGACGGTATCAGATGCGACAATGCAGTACGGGGACGGGTCGACCTCGATGACCTTGAAGTCGACAGTACGCATTCCACCGCGGACCTGGAAAATGTCACCCTTGCGGACAGGACGGTAGGCCTCGAGGAAGTATGGCTTGAGGTAGACGTCGAAGAGATTGCCAGAAAGGCCCTCCACGGAGTCGGAGAAAGGAAGAACATGGATGCTAGATAGGTCAGACCCAGCTCACGCTTGCACAAATAATCTATACGTACCGCTTGCCGTACTTGATGTCGTTTGCGGGGGCGACGTGAACGAGATCTCCCAGCTTCGCGGCACAGTTCTGGCGAGCAACTGAGAATATCAGCCCCAGACTTCCTGTCATCTGACTCACCCTTGTTCATGCAGATTTTGCCCTCCTCAATGTCATCTTGGCTCAGGCAGATGAGCACAGTGTCCTTCCTGCGCTTGCCGCGCACTTATGTCAGTCACCCCGGTGCATGAATGTTCGCTTACCAATGATGGTGTCGCCACTTTAGGTCAGCCTTTCCCTTTCTCATGTTTGTCACCCGCTGACTCACCGGAAAAGGCCGAGCGTCTCCATGGTGTTCGGATGAAGGACAGCAACGCTGTTGTCGTCAGAGGGACTCTCGTCAACCATCAGGCGGTTGGGGCTGCTGTTAGCGACTGCATCGCGCCGAGAGTACACACGACTTCTTCTGGCGAAGAATCGCCGTTGCCGTCGAGTCATCTGCAATAGGCTATACGTCAGCGCACCGTTTCTGAAGGTTCAATGACGCCGCAAAAGCACACCGCGTCTGGCACCATGCTCTGTCAAAACTCACCTGGGAAGGATCAGACATGGTGGTTCGGATCCAAGTAAAGATAAGAAAGATGAGAAAAAGGAATCAGTCAAAGGATCGGAATACAAAGAGGGTTGGTTGTCTCTCAGGCCGGCACGGTAGTGGGAGCTTGGCTGCGACGATGACGATGCGGATGATTCATCGGTCTAAGCTGGGGGGACGCTTTAGTTAGTTACCGCCCTCCACGTGGCATTCCATTTCATAAATCAAATGCCGCTCGCCGCAGGTCCATTACCTCTTCTCTAATGTCAAATAGAACTTCGTATTAGCCGCCACGTCGCTCATGGCGAGAGGCCTCGAAGGGCATGCATTTTTACGTAAAGAACATTTCAGAACGCGTCTAGTCGCCACCACGCGACGAACAGCGGCGCGTCCTCTGACGTCCGGAGAGCCAAGAGGCCGCTGAGGCTTGATCACATCTAGTCCACGGTAGATCCTTGAATTGCTCTCTCCACACCTGAGAAACCTCAATAGCCGACCTGGACCTGGAGGTCCGCAGCACGATGCGGCCATGGAAAGTGGTCGTTGACCCCTTCTCAGCGGCCTCTAAGCCAATGCCTGATTGGGAGTCTATGCCGTCAAGACCGCTGCCTTTCGCGGCGACGCTCGAGGCTCTAGACATCAACGGGCAAGAATCTGCTGCACAGCGTCTCCCTAGACCGGTGCGACGTGAGAAGGACGGTATTCCGGCTGCTTTTCCGACGCCAGTGTACAGTCATGATCGATCTAAGCAGTCATCACCTTCTGCGGGACTATCTCGGCGGCAGTCGTATGGCTCCGCCGAGCAAGAGATCGGGAGCGATGAGTGGATGCAGAGGAAAGTCGGCGAGTGCGTCGACAATGCCAGGTGTGAGCTCGACCTCTCGTAAGTGCTTATGTTGCACAGAACCTGACGTTCAGTGGCTACGGCTTGCCGACGCTGTCTTCAAAAATCGCCGACCTGCGCAATCTCGTAACACTCCAGCATCATTCTCCATCAAATTCGCCGATGCAAATGCGCACCTTGCCACAGGCTCCTATCTTGTCTCCGCCTCGCATGCCCACGCTTCACCGGCTCAAGGACCGGCCGTTTGCTCGTACGCAATCAGCCCCAGCCTCGGCAGCACCTTTCGCTGGCCCAAGTCATCGCCCACTATTGCCGACCAGAAGCGTGCTTCAGCCAGCGCTCATTGAAGAACGGGCAGAGAGATCGGAGCGGAAGATCAGCGGCTCGCGCACCTTGACTCGCAGCCGGACTGGAGCTGTGACTCTGAGCGACCAGCATGAGGGCTCGAGGCCGAATCTCGCGGTCTACCTTGCTCGCAACTCGCTGAAGAGGTAGCGTCTTGAAGTAGGACCGGAAAGCTGATATAAGTCTTCCAAGTGCTCTCTTCGAGATAAGGAACATCACGGTCTTGAGCCTCCGTGAGATCGAATGTTCAGGCAGTGAGACTGACTTTTCAGGCAGCAACAGGTTAGAGAGCCTTCCGGCAGCCATAGGTGCACTCGTCCACTTGAAGGAATTGAACATCAGCAACAACAGCATCGTAAGAGCAGTCAAGCGTGTACGATCCGCTTATCCATTCAGAGCTATCTGCCGGCTACTATCACTGACCTGCGATTAGAGCAATTCGCAGCCCATCCCAATAAATGGATGGAACCTCCATCGGTGAAAGACCAAGCAGACGATGCCAGTCCGTCGCGCGTTTTGTCTCCCAAGCTCTCTCATGCTTCGGATTCAGTCCCACGCCTGACGAGTCTGTGTTTGTCAGTACTGCTTTCCCCTCGGCCGCCTTCCGAACGGCCGCCATTCGTCGACTTTGACTGGGAAGCCTGCCGTCGTGGACGTTCGCACCCCCTGCTGGATATCGAGACACTTGCGGGTTTGCTGCCGCCGTCTCTAAGTGAGAATGATTTGAGGCGCATCTTGCAGGCGGTGCGCAGCGCCTGTGCGTCGGCGTCCAGACGGAGAGTCAGTACTGACTTCTTTCCCTTATCGAATCACGGAGCGCCGTCAGATAACGGCTCTGAAAATCCTTTCTATCAACCGTGTCCATCTCCCAGACACTTGGAGTGGCAGCAGGCAGGTGACAACGAAGTCCGAGTAGATCGCAGAGTCTTCTTGGATGCCGCAGAGGAGCGCTTCGAATGGATGACCGTCGCTGGAGTTCCAAATCTGCCAATACGGTGGCTTGGTTGCTCGCCGGGCTGCCTGGATTTCTTGGAGGACGACGAGGATGATGACGAGTGGCTTGAGCACTTCGGGGAGTAACATGTACCTAACACCTAGACCAAATGCATACATTCAACACATGTGCTGCGTCGTGTGGTTTGATCCGGGATGCGGCATCGATTCGGAGATCGCCGTGAGAGGCCTGGAGCCCCCTCCACCCCACCCCCATCTTGGCGCTCGGCCGAGCCTCCATATTCGGATTTCGCCAGGTGGAGTTTACATCCTCCAGGTGTTCAGCACCACTTCATAAATGTTCACCTGAGAAGAAGGTCGGTGCATGCACCTCTGCAGCTTTCACCCCGCTTCACCATGACGACCGGAGCGTCCGCTGGGCAAATCATTTACAAGGGTAGGTGGACAAGCTTGCCAGCTATGGCTCACCACCTCGCAGCTCTGGTGCCGTCACTAAATATGGCCCTCTGCATATTGACGGGCTTTTCGGTGTCCAAAACAGGAGTTTTGCCGCCTGGCAGTTCCAAAGGTATCAGCATCATCACCATGGTACGTGAGTATTGCATGCCGCCGGAGATGAAAAACTCACGTGAAGAATGTAGCGCTTCCTTGCCTGATTTTCAGCTCGATGGTCTCAGCTTTTACGCCGGAGAACATATCAGCTTTCGGTCCTCTGGCAATGATGGCTATCATTTACCAGCTCTTAGGTCTGATCGGCAGCCTGATTATACGAGAACTCTTCTATGTTCCTCGTGATTTCCGATGGGGTGTTCTGGTGCTCGGAATCATCTCAAACTGGGGTAAGTTACAATTTATTGACATTGGCGTATTCGGAGTGCTGATGTCAGGAAATTTGCCCACCGCAGTCGTGCAAACGATGGCGAAGGAGCCTCCGTTTGACCCTGCCACAGATGTCGATCTGGGAGTAGCATACATCGCGTGGGTCAAGAGGGGCGTCACATGCGTTGCTGATGCGTCAGGGTCTTTATGCTCATCATGAATATCTGCTTCTGGACGTTGGGCGTCCACAAGGTAACGTTGTCATGATCGATTCTTTGCTGAAACGCAGCTTTGTGGATGGGATTTTGAGGAGAAGCGGATAGCCGGCGACCCACTGCCACCGGGTGATCGTTGGAAGCGCAGATTGAATCTGTTGAGGACTTGTGCGCATAGGGTGAGGTACAGGCTGAGCTCTCGTCGGAGAAGCTCTGCCCCCAGACATTCGCACTCTGTAGACAATCAATTGGATCACGAGTGGGGCCCAGCTGCAAATGACAAGGATTTGTGGCTGCCTACCATCAACTCGTCCATGGACAAGGTTGAAAATCATTCGGGCCGCAGACGCTCACTGGTCTGTCCGACGCCGAGGACGACTCCCGCACAAAGCGAGCCTCTGTCTCTCCCACCGGAGAGTACTGCCGGTGCTTTGTCAGAGGCTTCGCTCCCGGAAGACTCGCCTGATGAAACATACCAGAGCAATGACAGCCTCGGAGAGCGAAGAAAACGCTTCCGTAGACTGTTCATGCGTCTGCTGCAGGGCATTCCGATAGCCACCTGGGCCGTGGTTCTGGGGATTATGTTCTCCCTGATTCAACCACTCAAAGCACTGCTCACAGAGACGCCAGGATGGACGGGCAGTCGCGTTCCTAACGCACCCGATGGGAACCCGCCTCTGTCATTCTTTCTGCAAACCACGAAGTATCTGGGCGCGGTGACGGTACCCTTGGCTTTGATACTCCTTGGCTCCAGCTTTGCTCGTTTGAAAGTAAGCGGGGTTGCTCAAATGGTATACTAACGGCGGCAGATTCCTCAAAGATGGAGAGACCTGCCCATAATGGCGATCGTGTCCATGACAGCTCTCAAAAGTGCGCACAAATGTGACCTTTCGCAGACTAACATCCCAGTGATCCTCATTCCCGTGTTCAGCGTGTATGTCCCGTAGGTATGAGGGGAGTTGACAGTAGGTTTGTCGTCCAAGCGCTGCAGAAGAACACAAACTTATTTCCCCCGGAACAGAAAAGTGAGAGAACGGCCGCTTTCGTAACTCACCATCTACAGTTCGGACTTTTGTGGCTATCCTGCTCTCTGGAACACCTGCAGCTGCCAATCAGCTTGTGGTCACTCAACTCTACAATCCCGAAGGAACGGCTGACACCTTGGCTAGCTTCCTCCTGCTTCAATGTGAGTATGATGGTAGTCGTCCGACGCTTACGCAGATCTGTGTATGTTTGTATTATCGACGTGAGTATCGTGAAGTCGTAAGTCGGCTGATTGTCCCAGAGGCTTGGCAGCCATAGCATTGTATATTGTACAGTAGAGCATGAAGAGCATGAAGAGCCATTTGCATATATTCCACTCTTTGATCTTATAGGCCTACAAAACTTCGTGCTGCACTACACATACGTAGGGCGTAACATAAATTATACAACTACCTGGTCGTGAGAGACCTACAACTGAGACTGGGGACTAGAGACTAGGGAGGTGACAAAGGAGTTCAGTAGGCTCCCCAAGGGCGCCGTTCATCAGAGTCCACTTCGATTTCCATGTTGCTCAAGGACTGCTGGAGGTCGTCCTTGCGATGACTTTCGTACTCGTTGCCAAACGACGATCGCTGTTCTTCGGTAAGATCCAGCAGTCCCCACACGACAGAGTCTTTGTTGTCCGTCTCCGGTGAGCCCGACGACACTGGAGTCGAACGCTGGTTCTCGGGGCCGGAAGACGCCTCCGTGGGCGATGTCTCGAAGACGAGCATATTGCTGTTGCTAGGACCAAAGCCATTCCAGCTGGCTTGAGGTAAGGGGACAAGCTGCTCGGCCTCGGGGCTGCCTTGCATGGTATCCGAGAAAGGGGCGCTCTCGCTTGTGGGTTTGTCTTCCGAGGTCCAGGACTGGGACTCGGACGGGTTTGCCCCGTTCGTGACAAGCAATCCCTCTAAGTAACGGATTCGAGAAGATTGCTGTTCGTTGACGGCCTGCAGATCCCTACTCGTTAGTCGTTTGTCAGCACATGCGGACGTACCGGATGTATTGTACACTGTCGCTAAGGATCCTGCCCTTGCATTGCGCCGCGTCCTTCTGCTTGGACGACGATGCCGCCCGCTTGCTCTTCTTCTTCTTTGCCGCTGTGTTCTCGGCTTCCTCATCTTCCTCGTCCTCCACGGCCACGTCGCCGTCCAGCGGCATCTTGAACTTTGCGGGAAGGAGTTTATTGAGTTCCTCGATCATTGCGTTGATGTGCTCGCGGCGTCGCTTCTCAACCTGATTGTGGCATTCGCGCCTGCGCTGTTTGCGGCTCTCCTCACCCAGGAGAGCCTGCATGCCTTGAGCTGGTGTCACAGGACTGACGTTGTCAGCAGTGCGATCGCGTCGACAGCCACTCACCTTTCAAGTCCCTGGCCATCGAAGCTGGCCACACCTTCGGGAAGGGTGGAGGGCGCGCTGCCAGCGGGTCCCCACAGACTCCTGCCGAAATCATGCCGCGGGATGGCAAGGCCATATTGCTGTTCGAAGTTGTATTCGGCAGATGTGACCGAGTTGGCGCGCTGCGCTCCCAATGCAAGCATGTTCGGCTTAGTATCCGTGTGGAAAGACATGGATCGGGGCGGCTGCATGGTGCGACCACGACCGGCTTGCAGTGATGGCCGAACATCACTCATGGACAACTTGCGACCCGAACGGGACCGAGGAGGCGGGGCTTTGCCGATGTGCGATGAACGGGAAGAAGACGGAGAACGCGATCGATGATCTCCGTTGCGAGGCTCGCCATCGGCCCCGCCACTGGACGAGGTCACGACAGGGGGCTCGCGGTTCTCGGAGTTGAAGTTTAGGTGATTGAACATGGCGTGCGGCTGGAAACTGTGCGGGGATGTACTGCCGGGCAACTCTATGGCACTCGAATGAGGTGACACCATGTTGTAGTCGAAGCCCTGGGTGGGGGACTGGCTGGGCAACGGAGACTGGAAGGAGAATTGCTGCGGGGGATTCATCAAAGAGCTCAGGATGGAAGACTCGACAGTCATGGACCCATCCGAGAAAGGTCGATTGATGGAGGGCCGGGACGGACTGGAGGACAGACCGCTCGACGGCCTGCAGGGAGTCAGCAACAGTCATCGCACATGACCTTGATCGCGCGTCGAGGCGCGTTCATCAGAGGCGGTTCGGACTCACTGGAATCCTTCCATCTTGATCGCCCCAGACATTGTCGGTGGCGAAATGGACGGAGTACGACCGGGACTTTGTTCAGAAAGTGTAGAATGTAGTACTGATCGCTGCAGTGCGTTAGGTGATCTCTGCGCCGATAGAGAAGAGGTGAGATGTCGATGTGAAGATGGTCAAATGCTGACTGCTTCGTGGACCGACCAGTAGAGACCTGGTAGAAGAAGGCGAACGAGGGTTGGGATGAGAATGGGTCGCGGGGAAAGAGAAGAGAGGGATGGAAAGAGGGCTTGCGAGGAGAGGATGAGAGCGACTGCTCTGGCATATGGCATTTGGCAACGCAGACACACACCCCGTCCGGCCAAGAGGGACAAGAGGGAGGGGGACAGGGAACAGAGGAACTGAGACAAGGTATAGTCGACAGAGCAAGGGAAGGGCCCCAGTCGGCGCGGCTCAGCTCTGGTGCCTATGCGTTGTTAGCCCACCTCAGCGGTGCTTGATGCGCTGAACGAACGGATAAGAGTCCGGAGGGGGCGCATGAGAGGGCGTGGCACGGCAGCAGCAGCATTACGACCTACGAGCTAACGAGCCACGACCTACGAGCCAGAGGCGCACCCAATAGCGTACTATCGTGCGGACAAAGCAGCACCAAAGTCCCAGCGCCGCAGGGCCGCAGGGCTGCAAAGCCGTAGAGCTCCAGAGCCGCAGGACGTAGGATGGACGGATGGTCGTGAATTTGGTAAAGACTGGGACCTGAGAAATAGGCTCGTCTATGAGGCGGGGGCGGGGGAAGGGGAAGGCGACAGATGCGATTACCCTTACGGCTGCTTTACTGCCTGGGCCACCTCCATGCCAGCCCGTCCGCCAGACAGCAAGCCGGCAAGTAAGCAATGAAGCAAGCGAGATTTGCCGCCCTTCTCCGTCTGTCCCTTCTGGTTGTCCTCATCTCTGCCTTCCTCGCAGCCATTCCGTGACCGGGCTACCAGGCTGCGACGAGCGCCTGAGGCAGCTGGAACGCACGAGGTGAACAGCGACGACTGGCCGGCCGTTGAGGACTGCCTGACGTGCAGCTGTCGAGTCGACCTCGTCTGACGGCTGCGATGGATGGCATGCCGCTGGCCGCTCGCTCGCTCGCTCGCTGGCTGGCTGCGCTGCTCTTGGGATCTTGGGCGCGCTCCTAGACAGAGGGAGGGGGCTAGCAGGCCCAAGGCAACGCAGCCCTTAGTTCAAGCTCTGAATTGTCCCTGAACTATTACGTCCTCAGCGCACTTTGACCCCGCTTCCCCGCGTTGCACTGTGGGGAACCCCACTTTCCCCACGATCCTACAGGCGGGGCTCAATATGCGCTCGGACCTTGCGAATGACTCAGCCTCCAAGGATTGCGCCCACTCTTTCCCGAACTAGCAAAATGCCAAATCCCAAATGCCTCTGCCTGATGCGCGCGAGCCCTGCGTGGGATGCTGCAGCTAGCCAGCCTATGGCCTGGGACGCCTGGGGCCAATGCCCTCGTTCGGGTCTGGCCGAGATGAACGTTGTTTCCTTTCCTCGGATCCGCCGCGGTAGCACAGTGAAGGAAGGGTGGACTGCGGCAAGGCGGTATAGAGAAGAGCACGCCCCGCGCCGCCTCTCCGTGCCTCTCTACGCTTCACATCTGCTCTGCAAACGTCCTTCATCCCCTTCCTCCGTCCCCTCACCCCATACCCTCTCTCTTCCCCTTCCGCCCGTGTTCTCCGTCTCCCGCACGCGCAATCTTGCGGCAACTCACAAGCTCTCAAAGTCACAGACCCAAGTACTCATTGAGGACAGACAGCAGGCAGCAGGGAAGTTAAGCCGTACCGGCAGAGCTGTAGTCGTGTAGCAAACTATCTGGGCAAGCTATCTGGGCATGCTGGGCACTCAATGGGGTTTGGTATAGTGGGCGGTCAGTGAGAAACAGGGACATCGAACAGGTCGAGATGTACAAGTCGTTCAATGGCCCTGCAATCATGACACCCGTGCTTGATCGCGACACGCCTCCCCACGGGGCCATCCTTACACACTAGAGCAATAGGGCCAGGCGCCCTGCTGTGGAAGCGATCGACCTCCGACGCCCTGTTGCCGTATTCACGCTGAGACAGCAAAATCGCACTGAGGTGGGTGACTACTCATAATCGATAGCGGCATGGCGCAGGAAGCGCGGTAGTCCACATCACTTCGCAGCAGATTGTATCGCGTTCCTTACGGAGTGATGGCACGCCTCACATTGCAGTGGGCACATGGGGGGTCACAGGTAATCGCCAGACTGCAAATGATTGCAACGAGCAGGCGGTGGGGAGGCATGTCGAGTGGGTGAAGGTAGGGTTGGTGCCTGTCGCTGGCCGATGTCGTCTGCAATGTGCGCGGACGTCGTCGCACTCTCGGATTGGCTGTCATTCATAACATACATGCTGGTCCTCCTGTCGTCTCAGACCAATAACCCACTTGGGCCCCTTCCTTTGTTCCTAGAGACTACTAGGCAATTGCCTTGCGGACACTTGTGGTCTGTGTACTACGCTCTTAAAGTTCGATCAACTTTAAAGCCGGCATTGCTGTGGACTGTTCGCACGCTGTCGCCGTGGATCCTCGTGCTACGTAAGCTATGAATTTACGACTCAGCTTTGTCTACAAGCGACTGGGCTGTAATGGTATGGACCGTCTTTGCCCTGGTCACGGCCGTTTCCATCATCTGCGGCCGCCGTCAGCAACAAGGGCATATAGATACTTACCTCGCAGACCTGATCCAACGTGCTCTCTCCGACCACCACGACGCTGGAGAGCTTTCCTAGTGCGGGCATGACACCAGCTGTGACTTTGCAGTCTCTTGACCCATCCTCATCCACCGACTGCTGATATTGGTGTCAGCTTTCGGCGCAACCCTTGCGCGATAGAGACTTACTGCCAAAGAGCCCACAGCCAACCCAGTCAACGGAATGCCTGCATCCGCGACAGCAGCACATGCCGCTGTCAAGCCAGAAGCGAGGACAGCGGCGTCAGAGTCTGCCTCCAGAACGAGTAAGTGAATGTCAATTGAGAGCTTGGGAAACAAGTCCAATCGCAAAGCCGGCAAGAGGAGTTGGGACAGAAGGGCGGCGAGATCCACGGTTTCTGTATCCTGCACGACGTCAGTGCGCTCAAGCGTAATATGAGGACCTACTCTCAACGGTGCCCGGCGCACTCGGTTAGCAAAAGGGGCGAATTTGACCTCAAGATTCAATGTTCCGCTGGGTGTGTATGGAGGAGGTTTTGGCCGAGGTCCATACCTGCATCCGTCAGGTAACAGAAGTGATTTGAACGTACACAGAACATGCGATCTTCACGCCGCTCGCCTCGATGTATGCGCTTCCATTGGCCTGAGTGATCAGGCCCGTCTTCATGACTGTCAAGGAGTTCAGCGCACATCACTAGAGGTCGCAGCATTCGGGCTTACATGACGGGGGCGCATCATTCTCACGCTCGCCGGCAGGCAGCTTCTGAGGGGATGCATAGATCGGAGCATGCGACCCTTCTGGCGCCTGAATTCTCCGACGATCGAATGTTGTTGACATCTGCTGTACTTTGTTGATGTTAGTGGTGGTGGTGATGATGATGGCGTTCTGAGGACGCGAAATTACATCCTGGCGCGGAGATTGAGGGTTGTCCGTAAACCCTTCATCGCCACGCGAGTGGTGGAGGGAGAATTGCAGTAAAAAGGTTGATAGCAGCCACACATCCTTCGAGAGCATCAGAGGATGCAGAGCAGTTGTCATGAGCGGTATGGGATAGTCTGCGCCCAATGAGACATGCTCGGGTAACTGACCATCGAACCGCAACCTAAACGACGCACACTCGCTTTAATGCCGAAGATGCAGATTCATGAACGACGACACTACAAAAAGCTAAAATGTAGGCAAAACCCAGGCCAGACAAGCCACGCCAACGCACGCATTGACAGATACACGGTTGGCAGCAGGCTGGCAAATAATCCTGTCTTGTTTTCTTCTTGGTTCACGTTGTAGGGCAACGCTGGGGAGGAGCCCTGTCGCTGCTACAATAATACGAGACCGTAAAATGAGTTGAGAAGAAAGTCAAGATGCTCCTGGTCGAGTTTTTAAGGGCGCGGAGACCAGTCATTGTCACGTGATTTCGGATATTTCTCGCAGGCCGGTCCGCAACGGCATCCTTCGGGTCCGGCAACTGCTGGGATCCGTGGTGTTCAAATATCTCTCCCTCACCACTCTTGAAAGGAACTCGGGCGCCTCCGCGATGGTCTGGCTTGCCTGTAGACAAGCTTCGAGGTACACTCCACGGCTTCGATTTAGGCCGTCCGTGCTTGGCACCCAATCAAGGCTCCCAGGTGCTTGCTGTTCGTCGCTGTCGTCGTCTCTGGCTTTTCCTGTCACACGACCGCTGGAAATTCCGACCACGCCCAACCTCGCCATCAAGCGGTCAAAGTCCACCATTGCAACACACTCTGAGGACAGCAATGTTCGGGTTCCTCCACCACAACGATCCGTCCGACTGGTGCGACTTGCCAAGCTGCTCGCTGTTCTGGTCGCGCTGACCGCCCTTTACAATTTCTACCCGCCGTTTCGGCACTCGACACTGGCCGTCGTGCGGTGTTCTCGATTGATGGTCGCAGTGCTTCAGGACGTCTGGGACTACAAGCGTACATTCGCCAGGGAAGCCAAGCTGTGCGACAAGGACGGTAACCCTCTGGAAGGCAACAAGGAGATCATCCGCCAAGCTCGCAAAGATTGCCACACCCGCTCTGCCGAACGTATCCTCCATGCCCTCAAGAAGAACTCCGGCATCTACGTGAAGATCGGTCAGCATGTTGCTGCTGTTCAGGTGCTCCCCAAGGAATGGACTTCGACCCTTACGCCATTGCAAGACCAGTGCACGCCTACTCCCGTGGAAGACATTGACGCGATGTTGAAAACGGACCTGGGGTTGGGGATCGACGACCTTTTCACCGACTTTGAGCCAAATCCAATTGGCGTCGCATCGCTGGCTCAGGTTCATCGCGCTGTGGACAAGAGGACTGGTCAGCCGGTGGCTGTCAAGGTGCAGCATGCCGACCTGCAGGAGTTCGCGCAGGTCGACTTGGCTACTGTTAACTTCGCCATCAGCTTCGTGAAAATGGTCTTCCCCGAGTTCGAATTTGGGTGGTTAGGGGAAGAAATGAACGAGATGCTTCCGCAGGAGACCAATTTCCGTCACGAGGCCGCGAATTCGCTACACTGCCGTCGGAATTTCGAGCCGCTCAAGGGAAAGACAAGCCTTTACTTGCCTGAGGTGCTTTGGGCCGAACGGCGCTGCCTGGTGATGGAGTTCATTAAGGGCGCCCGCGTAGACGATCTCGCCTATCTCAAGGAGCACAACATCGATCGTAATCAGGTCAGCCAAGAGCTGTCGCGGATCTTCTCAAAGATGGTCTACCTAGACGGCTTCTTCCACGCCGACCCCCACCACGGCAACCTGCTTATTCGGCCTAAAGCTGATAACTCGTCATCCCCTTTCAACTTTGACGTGTGTCTGCTCGACCATGGACAGTACTTTGACATTCCAGAGGACCTGCGTGTGAACTACGCCAGGTTTTGGCTGTCTTTGATGACCCCTAACTCTGAGGAGACATCCAAGACTCGTAAGAAATACGCGCGTCTGGTGGGCAATATTGGAGACGACATGGTGAGTGGGAGGATTTCAAACACATGGCACTTATACTGACAAGAAGTATCCATTCCTTGAGAGCGCCATCACCGGTCGTGTCAGTATGGAAGATGGTCATCACCGGGGTCCAGCAGGAGAAGGCCCTCGTTCCTTGCTCGAAGGGGCCGAGTCTGGGAGTGTGGAGGTGGCAAAGCTTCGCGCCGCAGCCATGGATACGGAGGGTCTTTTGGCAGGTATCTTCCACATGTTGCGAACAGTCCCACGGTGAGTCGTGACGCGCGTATCACAGCGCTGACTGGTCAGCCGTCTATTGATGATCTTGAAATTGTCCGATCTTCAAAGGTCCCTAGATATCAGTCTGGCCACAACACATGGGCCCAACCGGATTTACCTCATTGTTGGACAATATTGCGCCAAAGCAAGTGAGTCTGGCGGGGCAACGGTCCTCTACCAAAAAGACGGCCTGCTGACCTTTCAGTTTATGACTCTGAGTGTGAGAACTTGCACAGGGAGTTCCGTGAACACGGCCTCTCATGGAAACTGCTGGGCTCTGCGCTGCGAGCCTTCTTTGACTTTGCGTACTACCGCACTATGTTCGGAACTGCCGAGCTAGGAATGGACGTGGCTGCTCGTCTGAAGAAGGCTCAGTTGTGGGTCCACGGATTGCTTGAAGGTGGATTTGAAGCCGCTGCCGACGGCGCCGCGGGGTTGCATACCAGTGGTTGACAGAGCCACACACTTTGCAGTTGTAGACCATAGATAATATAATTTTGATCTGTCTAACCGATCTATCGTAGAGGAACGATGCGATACGGGACGTCAATGCACGATCGTTTGCTGATTAGGATCGACCAGCATCGTTCCTGGGACTCTGCAGACGAAAGGGTCAATCAGGCACCGGTCGGCTCAATGAAGCCACGTTTCGAGTCCCTACGCGTCTTCATCGCGTCAACGAGACGTCATTGTGGTTCGATTTCTAGCATACGATCTCCTCTACCCACTCTGCGACTACCGTAGACATGTCGGCTTTGCAGTCAGCAGTGAGTGCTTAGGAGAGGACCGCTGCTGTTGCTTAGCGGTATAGCTGACGGACAGGTGACCACTCTCACCCACCATATTCCATGGTTTCTCCGCGGCCCCGCAGAGGCTCTCATCGGGAAACACTGCTACAAAGTCCTCGTCTACGATTTTAACATAACTGAAGTGGAATGTCTGAAGTATGCTCTGTCCAAAGGGCTCGGGTTCGGCATTGTCGTTGGAGGTAGCACATTGAAGGTTCCACAAGTAGGTGGTCACTGTTGCCAGGGAGCGCGGCCGCTGACTGCTTCAGATAATGAAGATTCTCAATACCAGATCTGCGCGAGGCCTGTCCTTGACCGCCTACGTACGCTCTGACCTTGCTTCGGGTTCTAACGGGGCAGATTCTGGAGACGATATCGTATACCATCACGCTTGCGTACAACACTCGCAGCGGCTTTCCTTTCTCGACATATGGCGAAAACTTCTTTATCACCATCCAAAACATGGCTATCACGCTGATGATTCTCTTCTACACTCTTCCAAAAGGCTCCTCTTACTCAGGTCTGAGCGGGCCGACGCCGCTGTCTTCTCCGCGTCAGACTTCGCAGAGGAATCGAGTCGTGGTCGGCGCGGCCATCATGGCCGTGTCATGCTTGTTCCTCTGGTCAGAAACGCTGTGCTCCAAGGCTACAAGTAAGTTGTTAGGTCATCGCTTGGCGCGCAAGCTGACAACGTAGTCGCTTTCCTACAACTGTGCACGATCCCTCTGTCGCTGTTGTCGAAGGCTCCGCAGATCATGGAGAATCACAGGAATCGCTCAACGGGTAACCTCTCAGCATTCGCAGTGTTCAGTGGCCTGCTCGGCTGCCTCGCGCGGCTATTCACTACACAGCAGGAGGTCAATGACCCGCTAATCTTCTGGGGCTTTGCAGGGGGCGCACTGCTGAATGTGGTGCTTGCCCTCCAAATGATTGCTTACTGGAAGAGCGACGACCAACTGCCTACTCTCAGCAACGCTAAGGCCGCGGCTAGAGAGCCGGAGACGCTGAGCTGGAAGAAGGAGTGAGATGCCTCTACTTGCGCAGGTGGACACATAGACAACGGGGTGCAGTGTGTTCGACAGTCGGCCTAGCACGATGGCGACGAAACATGGTCTTCCGAGCTTCAGAAGTTCACCTGCACCAGCAGCCGACGTGGATGCCGATATCCAAAGGACATCTCCAGCTGTAGCATTCTAGCCGGGACGCCAGCACAGTTTCGCGCACGTTAAGATGCACTTCGCGACAGCAGCTATGTGTGTAGACCATCTCGCAACGCCATACGCCGCCTTTGGCCCTCCCATTTCCTTGTCAAGGACTCGGACTTGCACGAGGGAAAGATGAGCGCTCCACTCACTGACATGCCCGATTGACATTTGGAACAGGGGTACGCGTGGATCTTGAGGTTTCGGGCGGTCTCGACCGCTCTAGTCTCTCGCCCCGCGCCGCGATACGACCTAGACTGATGAGCGCGCGTGGCTGAGCTGCGCAAATTCGTGATGTGCTAGGGCACCATGCGCGTCCAAGGCTCCGTCAACCTTGGTAGCGGCGGTGGTTCAGCGCGTCAGCGCCCCGGGGCGCAACGTCAACGAACCCGGCACACTCAACTCCCTCTCATCCGCATCAACTTTGCCTTCCTTCCTTTCGTCAGACAGAACATCACCGTGCAATTCACCAGCCAGATCTACAGGTTCGCTTTGTCGAGGCCTTTTCCAAATACACTTCATCATGCGCATGCGGGGCTTCGACTCAGCAACCAGCGCACCGAAGGCTCTTCCGCCTGAGGCTGCAGCAGCGGCGGCGCCTCCTCCCCACACGTCTGCGACACCGGCTGCAACAGTCCACAACACTCAACTCCTTCCCCCCATCACCCCGGCTCCGCACAAAGCATCGAGTCCCCAGGCCGTGCCTCCCATCTGGAAGGGCCCTTCAGTGCCAAAGGCTCCTGTCAAAAGCCTTCAACGTAAGTCTGAGCAAACAGCCGTGCCACTGACCGCAGTACTCGGTAACGGCCACTCTAGCAACCCAGCCGCACGTGAGGCCATGCGCCCCCCTAAGTACGGGGGATACAGCAAGAGGGACCAACTCGGCAGCGTTCAGGACAGCTGGGGAACGGAGGACACGGTCGACGACGGCGTCCTGCGCCTCGGCCTCTTCCAGGTAGAGCCGGAGCCTCCCAGCCCTCCGGCTACTCCGTTCCCTTGAGATGGAGGATCCCCAGGTCTCTAAACCATGATGTAAATAGAGATATGCAGTTTGCGCTGACAGCGCGTGAATGCTACGTGTGCGAGACGAAGAGTCCTGTCAGTCATGCTTTGCATGTGCAGTGCTAGCTGTTCTGAGCCTGCCGCTAGGCATCCATGGCTTGCCATGCCTCGCCACTCGGCACGTGAGAGCTGAAGTGTGACGCGAAGTGCGGGACCAAACGACGACGCCTGAACGACAGTTACGCCAGGCGACTCCTTGTCTGGCCACTACACTGGCTGTCATCGTCATGACATTCACCCTGGGCAACCTCTTTCTGTAATCCCGCAGCAGCTCACGATCATTTCCCGCCTGTTCCGGTCCATGAACTTCACGTACTGCGCGACTCGAAACTTTGTCAATATTTGAAGCCCGATATTTCATAGCGCTTGCGCTGTCCCGATACCACGACGGAGACGCTGTCCCTCATCGAAGCGGCGTTGTTTGCCTGACAACTCTGGATCATACCGTCCCAATCTCCAAGCACACCGCTCGATCACTTGATTCACCGCGCTCACCGGATAGCCCCCAAATTGCTTCGCGTAAATGCAGACGGGAATGCATGCGAGCGCCCAGCATGGAGCACCTCCCCTCTCAGGACAGCCCTCCTGGGGAGGACCGTTCCCCAGCCTTCACCTGTGGCCAATCCAGGACACGTTTCAGATGAAGATGATACATCTTCCGTCGGGGCAAAAGGTATGAATCGAGTATGACAAAGTCCTGACGCTCCAGATTAAGATCGGCCGCCAAACGAATAACAAGACGGTCCCCGGCGAGCGGAACGCTTATTTCGACTCCAAGGTGCTCTCAAGAACGCACGCCGAAATATGGGAGCAAGGGGGCAAGGTGAGTCTGCCCGCACATGTCGAATGAACAGAGCTGACTTGTCGGCAGATCTACATCAAGGATGTGAAGTCCTCAAACGGAACTTTCATCAACGGTGTGCGCCTTTCTCCCGAAGGGGTCGAGAGCGACCCGTATGAGCTGAAGAGCGAGGACATGGTGGTAAGTCGCTGTCCCCTGTTGGAACCTTTCTGATCTGCACAGGAATTCGGAATCGATATCATCAGTGAAGACAACCGCACTATCATTCATCACAAAGTATCAGCAAGAGCATACTGCGTGTTTGGACCAGATGACGCCGCCTTGAGTGCTCGGTGAGTAGTGGAAGTCGCCGAGGAGCTGACAGACAGGGAGCTCGCGAGCTATCAGAATGATACACATAATGCTCGCAGGGGAGCGGGGGGCTCGTTGGCAGGAGGTGGGAATGCTGTGCACCCACTAAGTCATATGGGACCGCCCATCATGAGTGCAGGTGGAAAGAGCGGTCTTAACTTTGACGATGTACTGCACAAGCTACAGGTAGGCACAAGTCGCAGAGTCTCGCTTACGACAACCAGGAGGCTTTGAGTCGCAGCAAAGAATCTGGTCAAGAGCTGCAGGGCCTAACGGCGGCAATGTCGGACGTGCAGGACACACTGGGAGGCGGTCTGGTGAGTATCCATCGACTTCAAAGCGCTCATACCCGCACAGCCCCCTTCGCAGAACGGTTCGGCCTCACAATATATCCCTGCGCAGTTTCGTAATCCGTCGGCAGAGGCGCAAGCTGCGTTGGCCGGCCCACATGGCCCACAGGCTGCGGCATTCATCTCTTTGCAATCACAGATTACGGAAACCCAGGCGTCGTTGAACCTCCAGCTCGAAAAGATCCGTCATCTGGAAGGACAGATTGAGCAGCAAGACGCTCTGAAGCGCGAGATAGCTGTTGTCCGTGAACAGATGGAGGAGAGTCGTCGCGAGATGGAGGGTATCCTCCTCCGCTCCGAGTCGTTGGCACCTCATAACGCTGCCAATGGTGGAGAGGATGATGACGACGATGATGCCAGGAGCGTCGTCACGGTCGTGCCGGGCGGAGAGTCGGAGAAGCGATCGCCTGACGACACTTCGGAGGCGAGCAGCGATGCCCAAAAGGACACTGAAGGCCTCGACAAGGTGACCAAGCTTGAGCTATCAAATCGTATCCAAACACTTGAGAGTGAGATGGCTGAGTCGGTTCAGTTGTCTAAAACGCTTCAAAATCAACACAGCGAGGCACTGACAACGGTCAGAGACTTGACAGATCGATTGGACAAGCTCGAAAGTGGAATTGCAGAGCGCGTCACTACCGCAGTAGAGCAAGCAGAGGCGCGCTGGGAAGCATGGCGCTCGAAGTTCGAGGAGCGCTGGAAGCAGGAGAGGGCGGCATGGGAGACGGAGCGTGACCGCCTTCGAGGCATCGTTCGCGAATGGGAAGAGGCCAGCAGAAGAGCTGCAGAGGAGGAAGAGGAGCGAGTCATGAATGAGCAGTTGAGTGACGACGATCTCGCCGACGAAGAAGATCCCGCCGAGGATGAGGTCGATGCTGCAGAGCTGGCCACTATGGAGGACCCATGGGCAGGTGACGGCCTGCTGTCGCCTAACAAATCGTTGGACGGAAGCGCTAGGAGTGCTTCCAAGTCGCGTCGACGCCGACTCAGCACCAAAACGGCACTCGCCGTCCGTGGTCTGCGATCTGTAGCGAACGCAACTGGAACGTCCACCCCGAGGGGTAACAAGCCTGCGGATGGTGCCATCACTGAGGAGTCATCAAAGGCAGCGCTAGACCGACTCAAGCGCCCCTCCAGTAAGGAGAAGCTTGCCAGGACGACTGTTTACAACGAGAAGGAGTCGTCTGAGAGTGGTCGCGAATCAGCCGACACACTGAGGGGCGAGAAGGTCCATGAAGGGGATGCTGAGGGCAATGCGCAGCGCGTCCTTCCACCTGTAAGTAACGGCCATTGGATGACACGCTCACTCTAGCAGCAGTCTATCCCCATAGCCACTGTTATCGTCGTAGCGGCAGTCGCTGGTCTCATATATTATCGCCAACGTGATTGAGCTATGGTCCGATTGTCAATGTACCTTACGTGAACAAGCAAAGGGGAGCACTATATTCATTTTAACACGGCCGCGGAAACAGGTATAGCAATTTTCTGGATGATTCTGAGCGGGTTTCCGGCAAGAAGTCCCTACTGGGGCGGGAGAGGGGAGCCCTCGTCGCGCTGGCGAGGAGGCGAGTCGTGGTCAAGACGAGGCGAGTCGCGACGACGGCGAGGCGAGTCACGGTCTCGGCGAGGCGAACGTTCACGGTTGTAGCCGCGGTCCTCACCACGGCTATCACGAGGACGCCTGTCGTCATCGTAGCGAGGCTCGTAGCGCGAGCGATCGTCGCGCCGGCCGTCCTGGCGGTCGTAGCGAGGACGCTCGCGAGAGCGCTCTCGAGGGCGATAGGAGTCATTTCCGCGGCCCTCGTAACGGCGACCGTAGTCGCGAGGGGGAGGCCTGTCCCAGGTATCGCGGCCACCGCTTTCCTGAAAGGCGTCAACAGTCCGGCCTGGCGCGTGACAACTCACCTGGATTTCCAGCTTGACGGGCACTCCGTGGATCTCGGTTCCGTCTAAACGACGAATCGCATCTTCGGCATCCGCCATGGAAGGATACTCGATGACACTAATGTTAATCGGCTAGCCTCCTCCTCCTACGCACCCATTCCCAGTGTTACGGTCGATGTCGGCGAAGATGACGGATTCACAGCCATTGCGACCAAAGTCCTTGAGATCCTGTTTTGTTAATTACGCGTTGGAAAGCAACCTCTCCCCGAATCTCCATGCTCACCTGCCAGCTGGTCGCGTCGGAGATGCCGACAACAGAGATGCGCACGCCGCGGGATCGCGGTCCACCACGGGGAGGAGGACGACTTTGCCTGGGTAAGCAAAGGTTCAATTGCGAAGCACCCACGCGTCATAGACGTCACGGCGACGGGTGTCGCGAGAAGGCTCGACGATCAGTCTGGCAAGGATTAATATTCACAACCACAATCATCTTCTTTCACCTTTCACCCATCAGGGGCTGGCCATCAAGCTCGCGGCATACGGCTTCGACGTCCTGCGATTGTCAGTCCAGGAGATGATGCTCTTGCGTGTAGCTTACATCAGGACTCTCGAACTCGACGAAACCGAAGTTGGACATGAGACGGACTTCCTTGATGCGTCCAAGACCCTTGAAGTGATCTTCGACATCGGCCTTGGTGGCATCTGATACGCATCAGCGACATGAGCGGGCATACAGCTCCGCATGCAATCACTCACCTCGGGGCAACCGCCCCACGTAGACAGTGCGAGACATAGTGGATGGATGAGATACAGACAAACGCAACGTAGTTTTACACACAGCGCAATCTGCGACGGGCTCAGGTGGTAGTTTGTGTGGGCCACCAGAAAGGACGCTAAACCCAAGCGCGACTGATCACAGGGTTACGTAACCCGACGTGTCACATCCCGCAATGTTGACGTACCTGTCTAGGTCTGTGATCCGCGTGAGGCGCATGGGATATTGCGGCCGTGCCAAGGAGCTCTTTCCCCGCAATGTCCTTCTTTACCCCGACGTCCGTGTTGCATCTCGTCTTTACCTCCACTGGCGACGCCTAGCAGCGTCGACATCTCTCATCCTTACAACACGCCTGCGAACCACTCATCCAACCATGACAACTTACTGAACGACCGTTACCACTCTGACCGTCTTCCGCTTCTGTCATGTCAAGCGGCAGTGATTTGTCGAAGCTATGGGCGCGTGTGGAGGAATCAAGACGGCCTGACAAACGCGATCTCTGGATAAAGAGAAAGGGAGTAGTGGGGTGAGGGTGACAGCACTGTGAGAGCTAATCATTCAGTATCGTCTTGGCCCTCTCAGTATACGCGTTCTATGTCGTTGTCGGTCGCTCTTTGGCCCCGGCCATTCAGCTACGTCGAGCTTCCACATACAACCGCGCTGCAGGCAGTGAGCATTGCGGAGCTTCTAGGGGCTGACAATTCCAGTCGGCTTGTTGGTCGGCTTCACCTTCCTTTGGCTCATGTTCATGTGGTCTTACGCAGCGGTGAGTTGGCCGTTCACTTGTGTCGAGAACGCAAAGTTGACGGCTGCAGATAATCTGGACGAGCCCTGGCTATGCCAAAGACGTGAGATCATCGCTCTTCGTCAACGCTCATATGACAGGTCGTCCCCATGACTCCCAAAGCGCCCACGGTACAGGAGCCAAAGCCCATCCCTGTGAATGAGGGCGCAAATGCTCCTGCGCTGAGCCAGTCCCCGGGCGCCCGCGTCGAGCATAACGGAGGCGCAGGTGGGATTCCATTCGAAGGCGATGTTGAGCTGCAACCACTCGCCGCGACCTCAGTCTCCGAAGCTCCTACGGTGCCAGCGAGTCGATATTCTGACACGGCGGCCTTGATTCCACCAGACTTTGGCTCCAGCAACACCCGATATGTCCGTCGACCTATCCCGATCATTGAGCCCGGTCCGCGCTGGTGCAAGCATTGCAAGCTCATCAAACCCGATCGTACACACCACTGTCGTCACTGTGGTACCTGTGTCCTGCAGTTCGACCGTGAGCCTGAGAGACGGATGCCGCTGACCTCAGATCATTGTGTGTGGATTGGCCGCTGCGTAGGCTGGAAAAATCACGCCGTGAGCTCCTCTTTCAAGCGGAGAGACCACTGACAGTATAGGTATTTGTCACCTTCTTATTCTGGGCTGGTTTATTTTGCTCCTACACGACTGCTGTGCTGATAGTCGACGTCGCAAGATCGGATGGTGTCGATGGGCAGAAAATTGCCATTGTTTGCGTGTACGTGGAAAGGTTGTTCAGTCCTGACCGAGCAGTGCGGGATTTCTGGCAATGTTCACCGCCTTCATGATGTTCCCAACACATGTATTCCTAATCTTGAAGGGCCGTTCGACGGTGGAATCGTTCCAGTCCTCATCTCAAGCCAAAGCTGAGCAGGCGGCGTTAGAGAACGAGTTCCAGTCTAAGTGCCTGACTGCGGAAATGCGTCGCGTGCGACGTCAGTGGGAAGCTGAGTACGGAGGCGTGGCTGTGAACGACCGATGGGCTTTTGGAAGGAAGCGAGATCTATGGAGGCGGGAGATGGGCTCAAGCTGGATTGGGTGGTTACGTGAGTGGCAAGGTCCCTGCTTTCTTTCAAGCACGCTCACCAAGCAGTCCCCATCGGCCGCCCGCAAGGCGACGGAATACACTTCGCAGCGAATCCGCGCTTTGGCCCGAATGGAGAGTGGTTACCAATGAGAGATTGGCCCAAGGTTGTAGCCATATGAGCTTTAGATGTGCAGCGATATTGTTCAAGAACCCGCCGATCCCATGGAGGTGACGTGTGACGATCGTCGCCTGAGAGTTACGCCCGCTGCCTGACGCGTCTCTTCTCACTTTCGTACTGAACACTGACCTTCGATCACCCTCGATTTCGTGTATTGACTTTGACTTCCTCCTGTCGATTGCTTTCGTCCCTCGCATGGCGACATCGCCAATGCGCTCAAGAATGGCTCCGTTACCGCCCACCTTGTTCATCTTCTTTTTCTGCCTGTGGTTCAGCGGTGCTGAAGGATGGGGTTTCAACCCCGATCGCTATCTCCAGCGGTCTCACCAAGCAACTGACAGACCAATATTCGATAAGTTCAGCAAAGGTAAGACGGCGCTTCACGTTCTGTGCTCACAGGTCTGTCCTTGCCGAACGAAGCGGCAGTGTTGAGTGTCAGACGAGCATAGTGCCGTACCTGGACGAAGGAGGTCAGGCAGGAAGGGGATCTAGTCTGACGGAGGTGGAAAGGTATAACGGTGGGTTGATCGGAGTTCGTTCCACTGATGCGAAGTGGCCATAACCATGACGCTTTGCTCCCTCACGTCCGCCGGCCAGCCATGCCCGAAGGAGTGTCAGCCTTGGGCACCTTGGTTGACCACTGACAATAACCGACAGAGCATCCACAGCATCCCCAAAGCATTCCAGACGCAATGCCTGGCGTACGTGACCAGGAGAGGAATCGCCTGACGCAAGTGCCCTTCATCGTAGTCCTCAAGACTGGACAACGTTCAACGGATATCTGAGCGATGCTCGTTTGTGTCAATTACAATGACTGACTTACTGACTGGAAAGTCCTCCTGTGGTCCGCTCTGACCGAGCAACAGAGACTCGGTAGGGAACTAGCACCACGCACCTGACTGACATGTAGAACAAATGGCGTTGATACACCGCAGCCTGACAGAAGAGAAAGCGCAGCTATTACAAGAACTTCGCGACGCTGAGCAAGAAAGGGCCGACATGTCCGGAAGAAATCAAGAGCAAGTCGGTGCACATCTTCGCGTATGGTCGCCCGAGTCTTTATCGCAAAGTGCATCGAGCCATTAACCATTCACAGAGCCTCCAGAGCACCGTGGAAGAGTTTCGGACGCTCCTGTCTCAGCTCCAGGATCGCACCTTTGTCAACGATCACAAACACGAAGAAGCAGGATTTGCTGTCGCTACTCTAGCTCGCGAGCAGGGACTTCTGCGAGCAACACTCATAAACGAGCTTGCCCTCTTCCGCGCCGGGTTGGCGCAGGACCTACAGGAGCAGATGGGAGCATGCCAGGCTACCCTCACACTTCAGGTGGCGTTCGAGATCTAGCTTTCACGTCTAACGGCAGGCTTCTTCTGTGCTCGAAGAGACACTTTCAAATGTTCGTGTCACGCAGCTGGTGGCTGATCTCAGCAATCCCAATTGTTCGAGCGCTACGCAACCCAAGTCTGGCAATCTATGTCATCCGTTCACTCTGCCGCTCTGAAGGACGTCGAAGTTCTCTCCGTAAGTACAAGAAGGACTTGGTGTATCTGAGCGAGAAAAAAGTTGGATCATTGTCCGCTGATAATACAGCGTTCCCTAGAATCACTTGCCGAGGACTTACAGGCGTCGGTCGCTGCACTACAACAAGTGGGTCTGGTTATTGTTCAGGCCTGACGACAGGGCCTGTACATCACGCGGAGAGACACGGCGCTCTTGTCCTCACAGATCGGACAAGCCTTGGAAGGGTCCGAGTCGCTGGCTGTAAGTCACGATCTCAAGGCGAGGGTAACTTGTATCTGCTGATCTCCATCTCCCAGCGACAACAAGAGCTCCTGCAGAAGGCGATGACCGAGGGGCTGAGGTCCGCTCAGGAAGTGAGAGATATTCTCGAGCATATCAGTCGAAACATAGCCTCGATCGTCGAAATTGTCGCAGCTCCGTGGTCATTCATCATGAGTGAGACGATGTCTGAGGTCAGATGCTCACCTTTCAGCGTCTTCATTCCTGGGCAGAGCTCTCGCAGTGCTTCAAGGTGGCGTGAATATCTTCACGCTACTCTGGTCCGCGTTCTGCAGACTATCAACGGCACTTAGCTACGATGCTGTGCGCTCTCCGTCGATGCTGGGCTGATTGGTAGCTTCCCCTGCTTTTCCTATCTAGAGGAGTCTTCAAGACGACCGCCTTCTACCTCAGCAAGCTCAGACGGGCGCCCGCCACACTCGTGGATGTGGAGAAGGGACAAGACAAGGCAGAGAGCGGGCAAATATCTTACGACTCATCTGGCTTAAATCAATATGGTGCCAACGAGTGGGTCACAAGTCCTCTCAACCATCTGACAACAGGCCGTCGACGTTCGCCGATCTTTCCGCCATGGTTGGACTGATCCACCGCCCCTACAACGTCCTGGAAGAGCGCCTACGAGCCGAGCGCCGCAGGGCATTTTCCGAGGCTCTGTGACCTTCGAGTTTCGTGTCTAGATGGTGATGCCACAGCGTTATTGCAGAATATGCACACGACTGCATGGCCGCATGCGGTTGCTACATACTGGTCGTTGAACCTAGTTCAGATCTATTTCGTCGAGGGTAGCCTCACTCGCGGCCGCCACCGAGTTTTTCGGGGAATCGTGGCCCTCGTCCACTTTCTCTTTCTTTCCCTCACTCGCTGACTCTGGCGGCGCCTGCTGTCCATCGCTGTCAGATGCAAGCGCAGACGGTGGCTCAGCAGCCGAGGCTTCTTGTGAGCCTGACTCGCCGTCCGCCGTGTGGTCGTCGGCAACAGAGACACCAATCGTGGCGTTGTCGGGCTCATGATCGTCCGGGGTGAAGCCCACAGGGGCAGAGACTGGGCCGTCCGTTGATGGCGCCTGAACGTGGACAACAGGGGTCTTGAAGGAGGAAGACGATAATGTCTGGCCTGACTTGCCTTCCGCCTCGCCGCTGACGGACAGTGGGAACTTGAACCCACGGTCGAGCCGGCCATCAGACTCAGGCTTTACTGGACTGCGAGGACGTCCTGAGGACGACTCGGCCTCGTCTTGTGTCGGAAGCGATGTTTGTCGGTGCTCGAATGACTGAGTGCGGGAAGAGGGGCTCATCGCAGGTCCGGTGTTGCTCATGCGCGCCACGGTTTCGGGGCTAGGGGATCTGATGGTGTTGTGACTGGAGGGTCCGAGGTCCCCGGGAGCGGGCAAAGATGTTGGTCGCGAACCCGCGCTAGGGCGTCGGAAGGGTGCCGGTCCAGCTGCCGTGTCGATGGACTGAGTGGGGGCGGGTAAAAGGTAGTTGGCGATCGGGACAAGGCGCCGCTCGGCAGCGACAGCCAGCAGCCAAGCTGGGCTGACTACCGGCAGGTTGGCCGCCATAGCTTGAGTGTATGCGTCGTCGAGGTGCCCTCCACGCCCAGATTCATCCCCTCCTGTCAGAGGTGACGAGCAAACGAAGTGTGTCGTAGCCAACTGAACAGCGGGGGCCTCCCGGGCATTGATCTGCTCCAGGCAGCCTCGCAGCTGGTTGATGAGTGATGAGGGCTGAATGGAGCCGAAGGTAACATAAAGACCGGTCAGGTTGCTGCAAGTTAGCGAGAGCACGCTGGAGCACGCTGGACAGTCTCACTCCATCGTATGTGTCCTCACACGGAGGAGGTTTGACGTGTAGGTACCGGCCGTGGTCTTACTTCGATGTCAGCTATCATCTGCGGTATACGGCTGTAGGTCACAAGGAAACTCACAGGACCAGCTGGAACGTGTACTCCTCACCGCTCTGGAGGCCACCCGTCTTCCACTCTAGCCTCTCATCCTTCGTACCGACCTCGCCTCCGACCCTGCCCCAGCGTTGGCCGTTTCGGTACATCTCAAGGCCACGGAAACTGGCGCTGCCAAGCTGCAGAGGCTCCCACTCCAGAGCCACGCTCGTCTGTGTAACATTCTGGATCTTGAGAACCGGTTTTGACGGTGAAGTGGTACCGTACTCCTCCAGAATGGACTCCTGCAGCGCTTCAAAGGCATTCCTAGACGCTCGCTCGGCCTCCATGTCCCTCGAAACCGTGATCGTGAGAATGGAGCCCGGGCCCAACGGCGGGTCATTGGGCGATGGCGTGGGCAGCAGCAAAGATGGGAACTCCAGGAGATGCGCATTCGGACCAAGGAGGATAGCCTGCGACGTGAGCTTGACCCGCACAGCCGCAAACCTACCATGCCCGCATCGAGCTTCCCGAGAGTGAAAGTGACTGTGATGGTCAGCGCTTGTCCAGAGAGGCATTTGTGTTGCTTCTATCCACTTACACTTCTCCGACTTGTTAAGCGGAGCGGCATTGGGAGAGCCGCGCTGGCGCGCTTCAACCTGCGACATGCTGTTGAGGAAGCCGCTTTACGTTTTGGCGCAGCAAACCTCGATGAGAACGGTGTCTCGACATGGTAGGATCGTCATCAGACGTGTCGCGAGGCGGTATGGCTGAAATCACGTGACTCTCTGATGGGGGAAGGGCCCAGACGCGTCACGTCTCGCCAAGCGACGGAGCGCTCAGCACCGTGCTGAGTGAGGCCAGTCTGATGTACGCTGCCCGCTCAGCAATCCTGGATGTACGCTGCGACAGAATGCATCGCAGCCACTGCGTCTGCAGTTTAAAATGTACATACAACTCGATCAGAGCTTGGCCTGCTAAGTACCGGCTTGGAACGTTGCACCGCGATCGAGGTCGTGGATAGCTGGCTCGCTCGCTAAGCAGGATCGACTGATCCACGGACTGTTGTCCATATCCTCGCTGTAAGCCGTCGTTAGTCCTACGACAGCTCTGCTAGATGGCCACATGACCATGCGCACAAAACAGTTCGTCTGTCAGCTGAAGCACTCGATCCCATGTGGACCGCAGCCAAGGTGGACGGATGATGAAGGCTATTGCAGTCCTGCCAAGCAGAGTTGCCAGACAGTGCGCTGGAGCCATACTGCGACATGCTCTGCTAGCAGCTTTGTCGCTGCGTCCATCGCGCTGCGCGGCATCAGAGTACTACTGCAAGGCCGATTGATCTGCTGCTTGATGTTGCACCATGAAACACAGAAGCATGGTGTCGATCGAGGCTTTCTGCTCACCCGCGATCACCCGCTCGCGGCAGATCGAAGGGGGCACATATGCAACGAGCATGTGTTTGGGACTTGGGAAGAGACCCGGGTCATCTTGTGCATAGTGCAGAGTGCATACGTATCGAGTGACCGTGGCCGTGCGATCGAGATGCGCGGCTCTGGTCTCCAAGCTTTGGGGGCTTGAAAATCGAGGCGAGGTTGAAAGCTAGAGGCTAGAGGGCGTTGTGGATGGATGGCATGCATGGCAGGCGAGACGGCAGAGACGACGGCGGACGACACGAGGGTTACGACGAGTCGCAAGGGGACAAGATTGAGGGAGTGAGGGTCCGAATGGATCGAGGCGGTGGCTCGGGGCCTCGGTAGACTGAGACGGCAAGCGTGCGTGAATGGCATGGCACGACATGGCATGGCATGGCATGCAGGCGGCAGGCCGCAGCCGCAGAAGGAGTGCGGACGACGTGCAAGGGCTCTCTCAGCCCTCTGGTTCTCTGGCTCTCTGGCTGGGAGGCTGAGCTGACTGACCGGGCAGGCTGAGCGGGCTGACTGGCATGGCGTGGGTGCATGGGTGCCGCCCCCAAACCGGTAAGCGAATCGTCGACTGCGAAGCAGTGGTAGGGCGGGCCACCAGTCTAACGGCTGGCGCGGCGGGCGGGGTACGCCGGGTGCGGGGTCAGGCGTCGGCCGGGTCACCCAGCTCGACTCAGGTTATGCGGTCAGAAACGATCAGGCGGACGAGCGCGACGAGCAACGAGGTAGCGCAAGTATGCAGCCAGCCAGTCGGTCGGAATTATGCCGCCTGGCCACACCGGGGCAGCCTTGCAGCCCACTTGGCCAGGTGTCTAGCGCGGCCTGGCCTGGCTGCCGTGCGGGCATGCGGTGAGGCGGCCCGACACTTAGGACCCGAGGTGAAGTGCAAGGGGGTAGATGAGATGAGCACGGCATGGCCAGGCGGCTATGCTACAAGCTATGCATGCTGGATGCTAGGCGACGCAAGGCGGGCGAGACATGGTAATCTGATCTCCATTCATTGTTATGTCGGCAGGCAACTTTAAGCGCCCAAGCCCGCGCGCCCGCCCGCCCGCATGCACATGCACGCATGCATGTATGTACGTTGGTCTCGTCGGAGGTCGCGATGGCATGCATGGTCATGCACGAAACCGTATCCGGGCGGCCCGGGGTGAGGCGGGGCCGTGTCAGGAGAAGCCAGAAGTAGCGGGATCTGACTAGCCATGTATGGCGGTAGTCGTGTGATGTGATGGATGCATTATAATCTCGATCCGGGCATTGCTGCATGAAGACTGCTTTCGCGCCTCGCATCGTCGGAGTAGCCGTGGGTGCTATGCAGCATAGGCTCCATGCGGCTGGCTGGCGGGCGGGTCGTGGGGGCTAACGACGGCATAATGGAGCTAGGTAGCTGGCTGGCTGGCTGTCAGGTGCAGTGGTGTACATGGTGTGCTTGTGCCGCTCGCTCGCTGGGCATTCATAGCGCTCATAGCGACGGCCGGTCGGTCAGTCGGTCGGCGGGCGGGCGGGCGGGCGGATGCAATGATTATGGCTATGGCTATGGCGGCCGCGAGCGAGCGAGCGAGCGAGGAAGGGGGGAAGCACACCTTGGGAGCGATAACCTGAACCCACGATCAAGGGCTCAAGGCACTGGAAAAAGCGCCCGCCGGGTAGCCCGGCCGTTGACGTTGGGGTTTTGGTTGGCGTGCAAGGCCAACATAGTGTCGGCGGCGGCAGCCCGGAGTGGGGGCGTTGCCCGCGCTCACGGGTCCAACCAAAACCATAGGGTCGCTCGCTCGAAGAGGGGCGCACCACGTCGTCGGTCGTCCCGCCCTCGCCATCGTTTCTCACCATCCATACCCTCGCCATCACCATCCATCCCTCCGACGGTATCTCGTTCGTGCATCAGCAACGCGCAGGCGCGTCATCTCAGCGGGCTCATTGCACGGTCTGATCACCTCACTTTCTCACCCCTACTTCCTCACCACATCCTCGGACTGCGATTATCCCCCCACTGGTCCGCTCCTCGGTCCCTCGGCGATCCCCCATCGTCAGCTCCGCGTCGTTCAGCTGACCTTTGGTGATCGATTTCAGTCGATTTTGTCATTGTGAGTGCTGACCGGACCAAGTGGAGGGCCACCCTATGTAGAGTCGGAGTACCCTTCGGAGCCATCCGTGTGTCACCGTGACACCGGAGAGGTCATCGGAGGTGTGAAGACATGCATCGCAAGAGGTGATGCGGATTGAAACTTGAAGTTCCGAGCCCATATCTCAATTTCGCGCGTGCAGCAGTGCCATGTCGAGGGAAGCTGTAGCAGGCGTGAGCGACTTTATTTGTGTGGATGAGTTGAGAAGGGAAGCCACAGAAGATGTTTGCCTGCCTTGTGTTGAGCAGAGAAGCGAGTTGTGCGTGAGCTAATCGAGCAGTTCTACGACGCCGTGGTGGCTTGATTGCCCCAACGCGACGTCCAAACAGTCTCGCCCAGCATGCAGAGTGATTCGGATGCAGGAAGCAGTCCCCTCCCGGTGAGTAGCCACACGGGCACCTACGTCTAACGCTTGACCTGAGCTGAGCTGATGTCAAGGCTCCTCGCCAAATTATTCTGAACGTCCCCAAGGCCACTTCGGACGACGATCTGACACCGGAGCCTTCAGACAATGGCATAGACGATGCCGATGGGGAGGAGGAGCTGGATATGGACAGCGAAGCCGCAGTACGTCCTTCCCCGATCGCAGTCAACTGACAGCAGCCGACGACTGGTCACTCTCGGGCTGACAGTGACTCTGACGACGCTGCGCTCCTGTCGGAGGAGGCCTCGGAGGACGAGGACGATGATCCCGACTTCGGCTCCAGTGCGAAGCGCAAGCCCCAGCAGAAGAAGCCGAAAGCTCCCAAGAAAGCTCCGGCGCAGTTCCCATCGAAGCGGCCGGCGTCCGATTCGTCTGACGAGGATTATGCGACAAAGTCTCACAAGAAGAAGTTCTTTGAGCGGTCGGCCGGCAATTCGCGAGGGGGCTCAACGCCGGACACTGCTTTTGACTCTGACGGTGCTTCTTGGCGGCGAGGGGCTGCCCGCAAGGTGGTGACTTACAACGAAGCGAGCGTCGATTATGGCCTTGACAGCGACGGGGATGACGACGTCATGTATTATCAGCAGGAGGCGCGCATCGGTGAGTGGTATATCTCGTGGTCGGTCTCTGACAATCACAGACAACGGAAATGCAGATGAGATTGACCTCGTTCTCTCTCATAGCCGCGATGAGGAACACGCCAATGACGAGAAGGATATCCCGCAAACCAATCTTGTAAGTATTTGCGCTTTTCGCAGCTGACGCCTTTCAGCGATTCCATGTGAAGTGGAAGGGGTATAGTCACATCCACAACACAGACGAGACGTATCAGTTCTTGAAAGGCTTCAAGGGGTAAGTCGTGGCAGGCAAACAGAATCTGACCTCAAATAGCTTCAAGAAGGTGGAGAACTACATCCAGAAGGTGTGGCAGGTTGAGCAAGCTTTCCACAACCCTGCTCCGGACGCCAAATGGAAACCCTCGAGAGAAGACCTCGAGCAATATGAGATTGAGCGCGAGCGCATCCGCGACCTGCATGAGAGCTACAAGCAGGTCGAGCGCGTCGTTGGCGAGAAGGAGGAAGAGCGAGACGGCCAGTCTGTGACTCTGTTCCTCTGCAAGTGGACAAGTGAGTGATGGTGGACTGATGTGGAGACTAACGGATAGACCTTCAGTATGCTGATTGCACCTGGGAAAGTGAGTTCGTCATACATAGGTAGCTCGCAACGATCTAACCGTTCAGCGTACGACGAGATTAAGGATCAAGCCCAAGATGCGATTCAAGCCTTCCACGAGCGAATGGCGCGGCCAACGGTCCCGGCAAAGACTCAGTTCTACCCCATCAACAACCGTCCGGCCTACCAGAAAATTGCAGAAGATCCGGAATACCTCAAGTGCGGCGGCGCTTTGAAGCCCTTCCAACTTACAGGTCTCAACTGGCTGGCCTACCTGTGGTGCAAGGGTGGACACGGAGGCATGCTGGCCGACGAAATGGGCTTGGGCAAGACTGTCCAGTCTGTAAGCTTCCTGTCCTACCTGTTCCATACGCAGAAGCAGTATGGGCCATTCCTCGTTGTCGTCCCGCTGTCGACCATCAACGCGTGGCAAATGCAGTTCCGCACATGGGCGCCAGACCTCAATGTCATTATGTACATGGGTTCAGCTGCTTCGCGTGAAATGATTCGCCAGACTGAGTTCGGCCCGCTCAAGAACCTAAAGTTCAACGTGCTCCTGACCACCTACGAGTTCATTCTCAAAGACCGTCAAGAGCTTCAGCAGATCAAATGGCAAGCCCTCGAAGTGGACGAGGCGCATCGCCTGAAGAACAGTGACTCCCAGCTGTATGAGGCTCTCCAGAGCTTCTCCACCGGCTTCCGACTTCTTATCACTGGCACTCCGCTGCAGAACAACGTCAAAGGTGAGGCTAGCCGATTGACGGCTGCTGATGACAGAACTGCTGAGTCTTCTCCATTTCATCGAGCCGGAGCAATTCCAGCTAGCCAACGACTTCGAGCTTGGTGATACTGAGCAAGAGGCAAAGATCAAAGCGCTGCACTCTCAGCTTGAGACGCTGATGCTTCGCCGCCTGAAGAAAGATGTGGTAAAGGAGCTCCCGACCAAGTCCGAGTCCATCCTGCGTGTTGAGATGTCCGGTCTGCAGCAACACTACTACAAGAATATCCTCACGAAAAACTTCACCGCTCTCAGCAAAGGTGGCACCCAGAGCGTCTCTCTGATGAATATCGCCATGGAGCTGAAGAAGGCCGCCAATCATCCGTACCTGTTCGATGGCGCCGAGGACCGCAGTAAGCCTGTGCACGAGCAGGTTCGTGGACTCGTCATGAACAGTGGCAAGATGGTTCTTCTTGACAAGCTGCTGCAGAGGTTGAAGGCAGACGGTCATCGAGTTCTCATTTTCAGTCAGATGGTCCGTCTGTTGGACATCATCTCCGACTACATGTCCGCTAGGAACTATACTCATCAACGACTCGATGGTACTGTTCCCAGCGATGTTCGAAAGAAGAGCATTGAGCATTTCAATGCGCCTGGCTCGCCTGATTTCGCCTTCCTTTTGTCGACCCGAGCTGGTGGCCTGGGAATCAACCTGGAGACTGCAGACACGGTCATCATCTTCGACGTAAGTTTGGGAAGGTGCAGCATTTACTGACCTCCTCGCAGAGTGACTACAACCCCCAGAACGACCTACAGGCTATGGCACGCGCTCACCGTATCGGACAGACCCGACACGTCAACATCTACCGCTTCGTCACGAAGGGAACTATCGAGGAGGATATCCTGGAGCGCGCGAAGCGCAAGATGATCTTGGAGTATGCCAGTGAGTTATGCGTGACTGCCATGACGATCAGAAAGCTCATATTCAGTTATCAACCAGATGGACACCAGCGGTAGTCATATCAACGGAACATCGACGCCAAAGGACAAGAATGGCGACTTCTCCAAGGAGGAGCTGGCGGCCATTCTCAAGTTTGGTGCGAAGTCCATGTTCCAGGCGGACGAGAATGCCCAGAACCAGAAGCTCGATGCGATGGATCTGGATGACATTCTCAACAAGGCGGACAACTTTGACACTGAGGCAGCAGCCGCCCCCGGAGGAACATCCTCCGGAGGCGAGGCTTTCTTGGCCCAGTTTGCCGCCATCCAGGACGTCAAGAACGATGCCGATGATCTCAGCTGGGACGACATCATCCCTGTTGAGGAGCGCGTTAAGCTTGACGAGGAGGAAAGCCGAGCTCTGCAAGAAGGTGAAGTTGGTCCCCGCAAACGAGCGGCTGCCCGAGCACCTGGAGCTTACGAGGGTATGGATGAGGCCGATGGCGAACCCACCGGGAGCAAGGTCGCATCTCCGGCAGAGAAGAAGCAGAAGGTGTCCGGACCCAGGAAGAGCAACGCGCAACGAGCGATCGAGCTCAAAGGTATGTGCTAAGGAAGCGCGGACGTGCTGCTAACGCTTCAGATCGTGACCTTCGTGTCCTCATCCGTGGTCTGCAGAAGTGGGGTCCAATCCGCACACGCTATGACACGATTGTGGAGGAGGCTAAGCTCACATCCAAAAATCGTGTTGTGGTCATTCAGACATGTGACGACGTTCTCACTCAGGCGGAAGAGGCCGTCACAAACCACAAGAATGAACTGCGAGCGATGCAAGAACGTGGCGAGACCATCTCTTCGTCATTACGACAAAAGGCTATCCTCTTCACGTTCCGCGGAATTCAGGGCATCAATGCGGAGACTGTCGTGGCTCGATACTACGAGCTCAAGGCTCTGGTAGAGCACTTCAAGCGCGTAGAGGACATTGAAAACTACGCCATCCCTCATGACAATCTCAAGCCCACGATGAACTGGTCGGTTGAGTGGGGGCCGAAGGAGGACTCCAAGCTGCTGATTGGCATCTGGAAGTACGGCTTTGGCGCCTGGGAGCAAATCAAGAATGTGAGTCACGAATGATGGGTGCCATGGCTGACTCGGCGCAGGACCCCGCTCTGGAGCTTCATGACAAGATCTTCCTCGAGGACCCGAAGGTCGTGAAAGACCCCAATGCCCCCAAGGCAGGAATCCCCGGTCCTATCCATCTTGTTCGGCGAGGAGACTATCTCTGCGGGCTCGTCCGCGAGTACGAGGAGAACCGGCGCATGTTGATCGAGCAACAGGCGGTCATTGCCAGTATGCCTGTGAAGGAAGGCTTCGGTTACGACCATCCTCCACTGCCGTTCAGCGTCAGTGGTGGGGCCAAGGGCTCCGCCGCTGGGAGCAGTTCCAGGGGTGACAAGGGCAAGAGGCGGAAAACACCTGAGTACACAGACTCGGAGGATGAAGAGAGCTACGAGTCGATGGATGAGGACGCGGTCAAGGAGTTGCTGCGACCAGCGAAGAGACATCTCGTGAGTGCAACCTGGCTGACGTGTGCTGACGTGAAAGAAAAAGCTTAAGTCTGGTACCGACAACCTCAGCCGTGAAGAGAAGATCGCCGCCCTCAAGGAGTGCGTTGCCGGCATCGGTTCACGCATCGAGGAGGTTGTGGCCGAGAAGGCCGCTGAGGGAGCCGATTCGGCGAAGTGGAGGAAACATTGCTGGGTGTTTGCTTCCTTCTTCTGGCCGCGGCAAGGCGTCAACTACTCCAAACTCATGGATATTCACTCTAAATTGGTGCGTCCGATGAGATTCCTAATGAACACAGCTGACTCTCACAGACCAAAGACTCAAGCCCGGCGCAGAAGAAGCCTAAAGCCAAGCGTAAGGGCGCAGACGGTGACAATGTAGCGAAGAAGCGAGTGAAGACCGAGATTGATTAGGTACCTTGGCATGGCATAGTCGCATTTTCTATGTTTTCAGCATACATCATGAAATCTGTGCACATTTGTATACCAGTATGCGTATGGACAGTGCATGAGTCAAGAACTTGCAGCAGCAGCATCCCTCACCAGATTCATTTCAGCCAGGGTAGCCGCACTAACTGAGTAATGACTCGGTAGATGGCCATCGCATGAATCGTAGGGGCTGCCGGCTTCTTCCCTTCTCGGAGCCGCAGAAAAACGCGCAGTAGACAGAATGCGGAGGAGTCCAGGGCTTACGGCAGGGGACCCGCACAAATTGGTCCCGCTTAAAGGAGCACGCTCATCCGGGTCTAGGCTGACAACTGTGGGTCTTGAAGGCAGCGATATTGGCATCGCTTTGAATACCTCGAGGAACCCCAAGTATGGGTCGCAAGCCTGACTCCGACAGCTCCGGGCGCGAACCCGCCAAGGCAGCGGACGGCGCTGCTCGCTCAGCACAGCAGACGCCGAACGGCCCGCGGCGTATCAAGGGCAAGAGGACTAGAACAGGTATGTAAGCGCTTTCGGCCTTGTCCGGCACGGACATCGCTGCTCCGCAGCGCCGCATGCTGACTGTTCAGGTTGCCTCACATGCCGAGCACGAAAGGCAGGTATCCGCCGCCTCCCTACTAGATCAAAGTGATGAGCTGACCAGTGCTAGGTCAAGTGCGATGAGGCTCCCGGCACCTGTGGCAATTGCGAGCGCGTCTTACTGCATTGCCGCTGGCCCGTGGTGAGGAATGTTTTGGATGAGCGTGCCGGAGTTGCCTCAGCGTCGGCGGCTAAGATGGAGCCCAATGATCAACTATCGCCATCTTGTGAGTCACTGCATCGAGTATGCACGTCCGTGCCGAGACTGATGATCAGCTGGACCGATTCGCCGCCAACGACAGGCAGCATGCGCCGCATGCCGAGCATCGCGCAGTCGATGCTCCCAGGAACACCCATCTTGCACTCGGTGCAGGGACCACGGCATCATTTGCGATTACGCATACGAGCGGTCGGCCTCTGCAGCGGGTCCAAGCAGCGCAGATTGCTCGCCATACGATAACGATGTTGACAGCCGGCGTAACGGCCCCTAGTAAGACTAGACTGCCGAGGAAGAGTCACTGACACTCCAGTCTTCATGGCATTCCTCGAAGTGTCGTCGAGGAGCATATCGAGGCGTTCTTCACGCACATCTATCCGCTTCAAGCTAATGCCATTGTTCACCGGGGTACTCTTCTTCGCGATGTGGCCGACGGAACCGCTTCTCGCAAAATGATCCTCGCCATTTGTGCCGCTGCTGCTCGCTTCGTGAAGCCCCCCGATGACACAGCCCCATTTCCGATCATGGGTACAGCAACCACCCAGCGATGGGCGAATGAAGCGAAAGGGCTGCTTCTGACGGAAGACATGAACCCCGAGAGCATCGCTGCCGCGCTTATATTGGCGAAGAACGACATCCACTGTGGAAAAGCTAGTCAAGGCTTCGTCTTGGCTGCTGTCGCAACGCGGATGGCCCTTGCTCTTCAGCTCCATCACGAGCTTCCCAACGACAAGCCAGCTACTGTGACTGAGCGTGAAACTCTCCGTCGACTCATGTGGAGCTGCTATTCTTTGGACAGGATGATGTCTACTGGCGTGCCAGAGTACCTGGCAGCCCCTAGCCTCTCGATTCGACTTCCTTGCGACGACCAGCCATTTGCCTTTGGTTTGAACACGGAAACACCTCGAGTGGCTCTGGAAACGGAAGCCAATCCTCATGATCAGGAGGCTAATCCTGCAACTTTCGAGGGCATCGGCCTCTTTGCCCACTTTGTTCGTCTTCAAGGTATCCGGACCATGATCCTCCGCACTTCACGGTACAGAGAGCCGTCGGACTTGCCACCCTGGGATCCAGTATCACGCTTTGCTGCCGCTGAACGTAAAATCAAGGACTGGTATAATTCGTTGTCACCGCAGTTTAGGCTCGACCCGGAGACCATTTACGCTCGTAAATTCCAAAACGAGCTAACGCCGCTGGCAATGTTGCACGTCTGGTATCACATGAATTACGCTGAGCTCACACGGCCTGCGTTGCCAGGGTTCGTGGAGTCTCTGGAGTCTGAGATCTCCAACGCCGCTCCTCCCGGATGGATCGATCGACAGCGTGACGAGTGCGTTGCTCACGCTCGCATGATCTCCGGCACGCTTGCACACGTCTCAAGCCTCGTTGATCTGGATACAGTCGTGTTCGGAGACCCATCACTGGGAATCTGCGTCTACGAGAGCGTGCGGATCCGTTTACAGCATGCCTTCTTATTGCCCCCCGAAGCACAGACTCTCGAGCTCAATCAGCTTACAGCCGACTTTGCAGTCATGGCTAATGTCCTGCAGAGGTCTGGACGATACTACGCCAGCTCGCGCTCTTTAGTGAGTCCTTTGCACAAGCTTTGCGATTGCCGACTAACATTCAGCTTCGAGAGACTCGCAGGCTGCTGCGGCGCCACGGTCTCGATGATGGGACGGTGTCTGAAGGTTCTGGAGCTGCTAGTCCCGTGGCCCCTGACCCGTGGTCTCGTCGCGTCCGAACGTTAAGGGCTAATCACCTCGGTCGCCCTGCGCCGAACTACCCCGCTCCGAGCAGCAATGGGAGTTACCCGCCAGCCGGTCAGCAGCCGTTCGGCAATTCGCCTTCTCAGCTTTACGGAGACACATCGGCGTTGTTGTCGTGGAGTGGCGGCGTCGCAAGCGCCGAGCCTACTCCGCAGGGGCATAGCCCAGAGGAGATGGCTATGCTGTTGGGCGAGCTTAATCAGGCGCAGGTGGGAATGCCCATGGGCATGGGGAATCCCTTTGGCGACCTGGCGCAGTGGATGGCCATTGGGTACGAGCAGGTACCCCTGGGCGGCGCCGTGTAGATAAGACGTTGTTTCGTTCCCTCTCCTGTAGCCTTTACTTATGTACAGTCTATTTGTGTTCACTCGGATCGAGCCTGACAGTGCAGGATTCGCAGCAATATCAGTACCACGTCAGAGCTTTGACGCGGATGGAAGAGAGACCATGTCGCCGTTCGAGACGGTGATCGTCTGGAGTGGATGTCTCTGACGCAGCCGATCTGGAGCACAACGCTGGCCAAGTCTCGTTGTACTGACAGGAGAACGCAAACATCATCACATAAGGTCATGGAAGATTCATAACGGGGGCTCTCGATGAGCGCCTCTGTGTAGCAGCCGGAGCAGGTGTCCGACATTATTTTGTTACACTAATCACAACACAGTACAACATCGTCTTCGTCAGATCGGTCGTCGGTGGCGATCCTGCTTCTAAGGTATATCTAGTAGTTGTTGGTGGTCTCCAATGTCCCACTGCCGTCCCCCTTCTCACCTCCTCGAGAAGAAGCAACGGAGGAACTAGCTTCGCATAGCCAGATTTCTCACCTCCCATAAGCGCTTCTCTTCTCGCCTCTCCCTGTCCCTAACGTCGCCCGGTCGGGTGACCCATCCTCGCATTTCTCGACGATGGCGCTCTTCGGCGGCGCGGCACTCGTTCCAGAGCTCCGTGCTGACGGCATTCTGAGCATTGGGACGCGTCCGGCCCTCCCAGCTGTGCGTGCTGATTGTGGTCGACTCAGACACGAATCGCGACTGCGGCGTCTGTGCAGTGGTGGCGGACGGAATGGAGGACAGCCCGATGCTAACGAGCTTCTTCCCGCTGATGCGTAATGTCGAGGGCTCATCTTCGTCGTCCGCCATGGATGCGAACGGATCCTCCTCTTCGGTCAACGAGATCCAGCACATGCGCACCGGGTCGAACTTCATGTCGCCCACGATCTTCATTGGCGAATTGTGCGTGGGAATGTGTGAGATCAGAGCAGGGCGCGAAGAAGCAACGACATCGAAGTCACGCAGAATGGCCTCGTTGCCCTCCCATCGCAGGGTTGCGGGGTTCCAGACCATCTCGCCCACAACCTTGCGCTCGTTCACGCTGCCGAGGTTCTTGATCAGCATGGCAGGCTTGCGCGGTCGACGCTTGCCTGACTTCTTGCGTTCGCCTCCATCGACGCCCTTCGGTAGCTTCTCTTGACTGCGCTTGCCAAGTCGCCCATACGAGGGTGCGGGGGGTGCACTGGTGTCGACGAGGTCCTCGATGGAATCGAGCTCGCTTCCATCACCCCATTGCCGTCGCTTGGGCATCTCCATTCTGCGCCGGTGCGGATTACGCTGCTTTGCGAGAGAGCTTGATGTTGGCTGCGTCAACCGGCTGATCGACGGCAGATCCGCTTCCCGTAACTGCCCGGCAGCGAGTGCATCCTGCATGCTGGCCAGCGACTTCTTGCGAACCAGCGTCGGAGACACGCTAGGCTGCAAGTGATGGTACGACTTCTGCTGACGAAGGCGCGAAGGCGTACTCGGAACGGAAGGCGGTATTGAGGGAACAGGTATGTCACTCAGTCGACTTCGGCTTGAGACTCGAGATAACGGGACATGCGGAGACGTCGGCCGCGATCTGGATCGATCTCGGTAGGGGTTGTGGCCACGAGAGATGCTTGAAGCCGGCGACTTCGAGGGTGGCCGGGGTACCTCCAGTGGGTCACGCAGTTCTTTGTGCTCGGCGCGTTTCGAGGTGCACAGGTTGAATGGCACAGGAACAGTGCGTGCGCGGCGACTCTCCTTCAGACGCCGCTTCGACAAATCCGCTCTTGGGTCCTCAAGCACGAGTCCTTCTTCGAAATCCTGAGCCGGAGGGGGCGGGACGTATTGCTGCTGCCGTTTGCGGTTCAGGATGGAGTTCAACACACTGCCCTTCTTTTGGAACAGCTGCTCGGGCAAAATGAGGCCGGACTCAAAGTCTTCCTCTTCCTCCAGGAAATCCTCTGTCGACTTTTTGCTGTGATCGAGGCCGTTTGAGGATACACTTGTAAGGGAAGTGTCGGACGGGCGACCACCAGGGCTATCGTCAAACATGAAGGTCTTCCGGCCAGACGTGCTTGGAGTTGACGGCGAGTCCCAGTCGGTAGTGACCGTGGAGGCGATGGAACTTCGTGCCCGCAGCTTGGGCTGCGAAGACTGTGTTGCGAGGGTCAAGTTGGTCAAACTCAGAGGCAATACGAGGTCGCCTTCAAGATCGTCCTCCTCCTTGAGACTCTTGGCCAGTCCTGACGTTGGTCTGAGCGTACCGTTGCCACTTCCGGAGCCACTTCCGCTCAGACCCATGCTCGAGCTCATTTTGATTGTGGCTTGGGCATCGCGATCCCTTTCGCGTTTCGGGGGCAACATAGCCTTGATCGTCGCTCCCGCTTTTAACGTGTCCTGATCTTCGTCGTCGTCAAGGTCGTCCAGAGCGTCGACGCCGGGAAAGTGTTTCGCTGAAGAGGAGGTCAAGGTGTGCAGCTTGCTCCTCAGGTCGGCGGCGGCGCTGGTGCCGACTCCAGAGTCGAAATCGACGTCGTCTTCCCATGCCTGTTCGATAGCTTTGGCACGCGCCTTCACCGCACCCAGAGGGAGTCGAGACGCAGGGCTCATAAGCGTTCCTGTTCCGCTTCCCAGCTTGGTAATGGTCCCGACGCCGGCAGGCCCAGTACCCATGACGGTGGCGGGGATGGTCTTCATGCTTGAGGTGGACGGCGCGTCGACTTTTGAAGCCCTCGGTGTAGAGTTTAATTCGGGTCGAGAAAGAGACAGAGACTTGCCCTTGATCGTGTTTCCGGATTTGACATCGAGATCGTCGAGATCGTCCAGGTCAAAGTCCGCATCGTCAAAGTCAATGGTCTTAACATTGAGTGCGGCATGCATTTGTCGCAACGGTGATCCCACCGGACGAGACAGGCTGCGTGACGTCGACGAAGAACTTGACGTAGAAGCGAAGGACAAGTCGAAGCTCGGATCATCGGTCCAGTCATCTACGGTGCCGCCCGAGCCGCCCAAGGGCGGAGTGGTCGACATTGAAGAGGACGGCGAGCTTTCCGTCAAGTCGTGCCCTCGCGATGTCTTTGAAGATGAAGCAAAAGTGAGGCCGCGACTCGAGGCGAAGCAACAGTTTTCAGGCGAGCAGCTGTTTTCGGTATCAAAGCTCCGCCCGCGCTGAGTTCCAGTCGAAGGGTAGAAAAGGTGACCAAGAGCGTAACGGTAGTGACGTTGGATGCTGCCTAAGGCGACGACGGGCCGGGGATCCGAGGTACGGTATTGTTCAAGGCTCGGGTCGGTTTCGGGTGATGAATGGGTTTAGGGCAGGTGATGTTGTGGACGTCGAGAGCTGTAAAGTTGGGAATGTCGTCCGGCCGTGAGGTTGTGTCGTCAATGAGAGGTGTCGCGAGATACGCCGGCTGGAGCGTGGTTCTGATTGTCGTGAGAGTAGCGGATTGGAATATGTGTGGAGCGAGTTGGTGCTCAGAGAGGGGTTGCAGGGTATGTCAAGATATCGATGAGGTTCAGAGAACGGGGGCCAGTAGTAGAGGACGAGAGACACGAAACCGTCAGTGTGTCACAACATGTCACGCCGGCTTAAGTGGCAGGCTCGCTTAACGAAACGCTCCCTGGGTCAGTGAGGTACGGCTGTCCTAGCGCATACTGGCCTGGCGCATCTGACGCGTATCACCTCTCACAAGCGTGCCTGATTTCGAGGTGAACCATGCATTGGGCTACACCTCTTGAGCCCTCAAACTCTACTATTGCTCATGGCCAGCCTCATGCCGCATGCCGTACGCACGCACGCAAGGTCAAACGTCCGCTGCGGCTTCTTCGGCTTCCGAGTGAGCGGTCAACATTGTTTGGATGCAAGGAGGGAGAGGTGAGATCATACGCAGCAGTTGGACCTCTGCTCAGAGCTCGCTCGCATCAAATGGTGCGACGATTCCTATCTGCACCAATGTTTCATTGTACCTATCTATGGGCGAAGGCTCGCCTCTGCAAAAACGAGCGGTGTAGCCTCCGAGAGCCTTAAACGCCGGACCACAACGTCCATCCTGCCCCTTGCCCATCTTCCGGAGCTTCGGGGTACAATGTGAGGCTCACAGTTACCGGAAAGACCAGGAAGACCGTGCAGCGCCATGGATCACTCTTCCGGGGTCCAGAAGAACGCCCGCTCTTTCCAACCGAGCATGCGCTCAGCCTTTGAGCAATCATACAGGCCCTCGTTGCGATTGAAGTCACACCTCAAGTCCTTCACCTCTGGGAAATGCTTCTCGATGAGATCCTTGGTCCTCTCCCTCTTCACGGTAGTCGGTGCGACGACGAAGAATGCCTCAGCGCCCAAGGGGAATGTGGACTCGGGGGCAGTCAGTCCCAGCAGAAACGCGCGCGCCGTCTGCCCAACCGATGTCCATGCCCAGAGGTCGTTGACAAGGCCGCCGGTTGCGAACAGCTCATCGGGATTGTAAGCGAGCGACTCGGGAATGACCCAGTGCGGGCGAAGGCACGCGATGCGCATAGTCGGATACCGGCGCGCGAACGCGCGTGCTTGATGCTCAATCTCCCTGCGGGTCAATGTCAGTCCCGCGCGACGCGTGATGGCGTTATGCTGTGTCCATCTTAGGGCCCGACAGACCACGAAGACGAAGGGTTGTTTCGGCCATGCTTGAATGGTACCACAAGTACCACACAGGACTGTGCTGCCGTGGCGCAGACTTCAATGTACATGCAAGGAGATCGTGCGCGTCACGCCTTGCACGCGTGTTCAATGCACGATCCTGCAGACAAGTCCCAGCGTCTCTTTCCCTTTCCCCTGCGCCCCCCGAACGCCTCATTTTGTTCCCCTCGCTCTGGCGCTCTGGACGCCAATGGCCAGGCGGATGCGCTTGGACCAGAGCATGTTGGCGGCGACTCACAGTTTGGACATTGAATAACCATCTTCCGGGTTGCACGGGTGTTCCTCGTCCAAGGGCAAGTAATGGAGCGTGGGCCGCTTTGAGAACTCTAGAGCGTCAGCCGAGCCCTGGCTCTCATCAAAGCCTCCTCATTCATCACGAGACGCACTTAGGCCGATGGCGTTGATACTAGAGGCGAGAGATACGCGCTTGTGCCCGAGCTCAGCCGCCACATCGAGCGCATTCCATGACATGACGGTGTTCCAATTGTGAATGTCCTGCAAAAGTCAGTGCTCAGCATAGCAATGTCACAGGACCGCAGGGGTGGCCAGACCCCTCTGCCAACAGCCGCGCAGCCGCAACTTACATATTCGGGCAACTGCATGGACTCTGGTGCGCTGTCCTTGCGGAAGACAGCAGCCAGATGTATCATAGCGTCGCTTCCTCGGGCGGCCTCCAAAAAAGCGTCACGGTTCTTTAGGTCGGCCTTCTTGTATGTAAAGCGCTTCCGGAGGTTGTCGTCCACATCATCCTCGAGCACGGCCTCGTCTCCCTGATCGAGCGCGATCACACTGTGACCGTCCTTGAGCGCCTCCAGGACCGTTCGCCTCCCTACTTCGCCGTTCGAGCCGGTGATCGCGATCGTAAGCATTGTTGCGTGGATGGCCCAATGGCTTCATCATTAATGGCCCGTCTACCCCTGTGAACTGTCTCACCACCTGCCCACATGCGACCGAGATTGCTTCCGTGGTAGTGATGTGTTGACATCAGACCCGCACAGCGATTGCAGCTCCAGCCGAAGGACGGATCCCAAGCATCTCCTCTATTAGACGTTGTCGTCGACGGGCCCCTTGCACTGATTCTCTGACGGGCTCGAGAAGCGAGGAATGGCTGCTTGTCGTGATGACACCGTTCGATGTACCGCCCGGCTTCCTGACGGCCCAGGCTGGGCTTAGCGAAGATGTGTCCATAGTCAGGCCCTACTCTCATGGCCCGGGGAATAACGACCGATGTCCCATCTTGCGAAGACCAGCAGTAAGAGGAAGCGAGAGTAATTCGTTCTCGAAATAGGTATACATCACAGTCTACTCAGCACAACAGCCACTCTACGCCTCTATCTATATCCTCGTCTACGCTGGCCTGAGATGAATGAGCTAGACGACCTTCTCAGAGCGCTTTGGAAGCGCCTTCCTTCAGAGCGAGCACAGCCTTCCCGGTATCGGCAAACTTACCGTCGAGAACTGCTTCGGCGACCTGCACAGCTTGCTCCGTGACAGCCTGAACGCCGGTCTCGCCGGCATTGGTCATGGCTGCCTTGACGCTAACACCGAGCTCTCCCTCAAGAACTTGTCCAACGGCCGTGCTTTCAGTGACCGTAGTTTCCCTCATTGCAGCGCTAGCTTCTGCTCCTGCTTCCCCCAGGATCGAATGGCCCAAGGTGGAAGTGGACGTGGTCATCTTGGGGAGTCCTCCGGGAGCAGGAGAGCCTCTTCCCAGGGCCTCGAGCAAGGATTTCTCTGGAGGGTCAGAGGGCTACCTGCGGCTTAGCAGATGGGCTCACCAGTGGTGTGGACAATGTTGCGCGCGTTAGCCTCGGCTGCCTCCTTGGCGGCGAGAGGATTAAATGCAGCTTCGGCCGCTTGGCGTGTTACAGCACCAGCTTCAGCTGTAACGGTCGATCGGGCAGCTGCGACCGCTTCGGTCGATACCAACGCGGCCTCTTCTCGAACAGCGGACATCATGACACGGGCGGCCATTGGTTCATTCGTCGTTGCCTAAGAGCAGGGAAGTGGATATGTTTGGATGGCCGCGGAACAAGTGGCGAAAGTCCCGTGGGTAGTCGTAGCTTTATAGGATCGTCGAGGATCGCCGCCTTGCCGCCGGGACTTGACGTCACCCCACGTGTTGCAGTGCGGATTTGACCGTGTCCTCGGTTAGGCATCAGGCACTAAGTTGCATTGCCCATACCTATCGGACCCGTGATACTCCAGAGCTAAGATCGAAGAAGCACCAGGAGAGAAATCGTTGAACAGGAATATCAGTCCGAACGGTCAGTTCCTGCAGCATTCAGTGCTGATGTGACTTACCCCTGATCCCAGAGCATGCGCAGAGAGACCGGAAGCAGGCTCTCTAGACCGTCACGTGAAGTTATTGGCCGCATCTCGCATTCCATGCATCGTCTCGTAGCACCAATTATCCGACATTCTCGCGTGCACAGCGTGGGCGCGAGCCAGGCACAGGCCGGCCGACCTTGTTTACGCTTCGGCGGTTCGGGATTTTGGCTGGTGGCGCGTGCCACGCGAGAGTGCGGGGTCCCCATTGTGATTTTGAAGATTTCAAGATAGCTGTCGATAGCAGTCACTGGCATCATACTCGTTCGCTACATCCACCCACCATGGCGCGCCCGAGCAAGCAGTTCAAGAAGTTCGCTGCTTCAGGCAAGCTGACCGAGACGATCAAAAAGCGCCGGGCGACCAAAGAGAAGAAGAAAAAGTTCGAAGAGAAGGTCCAGCAGCGTATTCACCAGCGTGGTTCCCGACGACCCGAGCACGAGCTCAGCGATGAAGAGGCCGACGACGATGACGATGACTCTGGAAAGGCTACGAAGGGCCCCGGAGGAGGAAAGGCTGGTGGTGTAGCCAAGACCGTCGACGAGCTCTTCGGTGCTGGCGGTCTCGACGTTCCCTTCGAGGAGGGCAGCGATCTCGAGGATCTGGGAGAGTCCGATGAGGACGATGACGAGGATGACGAGGAAGATTCTGAGGGGCCGGAGGACGAAGACTTCGACGAGGAGGCTATGAAGAAGGCTATGGCGGCTCTCGAGAAGAACGACCCGGAATTCTACAAGCACCTCAAGGCCGAGGACCCAGCCCTCCTTGACTTCGGCAAGGGCAAGAGCCGGATGGACGTCGATGAGGAAGAGGACGACAGCGATGACGAAGACGCCGACGCGCAGATGGACGAGGACTCGGCTGAGGAGGACGCTGCTCCTCGCAAGACGGTGGTCACCATGAAGATGCTCCGTGCGTGGCGCGAGGCCATGCTGAAGCAGCACTCGCTTCGCTCTCTGCGCAAGATGCTCCTCGCCTTCCGCGCCGCCGCCCACATGAACGAGGACGAGGGCGCTCAGGGAGAGGGCCTGGAGACGAAATACACTATTCCCAGTGCGGACGTCTTCAACAAGCTCGTCCTGACTGCCCTCAAGTTCACCCCGGTCGTCCTGTCATACCACCTGCCGTACAAGACGCTCCCGAACGGTCGTATCCGCCTGCAGCCCACGAAAAAGGCTGCCCCAGCGAACCTGGACCGCCTCATTCTGTCCCACTTCTCCACGCTTCTCCACCTGATCAAGTCGCTTCCGTCCACCCCGTCTGCCCTTGGCGGAGATGACGAGGCTGACGCCGGATCCCTCCTTGCAACTGCTGTGGCCGAGAGCGCGAAACTGATCCCGTGGATCCTGAGCGCGCGCAAGCATCTCCGCGCCTACCTGAAGGTGCTGCTTGACCTGTGGGCATCGGCCGGTGACAGTGTGCGTGTCGCTGCGTTCCTGGCCATCCGCAAGCTGTTCGTTGCTGGTGACGAGGCTGTCAAGGACATCGCTCTGCGCAATATCTACCGAGCGCTTCTCCCGCCCATGCGACTCACGTCGGTCCACACTCTGCCTTCGATCAACCTCATGAAGAACACCGCTGCCGAGCTGTATCAGCTGGACCCCCAGCTTGCGTACCAGCACGCGTTCACCTTCATCCGTATGCTCGCGGTCCACCTGCGCACTGTCGTGCGCTCTGCAACATCTGGCAAGGGTGGCGAGGACGGCCAGGCTTTCCGCTCCGTGTACAACTGGGCCTTCGTGCACTCGATCGACTTCTGGTCTCAGGTTCTTGCTGGTGCAGCCGGCACTGAGGCTCAGGCTGCTCGCGGAGGCCTGGAATCGCCCCTCAAGCCGCTCATTTACCCGCTCGTTCAGATCGCCCTGGGTGCTGTCCGCCTTCTCCCCAGCAGCCGCTACTTCCCCCTCCGCTTCCACATCCTCGCATCCCTCATTCGCCTCGTCTCCCAGACCGAGACGTACATCCCGCTTGCGCCGTTCCTCCTCGAGATTCTTGACTCCAGCGAGTTCCGCCGCTCGAATCCGAAGAAGGCCACTCTCAAGCCGCTTGACCTCGCCTACGTCATTCGCGCACCCGCTGCGTACCCCAAGACGCGTGTGTACCAGGAGGTGCTGGGTGAGGAGCTCGTCTGGCTTCTTGCCGACTTCCATGCGCAGCTCGCGAACCACATCTCGTACCCCGAGCTCGCTCTGCCTGTCATTGTCTCGGTGAAGCGACACATCAAGCGCGGCACCGCTGGCTCGCCCAAGGTGTCGAACCAGCTCAAGACGCTCGTGGAGAAGCTTGAAGCGAACAGGACGTTCATCGAGAACAAGAGGAGAAATGTGGGCTTCGCTCCCCGAGACCGCGCCGAGGTCGGTCGCTTCAAGGAGGGCATCAAAATTGACTCCACGCCTCTCGGTGGATGGGTCAAGATCCAGCGCAAGGTCCGGTCTCAGAGGAGGAAGGAGATTGAGAAGGCGCTCCGCGAGCAGGAGTCCGAGGACGAGGAGTAGACCACACCCCACCACCTTTGTACGATTACTTCATAGATGCTGCAACATATATGTTTTACCTTCAATCACACTGCAATTTGGTGTCGTATTGCACTTCCGCTTGCATGCTGGAAGAGACAGTCATTGCTTCTCGCTTTCAAATGCGTCCCGTTGTCTCACTAACTATTGGGTAATCGTAAAAGGCGGGTTATGCCCATCTGGGTAATAATGGCCAGAATCGTGCTTCATGAAGCGGGGTTGTAACAGGAACGCAACTGGAATCACAGGAAATCAGTGGGCCGACACAATCGTCCAAACAACCGCATCCGGGAACACTTTCTGATCCGGAAGTGAGCAATTAGCTCGGATGGTATGATCATGCATAAGTATCGTGAGCGATGCGCGTACTCGCTCAGGGAGCGAGCCTGTTTACGTCCCACTTGCCCTCTCCGTCCTTCGGGCGCGTGAATCTGAAGCGGTCGTGCAGACGGGACGGCTGTCCGGCCCAGAATTCGATCTCGCTGTGATCGGTGTCAGTCATGTAAAGAGGCTTTGCTGTGCTACCGCTGCTGTTGCACTCACAAAGGCACGAGCCTGTAACCTCCCCAGTGAGGTGGGCAGGGGAACTTCTCCTGGCCCTCGAACTCCTTTTCGAACTCCTTGACCCGCTGAGCGAGCTCGTCCTCGCTGACCGGCTGAGACTGCTCCGATGCCCAGGCTCCGATGCGGCTACCGCGGGGACGAGAGTCAAAGTACGCCTGGGACTCCTCGCGAGACAACTTCTCGACACGACCGACAACACGGACCTGCTTGCTGGTCTCCTTCCAGTGGAAGTTGAGCGCAGCGACGGGGTTCTGCGTGAGCTCGCCGCCCTTTCGGCTGTCATAGTTGGTGAAGAAGATGAAGCCGCGCGAGTCGACCTCCTTCAGCAGCACCACGCGCGAAGACGGCACACCTTCAGCCGTCGCCGTGCTCAGAACCATGGCCTCGGGCTCCTTGACAGGGTGCGGCCCACGGAGCGCTGTCTCGAGCCATGTCCTGAAGAGCTGAATGGGGTCCGAGGGGAGGTCATCACGCAGCAGGCGCTCAGCCTTGTACTGGTTGTGAGCAGTGAGTTTGACGCCAGAAGCAGTGGCTTCCGTAGCAGTCGGATCGGAAGAAGCGGAGGAGGACATGGTGAATGCGCGTGCGTGCGCTCGGGTGGCTGGGGCGGATTGCGGACGGGCGGAGCACGTAAATGGCGGATGCAGGGAAGAGAGGGCTGCTCGGTTGCTGGTGCTGGTGCTGAGGATAGTGCGGGATACTAGCAATCGACTAAGCATGAGTTGGGCTCTGGTGATCGGTGCCAGACGAGGAGAGTGGACGCAGAAGAGTGCACATTAATTGGTGCTCGTCCACTGGTCATCGGCTGACTCCGCGCTCACTCGCTCGCTACTCCACTTCCTGTTTGCAGACCACTGACTGACTGACTCACATTCCGTCATGACTCGGCCAATTCGCATGCGGAGCACACGCGCACGCCCTGCTCGCATGGCACGCGCGGCGGAGGTATTTTCCCACAGACGACTGGAACATCCCTCCCTCCCTGCATACGCACAGTCTGCGAGGCTGTCACCACCTGCTGCGAGCTGCGCTATCGTCCTAACCCCGTCCTGCTTGCTTCTCGGCCAGCCCTCTCCCTCTCACAGCTGCGCTGGATCCATGCACAGCTCACCAGGGTCTCTGATCGCTGCTTCGTCCCGACTAATTTCACTCGCAATCAAGCTGCGCGCGCGAGGACATTAGCCTCCCTCTTGTGCGGCGCAGTCCCCGGACACTTGAACGCTAGCAGCCCCACGCATGCCGAGAGGACGACGCCGCCGCATAGCCCGAAGACACAACAATAGACCCACTCCGTGCACGCCAGGTACTGATCCCAGCTGTACCAGTACCTCGCCCGCCGTACCCATGGCTCATGTCAACATTACTTGGTCTCGGTAGGTTCATATCCGAACCCTGTTTGTTGGTGTGGTATACCGCGGCCCTCCTGTGTGCCGTCCGGCCCTGTGGCGCACAACCGCGCACTACCGTCGCGCCTGATTTTTATGTCACTGCACGGGCCGCTTCCCTTTTTTCCGCCCGCCTTCAGGTCGTCTTTGGGCTGGGGATTTTCCGCCTGAGTACGCGCCAATGTCTTCCGCGCCCAATCAGACATTGAATCCCATCCCAGACATTACAGCATCACATACCAGACACATTTCAGTTCTCGTGCGCACTCCTCTGGATCGACGGCGAGTCGTCCGAAGGGACACTCTGTGCCAGGGAAGAAGGGCGCCACTGCAGTTCGGGGTACACAGAGGAACACGCAGGTACGGCGCTGGACAGGCATGACAGGCTTACTTTGGTTGGCTTGGCTAGTGCATAGTGCAGGCTGCTCGCTAGATCACTAGCCCTCACTGATCCTACATTGTTCTAGCCAGACCCTAACCGTGACAGTACCGAGATTAGGGGGCGTCGTCAGTGTTCCCAACGCATGCAGCGTTCGGGCCATCCTTGGTAGCTCGGCACCTGCAAGCTTAGTCCCAATTGACTATTCTCAACACGCACACAGCTGCTATACACAGCTTCAGTCATGTATCTGCACTTTGTAAACAATCCTTCCTTCATCCTTCCTTGCTGAATGACGATTTGAACGCCTTGATACGATCCGCATCCTGACGCCGTCCGTGAACACGCATAACGACTTGCATTTCGGTATACAAAGCCCAACACGATACGAGCCTCAAAGCAAAGCCGACAGAAGCAACACGGTCGACGACCATGGTCCGTCGGCTGTGGTGTGCGTTCGTCGGCTGTCCTGAACGCATCGACAAGCGCGCAGGATTCACGCCAGATGGGCAAGCTCTGCCTGACTGGATGTCCTGGTCGGCGGTGAGTCGAACGGTGAAGACATGCGTTGACCTGTTAGTATGTCACGGACATCGGAAATGAAAGGGTGACGACTGGCGAGATTGTGAATTTGCCTCTCACTTGTGAGTATTTTCCTGCCCACAGTCAATTGAGTCGGATGCGGAGGGCAGTCGGGAAAGAAAACAATCGCGTGGACGCAGTCGTTGTGAGCCGGTGGCATGGACCGCGGGCCACTGCATTCCCTAAAGCCATCAGACCCTTTCCACACAAGTGCACCTGGACGCCTCATCTAAGCGTTCCTGAGATAACACTGTGTGTGGCTCGAGTGGCTCGATGCACCATTGTCCCGATGAGCGCATGCCTCTGAGGGTTACCGACCAAAGCTAGTCGCCCGTGGGGAGAGAGTGTAGACTGACAAAAAGACTATGGGCCGAGCATCCCCCTGGCGAGTGGATGGGCATTCGGTGGGACTTCTTCAACCCCATCGTCCTCCTCTCCGAGGACTGAGAGTTCGACTAGCATGACGGAGAGCTCAAGTAGGTCACAAACAAATACAGTGTCAACGTCGACGGAAACTTCTGTGTCTGGACCTTCTTCCAGTGCTAGCTCTAGAACTTCCTCGACTCCATCACCGACTAGCTCAATGTCCTCACCGACAACTTCGGCAGGGCTCTCGAGTTCGCTAGTGTCATCTTCTTCTCCACCTATTCTGTCATCCTCAAAAGCCACTGCGAGCCCTCCTCAAATATCTTCGGCATCTTCGCTGTCATCTCAGTCAACGCCGCTCTCCTCGACGAATACTGTCGCCAGCCCAGCTTCAAGTTCCCTTTCCGGTTCAACGTCGTCTCTTCCATCGTCATCTGCATCCACATCTTCAACATCTCAGTCATCATCATCCGCTTCTTCGATTTCATCGGCGCTATCTTCAACAGGAGTAATTCCTTCCTCTACACCATCAGCCGTCTCATCCTCTTCCTTTGCGTCTTCGTCATTCTCGTCATCATCTACAATCACCTCGTCTTCGTCGTCGTCCCTCTCCTCTTCATCGACGGCGCCTTTGGGAATTCTGAGCTCAAGCGACCCACTGTCCGAGACGGTCAGTCCCACTATACCGTCGTCCTCGACAGGTTTGCATGTTTCGCCTTCACCTAGACCCTCATCGTCATCGGCAGGAGTAGCGGGGGCTGCTGGTGACTCGACATCATCGCCCAAAGCCCGTGTCATCGCACCCGCTGTAATAGCGCCGGTCCTTGGCGTGGGCTTGATATTGCTCATTCTGGTCCTTCTGTGGTATAGAAGACGGGATAGGCAGTACGAGTCCGATGACTCGTTTGACAATGGGGGAGGTGTTCCACAGGGGTGGACTGGAGTGCCCACAGAGGATCCGGATCATCTGAACTCTCCCATTATGCGAGAGAAGCCGGGCAATCTGGGAGCCCCAATGGCGGCTGGTCTAGCTGGCGTGGGGGCAGGAGGAGCCGCGTTTCTCAACCGACCGACGCAGACCGCCGATGGGGCCTTCGGTGGCCCTATCGCCAATATCCGTGATTTTGAGGACGACGACAGGAGCGTGCGCACGGAGTCGACGGCAAGCGACGAGCAGTCGGCTCTGCTGCGGTCCAGCCGGAATGGCTCACAAGTGTCTCGACAAGGATCGTGGTCGCGACCGGGGTCATTCGGGGGATCACTCGCATCGATTAACGCAAGCACATCGTCCTTCGGTCGCCTAGCTGCCGCCACAGCACTGGGAGCCGCCACTGGAGGCATCGGTCTTTTGCGCGGCCTGGGCAGGGGCCAGGCGTCGTCATCTACGGCATCGCATGACTCCTTGAACTCACCCGATACCCCCCGAAATGTGAGTGGGAACACCCTCGAGAAGCACATCGGTCTCGAGTCACCTACGCCCTTCGAGGGATCGCTTGGCGCCTCAGATCCTTCATCGACTCGCCTAGGACTCGGACTGTCGCACGCGAACTCCTCAAGCCGAACAGGATTGAGCAGTGACGCCCGGAGATCATCACTGGACGAGGACGACCTATTCTACAAAGCCCCACAAAGCAACAACAGGCACTCTACCTCTACGTATGAGACAGAGTACCTGACAGCTCACTCGCGGCCATCGGAGTCTGCCTCGGGCTCACTTGGCTCGAACAGCAGTGGCAGTCGATCATGGAGCTCTGGCAGCAAGGGCTCCAAGGGCAGCCACCCGCGTAGCACCCGGAGTAATCGTGTCAGTACGATCCCGGAGGAGAGCACGCCGATGCCGACGCCGAGAATAGGTGGTCCGATTGCCGCTGGCGCAGTCGGGGGAGCTATGGCTGCCCTCTCCACGTTCGGCGCCGATCGGGAAGGACGGCACGAACGACATGCCTCCGATGGCACCTCAAGCCATTATAACCCAGGAGAGTCCGGTGACATAGGGGAGTTCGGCATGCTGCCGCGAAGGCGGCGCGGTCCGAGATTCTCCTCGGACACAAGCGTGGACACCTTCGGCGGTCCAGGACACGACGACGACGATCCGACGATAGGTCGTGTGCCATCGCTGGGCCGCGGCAGCCCAGCAGCCAGGCGCGGGCAAAGTCCCGTAGGACCAGTACGGCGAGGACCGCCAGCAGCTAGGAGCGCGGGGTCTGCCGCACAGAGCCTGGCAACGGCGCCAGGATACATTGTCGCGGCCGCGGCCGCCGTCCAGAGCCAGAAGCGAGCGTCGTTCGACAGTGCGCGCACCTCGTTCGAAAGACCGTCAATTGAGATCCGCCAGCCCACATTGGAGTCGGAACTGCAACTCGAGAGTCCGGATCGTCCCGTCGTTAGGGGACTCATGCAGCCGCTTGGCGGCGTGAAGCGCCGGGCCGCGCCGCCGGACATCACGACCGGCGGTGTGGTCGGAGGGGATATGATGCTAAGCCCCTTTGGGCCGACGACAGCCACGCCATCAGGCAGCTCCCTCAGCCACGCCGGCACGCCGACGGACTGGACCATGTCATCAGGCAATGCCTCGACAGGGCCATCAGTGACGCGCAGCCTGGGCGACCTCGGCAGCGTGGGCAGCAGCGACCGGCCACGAGTACACCTGTACAACGACTTTGGAGCCTTCGACAAGGCCTCGCGCTCAGCCCCTTCGCTCCGCCCCGGCGGTAGCTCAGAGGGCTCATCAGAAGGACACGGAAGCTTCGGTCAACCACGAGGCAGTGCGCCCCGAAACCGCAGCCGGCTCGCTTTCGAGACGACGCAGGTGCCGAGCGAGGGCTCGGATAGGGAGCGCAGATCAAGCGGCGCTCCCTCGCAAGAAGGCGATGGAGGAGGAGGGCGGGGTCGCGTGCTCTCTGGAGCGTTTGCGTGGTTCACCCGCCGAGGTTAGAAGTCGAGATTAGCAATGCTTGTTACATATACTTATCTTAATATGCACATCTTGTACACATTGGCCCAAATCAGCGTTCACCACGCCCAGAGCACTGCAGCAGTCAGGTGTAAGTCGTTGTCAGCAGCACTGCGGCATCAGCAAGAGTGCACGTCTCGGTGTGGAAGATCAATGTTGAGTTAAGTGCACAGCCCGGCGGCTGGAGCAGAAAGCACAGTGAAACACCGTGCTCACGCGAGGCACACCGTTAAATACAGTTCCGCTGAACCCGCCAGCGCTTCGCACTGCGTGGTGAATTGAACTCTGCGGCAGTAACGATGATGTCAGTTTTGCACTCGCCTTCGTCTCCTGTGTTCATCCAGCGAGCATCTCGCAATGACGTGAGACCAAGGAGAACAAACATCGCTCCAAGATGGGCCAATAGCGACCGCCTGGGAGTAGAACGGACGGCCAGCGAAATTCTCTGAGGCCGAGGGGCGAGATCGGCACGCTGGCATGCACGTGAGTGCAATAGAGTTTACCTTGCCGCGGAGTAACGGCTGTGCGGGTGTGAGTGACGCGGTGTGCGTATTGCAAGTGCGAGTGCGAGTTGAGCTTGTTAGGTGCTCTGGTCTGATATGTCCATACCGATGTGTCTGCTCCTCGGTGTGAGATAAGCGTTGAGGAAGGTGACGCTGCGCGGGTGTCGTCTCAACTCGTTTCAAAGGCTTGTCCGTAGAGTTTCTTGGGGATCAGTGTGTGCTGTGAGCCACACTTGTAGCGGAATGGATGTGCGCGAATCGGACCGCACCGGTGACCGAGGTGTCTTGTTCGCCAGCAGAAATCGCGCATTGGGGAGTTCGAAGGCGACATTTCCAGTGGTCAGTAGGCAACTCGTATCAGAGGCCGGTGGGTAGAGTTCGCAGGATGCCAGCGCGAGCAGACTGTTAGTGGGGACGGTGTGCACGCCGACGTGTGTGTTTACTTCGGAAGACACTCGACATTGGCTGGGAGGTGAGACCCCCGAGCGGTCCGTGGTCACCTCGTATCAGAGGCCGCCGGGTAGAGTTCGCAGGGTGCCACTTTGAGCTCCTGTGTGCACTGAGCGTCACAGGAGAGAGTGAGCGTCAGCAAGAGCCCAACCGCGATCCAAGCGCAGCAAAGCGATCGATGCAGCCAAGATCCAACACCGAGCCACGCGAGATCCTCTAGATCCTCAACAGCTCGACCGAACAAGCAGGACCGGAGCATTCTCGCCGGTGTTGCAGAATTAGTCTGTTGTTTACGTTTCTGGTCAAAATCGCGCTATCAAGCTACGCATGAGTGTCTCATCGCGCTATCTCGCTGCGCACTCGGCTATGCCTCGCACACGACACGTTCGCGTGCCTAGACTCCGGCCTCCGGTCGGGCCAGCGGAATAGCGGACCTAGAAGTGGTCAGTGCTGGGCCAAGCTGGGTTGCTGGGTGGGAAAAAAATCGAAATTTTGAGGACCAGACCGACCCGGCCTAGCGGCCTACGGCCCGGTTGGGTAACTGGCCGTCCTATTTTGTTAGTCACCGATGACCAGTTGAGGGCACTCAATGCCGATCCCATGCCCGGATTAGGCAGTGTGCTTCATCTGTGTGAGTCGCTGCCACGAGTGGAGCCGAGATTAAGAGCTAGTGTGAGCGAGTACGTCGGTCTGGCATCGGTCTGCGGTCTGGTTTTGAATGCAAGCATGGAGCCTCGCGTGGAGCTTGGGGCTCAAGTTAGGCAGAGGCGGAGGCGAATGCGGATATCGGGAATGAGGAGGGGCCCGGCAGAACTTCAATCGAGGGTGTATACGAGAGAACGTGCCAGGTACAGGATTAGAGTGAGGATAAGGAAGGACCCCGATCCGAATCGCACAGAGCGCGGAGCGGGCGCGGATTCGGGTACCAATGCTCCAGTTGTGCCCGCGAACATTTGATCCCATCTCCTCATCCTCACTCTGTATCGCTGCTCTGGAATTTGCACGGGATACTACCCACGCGAGCGCTCCTGGCTCAACGAAGGGTGACAGAACAGCACGCGGACATCACCGAGTACATGCTGTGCCAGGATATCGACAGCTGCCAGGATAACAAAAAGACGCTATCGTCCCGATCCGATATTCAATAAGGATCTGCGAGTGCTGCGGGTGTCGGGCCGCGCAGTGTCTGGCCAGGCTCTTGATAATCGGCGATATGGAATCGAGCTCACCCCAGAGCATATCCATCGTTTACTGGTATCGAGGTCCTCGGACCTTGACCTTGAAACCGTTGCTATTGTCGCGGCTGATGGAACGCACAAACGTAAAGACAACACGACACAACACACCACGGAATGCAGCCAATGACTCATGAGGAACGGGGACAAATGCTGGAGAGTTGAGAGTTCGAAACGTGAGGAGAGAGGAACTGGGGCAGACGTTTGATGAGGACGATTGGTGCATGGCATACAGTGCGCTGGGCGCTTGCGTACCAGCTTACGTCTGATTCTTATAAACGAATGCTGACAACGCTGCGTTTAACGATGAGATGTCGCAAGAGTCGCAAGACTACCAGGGTGGGGAGAAAGTCCGGCAGGGTCTTGAAGATTTGAGGACCCTCAACCGTGCCTTGGGCCTGACCGGCCTGACTCTGGGCCTGAGCGGACCTGGCCGCAAATCTCACTGGGTCTGGCTTCGACGCCGTGGGTCCAAGGCTCCCAGGCTCTGGCCATGGCCAGGCGGAGTGCAGTGAGCGTCCCGGGCGCCAGCCTCGTGGTCTGCCTGGGTGTTGGCAGAGGACCGGGCCGGCGAGCTCTAGCCAAGATGGCAGCGGAGAAGCATCGGGGTAAGTTTGTACCCCATTTCGACCGGCTTACATTCCGTCATGATGAATCAGGACCGGATAACCCTCAACTTTTTTTCGACAGAAGGGCTTCTGTTAGGACTTTCGAGAGTGGGAGACGCTCTTCTGTGAAAAAATGAGGGTGCACCGCTCTTCGGTCCGGCGGACAGCGATATGAGCGACCGAACGAGCTAGACAGAGCTAATATCACTACGGCTTCTCAGAATAGTGTGAGAAGGGGGCCGGCGGGGCTGTCTGTCGTATCTGACACAGTGCTCAGAGACGCGTCGCGAGACAATAGTCGGAGTGCTGGCCGGGCCGGTCTCATTCTGTAATTCCGTAGTGTACGGCATCGAGGCGCTGGCGTGGGCGCACCTCAACAATAATGTCCAACAACTCTAGGCTTTAAGTATCTCGCAATCATGGCGCTCTGCCTCTCTCAATGACGGTAGAGGCGCCGCTGATTATGCGCCTCGAGGGAAATGGGGTATCTGAGGATCTAGTTGCATTGAATAATCAACGGACAAGTTGGGTAATATTGAAGTGGCTTCATCGTGGCCGCCACGTTCAGTCAGTCAAGTCAGTAAGCCATGGCGAGGCTCAGCCTTGCTGCGGCGGACGGGCTTCGGATGCTTGGCCATGGCTAGGGCCAGGCGTGCAGGCGTGCTCATGCGCATTTACTGGTACTCGTGGAAAAACATGGCCCTCAAGGGATGAAGGGATGGAAGGGCCGGCAAGGTCGGCGCGGTCGGCGGTCGGTGGTCAGCGAGCGGGTGGGTGGGTGGAGGGACCCTCAAGACTGACATGTTCTCGACTCTGCCGTCATCGCTCGTTCGCCCTTCAAGGCCTGGCTCTGGCCGGGGCATGGTTCTTCCAGTAGCGTGGTTGGAGTAGTGATTTTGATGCCGGCGGTGCGGTGCGTGGTGTGGCCGATGCGCATCAGCGCGGCAGAGCAGCACGGCGACACGCATGAGAGTACTCGAGACGGTGCCGTGGCGTCTTTTTAGTTCGAAAAGTTTGACCTTTGGTGTCCTGAAAACAGGAAAACGGGGGTCTCTCGGGTCTCGAGGATCGCTATCAGCGGCGCGCGACTCTGGCATTTGTGGCCGTCCGGGGCTCTGGTTCGTTCGGACGAAGAGGGGGAAGAGGGGGACGAGGGGGAGGAGCGGGGACTCAGGCTTTCCCAGGCCGCGGGGCGCGGGGGGGCGCACGACTTTTTGCAGGGGCATGGCAGCGGAAGCTTATTGCTGATTGACCCTTTACATAAGTCTAGAACTTTATCTCAGGGCGTCGAGGCGTGATATCTGAGATGGCCTTAGCAGCAGTCGCAAAAAGGGGTCTTTGGGTTGTTTTTACCTTTTTGGGACCCTGAGAATCCTGGATCAGCGTATCTATCTGGAGCATGTGCACACCTGCACCGTACCGCAGCCGCGACTGCCGCTGGCTGCGACGACGACGACTACCACCACCACCATGCATCACCACCACCCGCCGGCGACTAGCGAGAGAGAGAGAGAGCGACTACGACGACGACTACGACCACTGGCCTGGCAGCAGCAGCCATGGGCGTCGTCCACAGATCTAGCACTCTTTCTGACAACATCGCTTCCACCACCCACCCACCTCCCTCCTCCTTCCGTACTCAGACTGACTGCCCGGTCCCTCTTTCCCCCAGCCGCCCGTCCTCTTCTCCACTAACATCATCCAACCCCCCCTCCCTCGCCCCTCCATATCTTATTATCGCCTGTCCCCTGCTCTCCATCCCCTCTTCCCTTGTTTTCCTTTCCATCACAAGAGCACCGTGCTTGATACTCTCCTTTCGTCTTCCCTCCTTCGACTCGACCCCACACCCGACGCCCAGTCCTCTTATCCTCTCTCTCGTCGGCCCCGTGTACAAACAACAAACGACATCGTCATCATCGTCCTTCGCTTCCATCATCAGCACATCAGCAACACTCGTAGTCTCACACTACACTACTACTTGCGCCCTCGTGCCAGCAACCGATTGCCTCACATTCGACGACGTCACACCTATCAATCAGCTCAACGCCTCGGCAGCAGCGACTTGAAACCAACATCATCATCTCTGGGCTTCCAGGTCTTCCACCTGCGCCCACGACAATCTTTGCGAATTGGACTGATCGCTCCCTTCATTGGAGTGATTGTCGCCTTCCCTCCATAGCCTCCACCTAATCAATCAGATCATCGAACATCGGTCGGCTGGGTTGATCCCACTGCGTCCACCTCATCGTCTGTTTCTGCCTGCAGGAGCAGCAGCTCAGCTCCCTCGTCGGTACGCTTCACCTCATCACCACATCGCTCTGTCTCGCAGCAGAATCTCGGCTAGTCGCACTGGTGTGTAACTACCCCTCCTTACCAGTGACACGGCCAGCCTTGGCAGACCCTTTAGCCTAGGAGAGCACCCAGCTCCCCTGCGCTCAGCACACTCCTTGTCCGTGCTCTCAACCTCTTTTCCAACGACCCTCGTTATCCCGACTCTCATTCGACCATGCCCAGCTCGACGCAAGGCCCGATGCTGTCAAGGCAACAGGCCCCCCCGCGCTCGTACTCTTTGGCCCACGGCATCGCTGCAAAGCTCGCGAATCCGGTCAATGCTTCTCTGCCCGACCTCCCTCGCATAGTGTCGGCCGCCATCATTGATACAAATCCCCTGACGCCTGTGTCGAGTGCTCACTCTTCGACGACTACACCCGCCTTTGGTCCGTTTTCAGAATCTGACGGTTCCTTCTACACCAGCACCAGCGCTTCTTCCGTGGAATCTTCCTGCGAGTCGTCGGACGGCCTCGCCAGCCCTTGGCCTAGAAGGCTCAGCGGCTCTGGTGGCAAGAACCCCTCTGAACCTGCGTCTACTGTCCTCCCCATCGTCATGCGCCCCGACTCCATGACCTCCAACACCGATGAGGAGATGCCAGTGCGTTCTGCTTGGGCGACCTCGCCAGTTCGCCGTCATTCCTCCAAGCGATATGGGTGGTCAAAGCAGCTTACCGAGGCTTATCCCATGCCTGTCTCGCCCAATGCCAACGCCAGCCGCTATTCAGTCGCCTCCTGCCCGACGCCCAACTCGCACCTCTCGGGACCTTCTATCCGCATCTGCGAGTCGTCCCGCGGTGCCCCTCGGCTCTCCTTCGTTAGAGACGGAATGGAGTCTCCGCCTACAACGCACACCTCTGAGTTTGGTGTCAAGATGACTACTTCCCCGTCTGTGAAGAACTCTCCTGAGCCGTCGCCCACAGGTGCTCGCAAGCGTCGCCTCAATGCTCTCCGCGGGCTCGTTGCTAACCTCGACTTTGCCCAGCCCTGGAGTGTTGTTGACCAGCCGCGTAACGACGAGGCTGGCAAGTACTTCTGGGCGTGCCCCGGTGACCCGCCTCCCCAGCTCGAGTTATCCTTAGGAAGCAAGTTTGACGGCAAGTTTGAGGTCGAGGAGCCCGTTCCCGTGAGCCCGGATCTCGGCTCTCCTGTCGAGTCGGATACCGATTCACAGTCGTGGTCGCACCAGAAGTCGAAGACCTTCAACCGCTCGCTTATCTCCGTCGTTCACGACGATGCGGATGATGTCCTTTCAAACCCGGAACGCTCCATCTCGCCCCCCTTCCCCCTGATCGACCGACCTGCCAGCACCACACCTCGTGCGGCTCCGCGCAAGCTTGGTTCGTTGACGAGTGCCTCGAGCAGTCACCTGTTACCGCCCAAGACCTCTGCCTTGGCTCGCTCTACTTCTCGCCTGCGCAAGTCGGCCTCTGCTCGTCAAGTCCGCGAGCCGCCTCAGCCTCCTCGCCAGCGCCAGGAGTCATTCCATGTTCGCCACACGGGCTACACTAAGAGTACTCGGCCTGTGCTGCCCCGCGTCGAGACTGGCCGCACTTGGCGGGAAGCCCTCAACGATAGCGACGTTTACCAGAACATTGTCTCCCAGGAGGACGGAGAGAGGGAGGTCAAGCGCCAGGAGGTCATGTTCGAGTTCTGCGAGACTGAGCACGCCTTTGTGCGCTCCTGCCGCGACGTTCTCCGTCTGTTTGCCCACCCTCTCAAGACCCCCGACGGCGTCTGGATGTCGGGCATTCCCACACATGCGTGCCAGCTCTTCGACCTGCTCGAGAAGCTCACCGACACGCACGACGAGCTCGCCAAAGCCCTGCACAGCCTTCCTCGCGAGAGCGGCATGGTCAATGTCGGCCAGTTTGTGGCTGCTATGCGCCCTTGGATCGAGAAGCTTCACTGCCACGAGCCGTACATTGCCGTGTTCCACCCCGTCTCGCACTTCCTCGATGAGGAAACCCGGAATGAGATGAGCAACTACGGCGAGTTCCTCCGCATGCAGACCCGGAACCCGGCCATGGGCGCCATGGGTCTGACGAGCATGCTCCTCAAGCCCATTCAGCGATTGACCAAGTATCCCTTGATGCTTCACCGACTGCGGGACGCCACCCCGGTGGGGCACCCCGACCACCACGCTGTCTCTGAGTTAATTGAAGCCACCGAAACGGTTCTTTCACACCTTGAGACATGCAAGGCACGGGAGGATGAGTTCCAGCAGCTCGTTAGCATTCAGCAGCGTTGCGAGGGGCTTCCCCTCGACTTCAGGCTTGCTACGCGCGGTCGTCGCCTTCTCGGACATGCTCAAGTTATCCGAGCATACACGAAGGAGCCGGCTGCCCACCCCGGTGCCCACTTCACCCGATCTCATACCTTGAAGAACATTCGCTCGTCTCTTCAGTCGGCTCTGGGCACCGCCAGCACCACCGACCTCACCACCTTCTCCGGCTTCACTTCGTCGGACACTTCTGAGATCAAGGATCGCCCCAGTCGTCGATCGACCCGCGACTCCACCACCACGACGTCCTCTGCGACGTCGGCTACCTCGTCCACGCAGTCTCTCACTTCCTCGTTACCGCGCCGGCCGCCAGTATCGCGTGGCGCCTCGCTCATCTCTCTGGATGGAACGTCCCCTCCTAACAAGACGTCTATCCGCAAAGCCCGCCGCGATGACGTATACACCATGTTGATTTTCAACGACGTGATCGTCCTCGCCCAGCCCGTCGTTGACCGCGGCAACCTGTTCCGCTCAAAGAAGTGCGACCTCGCTCGCCTGCGCTTGGTCCCGGTGGCCGAGGGTGGGCTCGGAAGTGTGGATGACATGAAGATGGTTGTTGGGAACGGAACTGCTGAGCAGTTTGCCCTCACTGTGCGAGGACATCAAGGATCCGTTTCCACATCGACGTACGCCCTGGTTCCTCCCAACTCTTCGTTATCGCGTAGAACGCAGCGAAGCGCAGCCATCGGAGGGGATGGCATTGCCACGGTGGACGACCTCGTCGAGACCATTGGCAGCATGACTCGGTGAAGCCTTGGCCATTCTCCTTCCCCCCCCGCAAATAAAACTCAAGTATAAATCTACATCATCGTTGTATAGGTATCAAAAGACCCACCGCCAGATCGTATTCTGTTGATCGACCCATCCAAAAGTACAGAATAATACGCGCCAAGAGCGCGCAGCGACACTGCTCGTTAGGTAGTTCTAGTGGACAAATGGTCGTTTGGTCGAATGCGCTTTTGCTGGAATCACTACTAGACTCGGATTGTATTGTGACTTTAAGTTGATTGTATGCATGAGTAGTCACCTAGTAACGGAATAGAAGCCGAAGCCAGCAGAACGCACCCAGATGCAGGCCAGGTTTGGCTCGATCGTTCTGTGACATGAAAGAAGCGGTGGTTGTGTTCGAGGCGGTGGCCGAGGCAAGTGTATATCGACGGATCGGTCACCTCGTATCCAGGGCGGCCAAGTTGCTACCGATAGGGCGAGTGCACACGAAGAAGACGGCTAGATGGCTCGGCCTTTGATGGCCCCGGGGCGGGAGTGAGACCGCGGGGCTACGGAACCAGTCGTAGTGGTGTGCTAGTGCGTGTGAGAGTGAATGACTTGATTGTGTGAATAGGGCTGGGTGTGCAGGTTCCGACTGGTCGCGACTCTGCAAACTAAGACTAAGGCTGACGGAGGGATCTGTGTACGTGCAGAGGCTCTCTCGTCTCTGCCGGCTCTAGACTGTGGACTCTGAATGCACTGGGCTCTGGATTCTGGACTCTGGGCTCCTGCGCGCATCGGCTCCGTGATCAAAGGTCAAGTCCCGTCGTAGCCGTGCTGATCCTGAAGTCCTGCATCGTGCGCGTCCTGCGTCCTGCGATGAGTGATTGATGTGAGGTCAAACGCGCGCTTCCCCTGCCGCTGCAACGCCGTTCACGTCTTCTCCGCGCTTCCGTCTATGGACCCCCTTATGCGTACATGTCAAATGTCTTCCCGTGCCAGTTGTCACTTGAGCATGCGACCACCTATGTACACATCTGGCAGGCAAACGCGGAATTGCCTACGTTGCGTATGGACCTGTCACCCGGAAGGCAGACGACTGGACCCTGGGCTGATCCGACTACTGCCTACTGGGCTGCTGCTGCATACGCTGCCTGGCTGCCGGAGTGAGAAGGCCGCTCCAGGATCCAGTAGATGCATACATGTATGCATGCGTGCATGCGTGCATATACCACGCAATACGAGCATGCCATGCCTCCACGCTGCATAGCTGTCGCTCGGCGGCCAAGACGTATGTACGTAGTGCTACTTGTAGTGCCTAAAGAGGGGCCCAATCTGAGCGCTTAGGAGGAAGGACCAAAAGAGACACGGGCTACACAAGCTCATCGACCATACCGTTATACCGTATACCGTTCCGTGACCGCGCCGACCACCACGTACAACACACCATACCGTATTCACTACCACCAACCATACTACCAGACTACACCTACACTCGCCTCGCTCGTGCATCCGCGGTCCGCCAGCCAGCCAGCCAGCGCCTACCGCCAATTTGACTTGACTCCCGACCATATACCATTCTGGCATCCACCACGACCACAACAACCTACATCATCGACCCCGTGCATTCACCCACTCATCCACTGCAACTCTGACTCTTGCCCAAGTTCACCCCAGCATACATACCCGGCGCCGCCACTGCGACCACCGCGACCGCAACAAGCTCTGATAGCCCAACCAGGTCCATCTCAAGGACACCGATCCGATCACGCTCTTGCTTCCCCGCTTCTCCCTCCCCTTCCTCCCATACCGTCCTCTCATCAGTCGAAGTCCGTTAGCCCGCGCCCGCCAACCCTCGGAGCCATGACGGACGTGACCGTTCCGACCTCGCCTAATCGTGTGTTGTTGCGACCGCCCTCGGTGCTGACAGCAGGTTCGTCCAAGTCGGCCCCCGCTGTCCCGTCGTTAAACAGCCTCGAGCACCGGAGCCAGAGCCCAGAGGCGCGGATGCGCCCGCTGTCGCTGCAGCGGCCGTCCATCCAGGGCGTCCAGGGAATGCAAGCGGTCGGCGCGGTCGGGATGCAGCGTCGCGGATCGTTACCAAAGCCGCGCTCGAATTCGTCTTTAACGAGTTCGAGACCGGCGCCGCCGTCGCCCGCACCCTCACGACCGACGTCGCAGGTGATCGAGAGCCCGACAGCGAGCCTGCACAGCATACACGCCTTGACGAGTCCGGGCGCGAGCGCGAGCAATGCGTTCGGATCTTCCCCGAGCGGCAGCAGTGTGTTTGGCACACAAACACGGGATCGGAGCTGCTCATCAGCCAGCAGGAGAAGCGTCAAGGGCCGGCCGAAGTCGTTGTTAGGTCTCGTCAGCACATCGGCGTCGCAGAGCGGGTGCTTGGCTACCGCCGAGGAGGAACATGCCGAGCACGAGCGCGTAGACCAGCCTGTCGACACTGATACGAAGGGGGAGAAGCCGCGCAACGACGAGAAGGTCATCAGCCTCGACAAGGATGATGACAGGATACATGGGCTCGGGCTCGGCCTGCTCAACGGCCCAGCGGATATCGACAGCACCGCTCACGGCGGAACACGACACACCTCGGATCCTCTATCCGTGGACGTGGACAAGGCCAAGGCGAAAGACAAGGAGAAGGACAAGATCAAGGACGAGACCCGACCATCAGTGTCCAGAATGTCGTCAGGCTCGAAGTCCGGCTCAGCGCCCCTGACACCCGCAACGCTTTCCGCTCTGAACGCGCTGACCCTCGACGAGAGCGGTGCCGCTACGCCGCGTGCGACGAACCCTGCGCTGGAGGCCGAGGCGCTCGTAATCCGTCGGGTGAAGGTGCGCGACTATGCCTTCCACGTGACGGATCTGCGTTTCGTTGGTCTGGGTCCACACCGTTCTCGCTCAAACTGGAGCGAAGGCGAGCCAGAACCGACAGTGCCAGCAGTCCAGACGTCGCAGGAGAGCTGGGGCTTCAGCGGTTTCGGCTTCGGAGCATCGTTCGGACCCTCGTCAGCCTCGCCCGCAACAGAACAGCCGAGCACGGGACTCTCCTTCGGCCTCGGATCATGGACGAAGCGCGACGACGAGGACGTCGCCGACCACTCGGCGTCAGACTACTGGTCCGAAGACGACGAACTGGGCCCAGACGAGATCTACTACCACGGCGGCGGGGACGAGGAGCCCGACGGGTTATATCGAACCGCCTACCCCTTTGCGCCAGAGGGCATTAACGAGATTGCAGTCGACGTCGGCGAGTTCTTAGACGTGCGCGGGCGCGGAGGTGGCGAGGGCTGGGTCGTCGGCACGCGCCTCCGCGATGGCGTCGAGGGCCTCGTGCCCGAGGGATACCTTGAGCGCTGCAGCGAGGAGGACGCAGAGTTTGACGAGCAGTGGGAAGTGGTCCGACGGATGCGCAGAGAACGCGAGCAGACGCCCGACAGCCTCAGCGGCAACTCGGAGAACGACGAGAAGGAGAGGTGGTAGGGGGTTCCGTCACGAACATCGTCCCGCCCTGCTGTCTCGGTGTCTGTTGAGAGCTGCAGGTCTTGGGGGCTGTTCTTGGCAGCTGCGGTCTGACGAGGCCAAGGTACGGTAGGGAGTAATGCAGGATGAGCAAGGGAGGAAGAGTCCATTGTAAGCAGAGGAGAGCAGTCCGCGCAATTGCGCAAGCCACTGTCGGCTCGGCGTTGGTCATTCATCGCCAGTGTTTACCGGTCTATGTCATGCATTTTACTAGTATACCCCGATCTCACTCTCTAGTCGCAACTCGACGGTGGTCCAATCTACTTGCCCTTGGCAGCCTTCTGCTCCTTCATAGCCGCGATGCGCGCCTTGCGCTCCTCTCGGCGTCGGGCCATCTCACGCTCCTTCTCCTCCTTACTCATGCTAGCAAGGTTGGGCGTGGACCGACTCGGCGTTGACCGGCCACTGCCCGGCCGGCTAGTCGGCTCAGCGACGGGCGACGCGGTAGCGGTAGCTCTGACAGGTTTCGGCGCGACGATAGCAGGCGACTGAGCCCGCTTCGGCACCTGCCTGGCCGGCTTCGGCTCTCGCGCAGGCAAAGAGACAGGCTTAGACTTAGGCGGGCTCTTGACGTAGTAATCCTGCGCGGGCGGCGGGGCGGGGATCTCGACAGGAGCCTGCTCGAAGGCGGTCCAGTCGTCCTCGTCCGCGTTGACGTTGATGAGGTCGTCGTTCCCCCACCCACCGGTCTCGTTGCCCCAGCCGCCCTCGTCCCACTCGCCGGCCAGCTCGTCGACGAGCGACGTTGTCGGCTTCTTCGGCCCTCCGCCGAGCTTCATGCCCTGCGGCCGGCCGCCGAACGAGGCGACCTTGCTCGGCGGCGCGGGGCGGGGCGGGTCGGCCGGACCTGCGTCCGACGGACGGCGGGTCGATGGCAGCGAAGCCGGCGCGGAGGGGGCAGGCGACAGTGCCGCGGCAGGCTGGGCGCTGAGCGAGCTGCTCGCCTCGCCGCTGCTGAGCTGCTTCGAGAGGTTCGAGAATGCCCACCCGGCCAGCGAGCCCGCGGCACCGGCTGCGCTCGTGACTAGCGTCGCTTGCTGCGTGAGTGGTGCTGGCGTTGAGGAGCCGCTCCGGTCCTGCTCGACCGTGACTGGCAATGTTGCGGCGTACTCTTCCACCTTCTGCACGAACATCGCTATAGCCTTGAACGCCTGGTCGCGCACCGCCTTCTCCTTGTCCACGAGCCCGAAGGCCATGTTCGGGATGACACGCGTCGCAATGTCCTCCTTATCGAAGCAGTCTACTGTCGCCATCAGCGCCATGAGCGCCGCGACGCGGGCGTGCACGAAGGGGTCCTTCAGACTGCGCGCGAATGCCGGGACAAGCACCTTCTTCTTCGTATTGCTGGAGAGATTGGGAGCGAGTCGGCCGAGCAGAATGCACGTGTTCGTGCGGATCGACGCCTCGCTGTCCTGCTGCATCTTGGCGAGGAGGCGGAGCAGGTCGTTGTTCAGGATCCGGTCTGACAGCTTCCCGCTCAGAGGATAAACGGCCTTGATCGTCGCCTCGCGGATGACGGGGACAGTGTCCGCGAAACCCGTGATGAGATTTGGCCAGATCTTGTCCGTCACAGTCCGGTTGTCGAGCTTGTCGACGTACTCGTCCAATCCCTCAAGGAGGGCCATACGCGTCCCACGATCCGGCGAGGCGTACAGCTTCACGACCGGCTCGAGGACCACCTTGGTGTACTGCGATGGCGGGACTTGCTTGCCGATATTGAGGATGATGGGAAGCATGAGCGACGACGGCGCGTTTGGCAGCGACAAGCTGTGCAGCAGCGACGGCAGAACGCGGTGCACGAGGAACGGCTCTGGCAGCGAGCCATTCTCGGCGCTTTCCCGGATTACTCGCAGGAGTGCCTGCTTTTCCCCGTCCGACCGCAGCTCGAACCCGTCTAGCCCCTCTACAAGCTGCACGAGCGGGTTCTGCTTGAACCAGCTCTCGGCCTCCAGCACAAAGTTGGCCGTCGATAGCCGTGTCCGCGCGTTCGGCGTCAGCATCCGCTTCCACAGCGGGAAGAGGTTCTTCGAAATCGCACCAGCCGTCGCTGGTGTCGGAGGGGCAGACAGGCGCGGCAGCGGCTTCTCCGGATTGTACAGCCAGAATAACCACATCGCGAGCATATACGTATCTGTTGATCCTGGATCCGTGCTGCTGTCAGTTCCCAGACACCCCCTGTAACTCACTCTCTCAGCACTCCCCAGCCTCCCTTCTGCACTTCTGGGCAAGAGAAGTCGCCCGCGTTGCCCGGCGCCACACCGCGCAGTCCCCAGAGCACTCCACTGCCATCGTCCATTCCCGTCAGGAGGTCGAAGCCGCCTAGTCTCCACTCCATCGCCGGTGTGATGAAGACGGTCGAGGGAAGGAGGTATGCGTGGTGCTGGGATAGCGGTGGTGAGTTGAGGAACGCCAGAGCCGTAGCGATGCTCTTCACTCCCCACGCACACCACGCCTCCTTGCTGACCTTGCTCTTAGCTGCCGAGCTAGCCAGAGCGCCGCCTGATCCCCAGTCCCGCAGCACGCCCTGCAACGGCCGCACAGGCTCGGTAGCAATGTAGACGTGCGTGTCCGTCTCCACTGAGTCGACGTATTTGATCACATCGGGATGTCGGATCGTGCGCAGCTTCTTGAGTGCGTTCCGCGCCAGCTGGAACAGAGTTTTTCGGTCCTTGTTCCCCGGCTGCAGCGGTCCGAGAGTCGAGTCGAAGATGAAGAGCGTCACTGGCGATCCATCGTCCTGGCTGTCAGCTATGGGGTTGCAGGACCCTCAGCACACACCCTTTTCACGCCCTCGCGGATGTCCCAAAGTGTCGCACCGGCCTCGATGCCGGGTATCCGCTCTCCGATCGTAAAGGGGAAGCTGACCCCGGTCGAGTTCAGGACCGTCGAGGTGACGCTCTTGAGGAAGTTCATAGCGCACCTTCCTTCCTCAAGAGTAGAATCGAAATGGCCGAGCTTCTGCTAGCGATGCCGCGGGAATCTGGGTGCTTTGCAGCTGCTTTTGGTGGATGTCTCTCCGCACAAGGGACTCGTTTGGTCGGCGGTGCACTCGCTGCAGCTTGCTGCGGGTTAGGTGGGATGGATTGCGGGGTAGATGGAGATCTGGAGAATGATGTGCTGTCATGCGGACCGACCTCCACCGCGCGATCTGGGCTGCAAGAGCTACGGTACAACTAAACTTAGGCTCCCATCCGCATGGCCGCGCGTGCCAAGATCAGCGAGCCCTTCACTTTTCGTTCACTTTCGGCGTCACGCATGGCGCGTGGGTAGGCTGTAATGCATCAGGACAACCTTCCCTGGCACTGACACGGTTGAGGGTGGACATGAGCTGGCAGACAGGAGTCGATGCATACGGGACGTGACACTTGAGAAGCACTAAGGTCACGATTTCCGATCAGCCTTCCTTCACGCGCGTCCTCAATAAGCGGTGGAGGTTGCTCCAGCAGAGTGGCTATGGGATGGAGGGAGTGGAGGGAGTGGAGGTACAGCTGCAGCGCCGGAAGAAGAAAGCAGAGGAAGGGGGGGAAGACACGAGACCACGCTGGCTCATGGCTCACTGAGTCCGGACGGGTCTCTGCTGGGTGGCCTGTGTGGGTGGCTGGTCATTGACTCGCGCGGGAAATGACTAAGTTGGAAACTGTATTCACGGCATTAGGACCGCTCGCAATTCTCTCGATTAGTCTTTTAGCGCCACTTGGTTAAAGCCTTGATTTTTGCTCCCGCTTCCGCCGCTGCGAGGGGGTGACTCATTCATAGGGGGGTTTACGGGGTAGGGTATAGGCGGGGCGGCTGTTGGGCCGGTCTGGGCAGTGCGCTGAGTGGGCCATGGGCCAGAAGCCTAAGAGACCTCAGAGGCGCGCACCCAAGACCTGACCTGAGGACTTAGCCGTGAAATGACAGAGTTGCTTACCTGCCTCGACGCACCACACAGAACAAAGACATCATCACCCCCGCCCCGACCGACCCTTCTCCCTCCATTTCCATCCATTCTTTCATCGCTCGCCCTCTACAAACAACCAACCTCCTTTGTCTCGACCGCCCCGAACCGACTGCATCTTCCACGCGATCCCTTCCCTTTCCCTTATTCCCTTACCACCTGTACTCTTTCCACCATTTGTCTTGCACTGCATAGCAGCCCGCTGCCATGTCGTCTGACGAAGTAGCAGTTGAGGCACCAGGATTCGCCTCCACCGCCGAGGAACTGGCAGCCGCCGTACCCGTCGTCCACGAGGAAGAGAGCAGCGACGACGACGACGATGCTCCCCTCGCCAGGCGTCGGCCAGCGGCGAATGGAAAGCGGGTCAACGCCGAGTCAAGCGATGAGGACGACAAGCCTCTCGTGAGTAGCGCCTCATGATCTTCGATCACCGTCTTCGAAGTCAGGGAAACATTCATGTCCATCGTGACCGCATCGAGCTAACGCGACCAACAGGCCAAGAAGCCTCGCGTATCCGCCGCCAACGCGAGGAAGCGCCGTATCGTCGAGAGCGACGATGATGACGACGACGACGATGAGGGAAGCTCCTTCGAGGACAGCAAGCCGCTGGCCCGCGCGAAGCCAGCCTCCAGGGGCAAGCCGGCGTCAAATGGCAAGCCAGCGTCCAAGGGTGCGGCGACAACGAACGGCAAGCCCGCCTCAAAGGGACGCGCTGCAGCAGCACCGAAGCGCAAAGCCGCCGAGTCTTCTTCCGACAGCGACCTGTCCAGCGACGACGACAAGCCTCTTGCCAAGTCCAAGCCGGTGGCTAATGGCAGAGCTTCCACCGGTAGAGGCTCTGCGAAGAAGGTCAAGGCCGAGGTCGAGAGCAGCGACGACGAGAAACCCCTTGCCCGCACAAAGGCGAAGTCTACTCCGAAGTCTACCCCGAGGGGCAAGGCCGCTGCCGCCAAGGACGTCAAGCCCAAGGTCAAGGAGGAGAAGAAGCCCGCTGCCAGTCGAAGCAAGACCGAGGAGGAGGAAGACATGTTCAAGTGGTGGGAGCAACAAAACGAAGACAACTCTGTCAAGTGGACGACTTTCCAGCACAACGGTGTGCTGTTCCCGCCTCCCTACGTCCCGCTACCGAAGCACGTCAAAATGAAATACGATGGCAAGCCCGTCACTCTGCCCCCCGAGTCCGAGGAAGTGGCTGGCTTCTTTGGCGCCATGCTTGAGACCGATCATGCCAAGGACCCTGTTTTCCGAGCCAACTTCTTCCGTGACTTCAAGGAGATGTGCGAGAAGTACCCGCCTAAGGAAGGCGTCAAGATCACCGACTTAGAAAAGTGCGACTTCTCCGACATGTACCAGTACTTCGAAGGAGAGCGAGAGAAGAAGAAGGCCATGTCCAAGGAAGAGAAGAAGGCGATCAAGGAAGCCAAGGACAAGCTCGAGGAGCCCTACATGTACGCCATTATTGACGGACGCAAGGAGAAGACCGGCAACTTCCGTGCAGAGCCGCCATCTTTGTTCCGTGGCCGTGGTGAGCACCCGAGGAAGGGTACGCTCAAGCACCGTCTCCGCCCTGAAGACATCATTATCAACATCGGCAAGGATGCCCCTATCCCTGTTCCGAACATTCCTGGCAAGTGGAAGGGCATTCAGCACGACAACACAGTCACTTGGCTTGCGCACTGGAAGGAGAATGTCAACGGACAATCCAAATATGTCTTCCTCTCCGCCGCTTCGTCTTGGAAGGGCCAGAGTGACCGCGCCAAGTTCGAGAAGGCCCGCGAGCTCATCAAGCATGTCGACAGGATCCGTCGCATCTACAACGCTGACATGAAGAGCAAGGTCATGGCCGACCGACAACGCGCTACTGCCCTGTACTTCATCGACCGCCTGGCTCTTCGTGCGGGTAACGAGAAGGGCGAGGACGAAGCAGACACGGTCGGCTGTTGTTCTCTGCGATATGAGCACGTCACCCTCGAGCCTCCCAATAAGGTCATTTTCGATTTCCTGGGTAAGGACTCGATGCGCTTCCACCAGGAAGTGGAAGTTGAGCCCCAGGTGTTCAAGAACATCAAGCTGTTCAAGGCTGAGCCGAAGAAGACCGGCGACGACATCTTCGACCGTCTGACAACGACGACGCTGAACAAGTGGCTGCAAGACCAGATGAAGGGCCTGACCGCCAAGGTGTTCCGTACCTACAACGCCTCTTGGACCTTCCAGGAACAGCTGAAGAACACTCCCAAGAACGGCACGATAGCTGAGAAGATTGCCGCTTACAACACCGCCAACCGAGATGTTGCCATCCTGTGTAACCATCAAAAGTCCGTCAGCAAGAACTTCGCCGAGTCGTTCGCCAAAGCCAACGACAAGATCCGAGCGCTGAAGTATCAGCGCATGAAGCTGCGCAAGCAGCTCTTCAACCTCAATTCGAAGATCAAGAAGAAGCGTCCTGATCTCGCTCAGGACGAGTCTGACCTTGATGACGAGTTTATCGAGCGCCACGAGGACGAGCTCCGGGAGAAGGCAATGGAGACTGCTCGCAAGAAGTTCGAGAAGGAGAATGCCAAGCTCCAGGATGAGGGCAGCAAGCCGCAGCCAGTAAAGGTTCTGAACGAGAAGCTGCAGGAGATCAAGGATGAATTCAAGCAGCTGGCTAAGGAGCGGAAAAAGGCGACCATTGAGCCCAAGAAGAACATGACAGAGGAGAGGCTGCTCAACGCCATCAGCAAGTTGGACGACCGCATCGCGACCGCCAAGATCCAGCTGGGCGACAGAGACAAGCTGAAGGACGTTGCGCTCGGCACCTCCAAGATCAACTACATCGACCCGCGTCTGACTGTTGCTTGGGCCAAGAAGTACGATGTGCCCCTGGAGAAGCTCTTCTCGAAGACTCTGTGAGTTTATCAGACATCGCCATAAAGACGAAGCGCTAACGTAACAGCCGCGAGAAGTTCCCATGGGCGGAAGCAGAGGCGGACGCCGACTGGGTCTTCTAAGACGCTCGACGTGGGTGATCAGACCGAGTGGTCGGACCGCGAGAGGGACCAAAGTGATGCGGAGTAGTCAGAAGCCATGGCGACAAGAGACACTGAGTGAACGCCCATAGAGGCCTGGACGCATGGGCACTGTAGATTCAATCAACGAGGCGTCCGGGCTTTAATAGCATGTGCTGCCGTCAGCAGCACCACGAAGACAACTAGAGCATGCATGTACCATCATTTCATTCAACAATCACTACTTGCAAGAATGCGGAGTGTCATGGAAGCAGAGCTGAAGGTGCTGTGGTCGAATGGGTATGGGGCGATCCAGTCAACATTACTCCTCCGTCGGGGCCGACGCTGCCGTCTCCGTCACGAGACACGCGTTGGACGGGCGGGGCGGAGGTGTGCGGGGCAGCGGTCGCGTAGTCACCTCGGGTCGTTCCTGGAGCCGATCGACCATGTGGCCAGCGAGCGATGACTGCATAGGACTACAACTGCAATGGCAGCTGATGCATGGAGCAGTAGTACCTGTATTAGTAGTGAACTCTCGGCCTGGCTGTGAAACCCGTCGGAGCCCATTGGTCGTGGGTTCGCAGGCGGGGATTAACCCCGATCTTTTCCGAGGAGAGGGGTCGGCCAACCACGGTACGAGGATGACAGTTGCAGTCAGAAATCCCAGGTGAAATGCACAATTGCTTCCGCGTCCACAGGACCTGCTCAGCCCCGTCTCTCCGCCTGGCACCACACACACCCCTCCCACCACCCGGCTGGCCCTTTTCGAACCACTTCTACCTCGCCTTTCCACCTCACCTCCCCACTCCTCTACTCCTTGCCCAAGATGATGCGCCTTTCGCGCGCCATTCCTCGCCCCAAGGCCGCCAGCCTTGCCGCCCGCAGCACTCGCTCCTACGTTGTCGCCAGCCAGACTCACCGCGCTCAGGAGGCCAAGGTTAGTCGCATGCGAATCTGGCACCGGTCGTCCACACGCTCGGCTGTTAAACGAGCGATCGACATGTGTCTCGGCTAGCCGTCACCGCTGTGGTCGTGTGTGCAACAAGTATCGTACTGACAGCTCAGAACTTCGGTCAGCACAAGGGCTACCCTGTCATCGACCATGAGTGAGTAGACGAGGAGCAGCAGGCTTGTTACTTTCGGCGAGCTCTCTTGGCGGGGCATCGTTGGACCGGCGCACTGTCAGCGTTCATTTGTGCCGCAAGTCGCCGGTCAATTGCCACTGCTGCTCCATGAGGTTCTGTCTTGTTTTCATAACACTGACGTCTTCAGGTTCGACGCCATCGTTGTGTAAGTGCTTCCGAGAGGACCAGCGTCCTCAAGTCGATAGTGGGCTGTCATACTGACGGGTGCTAGTGGTGCCGGTGGTGCCGGTCTTCGTGCCGCTTTCGGTCTTGGTGAGTCTCGGCAAGACAAGCCGCCAAGTCGCCGCACGCACACTGACCCTTTTCAGCCTCGTCTGGACTGAAGACCGCCTGTATCTCCAAGCTGTTCCCTACCCGCTCGCACACCGTCGCTGCTCAGGGTGGTATCAACGCCGCCCTTGGTAACCGTACCGTGGACGACTGGCGCTGGCACATGTACGACACTGTAAAGGGTTCGGACTGGCTGGGAGACCAGGACGCTATCCACTACATGTGTCGCGAGGCTCCTCAGGCCGTTTACGAGCTTGAGCACTACGGTCTCCCCTTCTCCCGTACTGAGGAGGGCAAGATCTACCAGCGTGCCTTCGGTGGACAGTCTCTCGAGTTCGGCAAGGGTGGACAGGCCTACCGTACCGCCTGTGCTGCTGACCGTACCGGACACGCGATGCTTCACTCGCTCTACGGACAGTCGCTCCGTCACAACACCAACTTCTTCATCGAGTACTTCGCTACTGACCTGCTGATGCAGGACGGCGAGTGTGTCGGTGTCATTGCCATCAACCTCGAGGACGGAACCCTCCACCGCTTCCGCTCGCACAAGACCGTTCTTGCCACTGGTGGTTACGGTCGTGCTTACTTCTCGTGTACCTCGGCCCACACCTGTACCGGTGACGGAAACGCCATGGTTGCCCGTGCCGGTCTCCCCCTCCAGGACCTCGAGTTCGTCCAGTTCCACCCTACCGGTATCTACGGATCCGGATGTCTGATCACTGAGGGTGCCCGTGGTGAGGGTGGTCTCCTCCTCAACTCGAAGGGTGAGCGCTTCATGGAGCGTTACGCCCCGACTGCCAAGGAGCTCGCTTCTCGTGACGTCGTCTCGCGTTCGATGACCGTTGAGATCCGTGAGGGCCGTGGTGTCGGACCTGAGAAGGACCACATCTACCTCCAGCTCTCTCACCTTCCCCCCGCTCTCCTCCACGAGCGTCTCCCCGGTATCTCGGAGACCGCCGCCATTTTCGCCGGTGTCGACGTCACCAAGGAGCCCATCCCCGTCCTTCCCACCGTCCACTACAACATGGGTGGTATCCCCACCAAGTACACCGGTGAGGTCATCACTGTTGACGAGAACGGAAACGACAAGGTCGTCCCCGGTCTCTACGCTGCCGGTGAGGCCGCCTGTGTCTCCGTCCACGGTGCCAACCGTCTCGGAGCCAACTCTCTTCTCGACATTGTCGTCTTCGGCCGTGCCGCCGCCAACCACATCGCCGAGAACCTCGCCCCGAACACGCCCCACAAGCCGTACGACGAGACCCTCGGCAAGGAGTCGATCGAGTTCATCGAGAAGATGCGCACCTCGAACGGCCCCAAGCACACCTCGGAGATCCGTCTTGACATGCAGAAGACCATGCAGGCCGACGCTGCCGTCTTCCGTACCCAGGAGTCGCTCGACGACGGTGTCCGCAAGATGTCCGAGGTCTACGGCACTTTCGACCAGATCGGTATCAAGGACCGCTCGCTCATCTGGAACTCTGACCTCGTTGAGGCCATCGAGCTCTACAACCTCCTCACCTGCGCCCAGCAGACCGTTGTCTCTGCTGCTGCTCGTAAGGAGTCTCGCGGTGCCCACGCCCGTGAGGACTACCCTGAGCGTGACGACAAGGAGGTGAGTACACAAGTGATTGCAGAGGAGGCGACAAGACGACGAAATCAATGTACAGTGTGGCATTTCGCCCGCGCTTTCCTTGTTAAACATAGTCATCCACCCTCCTCTGCTTCTGGTCTTTCCCCACTTCGCAAGACGAATACTGACCCTCCCAGTGGATGAAGCACACCCTCTCCTTCCACCGTGACATGAGCAAGCCGGACATCGAGCTCAAGTACCGTGCCGTTGAGATGAACACTCTGGACGAGAAGGAGTGCAAGGCAAGTGTCTCATTCTTTTCAGCGCTGACCTCTGCAGACTGTCCCGCCTTTCAAGCGTGTTTACTAAGCAAAAATTGCATGTATAAGGAGATGCAACCATGTTAGCAGATAGCCACTATATCGAAGCGTCGGCAGACCCTGGGTCTGTCGATTGCGTGCAGTTGCAGACTCGTGTTCGCTCACGACAAGCACAAGCTAGGACCATGTTAGTTTAACCAACTCACGTCTCACAGAACTGTCCCGTTCCTTCAGCACCATATCACCATTATTCAATAGACAGGGGAAACCCGCCTCTGCTCTGCGCAGGATGCCGATCGATCTCGATTCGCAAGGACCAGTCGTTCTTAACAGGTCCCAGCACCCTTACATGCGCATGTGACTGCGACGTTCAGCGCACGCCACTTCCTTCACCTATCTCGCACTATGAAAGCGATTCACCTGCAGAACTCCCGCATCCGGCGCGACTGCCTCACTGACTGAGCTGCTGATCATCACAGATCTTCAGCTTACCTCACGGCATCCCTCCGCCTTGATGTAGAGCAAGTCCCTCAATCCGATTTCACAATGACTGTGGTGGCCGAGCACCAATCGATGACAATCCTCAGCAGCACCTCCGCCTTTCACGCCTGCGCCGAGTTGATTTCTGCTTGCAGGCTAGCCTGGAATAAGCCTCAGAAGTCAGCAACGAGGTAGTATCGCATGTGAGAGCAGGCCTCGCAATCGCAAACTCGCAGAAAGCCCGCAGAATGAGGGTCTGAGTTCAGCACAGGTATGGAGGCAGCTGTGCCTGCAGTCCTGTCCCAGGAGCGACCACTGTGGTCGCGATCGGGCGTCATGATGCCAACCCGTGATCTCCGACCTCACGCTTCTTCGTTGTTGAGTCCGCCCCAAGCTTGGGATTATGGCACGAGAGACGTCACTGCTCTCAACATCAGTAGCTACGATCTTCGCTCTGACAAGTACGCACAGCATAGGGCTTTGGTCAGCCTGGCGAAACCGCAGGTTTCCGTCGGGAGGTGTCGCTCAAAGAGTCTATTCACGAACTCCAATGATTGTCGTAGAGGGAGAAAAGGCACATGGACAGAGTCCAGCAGACCCGCTGCATCACTGTGTCCATGTGTCTTTCGTCTCTTCACGCCACACACCTCAGCTCGTGAACGGACTCGTTGTCGAAGACTGGCTTGGTGCTCTTCTAGCGACACTTGTGAGGAGTGTCAGTATCGATGTCATGCGGTGGAGTAGTGTAGCCACTGAAGCGCGCTTCACTGTTGAGTCGAAGGTGAGGAGCACAAGTCGTGGGCAAGCCATCGAGGGTCGCGGTACACTCTTAATGATCAGGTCATACCACCTGGAGTCGATGGCTTCTTGCCGTCATATTCGGAGGAACGAAAGGTTATCATGCGAATCACTCCAAAACCGACGTCACACAACGGCTGGCGAGATTGAGCTTGGAGCGGATGAGATCGGTCGCCGGCACCGAAAGATGAGCGAGGTCGGGCATGAGTTCGCAATGTTTCCGAGTCCATTGGACTTCATCATCTCCGTGACCGCTGTCACAGAGTGAATCGCTTATCACCGGCTTCACTATATGCCGTACACGAGTTAGAGTGGCATTCAGCCGTCAAGGAGCCGTCAAGGACGTCGATTATCTGCTGCCGACGACATTAATGCGCCACTGGACCATTGAGAAGATTCTGTGGTGAGCGGTTGGGCCATGCAACGACGAGATGTGATGCCGCTCGGTGCCAGCGAGGTGGGACTACCATCTCGAGTCATGTAGCTAGGCCGTCTACCATCCTAGACTGAGCATTGGACACAGCGTTCAGGACGACGCATTGGTGCTTGGTAGTGATGGGAAGAATGACCTGCTGTGAGTACCAGAAGGGACATGCTCCGTGCGGTTTCAGATGCGTGAAAGAGCATTTCTCAGACCACAAACACGAAGCACAGTTGCCGCAGAACGACGATAAGGCAGTTGATAGCAGGACACATTCGAAGTTGTTATCGGCGAAGGTTTGGGACAACGGTAACGCCTCACACCTCACACAGCATCGTCAAACAACCTCGGCGTGATGTTGTCAACAAACAACACCGAACTCGGGTCCTTTCTCCCAACAGCGAAGGCTGTCAGAAACGGCGGACTAGGCACCCGTGCTGTCTCCCAGCGACCAGTGCGCGTTGCAGTCGAAGGAGGTGCCGAGCAAAGCGAGTGAGGCGAGGCGACGGCGAATGTGTGTTCTGTGGAGCGAACAGGTCACATGTGAAGCACACCTGGACGGAAGAATCGTATCGGTGCATGCTCGTGACGCTCGGTCAAGGGGCCTCTTCACACGCATACGACGGCGATGAGACTCCTCTATCGTCTATACCTGCACTGTCTCCGACTGAGCGTATGCGGTGCGAGCGGAGGGCTAGCAGCCTTGGCGGCGGCGTGTCCGCCGATGAGCCGTTGTTGATGCCCGAGCTGCCCTATCGAATATACGACGACCAGCTCTACGAGATCAACCCCGGCGCCTGTCAGCTTGATTCCCGCTGAGCTGAAGTCGATGCAGTCGCCCGTCAAATGTTGGCGGCCGTTGTCCGTGAGTATGCGAGGCTGTTATCATGTAGTGTCAAGCACAGCTAGCCTGTTGTGAAAATGCGGACTGGCTCTGATTTCTTCGGTCAGAATCATCAGTAGCCGTAGATGCCGAGCACGTCAGCCAATCATTGGCTCACTCGATCCGAACAGGCCTCTATCAACATCGCGCAATTCCGATTTATCTCGACGCACCTGACCTCGGTGCGCAGTTGCTCCGCGTGCTTCATGCGTCGTCCTTCATGTGCCGTCGTCGGCCGTGGAGCGCTGGTCTTGCGTAGTCTTGAGTCACAACCGTCGCGACAACTCGGACCACAAGCCGAGCCAAGCCAAGCCGAGTCGATCGGTATCCAGCACCAAGCTCGGCGCCAAGCTGTGCGCAGCTTTGTTATTGTCACTGTCGGTCTGGCACGCTGGCACGTTGGCACGCTGGGCACACTGCGTACCATGCCGTTCCGTGCCGAGGAACGGGTGGAGCCAGTGCGCTTGCCGATGTAGTCGGAGGCTTGTTCTGAGCACAGATGAGCTGCGCCTCGTGAGGCATTAAACGCCCTCATCTGCGCACTCGTGGGTAGTCGGATGCCTGGCTTGATCGGCCCCTCGGCGTCCTCGGCGTCTTTGGATGCGACGACCCGGATAAACGGCCGAACCACCACGCTACCTTTGCAAGTCGAGGCACAGAGAGCGCGTACGCCAGGCTCGTCGCGGCATTGTCAGCCAGATTAACGCGGTGGCAGATGACAAGTTGTGCGAGTCCCGGTGTTCCAAGATGAATTGCGCGTGAACCAAAGCAGCGTGACAGGGGATGGACGATGTTGAGGTACGCCCGAAAAATACAAGATACGAGGTCCAAGGTCCCGAATGCACCCACCCGCAGCGGTCCATAAGCCGTCGGCGGCATCGCCCGTTAATGAGAAGGAAGGCAGCCGGAATTGCGCGCGGAAAGTCAAGGCGATGGAGCGGGCGAGCGGGTGATCGCATGCTCGGGTGCCCGGACGGCCTAGGCTGTCGCGCACGTGGTCGCTGCGTGCTGCCGATAAGTTGCCGTGGCGTCTTCGAAGCTCGCTCTGGCGTTTTTGGGCGTCTTCCCAGCACCTTCTGTGCTCAGTCAGTGTCGCGCTGAAGATGTTCTCGGCTTTCTCAGCTTTCATCTCCCAGCTCTGCGGGAACTCTTCGGTCGCGCTCAATTGCTCATCCGTGCACACAGATCTCCGTGATTTATCCGTTTGCGCAGCTGCTATCCCCGGTCTGTGGGTCTGGAAGATGCGCAACGGCCTCGCTTGCGTTAACGCTGGCAGGTCGTTTAACCCAGACTGAATGGAGCGCAAGAGGGGGTGTTGAGCGGTGATGTCGTCTGCATTTTGCATTTGCGTGCCGCTCGCTCGCAGCTTAATCGAAGAAAGCGCGGGTATGCGGGGCACCCTAGGAGCTTACGAGGTCCCCAGGGCACAAAAGGGTGCTGGCATTCGATAAAGGGACGAGGAACACGAGAGGACCCTGCCACCCTTACTCTCCCTTGGCTTCTCTAATGCCCTCTCCCTGGCATGCTCTACCACGAGGTCCGTCGTGTCTCAAACCTAGCTCGCCAGCCCGAAGGCCCGTCCATGCCGTTCAGCCCGAGAGGCGCCACAACGCCATGTACGGGCACGGGCTGCCTTGGTGCCGCTAGTGTACATGTAGTAGTGCACTTGCGTATCCGCAGTTCGACAAAAGCGCTCTTTGTCTCTAAATTGAGCAGCGAGCTAGGAGATAGTACGCATCCTTATCTTCCCGGCGAGTGCGACAGTTGTCGAGTGTCGTGTTCGTTTGGGACGGAGCTGCGCTCGTTTGGGCTACTGCGAGCTTTCGAGCTCGTTACTGAACACAATTGAACGCAGAGAGGTGACATTTCGTGCCCATTTCGCGTTTCCTGATGTGCTTATGACTGACCCTTGCGTAGGTGGCCCTTGATGTCAACAAACGAAGGCGTCAGCTGACATTTGAATCGCAGTGGGACAGACCGACGACCGCACCGGTGTGTCTGAGCTATTTCCAGCGCTACTCGGAATGTCTTTCTCAGATGAGCTCTGCAGGATCTCGCAATAGCCTGCTCGTCGTATGCCTTTGCCTATCTGTACGTACTGGTCAGGAAACCGGCGATCTTCTGTCATAAACGTTCGCAGTTTCCATTGTCAAGACTCGCCAGGCGGAGTTGTTGATTGGTGCTCTACTTTCGAGGTCGCGTGTGCTTTCTCTGCGAATCTCCGACACCCTCGATCAACAAAGCGTTCGCTGTACACATCCTGAACGCTATGCACATGTGCCTCGATCAACTCCCGAAGAGGTGATTCGCAAGTGTCGCGTGCTTCGAGTGACCGCTGCATGTGGGCGAAGTTGCTGACAATTCGCGAAGTTCGCGATAAGGTTGAGTTCGGGCTCCTGGAGCCTCCCTGCGCCAGGACCTGTCACTCCCTCTCATTCGGTTCGCCGGCACTGTGCCGGACCGTTGCAGTGCAGGGCGGAACATGCGAACCCGGACTCCGGAGAGTGCCCTGTGACGCAATTGGAACTGACAGCGTGAATTATTATTTCCCCATATCCCAAATCCTCCCGATGCTGCAGCGATCGATCAGCCGTTTTGATGTGAAGAACAGATTGTAGCCATGCAGCTGTAGTCCTGGAGCGGCAAATTAAGCTCCTTGCCAGCCCCAGCAATCTGGCAGATCTGCGTGTATACTTGCTGCGTGCGACGTCCACACTGGAGCATTGTTATGTGTCTGGGAATACTCTTGATGAGACTATCAAGTCCCGGTATAGCCACGAGCGCCTTCCTCATACCAGCTCCGATCGCGCGAACGTCGAGCTGCGCCCGGACACGCCGCCACAGGTCTGAGCTCGAGATAAGACTCCACGGGGCGAAAGCTTATTTTGGGCGCGGACCCACTCGCAAGGATTGCCAGCGCGGTTCATTTCGAGAGCACGCACATTAGCAGATGAGGGAACAAGAGGACGAGCAAGAGTCTGTGCCCTCATCAACTCTGACGTCCCAGCCGCCACGAGCCGCACACCCGCTGGCCGCTAGGTGGCCGATTGTGACTTCGGTGACGATTCCGCCGGGCGCTGCTGCGCTGTTAGACCTCTGCTAGTTCTCTTAGCTCGAACAGCGTACCTCGGATCTGCCCTCCTGGCCTCCCTCCCTCCTGCCCTTCAGGGGCCATGTACCTGACTAAGGCGAGCTATTCGTTTGCATCATCTCACTTCATCGAGCATCACCGCGAACGGCCGCGAGGTCTGCGCGGTCGGTCCGTCTGCTCGGTTTGTCGCTCTGTCAGTCAGCTTCAGCCCCAGAGCGCCAGAACGCCGAGGGCAGCCGGCCGAGCGGACGGACAGGCAATCAGGCAGGCAAGCCAAGTCATGTCATGTCGAGACAAGGGCCGCATGCGTCCTGAGCTCAACGCCAGTGCCATCATCAGCCAGCGCCGCGCGGCACCGATCCGTGCCGGTGAAAGTGAAATCACTTGCGTTGGGGCGGAATGCCGACCCATCTGGCCATTCGGGCCGTTATGTGTGCCTCTACGCTCTGCGCTCTGCAGCTCACCTCGACAATTCTGCAGCTCGTGCAAGCTCGTGCTGAATGGCCCGGGTTGCGAGGGGGCCAGACGCGAGCAAAACAGGCCAAAGGATCCGCAGCCGCCCGCAGCACGTTCTAGACGATCTAGGTTGGGCGCCCAGGCATGAGTGAGCATCAGGAGCTTCGCGGGCGACGCGCGGAGGAGCGCTAAGAGCGGCAGAGCGGCAGCCTCCAGCGCCGCACCACGGCACCACGGCTGTGGGACAAGCCAGGATAGGAAACGGGATGCAGGATACGGCCAGGATGGATAGTGAGACAACTCGTCGCGGCTATAAATGTGGGCGTTTCTGGTCCCCGGCTCATCTCTCATCCTCACCTTCGACTTTCTTTACCTACCTCTACAAACCACCACCGCAATGCCCATCTACCTCCTTGACAACACCACCTCGCACGCCGTCTCGGCCGCCGGTGCCGCCACCTCTGCCGTCGGCTCTGTTGCCGGTGCTGCCACCTCTGCCGCCGGTGCCGCCGCCTCGGGCAAGAAGAGTGCCGCTCCTTCGTTCCACGCCGTCCTTGGCTCTTGGTCGTTCATCCCTATCATCCTCGGCCTCGTCGGACTAGTTGCGTCGGTCTAAGCCAGCTAGGTGAGTACCCCCATCATTCTATCTCTATCTTCGGGTGCTCGGACGTGCCGAGTGCCGTGCGTATCACAATCGGGCCTGACTATGGAACGCGGGCTCGGTCTGCTCCATATGGGGCTAGGGGCACGCACATTCCACATCGCTCCCTGTGTTGGTGCGCGGTCTGCCGAGTTTCCTCCCGAACTCTTCGCGCGCTCGCAGACCGAGGCTCTTGCGCTCCAAAGCACACCATCCTACCGCTTTATCAGTTCAGCCAGACTTAAGAGCAGCAGCTGACCATCCCCCAGCCGAATCAACGCCGAAAGATCGCACGCACGCAGATCGATCAGCGCAGGCTCGCATCGCAGCAGCACCTATGGGAACAATCTAGTCTTTAGCTCCTCCCTCCTCCTAGCTCCTAGCTCCTCGCTCGCGCAGCGCTCTCCTGGTGGAAGCGCCCTCGAGTAGACGATAGTGTTAATATGAATTAGGAAAGTTTAGTTGTATTGCAACCCACGTCCCAAGCCAAGCTGTCCAAAAGTCTTTTGCTGGCTGTCACCTGAATCCCCGTCGTGTCAGGGATACGCATCTGTGCCGCTCTCAGCCTGGCTCCTGCCAGTCGCCAATTACGGCATGTGTGCTCATTTAATCAGCAAGGTACGGCTCAGAATGTCAGTCGTTCGCGTAATGATCCTGCATGATCCTTCAAGTTCAGGATGCCAGGAAGATTCAGAACGTGCCCCCGCACCTGACCCGACCAAGGCAAGCCAGCAGCCCGACGGGGCTGACTAGCCGTACTTGGGTACTTGGGCCGGCTCTGGTGTCCCGTGTCTATTCCTGCGCACAAGACTGCTCCGCAGCACTTAGTCTGGCAATCCACACGGCTGCAAGTTGGGATGACATGATACGGCGACATCGGCGGTTCCCGGTTCCATATACCGCAAACTGCTGCAGGCTGCTAGTCATCTGACCTTATCTTCCCCTAGCAAGTGCAGCACATGGTTGCACGCGCTGCACAGTCGTGAGCGAACACTGGGATGGCTGATGGACCCTTGTGGTCGCAGCCATGCCGGCAAGTTTCAGCGCTGCTCACTACTTGAGATCACTGCCCACCGACCAAGCTCCGTCAAGCGAGGTAGCAAGACTGTCCGTCCAGTCGGACGTTCCGGCAACTCCGTGCCTCCATCCGTCGACAAGATCATGCGAGCGTTACTCTTCGGCGCCATGATTAGCAACGGCAGTCAACTATTCACTACGTCTACGATCGCGCAACCCGACCCGACAAGCGCGTGCTTGAGTTCGAGCCCTCGGCTGGTCTCGGTCGGTCGGAGGGCTAGACCCAGTAGACCCACAGAGACCCAAGAGACTCCCGCTCGTTTTCTATCCAATTCTACCTCGGACCAATTCCTCAGCCTCATCCAGCCCAGCCGAGCTTCAGCCTCGGGCGATTCAGTTTCAAAGTGACGCCCAATTACGCCCATCGCGGCGCCCATCACGCCCATCACACCCACCCACCTCATTTGCGCCCTTCCCGTCAACGCCCAGCAGCCCTGTGCGGATCAATGTCCAGATATAGACCACTGATTGCCGCATCCGTCGCGCCGTCGCACGCGTCTCACCTGACTCACTCAGGCAAGAATCATTCAAAAGAATCAACAATCAAGTACTCAAATAACATACATTCCCCTGACATTCCGGCGGATCGTGGTTCCGATCTGCGCTCCGAACACCCCAGCGAGGCGATCTACAATGCGCAGTCGCGGGTGCAGAGCACTGTTGTGGGTTACTGGGCGACGGGCAGAGCAGAGCAAAGCTAGCGAAAGCTGGGTTCTTTCCTCTCGTTACTCTCCGTTCCTTGCTAATTGCCGTATCTTGCTTGCTTGCTCCGACCCCTCCTCTCGCCTCTCACTTCTCCCCTTTCCGCCCCCCTCCCCCTCCCGCATTCTCCTGCTGCTCCCTTGCTCGGGCTGACTCTCGCTGACCCTCGTTGATCGCTGACCCGCACGGATGCTTGATGACCCGCACTGACTCGCATACTTGCTTCTCGCATTCCTTGCGCAGCATCTGGCGGAGTACGGCCCCTCTCCGCTGCCCCTTGCGCTGCTTACGCTGCTCACCTTGCTCGCTTGCTCGGATCTCGCCAGTGGAGCAAAGTTGCATGCCCATCGCATGCCGACTAAGGCTAAGACCTTCGGGCACGGGCAAGGGTCATCGTTCACCGGCTTCTAAGTCGCTGCTAGACAGCTCGAGGATTGTGGTCATTTTGGCACATACTTTACATAGAAGTCACAGGGTATCTGTCTCCCAGTCTAGGAGAGGGGCGGACGGGGCGAGATAAGGAGATGGCCATATTGATGGCGATATGGCGAGTGAGGCCTCGGTGAGTGATGTAGTGGGTGAGAGGAGAGATAGGCGGGAGATGAGTGGGTGAGAGGAGGTTGAGAGAGCACTCATGGGCCTATGAGTTGAGGCAGAGTGAGGGTGCGCGGAAAGCACTCCCACCCTAAATGGTGAGGGTGAGCAGGACCTGGTCAACAATAGCCTGCGGCACCGACTCCTTTCCAGCGACGGCCTCGACGTGCTGGTCGGGCCTGACGAGCACTGCGCCGTGCTTGAGTCCGAACCCGTCCTGCCACACCTTGCCTGCCTTCTTGTCGACAAACTCAAAGTCCTTGCCGGCCTCGAGGATGACGAGGGGGATGCGGTGAGCTGCGAGGAGCATGCGGAGCTGGAGGGCCTTCTTGCTCCACGCTCCCGCGTGGATGAGGACGTAGCTCGCGGCGGGGATCAGGTCGAGGGTCGAGTACTGCCACTTCTGGAGCTTGTCCTGGCTAATCTCGCCGGCCATGTACGAGAGGTCGACGGGCTTGAGCGTGCCGAAGACGGGGTGCTTGGACTTGACCCAGGCGTGGGGCAGGCGCGCTCCGCGCACGTAGGCTGGATGGTACGTCGAAGCCGACTTGGGCTGGTACGCCGAGTAGTAGATGTACCCCAGGTGCAGATTGAGATTATCGAAGTGCTCTGCCTGTTCCTGGATAAGCGACTTGATGTGGGCGAGCTGGCGGGGGTCGGCGAGGCTGCGCTCCATCTCGGCGCGGGCGATGGCGGGGTCGGAACTCGTCGTGCCGAGCGCTTTCAGGAGGGCGAAGATGTTCTTCCCGTTCTTGACAGACTGCAGGCTGTTCCGCACCGCTACTGGGCGGCGCTCGGCCTCGTACGACGCAAACATGGCAGGCATGTCGGCCCAGTTGTGGTACGTCGCTGCAATCTTGTACACGAGGTTGTGCGCGTCTCCGATTCCCGAATTCATACCCAGCCCTCCGGTGGGAGGGTACTGGTGCGCTGCGTCGCCGGCGAGCACAACGTTGCCGCGGTAGTACTGCTTGGCGACCTTGCGCGTCAGGATCCACGGCATGCTGCACTCAAAGTCGAAGGGCACGTCCTGCCCGATAGCGGCGCGCACGATGCGCATGCACTTGTCTGGCGTGAACGAGGCGAGCGGGTCGTCGGGCGCGACATTGTGGATAAGCACGTGGTTGTAGTCGAGGTCGTAGCTGATGATGAACCCGCGCGCCTCTGGGTCGAGGATCCAGTGGAGCATGCCGACGCGGTCGCCTACGACGGCGCGCAAGTCAGCATGGAAATGAATCGTCATCATGACATCGGCCGTCTGCTCGCCCTCGCTCTTGATACCGAGCGCATTGCGCACGGCACTGTTCGCTCCGTCGGCGCCGACGATCATCAACGACTCGACCGTGGCCTCTTCGCCAGTATACGTGTCCTCGATCCGCGAGACACAGTACGTCGCGCCCGACGAGTCCACCCGCTCCTCGTACCCTGTCCAAGTCCAGCCCTTGCGGTAGTCGACGAGGTGCTGCGTCGTCGGGTCCTGCATCAGCAGCGCCTCCAGAATCTCCTCCAGGTCCGGCTGCGACACATTGTGCGTGATCTCCGGCGAGAAGTTCAGCGAGTCGGGGTGCATCCGCTCGTAGTCTAGCCGACCCAGGTTCTGCCCACTCAGATTCGTCACAAACTGCACATACTGCGCGTCTTGCCTGTGCGCGGGCAGACTTCGGAGGACGTGGACGGGAACGTTGAGCTGTCGGCAGATCTCGAGCGAGCGCGGCGACAGAGCATGGGCTTTTGGCACGCCGAGACGGCGGAGGTGTCGCGCGACGAGGATTACCGGGACTGTAGGGGGTGTCAGCGGGGCTGTCAGGTGGAAGAAAGCAGGTGTGGGCTCGAGCGCAGGCAATGCAAGCACTAAATGAAAGCACTGATCAGGCAATTAACGCCAGCGCGGATCACAGCGCGGACCACCGCGAGTCGCGAGGCAGCGATGATCGACCAGCCGAGCCTGAGGCCGGGTGTCTGACAGACAGCGAGCATCGAGCATCGACCAACCCCACTATCCGCCCTGGTCTGACCGTGGTGGTGAGGAGCAGTGAGCACAGTCCCAGCGTCGAGCGCGGCTCATAACCCCTCCAGCTCGAAGCAGTATGATCTGAGGTCTCGCTTCCTATGCTTCCTGCTTCCTGCTTACTCTGAGGTCCTACGAGCTCTTGGTCGTGGAGCAAAGACAGCACCCAAGGGCACTCACCATCCTGCTTGACCAGCCCGTACGCTAGGAGCAGTCCGACCGGCCCATTCCCAATGATGAGCACAGGCAGTGGTCGCTTGAGTGTGGGCATAGTGTGCAACGTCGAGAGTGACTTGGTCGAGATCGAACGTAAGCGTGAGCGTGAGCGAGATCGAGCTGAAGTCTGGATGGGGTTCGAGGTCGAGCTGTTGTTGGTGGCCGAGGCTGGAAGTCGAGGTCGATCTCGAAAGGTCTAAACGTCTAGGTCTAGGTCTAGGTCAAAGGTCGCAAAGATCACAGTCGCTGAAACTTTAGGTATCCCGGGCCAGTCCAGTCAGTGTACGGTGCGGTGTGCGATCGCGAAGCGATATCTGTGGTCGCAACTGCAGGCGGTAGGCAGGTCGAATTCGACAGGTCGTCAAACCGTCGCCCGCAAATCGCCCGGCCGCGCCGCCCCCCGCACCCGCACCGCAAAGCTGCCAGCTGAGAGCTGAGAGCTGCCTGCTGCCCAGCCTGGTGTCAGGTCGTCTAGAGCCACCAGGTACTGGGGCCATTGCTTGTGCTGGAGCTGGCGCTGGCGGGGCAGAGAGCGAGCGAGCGAGCAAGCGCACAGGGAGGACAGAGCAGGGTCAAGAGAGATGTGCAGGGATAGTTCTGGCGGTGGTAGTCCACGACTCGGGGGACGAGGGACGCGATGAGGGCGGAAGGCAGAGGGCAGAGGGCGGCGGGCGCAAGTCGATGCCTGAGCACCAAGCCGGTCTCAGTCAACTGGCACGCTCGCCCATCGCTACCCTACCCTAGCTGCCGTGTGTCCTCTCCCTGCTCTCTCGTCTCTAAATGCCTCATGCTCATGCTCATGCTCATGCTCCTCCTCGCTCGCTCGTACTGGCACTCGCCCGCGCTCGCATCAGAACAGCAACGCCACGAACTCCGAAGCTGCCCGGCAACCTAAGGCTCGCCTGACGCACGGGCCGCCAGACCGCCATCCAGGACCCAAAGTCAGGATCGCATCAGCCAGAGGCAGAGGCGACCCTCGGTCTATGTCGAGCCTCTGGTCGAGCATCGGTGCCAGTGCTCGCCGCAACAGTTCAGGAGGGGGTACGTCCCTCTGTCCGCTGTCTGAAAGTGGGCATGTTGATCCACTCAAGGCTTCAGAGAGGACGAGCGTAGTCTGAAGAAGAAAGAAAGGCGCGGCGGAGGGGTGGAGTGGGTTCTTTGGAAAATATTGTTATCAGCTCTTTCATTCATTCATGCCTCGGCCAACACCGCTGGATCGGGTAGATAGGGCGCTCAGGCACCGGACGCCTCTTGGCTCCTGGCGCTGTCTCTCGGACGGACGGGTGGTGCGGAGAATCTCATTTGACAAGTTCTGTCGGATCATCACTCGACTAGCAGCTGGTCATTTCTACTCGGTTGGATGCTAATGAGTTGGTTCTTCGTAGTGATCGGTGTCTGCCATTACTTGTTCGGAATGCGCATCATGCGGAATGCAGAGAACACTGATCGAACTCGGGTACGCACACACGCACGAGCAGATTGCGGGCATAGCTGTAGGGAACGGCAGAGAGCGCAGGAAAGCTCACGTAGACGATGCGATCCGAGCTCCCACTTTCCTGGACATCTCAAAGAGTCTCAGGGGGCAGACGGTGCAAAGAGCGAGCCTGGAGATCAAAGTCAGGGAGATTGGAGAGGCGTGATGATCCGAGCGGAAGCCAGGCGCCAGGCATGCCTGGATGCCAGCCAGGTGGTGTCCTGAGATACCTTTGCCGTCTTGCGAAATGGCAGAGGCATTGAGCTCGCGACATAGTGGATCTCCTGACACCGACTCATCGACCACTGGCGGCCCTCGGCAGGCAAGAGCAAGTCTTGCTTGGAATATTTGAACCTGGCACGAGGCGCACCGGACATGTGTCGGTGCGGTCTGTCCCGTTGTGGCGCCGCCGAAGGGCCGTGGTTGGCTTAAGCCGACTTTCCACTGTGTGCACGCCGCACGCCGACGTCTCGATGCGGTCGACTTTGCATTGCTCTGTGTTGCTCAGCGTCGCTCTGCAGTACTCTGCAGCGGAAATAGCGAGTACGGGACCCGCTCGCCGTCCTCAAGCCACTGCAGGATTACTGCAGGATGTCAGCTTTGATGGGCAACCTTCCTGCGATGGGCAAAGGCGACATTCGGGGCATGTCACTTTTCACTTGCGCGGTGTCACTTTATGCCAAAATCGGTGTCACCCTATCGGCCCTCACCGACGCTTTGCTTCTCTGAGGAAGGCTAGAGGCCACTTCTGTCGCCGTTCGCCCAGGATGTCACTGGTTACGGGGTTTGATAGTCTATGGTCCAGAATACTGGCGCCCAGTCGCCCCTTTCGCCGAGTCGGTCGCCAGTTGGTCGCGTGGCGTCAGCCCCTCGTCGAGTCCATCGGATCCATCAGTGGACGACTCATCGGCAGATCTGGACATTTATCCCCTCTGCCCGTCCGTTGTGGGCAGCTCAGCGTCCGCGCCGTCCGATCGGACTTTTGCCTGCTCACCACATCAGTCAGAACCATATGCTCATGCGATTTAGCGTCAGACTCTCCGTCCCCTCAGCCCTCGGATCGGACTAAGCAACACCCCTTCTGGCGCGACTTCCACCCCTCGTGGCGTTAACAGACCTCATCTATGTGCCTTTTCTGGCGTTGATTGGCGCTATCGAACTACAGCGGAAGCCGTAAGCCATCCCGTAGCGTGCTCTGCAGCCATTCAGTAACTAGAACAGTGCAACTCTGCAGCCGCCACCCAGTAACCAGATTAGTGCAACTCTGCAGCCGCCACTCAGTGACCAGATTAGTGCACTCCGCAAAAAGCTAGAAAACTGTTCAGCTTGATTCATCGTCACGCTAGCTAGGATGGTCGCTAACGCGCGCACTATAAGTATATACGCAAAACTCAAGGCTTAGAGTACCGGTAGACTTGTGAATGAGAGATATTTGTTGCAGGCGCCGTGCCACGTGTGGTGCACCTAGCCCGTTAAGGAAGGACTTGTAAATGGAAGCCGTGAATGAAGAGGGGGACAAGATGCCTAGTTTGTGTGTTTGAATGCGAGAACTGGTCGAGAATCGAGTCGCGGTCGGGATGCGAAAGTGGCAGCAGCAACACCACGTTTACTGCAGCAAGTGACCCAGGATGCCCTCAATCTTGTCCTCGATAAAGTCGAACCCAGCGAGAATCTCCTTCCCGACCGTAGCGGCGAAGAAAGCCTTGTCGGCCTTGATAGACGCGATGAAAGCCTCGACCTCGGCTTTAATGGCCTCGACGAGTCCCGCCTCAATCTTGTACTTTGCGTCCTTGAGGGCCTTGATCTTGTCCTCGAGAATGTGCAGTTTGGCGAGGAAGAGCTGGATGCCTGCGTTCTGGAAGTCGGCCGCCTTGTCGATCAGCGCTTGCTTGATTTCGCCGATCTTGTCCTGGATCTCCTGGACGACGTTGGGGAAGTCGGGGATCTCGCTCGTGAGCTTGTCCTTTGCGTCGCTGAGCGATTGTTCGAGGTTGCCCAGGTCCGGGACTGGGATTGAGGGGACAGAGGGGGCGGAGCCGCCGCCGGCAGCACCGCCGAACTGGCTCACGGCACCTTGGAGCGTGTCCGAGAGCTGGTTCAGGCCATCGGTGACGTCGGTGGGGTTCCACGACAGAGAGGCGCCGGCAGAGGCAGAGGCACTGGCGTCGAGGGGAGCCGCGAAGGCAAGGGCAGCAACGAGGGGAATGAGGTAGAGCATCTTGTCGTGAGTTGGGAGGAGAAGGAGCGTGAAGAGGTGTGTTATTCGGATAGGGAACAGACCTGCCTTCGATCCTCCTTTTATATCGACGAGAACAGCACTCGCAAGCTCGCTCGATCGCAGTCTGTTGTCTTCTTCTGAGCCCACCTCCATGCTTTGCCCGACACGCAGTGGTCATCAACACCGGAAAGGTGCCCGCCGGAAAACATGTGCAGATTGCTGCGTAACTTGGGGTCCTGATGTCGCCATGGTGCCGAACTAGAAGGCAAAGCACGCAAGCGCAGCACGACAGCAATTCAGATCAGATGCACCATGCTCCACTCCACACCAAACAAGTCGTCTTCCCCATGGTGCCACGATCTTTTAGTGTCTAGACTAGACGACTAGACAGCGCGTCTTTGCCACACTAAGCATAGTTCGGCATAGTCGGGGGCCCTGGCGCCACTTCCGGGGCCTACGGGTTTGCGATCCGTACAATCCGTACAATCCTTTTACAATCCTCGAGGTCCTGGAGGTCCAACGAGCGCTATTGTGGAAAAGTGCACACTGCCCTCTGCTCGGGGGAGGTACACATGTCGTATGACTTGCGCAGCGTCCTGCAGGTTGGGTTAGTTCGGTCCCCAGGACCTGGATAATTGTCCCACTTGTCCCACTACTGCCAGATGGCAGATGTGGCGTTGAAATAACTCACCGCGAGTAGGTCGTCGCTCGCAGCACCACGATCGAGCGGCCCACGGCGGGGCGTGTTGCCGTCCATCTCCCAGATGCGGCCTCGGTGCTGCACAAACGCGAGGAAGTGATCTGCATCCTCCCAATCTGTTTCACGCACACGCGAGTCACCTGCGGATACCACGGCCATGTGGGCGGGTTTGATCAACGGCGACGACGCGAGCAGCTGTGTCCGCTGCGAGGGCTCCAATCCTGGGGTCGCAGTCAGCAATCGACATGGCACGCCACAATGAACCCCAATGAACCCATGAGACAGCCGGACAGCTGGGGCATGGGATAGAGCTATTTTGGCAGACAGCCGGTATGCCAGTCTCGCAATAGATCCAACCCAGCTAGGCCTGTTAGACCCAGATCTTCGTTACTCACTCAGGCATTCATCGAAGAAGCCATTCAGAGCCGGAGCTAGCCGCGTGGCGGCGAGCGAGTGCAGGACTGCAAAGGTGCCGCATGAGTGACCTTTGACTGGGTCAGTAACAGGTACCAAGTACGTACTATGTCCTCGCATGCTCCGTGGTGGCGTCTTCCGATCGGGCCGTAGCATCAAAGATGCACATGTACTCACCCACGCCGACCTGTGGAATCCAGAGTGGCTCTTGCCCCTTGGCAGCCGGAATGCCGGATCCCTCCTCATTCCGATGCTCAACGATGGAGGGCGTATCGGGGAACAGAAAGACGACTGCATGCACTGGTCGAGGAACGAGGGCGAGCAGCTCCGGATCCAGGCCGAGGACGTCGACAAACTCGTAATCGTCTGGGAGATCCCAGTGCTGGGGTAGCTGTCAGCTTAGCTCTGTCAACTGCTCGCTCGTTTCAGCAAGCGCCATGCCAGCCCGGCCAGCCAGGCGCAGTGACAATATGGCAGGGTATGTGATCGAGGTTAAATGACCCACGGTCACGTGCACGGACCGTGCTTGAAACGACCGTGACCTTGGCTTATGCAGGCCTCCTGGACGCTTGCAGCCCTGCGATTGGCTGACGAGCTAGACCCTGCCGTTTCGCCTGGCTGCCGTCATGGGGGAGATCATCGTGCGCTTGGGCCCAGTGGCCGTTACGTCAACTCACACGAGCGAGCTTTGTGAGAACCTCTGGACTCGACTCGAGCGGCCACCAGTCTCGCTCCGAATCCTGCTCCTGCTCCGGCTTGAGCTCCGACTCCACTTGCTTGGCCGAAGGCGGGCTCTTCATTACTCCATCAGTCGAAGACATGAACGTTGACGGTGGCGCATCCATTCTCGTAGTAGACGGAGTGAAACGTGCTTGAAGGCTGCGTTCAGGTGGGCGAGCGGGCGAATGGGTGGGCTAGATCTGATGAATTGCCTTAGTGGCTCAATCTTGTGTTAGACGGCTCCGGACGGCGCTGAGCAGATGAGCAGGTGCAAGCGTGCGACAGTAATAGCTCTGCCGAACAAGGTTTGTAAAGAAGCAAGGGAAGATGATTGGGACCGATGCGCTGTGCTAGTCGAGCCAATAGCAGGTGGAATGCGAACAGGGTAGGGGGGATTAAGGATGCAGAGTATGCACTGGCAGCTGGCAGGTGCGGCGAAGTCGGGGGAAGGCACTATAATGAAGCAGCGAAGCAGAGTAGTAGTACATACGCAGGATAGCGAGTCAGCAGGAACGCTCATTCTTTAGCTCAACTGCCGACCAGTGAGGAGCTGGGGCTATGCGAGCGTACGCAGACAAGCGGACCGATGTCTCGCATCGCATTGGAGTGAGATTAGGCGGGCGAGCAGGCGATGCAGGTCACAAGTGACAGGTGACAGATGACAGATAGGCGGCAGGTGGCAGGTGACAGGCGGGCGGCGGGCGGCCGTGGTGGAGGCGGCGCGCGTGGCGGGCAAACCGGGCCGGGTACATCCCAAGCCCATCCATCCCTCTCCATCCCCTCCATCCCCTCCGACTGACCCTGGCTTCCTCGCTTCCGCTTCCAATTCCTCCCTGCCTCCACTTTCCCAGCCCAGTCTTCCCTCGGAAGCGCACAGCTAAGCTCGTACAGACAGACAGCTGAGCGTAGAGCATAGAGCGGCGCCGAACAGAAGTCAGGACTCGAGTGGGGTGGTTCGCCGCAGGCTGCGCACTCCTAATGCCGGACCCCGCCGCCTTTAGCTGTACGTAGCGCGTGGTGCGTGCATGGTCGTCACCGCAACTGCTGTCACTACTGTCACGCCTTGCTCGCCTCTCAAGTACAGCTTTCCCTCCACCTCGGCGGTGCAGCCTGTTGGCTGTACGGCCACCGCGCAAGAATGCAGAGGAACACTGATCGGCTCAAGACGCCGCATTGCAATCGACCACCCAACTCAACCTGACCGGGTGACTGATGACTGCAAGCGAGGTTATCGATGTAGTAAGCGCGGCAATCAGTCAGTCGATCGACAAGGTGGGGCCGCTGCTCTACTGGTGCTGGTGCCAGAGTCGCCTTTCCTCCTGTCCAGTATAGGCTGTCAGGTACATGGGCGATGGGTGCACGAGTGGGGAGTAGTGGGGAAGAGGGGAAGGATGGGATGTTAATTAAGATTTGGTAATGTGGATAATGCGGGGGAAGATGGGAGCATTTGTCGGGTGAGATTCGGGTTTCGTATTCGTGAGGGAGGCCAGACAGGCTAGAACGACAGGGGTGAGGCCGGCTGGGGATGAATGAGGGCTCAGGGCTGGGGACCGAAGGTGAGGCAGAGGCAGGGGGGCAAAGGAGCAAGGGGGCAGGGCCGAAGGGGGAGCGGTGCGTGACCCTGGGGTAGATTGATTGATGGATTGACTGATTGGGTGTCGGACTCGCCCTGGACCCGGTGAACTCACTCATACACTCACACTGTCTGCCGTATGCCGTACACGCTGGGAGCCGATGGGCCGTTGGGCTCTGGACGCTGTGGTGATGAGCTGAGCTCTGTACGCTCTGTGCAGGGCGAGTGAGCGATTTGGGTGAGTGCGGGCTACCGAGTTCGGCCTTACGCCGATACGAGCCCCAGCCTAGTATAGCCCAGCCAACCACTCACCTCTCTGCCCTCTGCCCTCAGCTCCCAGCACAATCCTATGCTGCCGCGCTCCTGCACCTGCACCGCAAGTAAAGTAAGCCAGATCCGCCAGTCCACCAAAGCATCAGATCAGACCTTGCCATGCAGTAATCGCACTGCTTCACTGCTTTCAGTCTCGGGTCACCCATTCAATCCGTTCGTAATCTTAACTTCACCGGACCTGGACAACCAACCACGACAACTCAGACCCAGACCCAGTCCTCGACCCCGACCCCGACCCAAACCCAGCACTGGACCTAGGCTGGAAGGAAACTCTGAACTCAAGAGCCGGACTACTCCATCTATCTCGAATCTCAAGCATCCTACCTACCCACTCTCCCACACCAACCCAGCCCCGCCGTCACCGCCCGCTCTCAGTTCGCCAGTCCTCTGATCACAGACACCACAGCCTGACGCCCCGCCCAGCCGCTCAGCCGACCTCTGCTCGTCCTCTTCATCCCGCAGACCCTCGACTCCAAGCCGCCGCACCGGCTTTCCACTCCGGCTCCAGAGCCTATCCGCAGTCACCGACGTTCACCGCTCATCTTCCACAACAGCCACCCACCTATCACCACCACTCCTACTCAACTCAACCCTAACTCATCTCGACTTTATCTACCTCCATCTCTTGCATTGCCCACCGCCCGCCTTAGCCATGTCCTAACATGGATCTCGTCGACCGGTCAAACCGCGTGCTCGTGACCAGCGCCGTGTTCCTCGGTCTCGCCACCTTCTTCGTCGCTCTACGATGCATCTCCAAGTTTGCCATTAGGCGGAGAGCCGATGTCGACGACTGGGTCACTATCGTTGCTTGGGTGAGTGTCTATTTTCATCGCTCCCGCTTGGCCTTCTGCATCTCCTCGGTCATCTTCCCGCCCATCTTCCCCCTCGCGCGCGCGCATCGAGGATCGCTGGTGGTCAAATCTGCGACCCAGCAGTGAAGGTTTCGTCCGTCCGTCCGTGTACCGGCTGTTTGCCCACCCGAGCACGTCCGCAAGGTCCAGCACACCACCAGCTTTCGACCGATAGGCTCTGTTCTTTGTTCTGCGATCGCCTCACCGTGCCATTGCAGCCGACGGCCTGGTTCCTGGCGTTGTTTTCCTTTGCTCGCTGCATCGAATTCATGAAAGAATGAGACGGGTGGAGGGGCTTCACACTCTGAAACAGCTTGGCAGGCAACTTTGTGCGCCACCACCACGCATGAACCTTGGCGCCATGTGCCGCAATCTACTCATGTACACGTTCCTTCAGCTGATACCCAGGCCTTCACTGTTGCACTGAACATTTCGATCATCTATGGAGCCACCGTTGGCATCGGCAAACCAGACAGTGGTGAGTGTGAGACTTTTGTCGAGGTCCGGGCCTTTCTCTTTCCTATCTCCCGGCCAGCGGCTGACACCGTGCGCGCACGTCCGAATGACGCACCCAAATTAATTTGTCGCTCTCCGATTGCTTCTCTCGCCACTCGTCTGCCCTCGTTACCCTTCAACAGCCATCAAGAAAGAATGGGGGAGCTCGCTAAAGAAGGCAATCTATGTCTTCCCGATCTTCTACCACCTGTCTTCGACGGCAGCGAAGAGCGCGGCGCTGCTGCTGTACATTCGTATGGCTAGCGCGCACATGTTTCTCCGATATGCGAGCTATGCTGTCCTCGCTATTGTCGATATCGCCGGTGTCGTGCTCGTCTTCCTCAACATCTTCGTGAGTTTGTCCGTAGGAGGAGACCCTGTTTGTGTGATTGGACGCACAGCTGACGAGCCAAGCAATGCCGCCCGATCTCTGCGGCCTGGGATCTGAACAAGTCGGGCCAATGCTTCGATCTCGTCACGCTCTTCCTCTCGTCGGCCCCTGTCAACATCCTTTCCGATCTCGCAATCCTCATCCTTCCTCTCCCGATCATCACAGGGTTGAGAATCGAGAAACATGCCAAGATCGGCCTCGTTCTCACCTTCCTCTGTGGCGCCTTCGTGGCCATCGTCGATGTCGTACGAATCGCCTACCTCCAGCAGGCACTCCGTGTGCAGATCTCTCTCCGACGAGGCGACAATGTCAGCGCTTTGCAGGGCCCGCCAAACTTCTATTGGTACACGACTTACGGAGTCTTGTGGTCCGCCATCGAATGCTCGGTTCGAGTCATGTGCTGCTGCGCTCTGGTCATGAAGCCGCTTATTCAGCGGATACGACCACGTTCATTGAGCCGGTCGTCAATGTCGCGGTCGCGGCCGTTGGGATCTGGACCGATTCTCTCTCGAGGGAGTGCTGCACCAGGCGGCAGTGGAGGAGCCCATCCGGACGACAGCTTCATCTCGGAGCCAGGCGTCAAGTCGCCACGAAACCAGCCTCTGCAAGCGATCTTAGAAGTAGACGCTGGCGTGCCGGATGAGGACCAAATGGACATCCTGCAGTTCTTCGCCAATGGACCGCCAGACCACCACCATCACCACCACCACCCTCCAGTAAGCCCGTCAAAGCGTTTCAGTTTGCGGCTACCGAGTTTACCAACTGTAGGAGGACAGACGTCAAGCAGCGCTGGAACTCAGACCACTAGCGGTGATCAGAGCGAAGGTGACCCTGCAGTGCCGGTCTCGCCAAAGGCCAACGTGTTTGGCGTGCCGTTGGCGAAGCCGGACTCGCGAGTGAGCGAGGTGCAGGCTTCCCTGATGGCCATGCCGCTCCGGTGGATCACAAACAACTCTGTGGCTGTCCCGCCGGAGCACATTCAGCAGCCGACGAACAACTTCTTCGACTTTGTGCAGATGGGCAGCCGGAAACCTCTGACACAGTTGACCGCGCGCGAGGCGTGGTGGCCGATACTGTTCGTCTCGGTGCTATTCTTCCTGTGGGGCTTCTCCTATGGATTACTTGGCGTTCTGAACGAAAAGATTCTCCAGGTCATCGGAAAGTCGGACTCTCGAGCGATCGCCCTGCAGAACTCGTACTGGCTGGGGTACATTATCGGCCCACTCACGTTTGGCGTGTACGTTCTGCCACGGTATGGGTTCAAGGTCACGTTCATGACGGGCCTCGTCATCTACGGCTGCGGAGCGATGGCCTTCTGGCCGTCGTCGGTGCTGGTGTCCTACGGAGGATTCTTCTTCTCCAACATCTGCATCGCGATCGGCTTATCGGTTCTCGAGGCTGCGGCGAACCCGTTCATCGCCATCGCAGGCCCGGGGCACCTGTCCGAAGCGCGGCTGAACTTCTCCCAGGGCATACAGGCCGTGGGCTCCATCTTCTCGCCGATCCTCGCGACGAAAGTGCTGTTCAACCGCCTGAACGATCGCAGCTCACTGTTCGACGTGCAGTGGTGCTACCTCGCCGTCGCGCTGTTCGTGTTACTCCTCGCGCTCGTCTTCTTCTACGTCCCGCTCTCGGAAGCGACCGACGAGGAGCTGCAGGAGCAGACCGAGCAGCGGCTGGTGAATGCGAACCTCTCCCCTGCCGCGAAGGCGTACGGCGTATCGGCGCGGTGGTTCGTCATCGGCTTCGGCTGCTTCATCATGTCGTGCTACGTGGGACAACAGGAATCGATCGCGTACTGGTGGCACGACCTGATCCAGCTCATGCGGCCGAACACGGACGAGTCGTGGGACTTGTTTATTGGGCACTGTCTCTTCGCTGCGTCGCGCTTCCTTGCCTCGGGAGTGTGCTACATCGGCTTCACGCCGCGCCTGATCCTCAACGTCTGCTGCGCCGCGACGTTCATCACGTCTCTGCTCGCCATGCTCCTCGAGCCCGGCAAGGGATCTTTCGCCTGCCTCCTGCTGGCCATGTTCTTCGAGGGACCAGTCTTCCCGACGCTGTACGCGACCGCGCTGCGGAACCAGGGCCGCCGCACCAAGATGGCCAGTATCGCCATGACGGCGTCGATCGGCTTCACAGTCGTCTGGGAGAGCATCAACTACGGCATCTGGAAGGGCGCGGGCAAGTCCGTCCGCCGCACCATCATCCTCGTCGTGGTGCTCTGCGGCGTGCAGAGCATCTACCCCGCCATGCTGGCGCTGAGCCCGACTCTGCGCCGCTGGGTCGACCCCCGGTGGTCCATCAACCGCGCACCGTGTCCTGCCGCCCAGACCGAGTCGCCACCAGACTCGGACCTCAGCGTCATGGAGAAGTCGCCGCCATCCCCGCCATCACCGCTCAAGCAGCCGCTGCAGCCCATGCCCTCGCCGAGCGGGAATGGCGAGCCGTCCGATGCGGACTTGGCGGGATTGGGTGTGGTCGGTGCGCTGGAGTTTAAGATATAAGCCTCACGCGAAGCGCGAAGCGCTGAGCGTGGGCGGAGTGCCAGCGGAGTGCTAGCGGAGCGCGAGCGGTATCACTGGGATGAGAACGGCGGTAGCAGAGGAGAGAGGAGAGAAGGGAGCGACACAGCCGCGAGCGTGTCCTCCCTTGGAAGACTTCATGCCAGAGGAGGCGTTGTAACAAGAACCCCTTAGCCATTACATATACATCCTACCCTCACCTTCCAACCTTTTCTTACATTTTTCACTTTGGATTCTCTTTGCGCCTGCCTTACTAGTCCTACCTATAGTCGCGTGGTATATGTATAACAGATGTACGATTGTGGTTGAGTGGGGGTGTGTGAGTGGGAGTGGGAGTGTGGGTGCGGTCTCGGATCGATGCGGGAGTGAGTGTGGGCGTGAGCGTCACGGTGACAGGAACATGTGCATCAGAGTGCAGCACCTTGCAGCATTGTGTCAAGTGCTCGGAAGTCTAGCGACCGTCGTCGCTGTCTCGTGAGTCGTGCGTCAGCTCACGGCAATGTCATGAGACGGAGTTTTGAAGGCGCTGTACCATGCATGTGTACGAGGCATCTACAGAGCGACGCGGCTACACCCGACTACCACACTCGTGAAGCCAATACACAAGCCCTCCATCTCTTCTCTCCCTTCCACCCTTTCCTCTTATTCCAGCTCCCACTCTTCTTATCCATGCTCCTATGATACTCCCCTTATTCCAGCTCCAACTCCCACATCCCCTCTCACATCTCCTCTCCACTCATCGTCAAACGAAGCTAAACAACATCAAACTTGACAAAGATATTGCAATTAACAACAACAGCCTCCGGCTCGACAGTAATAGTCTGACGCCGGTTCCGCTCAGAATGACTAGCAGAGAAGAGGCGGGTCGTCACTCGGGGTTGCGAGTTGTTGTCGTTGATCTCCACGATGCGGACGCGGGGATTCCTCCTGCCTGATTCACCCCAGCCACTTCCATAGACGTTATGGCCCCCACTGTCGTATCGGTCCCCACTGGCGTATCGGTCCCCACTGGCGTATCGGTCCCCACTGGCGTATCGGTCCCCACTGGCGTGGTGGTTCCCACTGGCGTGGGAACCTCCCAGGACCTCGGCGTAGTTTTCTGCCTTGGCAATCGCATCGCGGAGTGCGGCTTGGCGGACACGGTTGTGTAGGCCGCGCTCTGGTGCTGGGGATACGCGCCAGTTGAGACGGTCGATTTGGGTTAGGGGCGAGTCCTGATATTAGCTTGTGCCTTTCTTTCATCAAGCTCTCGATCCTCCCTCTCAGAACCTCGCTCGAGCGAGAGCTCGCTTGTACTCACACTCAAGTCCATGACAAACTTGGACAGCTCCCCAAAATCGTGAAACGTAACCTTTGCCGCGGCCTCGGCAACGTAAAACTTCCCATACTGCTCCGCCTCAGCCTCGTCAGGTCCGCCAGCACTAGCAACGGCAAAGTCGACGAGCTGGTGATTGCGCGCATTGTTGTTGTTATTGTTAGGCGGGAGGCGCTCGAACGTCCAAGAGCGGATCTGCTGCAGGCTCCACCCCGTGACGGGCTTCTCGGGCTGACTGGGGGGATACTCCTCGGGCACGTCTGTCGCCTCGCTTGCGTCGAGGTCGAGGGCTACGCGGGGCGCAGTACTACGTTTGGCCGGCGCCAGGGGCGTGACTTTCTCAGCTAGCGCCTCGGCTGCTGCAGAGACGCGCTGCATTGCCTCCCCTGGGACTTTGCTCTCGTCGTGTAGGCGGATGTACACGTCACATAGCTCTGGCACGCGGCGGACTTCGTGCTCGCCCGAGAGCTCGATGCGGACTGCGTTGCGGACTGCGCCTTGGGCTGCGCCGCCGCTCGAGGGTGCGCTTCTCTCCGATTTCAACGAGTAGAGGGCCATACCGATGGCGAGGGCGAAGATGCCGACGATGAGAGCGTCCCCTATTGACTTTGGCTGCGACTGCGACATGGCGAGTGCTTGCGAGTGCTTGGGTGGGTAGTGGAGGCGGTGTGGTGAGAGGAGACTATGCGAAAGGGATGAAAGGCGGAAGCGATACCGAGGCCAATGTCGAGAGTAGAGGAAGCAAGAAGGAGCTGCTTAAGACTGATTCCGGATGGCGCAGAAGGAGGGGCGGTAAGAGGGGCGGCGCCACGGGAGCGAGGCGAGAGCGAGGATGAGGACGTATGAGTCAAGGATGTACGCCCAGAGAGCAAAGTAGCGAGTGAGGGAGAGACCGATGGGCGACGGTGCGAGCGAGGCTGCGGCAAGGCGATGCACACTAGTATTCAGCCCTCATGTATGACGCAAGGAGCAAGACTGGCCGAGCATGGCTGCCGGAATCGGTCGGTGCCTGACCCTGTCCCGAGTATATGCACGTGACCTCGGTGTCTTTTGCCACTCCATGAATCGATATCTGCCTCCGCTAATCAGACCCCGTGAATGCAGTCCCAATTAGCACCCGGCTGCATGACCGCTGCGGGGCAGAGTTCCGGCGCCCGCCGCCGGGCACATGGCACATGGTAGTCGCGAGTTTTCAGACCAGACGCGACAAGTTGTTGCCGCCTGCCTGCCTGGTTTGCGACCGGCCGCAGCGATATCGTTATCGACGCAGACAGAACCCGTTGCATTTCTCTCCCTCACTAATATCTTTTCTCCACTTTCCGACCCACAGAACATGTCGGAGCAACAGCAATCCCGCCGCGGTCGTGGCGGCTACAGGGGACGCGGAGGCGGTCGCGGTCGTGGCGGCTTCCGTGGCCCGAAGCCTGTGCCTGCCTCTGTGCAGCACCTCAAGGAGCCCGAGTCCGGCACGTCCACGCCTCTGACGTCTGGCATGACCACGCCTGTGGCTTCGGGCGCGCAGACGCCCAACAAAGCGCTCACGACGACCAAGTTTGCCGACTTTGCGCAGCTCACGCCCGAGCTCGTCGCCTCGCTGCCGTTCGAGTACTGCACCGAAGTGCAGGCTGCGACGCTCCCCGCCATCCTGGACGGACACGACGTGCTCGCGCAGGCCAAGACGGGCACGGGCAAGACGCTCGCGTTCCTCGTGCCTAGCATCCAGAGACTGCTGCTTGCGCCGCTGCCGGATCGCGCGCTGACGAGCATCCTCGTGCTCAGCCCTACCCGAGAGCTCGCTTCGCAGATCGCCGACGCAGCACTTACCTTCACCAAGGGCAAGGTCGGCGTCCAGTGCGTCGTGGGCGGTACCAACATCAACGCGGACGTGAAGCGCCTCCGTAACGAGCGGTGAGTGCGACTTGGAGCTTGGAGTACATGATGTGGACGAAGTGTCGTTTTCGAAGCAGAGAGCAGGACAACCGGACCATGTGGCTGACGGCAGCGCGGACATTCTCGTTGCGACGCCCGGGCGCCTGGTGGACCTGATTGAGAACTATCAGGTGGGACCGCGGCTCGGCCAGCTGCGCACGCTCGTGCTCGACGAGGCGGATCGACTGCTGGACCAAGGCTTCCGCCGCGAGCTGGTCAAGATCCTCGACGCTCTGCCGGACCGCAAGGCTGTCCCGCGACAGACGCTGCTGTTCTCAGCCACGCTGCCCGAGGGCGTGCACTCGATCTCGTCGATCGCGCTCAAGCCCGACCACAAGTTCATCACGACGCTCAAGGACGAGGACATCAATGCGCACAAGCACGTCGTGCAGGAGCTGCTGGTGCTGCCGGGGCACCAGATGATCGCTGGAGCGCTCGAGGTGCTCAAGCGCGAGGAGATGCTCGCAGCCGAGCGCGGCGGGTTCAAGGTCATGGTGTTCCTCCCCACTGCGCGCGCGGCGGGGCTGTACTTCGAGGTCTTCTCGAACCTGCCGACTTCGTACCCCGTGTGGGAGATCCACTCGCGCATGTCCCAGGCCAAGAGGACAAAGTCGACCGACCAGTTCCGCGCCGCCGACCGCGGCATCCTCTTCTCCTCCGACGTCACTGCCCGAGGCATCGACGTGCAGGGCGTCACGGCTGTCGTCCAAGTCGGTCTGCCCAGCAGCGGAGAGCAGTACGTCCACCGCCTGGGCCGTACGGCGCGCGCCGGCGCGCAGGGCCACGGCGTGCTCATCCTCGCCGACTTTGAGACCTTCTTCCTCAACGACCCGACCATCAAGACCTTCACTATGCTCGAGTACCCGACGCTCGACGGCAGCAGCCTCGCGCACGCCAGCGCCCTCGTCGACGGCGCGCTGTCTCAGGTCTCCGAGGAGACCAAGGGGCAGGCATACCAGGCGTGGCTCGGTTACTACAACAGCAGCCTCAAGAAGCTTCGCTGGAGCCAGGCCGACCTGGTCCGGAATGCGAACGACTATGCGCAGCACACGCTCAAGACCGCCCCGGGGCCGAACGGGTGGGAGCCGCCTGCGCTCCAGGCCAAGACGATCGGCAAGATGGGCCTCAAGGGCGTGCCCGGGCTCAAGCGTGAAGCGCCCGGTGCCGGTGGTGGCGGCAGCGGTCAGAAGCGCTACGGAGACGCTGGCTCTCAGCAGGGCGCGCCGAAACGTGCCAACGGAAACGGCGCCTTCGGCCAGCCCTCGCTGCTCCAGCGCATGCAGCAGCCTGAGGCCGGTGCTGGCGGGTCCGGTAACGGTAACGGCTTCGGCGGTGACCGAGCGACGCCGAATCCGGGCCGTGGCCGAGGACGCGGTGGACGCGGTGGACGCGGCCGTGGCGCTCCCCGTCCCTTCTAGTCGCCGTTCTTATGCCCTTGATCTTTGATCCGAGCCGCAACGGTTCCAAAACATGATTAGACGACTCATAGACCTTCCTATCTCTGCCTTCCGCACACCCTAAACACCGACAAACAATACCCTATAGAAAAAAGAAAAAGAGACCGGTATCCCCTTTCGGAAACCCTGAGCTGAGCGCGAGGAGCGAAGTCTACGCGAACGCACGTTGGAATGCTGTGTTCGATAGGCTCGGTCTCGGGTGGGGGTTTTGCAAACCTAGTCCGGCTCGGAAAGTGTACTGTGTACTTCTCATAGCATATCGTGTTCTTTTGGTTATAGTAACAAATAGACTAGACTACGCTACCACTTGTACCACTGTGACTGGCCTATTGACTTTGGGGTGGTGACGGGAAGCAGTGGAGAGAGAGAAGGTTAGTCCCCTGTTTCCAGCAAAGTGTCCGCTGCGCGTCTAGAGAGGAGCCAACACGGCGGTATTCGATATTGTTGACGATAATCTCATACCGTCAGTAGCCGCCGCAATGACGCTCCGCACGCCATTGATCTGGTATCTCAATGGATGAGACGACGGAAGCGAGCGTGAGAGCCAGAGAGCCAGGACGGTAGAAAAAAATGGGCCGTTATCTCTAGCTTCGTCGAGTCTGAGTGGATCTGAGCAAGGGACGGCAGAGTGTGATTTGCCGTGGTCGAGGATGTGGGGAGCCAATTGCAGATCTTGGGGCGAAGGATTGCCACGTGGGCGAGGGATCAGCCGGCGGCATCAGGCATCTGACGGCTCATCGACCAGTCAGGATGCGCAGGCTGCTTTTTAAGCAGGGGCAGCCAGGGGCAGGGCTCCGGGGGAAGGCAGTAGAGGCAAGGCTCCAGCCTAAGGGGGGCCCAGACGGAGCGTGTGATCCGCTTTGATCATCCTTTGCCTCACCTCGGCCATCCATCCATAACAACCCCCTCACTCATACCCCTCCTGGCAAACGCTCGCCCTCATCCAATTTTCTCGGCGCCATCGTACACCACAACAGCATGGGCGACACTCCCCAAGAGGAGCCCGCACCCGTCATCAAGATCAGCGTGAGCAACACATCGTCGAGCACCAGCTAACAGTCTCAGTGCGTCGAATGCAGAAGACTCAAGCGCAAGGTAAGTTGCGATCGGACGCGGATGATGCGAGGTGAGCGGCCGCAGAGTGCGCCGGGGATGACCTTGCTCCATTCCTCCGACTCCGCGCTCCGCTCGAGGGCACCCATCCACCCCCTCCGCCCTCCGCCTCGCGCCTCGCGCATCGGCTATCAAGGAAGCGCATGCTCATTATCTTTCAGTGCGATCGCGTTCACCCGTGCAACCAGTGCAAGCGATACGACAAGACTTGTGTCTTTCCCGAAGCTGAGAACCCCCGGAGAGGCAAAAAGTCAGTGTTACTCACTCCACCATACTATGTCCACGCATCCCACGAGCCTTCCCTCCTTCCCTGTTTGGGGCATCGGTCCTGCTGGGCAGCGGCACACACAAGCACTCACTCACTTGCTGCCTGCCCGCCCATCTTCAACGGCAGGGCTGCATGCCAGATACTCGCCTGCCCCCACCGTTACCTGTGCAAACCGAGCAACAGTACTGATACATACACAGGTACCTCGCCGAAGTCAAGGAGCGTGTCGCCAAGCTTGAACGCCTTCTGGCCGAGCATGCGCCCCAAGTCTCACTCGATGACCTCGGAGGTCCCCTCTCGCCGGCAGCCGACGTCAAGGAGGAGGCCGACCTGCCCCACAAGACACCGCACGGCGCCAAGGCCCCGGATAGCGGTGATCGCGGCAGCGTAAACTCGTCGCCTGTCTCGCGCTTCCAGGACTACCGACAGCCGCCGACGCCGCCCGCAGTCGCCAAGCCGCGACCAGAGCGCAAGCCCGAGTCCCTCCGCGACAACCGCATCGGCGTGGTCGAGGCGCACGAGAAGCAGCCCAAGAAGGCAAGCGGCTACGAGTGGAACGAGCGTGTCAGTGCTGCCGAGAATGACGGCACGGCTTGTCTCAGCGTCGAGCCGAACGGCGAGGGATATCTCGGTGAGTGTTGTCTCGGTGACCTCATATACTGCGACTTTGGGCGATGGCCGCTGACCTCTTCTACAGGCTTCGCTGCCGGTGCGACACTGTTGCGAATTCTTCAAGGTGCCGCTGGACGGCAAGGCAACCTCGCGCTCTCAGTGTCTCCTCGATCAGAGCCCGAGCCGCCGCTAGGGTGGACGCCGACGCATGCCGAGACGCAGCGCTGGGTCGACGCCTACTTCCGACACTACCACTCGCAGTACCCGATTGTGCATGAGGCGACCTTCCGTGCGCAGCTCGCCGAGGTCATCCCGCAGCCGCCGTTAGCGCAGTGGATGCTGCTCATGAACACCGTCATTGGCCTCGGCGCCTTTACAGCCGGAGCGCCGATGTACGCCGTCGACTACTGGCTTGAACAGGCGACTAGCGTCATCTCGGTCGACCTACTCGAGACGGGCTCGCTCGTTCTCGTGCAGGCGTACACGCTGCTCAGCAACCTCGCACAGAAGCGTAACAAGCCGAATGCCGGAAGCACATACCTTGGCATAGCAGTGCGCATGGCTATCGGCCTGGGACTGCACCGTGAGCTCCCAATGTGGAACATTCCGCCGTTCGAGCGTGAGGTACGCCGCCGAGTGTGGTGGGTGCTGTATATCTTTGACTCCGGTGCTTCGATCACCTTTGGACGTCCGATAGTGAGTTACCAGGAACTCAAATAGTTCGTAACTGACAGGCAGTTGCTCCCATACGGCGAAGCAGATGTGCGGATGGTGCACAATGTGCCGGATCGAGACTTCACACGGAAGAGCGCGCATGTGCCGGCTGCCTCGCGAGGCGCGACGGTGTACTCGTCTCTGATCTGGCAGTCGCACTTCTGCATGATCGGAAACAAGTGCTACGACCGGGTCATTGCATCGCCGCCGCCGACGGCCGAGGAGTGCCTGGAGCTCGACCAGGAGCTGCGCGAATGGCACAACGATGTGCCGCAGTGGATGACGCGAACGGCCACGCCGGACATGTTTGACGACACGCCGTGGCTCTACTTCTCGGCGCACAAGTTATACTGGCGCTACTGCAACCTGCGCATCATTCTCCACCGCCGGCCATTCCTCGACCGTGCGCTGAAGCACCAGTCGATCGCGGACATGACTTCCCCGACGACACTCGACCACGGGCTGGCAATGGAGTGCTTACAAGCGGCGCTCGACACGATCTCAGACATCCACCAGTTCATGCTGCAGGGCGAGCACACGCGGCTGGAGGTGTGGTATGCTTTGTGAGTGTACATCAGGGAGTTCAGCGATCTGCGAATCAGGAGAGCGTGCCCAACGTGCCGGTAGATGTCGATCTGCTCTACCGGTATCGTGCGTGGGCCCAACCTCGAAACGCAGCCCTGTTCCCGCCATGACCGCAGATCTGATACTAACCTATCTCAGGCACTTCCTGTTCCAAGCCTGTTTCGTCCCCCTCATCGCAATGTGGACCGACCCTGCGTCGCCAGAACGTCCCCTATGGGCCGAGAAGGTGCGCGAGGCGCGCGAGACGATGGCGCGGGCGCAGGGCGACCCGCTCGCCGAGCGCTGTCTGGCGATCATGGACCAGGTGACGCCGAGTGACATTGTGCCTGGGGGAGGCGGAGCGCCGGTCGCGCAGATCCAGGACATTTTCTCGGCCAACCTGTGGCAGGGGACAGAGTTCCCTGGCGAGCTGTGAGTGAACCTGGGTGATGGGTCATTTGAGGGTTGTTTGAGGCTGGTAACTGACGGAGCAGGATCCCGTTCGCCGATCTCGCGACGATCATGAGCGTGTGGCCGGCTGCAGGCAATCTGCAGTAAGCGCGGCGTCGGGCTGCGGTAGCGCAGCACGGGCGCAGCGTGGGCACAACGGTAGCACTGTGTGCAGTAAGCTTGCGGTAAGCTTAGCTGAACAGGCACTGCGTATCATGAGCACGCGGGCATAAGGGTCAGCAGCGCAAGCACATGGACAAACGCCTGCGTGACGTGAACAAGGGAAGGGGACGATCCCGAGCCATCATAGAGACCGTATAATCGGATTGGATAGATAGATGTTGTAACATATGTATAACTGAGCTCCTTATGATCTGCCATGCGCTACAACGTGGGGGTGTCAGGAGGGTTGTCATGTCGGCAGGGAGATCCTGTGCGGGCGTACCTGATCCGCGTCCCGTCGATCCGAGATCTCAGACACTGCTGAGACCTAGACAACAGCAACAGACCTCCGACATGCGCCACCGGACACAGGACCTGTCACTACTCTGCATGCTCTACACCTCAGACATCAAACACCAAACCCCAGACATGGCAAGTCTCAGACGGCAGATCTCCGACACTACACCAAACCCCAGACCCCAAGTCTGCAGATCCTTACCCGAGGTTACACACGGGCCAACCTCATGATCCTACTCCTATAGTCCCCATGTTCCCGAATACTGATCCCAGTATCCATGAGATCTCCACCATTATACCTCTTCCCATCAAGCCCGTACTCCCTCTCCCTCTCCAACCCCAGCAACCTAAGCGGCGGGGCAACATCTCCCCTAGTATGATCCCTCACCTGGAACCAAAAGACAACCCCCACCTTCCCTTCAGTGTCAAGGAACATCCCCGCAGGCCAATTAGATTCCCAAGGATTGTTCAATCTGAACCAATCTCCCCTCTGAACCAGATCTGCCAACTCTCGGGCCAACCTCACGAATTTCGGCACCATGTCTGCCTCTTCGCGGCTGAGTTTCGTCACGTCGAGTTCGAATCCAAAACTGCCTGCCATCAGAGCGACGTGGGCGCGGAACTCGAACGGAGTGGTGCGGGACGTTTGATGGTTGGGCACGACAGATACGTGCGCGCCCATAATGGACGGAGGAAAGAACAGACTTGTTCCGAACTGGATGCCCAGACGGTCCAAGGCGTCGGTATTGTCGCTGGTCCAGTGTTGGGCAAAGTACGCACTTAGGGCTAGGTCGATCCGCCCTCCGCCACTGGCACAGCCTTCCCATAACACGTGGGGGTATTTTGATGTCAGGGTCGAGAGGACGCGATACAGGCCCAGTTGGTATCGATGCATTGCACTCGGATGGGGCAGCTCGTGCATTGCCCTGTTGTTGTCCCATTTTATATAGGAGATGGGGGCAGAGTCGAGAAGGCGGGATAAAGTGCTGATTATGAAGTCTTGTACTTGGTGCTGGCCTAGATCGAGGACGAGCTGGTTTCGTGTCTCGGTGGGGGATGTACTGGGCGAGCGGAGGACCCAGTCGGGGTGGGATTCGAAGAGATGGGAGCGGCGGGAGATCATCTCGGGCTCGACCCAGAGGCCGAAACGCATGTGCTCGGGTTTGTCCTTCTCCCTAGTGTCCTGCCTTCCCTCCCTTCCTCCGCGGCTCTCGCTGCCATTGCCACCCTTGATGCCACCTTCGCCGCCGCCGCCATGGAGAGAAGACCTGGCCTTCTTCCCCAACTCCAGCCCCGTGACCCTCTCCCCAAACTCCCCCAATCCCTTAGGAAACCTCTCCTCATTAACCTCCCAATCCCCCAACCCCTGTTTATCGCTCGTACGTGGGTACTTCCTCCCAAACCACCCATCATCAAGTACGAAAAGCTGAATGCCAAGTTCCGCGCCCCGTTCAGCAATAGGCAGCAACTTCTTCTCCGAGAGGTCAAAGTACGTCGCTTCCCAGTTATTCACTAAGGTGGGGCGGGGTACGCCGACCCAGTCGGTGTTGAAGAGGTGAGATTTCCAGAATCGGTGAAGGTTGCGAGATAAAGTGCCGATGCCGTGCGAGGTGTAGGACAGGACTAGTTCGGGAGTCGTGAAGATCCCTCCTGGGGGGAGGGGGTAGGAGAGGTGTAAGGGGTTTATACCAGTTTGACAGCGTAGATGACCGTTGAAATCTAACTCGATCTCGGCGCTGAATGAGCCGGAATAGATGTGCGCGAAGGACCAGGCGGGACCGCTGCTTTCGGTGGTGGAGGGGGTGAGGAGGAGGTATTCCTGTCCTGCCAGGTGGGAGGTGTAGCCTGCCAGACTTTGGAAACTGGCGTCAGCGGGCTCTCTCAATGATCATCGATGGCTTCTGCCATCGCCCGCTCCGGCGCTCGACCTGCGATCAATGGCTCGGCCCTTCGGGCCTCGCGTTCACTCACCCCTGCAACCCATGTCCCACCCTCTTCCTCTGCACCCTCCTCTCCCCGGCCCAATTACCATACGTATGCAGCAACTCCCACTCGGCCACATGCAAATCCGTACCCTGGCTACACTTCTTAACCGTGATCTCCTTCTCCCCCCTGTTCTCAATCACCATCCATCGGCTGAGGACATCATGCCCATGCCAGACCGCATAGAACATCTTGACGACGACAGCATTGGCCTTATCGTGCATGCGCACCTCGAGCGTGGTGACTTCATCCTCCTTCCCAAACGTAGCAGGCATACCGGGCAACTTCAGCTTGCCCTTGTGCACCCTGTAACCTGCGTATTTGAACGCATAGGACTCGCATCCAGTAGCTGAAGCAAGGACGACAGCAGGCGTACGGAAGTCCCCCGAACCTAAAGTTGGAAACTCCCGCCGACGCTGGATCACCTGCCACCCCGGATAACCTGGATCGGGCTCCTCGATTGCGTAAGCCGATGGAAGGAGAGATCCCCAGTGGTCAGACATTAGGTCGCCGTACGTCTCGTGGAACGCGTAGGACATTGTCGGCGTCCGAAGGTGGAACCTGTACCCGTCTGTTATTGTTATGGGGTCGTGCGCGGGCTTGTGCTTCGCTTCGGCAAGACGCTGGATTTGGAGGGAGGCCGTGAGTTGCGATGTTGGGGAATCAGCCCCGTGAGGCTCAGGCGGGGTGCGATGCTGCGTCATGGTGTCTGATGTTGCTGGTCGAGATCGATGTTATGGTAAATGTTGGCGTTGGATGTTGCAGGATATGGCTATGACTGGTATTGTCTGACTCGCCACCAGGACGAAGCAATGCAAGAAGAGTCAAGACAAGTGACAGTGTGTAAGTGACAAGTCAAGCTGAGCAGAGATGAGTAGCAATGAGTGACAAGTGACAAGACAGTCACGAGCAGACGCCAAGCAACCTACGGCTAACGGTGATATCATGTGAGCTCCAGCCTCGGTCCGATGGTCGATGCATCGGTCTCCTCCGCCGCCACTGGCGTCACACATAGATGCCGACACGTGATCAGCGTACACAGCCAGCTGCTTCACAGATCGTCTGACACGGATCTGCATTCGATCGATAAGGACGTGTACTTCCTCACGTGGTCACCAAAGATACAATCACGTCCACTGCACACCTGCCCACCACACACGATCCACACTACCCACCAGACCACCCTGCGGATTTAACGATTCCGCACCCAAAGCCAAAGCTTAAGGTTACCGTCTTCCTTCCCTTTTGCTTGCCGTATCCTGTGTCCTGTGCCGTTTGCTCCTTGCCGTTCACTGCCGTGGCCTGTAGCCGTGCATGCCGTGCCGCCCCGCCTTCCATCTGACCAGCCTGGCCAGCCCACCCTGCAGACCTTGCACAGCTCAGCACAAGTCCCACCCACGCCTTACATCTTGCTCTACAGAAAGAACAAGGTTTGCGCAACAATTGCCCGAGTGGCTTGGTGGCGTGGGCGGCATGGGGTGGGTCTTGTGTATTCTGCGGCTCTGCGGGTTGCTGTGTGTTCTGTGGTCTTGAGGGCCAGCAGGGACGATCTCGTCACTATCTCCAAATGTGTGGGCGATGCCAGCACGCAGATGCGCATAATGAGGCAGAGAGAAGCTCACAAGGTTGAGTATAGTGTCAGAAGTCCTTGAGAGAAGCACAGCCTGCAGTTTACGGGTGAAGCTTGACAGCTCGTGATGATTCGGAAGAAGCGAGCTTCCAGTGTCACCCCATACCCTGCCAGCTTCCCGATGTCTCGCGTGAGCTTACTCGCTGCTTGTTCGCGCGCCGCACTGCTCGCCTCTCTGGTTGCTCTGTTCAGTTCGCTCGCTGCTGTTCATCGCGTCGCTCGCTCGCTCGCTGCGTGTCTGTTTGTAATGCATTACAATCTATGAATGGTACAACTGAAGGCTGATGGGCCGGCGCGAATGTGAACAGGGAAGATACATTTGTTCAATGCGATTTTGTATGCAGGGTCAAAGGATGAAGATAAAGGGTGGATGAGTTGGATAGTGGGCGTCGTCATCTCGGCGCTGCCATCGACCGGGCGCGATGTGTCCGGTGGAACTGTTGCACCGCATAGCGCACAGCTAAAGCCAAGACGTGAGCTCGCTGGCTCGCGGGTTGGCAGCTGTGTGCTGGCTAGCGCTGCGGCTATGCAAGCGCTTCTTCTCGTCACGCTTGCACTAAGTTGTTGGCCAGCTGCCTAACCGCCGCTTGCAGAGGCACCGCGCGGACCGCCGCAGCCACGAGCCACGAGGGATGCCCGCGTTCCTGCGTTCCTACTGTTCCTCCGGTACGCCCGGTTACGCCTAACTCTGAGCAGCTTTTGAGCGGTGCTGGAGCAACAGCTGGAACAGGGCGGTCAGGACGCTCAGGTCAGGGCGTGCTTCGTGCTTGATGGGCGGGCGGACCTGTGGGCAAGGCAAGGGCCATGGGGTATGATGAAGCCGGTCCTGGCGGAGATAGGGGTGTCACGCGAAAAGCTGCTGGACAACGATACCGAGTGTCTCGACCATGACGATGCGCTCCTCGTCGAGGCGCTCGTCCGTGTCGAGCTCGTCGCTGTGGACCGAGAAAATGCTTGGCCTGAGCCCGGTAGCAGGAGGGTAGTGGAGGGCGAAGAGGGCTTCGCTGACCTGAGCGAGTTTGGGGAGGTCCGTCTCCTTGCTGTAGGCAGGCTGGACGGAGTGGCGGATCCGGCGCATTCCGGTCGTCACCTTGGGTGGGACGGGCACGAGCTCGTGTAGCCGGGGGTGCGAGGGGTCGAAGGCAGTAACGATGCCCTTGATCTGCCGAGTCGCGGGGTACTGCAGTTCATGCGTCTTGGCTGCCAGCTGCCGGAACTCGTCGATGCGCCACTGCGGCGTCGCAGCATGCACATCGAGCACAAGCTCGGTCTCGCTCACGAGGTACATGTACGCCGGGACGTGCCATGGTCGCGGCGGGCCTGCGGGCGGCGCAATGATCTCGAACACGCCGTTGGCCAGGATGTCGACCTGCAGCGCCTCGACGTCGAACGAGAACTGCCGCGGCTCGGCCTGCTCAATCTCAACCTGCGGGGCAGACTTCTCAGAGCCAGACACCCGCATCTGGAGCTTGATGCCTGTTCGTCCGGCGGCGGCCGCCACAGATGGCAGCAGCTGGTCGCGGATCTGGCACACCCGTGTGAGCGCATGCAGGTACAGTCCCATGTGCGCCTTGAAGTCTTCGGGGGCACCCATGCCCGCCTCGAGGCGACGCTCGGCGCCCTCAGTCAGATCAAAGAAGGTGCCGCTGCGCAGCCATGGCGGTGATCGCGGACCCTGCGGTGGGTAACAGAGGCGGTACATGTTGATCGGAGCCTGTGCGAGACCGATGCGCGGCAGCTCGGACGGCTCGAGTTCGCCGCTCGGCTCGTCGAGGCTCACGACGAATGTTTGGCGTTCGTAGCCGGCGGCAGCCTGCGGCGGTGGCCGAATCGACAGCCGCTTTAGCCGCCCCAGCATGGGGAATGATAGCCGCATAACAAACTCGACCTCCTCCAGAGCCTCGGCGCACTCGGAGTGGAAGTCGACTGCGGCGTCGAGCATGGCCTGTGAGACATCGGTGGGGAGGTTGGCGGGGAGGTCGCATACGAGGTCGTGTTGTCCGACCATGAAACCGAGTAACGGGGGAAGCGTCCCGACGAGGACGAGGAAGAGGCGGTGGCCGATAAGCTCGACCCGTGGCGGGGTCTTGAGGAGGTTGACGGCGCGGCCAGCCATGGTGACGAAGTGAGGTGAGGAGGGGGGAGGTGTCGCTGGATGTGGTGTGAGGTCAATGAGAAGAGGAGGATGTGAGTCTAGGTGTGGTCGTTGGTGGGCCGGAGCGAGGTCGGTGGTGATGGGGTTGCATCGGAAGACGATGATGTGGATCTATATAGTTTCGGGCGATGGGTGAGGATCTGCTATCAGGGCTGGTCGCAAGCTCAGTCTCAAGCGTACGACGAGAGGACTGATGAGGTACGAGGTGTGGGATATGCCGGTGGGATAGGGGGCAGCTAGGAGGAGCAGGGGTGATGGGGAGAGTCAGGAGAGAGGAGAAAGGTGAAGACGGACGGAGAAGGAAGCGGAGGGAGGGGGAGGGAGAGCAGCTGGGCAACGGGCGGAGGGGGGACCTGGCTAAGCGACCGACCGACCGTCGACCTTCCGACCTCCCTCCCTGCGTGAGCGTGAGCTTCCTGAGCAACGCCCGACGACGCCCAGTAGTGTCGCCAGTGTTGGGTGACAGCTACGGCATTGCAGGCTAGCCAGGCACGAGCGAGGGAGGTGGAAGGCACAACCGGGCACGGAGCTTATGTGAGCGAAGTCGTCGGCTGCGTGCTGATCCCAGCTGATGGTGCCTGGCCACTGCCTCAATTGACCATGTCCCCCTTGGCACCGTTCCGTCTTCTTCGTTTTCTCCTCGGCCCTGGAGGCACTCACCCCACACACCCTGCCCTCGACCCTTGCTCTCCGCGCTTCCAGGCCGTTTCCACCAAAGCTTGCACCCAATATCCTGGCTCTGGCCTCACTCTTTCCTGGGCCTGTTTCTGCACGTCAAAGACAGTGTGACAAGGGTTCTCTTTCAGGTATCAGGCATCAGGTGCAAGTAAGCGAAGCCGGAACCCCACCGCATGCCGCAGCCCTTCCGGCCCATCCAGCCTAGTTCATGCCCACACACCCCCACGTTGCACAGAACAAAGGCGCAGAGCACACGTTGTGCATTCAGTAGCCAGGGTGACGGGGTGACACGCTGGCCGCCGGAACGCGCGCCGAGCCGTGCCGCCGATTCGTGGACTACGAGCTCGGATGATGACTTGAGAGCGCGGAACGTCGACTGACGTACTGACACTACGCTGACGTATACTAGCGGCGCGATAACATTTCGCACTATTCGCTGCAGTCCGAAGAGAGAAGAACGGCTAGCAAGGCTTTTCACAAGAGAGCGCCAAGTGAACTCTAAAGTGGCCGTCTCCGGCCTCGCCGCTGGTGCGATTACACCTTAGTCCGCCGTAGCCGCTGTGAGCGCCGGCGGCTCCACTCGATCACCTCAGGTCCTCACATCGGCTTCCAGCAAGCAAGCGACCCAAGCAACTAGCGGCCCTGGTAGTATTCCCTTATTCCGTTGCTGATAAGCTCGCCGATGAGCGTGGGCCGTGGTATGCAAAGCGCGTACACGGCGCCTTCCGGTCGGGCGCTACCTCACGTGCCGCTGCGCTTGGTCACTTGGCCAACTAAGCCGTCGACTTTAGAGTTGTTCGGCGTCCAGCTTCCATCCACTAGCGTGAACCAGAGTCTAGCAGCGTATTGAGATCACGGGGCTTTGGCTCGCCCGGTTGTGTCGGCCCAGCCGGCTCAGGCTGTAGGCGGAGAGCTAGAGTGCTAGAGCTGAGGTAAGATTGTGGAATGGACTTCGCCGCTACCAAACCTAGCACAATTAGCAGAGCTGAACGCCCGCAGCTATGCAAGCTAGCAGCTGACCGGAGACCGGCGGACTAGCGGACCGGCGCGTACAGAGTTGGGCGGGGCGTTCTTCGTTGACAGGGCCATTCCTTCGCGGGCGGGTGCCTCATTCTCTGTGCGGCGCATTTCGTCAGCAATCACCAGATGCCAGCATGCCAATTCATCATCGAACAACTCAACGCCTCGTCCGCCTCAGCACCACCGAACGCACCGCAGCGGGCCGAGCCCCCTGCCGCCTGCTCCACCGAAAGTGTGCGCGTGCCTGTGCCAGATGTTCCAGGTGCCAGTTATGCCACTGCCCATGTGCCTCGTGTCCGAAATGGGCGCCACACAGCAGACGACCGACAGCGGACAGAGGAACGGGGTCTGCTATTCGGATCGACGGAACGTCAGTGGAGTCATGGAGCCGCGAGCCGCGCAGTGGGGCGATGAACCGGTCGCAGACAAGGTTGCAAGCGCACAGGAAAGCGCGCGGTTGGGTCGATTGCAATCATTAGTGCCTCCGGAGAACGGAACGTGGTCGGAATATTCTGTGCTTTCTCATGCTGCGCTCCTCGGGCCGGCGGCAGCGCGGGCAACAGCGCAGCAAGTACGGCAGCGGACACAGCCATGCATCGCTATCCCTATGCTCGTCATGACGGCTGCGGCGAATGGTTTGGCCCTGCGCTGTTCGCCGCAAGCGAGGAAAGCGGTAACGCGGCCCGAACCCGCGTGGCTTGGAGCGAGTATGCTTACTGCGCACTGCTCTTGGCTCGGTGCGGGGTCGGCCCGGTGGTGAGTGAGTCACTTGGCGCGGGCGGCTTGCATGACGCGAACTGCATCGCATCGTTTCTAATCTGATGACTTCGGGAAGCATGGAACACACAGCACACACAGCATCGACAGATTAGGCGTAGTGGCGTGCTCATATGTCAGATCGTCGGCAGGAGCACGACAACTGCTAGCCCAGCTGACCGCAACGCCTGGACGGCTGGTGCTAGCCACGAACCTAATAGAATGCATAATCCGAATAACAATGCTTTGGGCCGGTTAATTAACCAGACGGCGGGTGCTCGCTGCTGAGCGTGTGCATGCTCTGGCTTCGTTTAGTCCGGCCGACTCGGTGTTCTGCACGTCGCTGCCTGCCACACGGCTCTCAAGATCTCAACGGGCTAGCATTGAACCAAGGAGACTACCCAGCTCGGACGGTCTCAGACTGCCGCACATCGTCCCATGTTTTGACCAGCGCGGAGCTCATAGCCCTCTCTCTGCTTATCTTGCTATCTTGCATCCGAGTTGCTAGTGCACCGGGATGTCTTATCTGCTCAAGTCGGATGTAAGCTACCGTAAAACACGAGCCGCACGATACCATTGCCATCCATCAGCCGTCCGAGACATGCGTGATGTGTGTGAGACGCGCAGGAGACGGATGTGTGCAGGGCTCTCAGGGCCAGCGATTTGCCCTCCATTGTTTGGTTCTCGTAAGCGTGCTCATTACTGAATAGTCGCAAGGCAGCACTAGCCAGCGGCACATCGCAGTAACGGCAGTGTACGTACACGGCAATGGCGGCTGATGACGCCTGTGCGTACTGAGGACCGGCAGGCAATACGGCAGTCGGAGGGACTCACAGCACCAAGGAAACACAGCACCGGCGGATCCCGCCCTCCGACACGCTTAGCCTCCGACTCACCGGCCATGGTCATGGTCCATGGAGCGACATGCCGCGCAAATCTATCCGCTCGTCATGACGTCTTGGCCGAGTCGCGCGGCTCGGCACGCTCGGGCACGCTACTGCAATCCGCGCAGCATGGCGCGTCATGGGTCGTGCCGCGTACCAAAGTTTCGATTGAAGACTTCGCTTCACCTTCACGTGCGCTCCCGAGAACAAGCAGGACAGCAAAGGAGGTGCAAGAGACAATATTCTTTCTCCAGGACTACTGAGAGGCCGGAAAGAAAGGCAAGGCACAGACGTACGTACGCCCCGAGACCAGAGTGCGACTCCAGCAGCCGGAAGTGGCGTCGACAAGCTTCAACTCAGCCTTCATTACGCCTCCCGTAGGCCGGTCCGCTTTCCCTGTGCGCGTGGGCGTTAGTCATTGCATGCGCGGGGTCGAGCATCGTTAATCCGAGAGCAAGAGTAGTAGTCACGGACGTACGAGCGCATGGCTTGCGACGACGACTTGATCGGATTGTAGCTATCTAGAGCACAGCAATTCGGGCAAAAGGTGCCGAAGGGTCGAGCAGCGGCGCCCGACCGGCTTCAAGCGACATCAATGCAGCGCGAAAGCACATGTGCTCGTACAAACGTGACCTGGTGAACCGGCATACGGGAGTCTCTGAGAGACAACCCACATGCCCACATGCACACGTGAGGACGAAACCCACCCGCAACACTGTCTCGCACCCATGAGCCACAATGCGACTGATCTGCAACCCAACTGCGACGTAGCGACGAGATGTGAGTTTCCAAAGTCGTTGGATACGGCCGCGAGATTCGCTGGGACCTGGCAGTTGCGCGCCCGACGTGCAGTGCCTGAGTCATGTTCATCGTCTTTCCCCGCTTGTTGCGGCTTAATCTGGTAAGCAAAGGCCTGGTCTTGACGTCCACGCTCGCTACGGTCGTCTACGATGGTCTAGCCGCTGCACTACCCTCTCGTAAGCAGGTCCTCTCGTAAGCAGGTCCTCTCGTGGGTGCTGATCCATACATGGCCTACTGTTGGGCTCGTCAGGGGTCACCTCTGTCACCTCGCTCGGATGTCTTATCTGCCTCTTTGTGGGGAAGGAGAAAACAGCCGGCCCGACGACTGCGACGTACTACATACACCACACGACATATCGGACCGTACTTCCTACCGCGAGACAATCGAGAGCTTGACAACCTGAGAAGTTCATAACCTTAACATCTGGCAGACACTGTCTGACGGACATCGAGTGCCCTTTTGGCCGATCCTGTCTCAGTCCAAGCCTCTACTGGCGGACAGCGGGTGCGATAGAAGGTGAGATAGAAGGAACCGAGCGTTCCTCAAGCCGAGGCCTGCGGAGACGGAGGTCACGCGCTACTCGTGGCTGCGGAGTGTGTGCACCCGCTGTTGTGCAGCGGTGCACTCCGTAGTCTCCGTGAACCAAGCTTTGCAGAGTTGGAGCCCATGACAAGGCCGAGGGGTCGGCTTGCTTGCCGACCTTGCCGGCTTCCGCGCGCTATGACGTTCGACTTACTGCTCCATCCGAACAACAGTGGACCGAGCAGCATCCGTCGAAGGCATGGAAGTCTCCATAAGTAACCCGCTCGACCCGACAACAACAGCCGCGAACGACTAAAGTCTAACCTCGAGCAGCTGACTATTAAATGCTTATACAGCGGACGGACCGCAAGCTCGTGCTAACTAGACACCCGCTAATGATCGGTCGTGCCTGCAAACCCACCGCCACGCGTCGCACGGCGCGGAAGAGCAGCTCCAATATGAAGGCACCGCTATGATGGCCGGGTACCTCCATGTGATCGTGAGTCTGTTCGGGTTGCCGCGTCTTCGGCTTTCACAGTGCGCGACCAACTGAGCGAGGAGCGACGGAGATAGTGATATGGTTTATCTATAGCTCACTTCTCGAGAGGCGGGTGCCTCTCTGGCTGCGGGCCAGAGAGATGGTGACATCAGCTGAGGCCTGAGTCGCTTGCGCGGCCGTCGCCGACAGAGCTAGCTGAACTTTTTTGGACTTCGCCGACTGAGGTCGGCAGTCTAGGCGCTGGGAAATCGAATGCTAGGCAGTTTCAAGGCTTCCGTCGGAACTCGCGCGTCAGCTATGGTGTTTCGATGGATAGCCATGCTGAGCGCTCGTGTCTCTGAGCGCTCGTGTCTCTGAGTGCGACTACGACATAGCGGGTGCGGATCACGACACAGCAGCGCCAATGTCGCTGTTACTGACGCACTGATATCTGCACGCAGCTTTCTCTCCGGAATCCTCAGCGTACCGTTCAGCTCAGAGGTGACCAGGATGACCGCTACTACAGGCCGCCCACTAGCACTTCATCTTTGCCTTCACCGCTGCGTCTTCGACTCACGCCTGGCAAGCAGGCTTGCAACGGGCAATTGAGTCTGCCTCTGCGGGCTGCTGCTTTCGGTCTCTGACTCTCCTCTACGAATGGTCGCGGTAAGCGCCTTACTTCTGACTCAGCCGCCACGGCGTCAGTCTGCGCTGAGACCAGCGCTTCGCCTCACTCTCGTCAGCAGCGACCAGGGATGATAGCTCAGTTGGGAGAGCGCGAGAGTGAAGAGCTTTAACAGTCAATTCTTGAGGTCGGGCGTTCGATCCGCCCTCGTCCCATTGCTGTGCTCGAAGCTGCCTCGGAAGAGGCAGTGAGGGGCTTTTTGCAAGCTGGAGCAATGTCGATGGACCAATGAAGCGCAGATGTGGCGGTAGTCGGCGTTGACTTCGAGCCCACAAATCCTCCCTTACGCGTGTCTGCGTAGTGCGTCCGCACGACGCACATGCTCATCCCGATATGCCAGCATGTTCCCGTTATATTTGGACTGATTGTGAGCTTGAGGCGACGGAAGCGTCGGCCTACGCACCGCGGCAGCGCCAGCCGACTGCGCCGCCGCTGTCAGCTATTCGTCAACAACGACAAGGGATGATAGCTCAGTTGGGAGAGCGCGAGAGTGAAGATCAGTTCTTGAGGTCGGGCGTTCGATCCGCCCTCGTCCCATCGTTGTGTCTCGAGCTGTCCGAAGGGACAGCTGATGAGCTTTTTGGCCCCCTCGACCGTCAGAGGGGAGCTCTCGGATGGATGTGGCACTGATCGGCTGTTGTGTGTGACGGTGTCTCGCCTCAGCACTGAGTCTCACCCCGCGTACTGAACTTCATCCCTCTTTGCCTACTGTGCTGGCCTGTGCTGACCATTAGCGAGGAGGTCTACCCCTGCACTCAGCCCAATGCAAATAGCAGGACCGGTCTTCTAATCTCGACCCCTTCGCTCTGCGGCGGCGCTGACCGCCTGCGCCCCCGCTACCGCCACTCTCGTCCACAGCAATCGGGGATGATAGCTCAGTTGGGAGAGCGCGAGAGTGAAGTGGTCAATTCTTGAGGTCGGGCGTTCGATCCGCCCTCGTCCCATCGCCGTGTCCGGAGCTGCCTCGCAGAGGCAGTGAGGAGCTTTTTTTGCTGGTCGGTGGAGCAGGATCGCTACCCGTGGAAGGAATGTGTGCGGTGTGGCACTAACCTCTTAACATGGGAGAGTGATGTTGGCTACTCTTCCGGTCGATTTCTGGGTCATTCTAGGCTTGCTGTCGGACCCAGCCTCGAAGTATCAGTCCTGCCGATGCTAAGCTACTATGTATTGGTCTGAGTGATGCCGAAAGAGAGCCATCCTCTTCGTCCCGCAGCGGCGCCGACCGCCTGCGCCCGCGCTCCACCCCCTCCGTCGACGGCGACACGGGATGATAGCTCAGTTGGGAGAGCGCGAGAGTGAAGCTTCAGTTCTTGAGGTCGGGCGTTCGATCCGCCCTCGTCCCAGCGCTGTGCCGAGCTGCCTTGAGGAAGCGGCGAGGTCCTTTTTGCCATCTCCGGAGGTTCACTGACTTGACTTAGTGGCACCATGCCACTCGAGCAGCCATCGCTCACAGTACAGCTGTCACACAAGATCATTACGCTGAACCACTTTGTACTCTGCGACACTCTCTCCCCTCCCACATCACTGAGCATCGCAGGCTAGCCCAAAGCATGTCGTGACAAGATAGATGCATACCCCCTCTAGATCTACTTGAAAGCAGCAATCGTCCCCAGCACGCCCGCGACGGCGCTAACCCCAATAGCGAGGCCGTGGTACCACCTCCACCCGAACACCTTTGCGCCCGCCCAGACGGGGATGATGATGAGGGTGAGGCTAGCAAAACCGGATCCAAGGAGGCCCATGACGCGTTCAAAGCTTGGCATGGCGAGTGCGCCGGCGACGAAGAGGAACGCGAGTGCGAGGCGGATGGCATGTCGGCAGAGGGCCTTGATCCTCTCCCTGCGTGCGTGGGCGGCAGCGTTGCGCGGCTGCTGCAGCGACGTGGCGGGATCGTACCCGATCCTGCTGAAGGACGAGGAAGCGTCGATATAAGCCGAGAATCCCGACTCGGCGACAGCGTCCGCATCCCGCCTTGCGCGCTGGTACGCTGCCGTCTGAGCGTCGACTTCGTCCTGGATCAGATTCCCTACGGCCGTGTTGTCCATCCGGTCGACGTCCTCTTCACACGAAGCTGGACTCGGGGGGCGCGTGACGTACCGCGGCGTCGGTGCTCCGAGGGGCACAAGCTCAGTCTTGTGCAGCCCCCACCGCGTGAAGATCATATCGGCCAGCGGCCTGATACCGAGCGCAATCTTGGTGAGGGGGTTCAGCGCGACCATCCAGACCGCAAACGTGCTCAGCGCCTTCGTGACGCCAGGCGTCCTGGCCAGGTCCTTGCTGATCTCGTCGGACACGTCCCGGCCATACATCAGGTATCCGAACACCGCGACGAGGACGTACACGGCCATAGCAACCGCATAGCTCACATCACACACCAGGTCGGCCTTGTGCGGGTCCGCCATGTCGTGGATCAGGTTGGGGATTAGGCCGTGTCCGCCGAATCCGGAGATGAGGAGGCCGAAGACGGAACACAGCTTCCAGAATCCGTGCGCGGGCCAGAGATCCGTAGGCGCTGGATCGCGGATACTTCCCGGAGATTTGGGGTTGACGAGGCCAGTGAAGATCAGGATGGCTACGAGGAGCCACGTGCTGAGGACGCCGACGCCGGAGGACAGCGACAGATAGCGCAGAGGCAGGAACGTCGTTGGCACGATGAACAGCAGACCTAGCAGCTTCCACTGGTCTGACGTGTATTGCGGCAGGACGAGCTCGAGCGAGTCGGAGAATAATACGATCAGAGCGATCACCCACGCGCACACTTCGATCACGAAGAGGAACGTCACGATCGTCTCGCCCCGCGTACCGAGAGCATAGCCGATCACGTCGGTGAAGTTGCGCAGACGGCGGTCCTTTTCGATGATTCGGAGGAGGATCTTGAGCCTGTGGTCGGTCAGCGGGTCGCACGTAAGTGGTAACAAGTAGTGACAAGACGAGTGTTCTCACGTCCAAAGTGTAACTCCACAAACAATGACCAACGCAATCGGTCCAAACACCCAACCAGCATGCGCAATAGCAATAGGCGTAGCGAGCAATCCTGTGCCGATGAGGTCTCCGAGCGTGTTCAGGAGCGTAGCCCAGAATCCCGACTTGCCCGGCTTCCAGACCTCGACTTCGCGGTCGCCGTTCGTGTAGGTGCGTTGCGGTGGGCGGTCGATGGGTGGTGAGGAGGGGGAGATGGGGCGACCATTGGAGCCGTTCAGCGGCGTCCTTTCTGTTGCCATCTTGCTTGAGCTGTTGCTAGGCTGTAGTGAAAGAATGGAAGGGGCTCGTCGATCGCTGGGCTGACCTCAGCCTCTTTTGGTGATGGACGGCTGTATGGATCGCCGAGTTGTGGAGTTGAGAATCAAAGTTGGAGCTGCCAGTCTCACGCGAGTGATTTCGCCGTTTCTAATCACTGAGGCAAGAGTGATGAGCGGTCGACAGTTGTGCGCTCGTCTAGTGTACACTGAATAATGTGCGCCTCACTCTTTCGCCAGTCGAGTTGTCGGATGATGTCAAGCTGAGCTGATCCACGACACTCGACTCGACAGATCGCGCAGACCTCACCCTCACCCTCACCCTCACCCGCGGCGGCAGCGTAGGGGCGGAGGAACGCAAAAAAGTTCATAGGTAAGGCAAGTTCGGCCTGGCCCACGTGCGGGGGCCCAGACTCCGGTACTCGCCGATCACGTCACCGCCCTCGCGCCCGCACACACATGGCCCACCGTGGTCCTTTGGCTTGGACGCACGCGACCATTGAGGCGACACACTAGCGAGTAACCATCGAACACGAGCCGAGACAGACCATCAATGAACATGCAATTTGCGCCACCGGCTGACAAGGTAAACTCATGTACGCCCTCCCGCATGCAGTGCACGCAACAAATTCCGACGGACCAAAGCTAGACCAGATGCTTAAGAAACTACTACAGACCAACACTGCCTGCTCTTCCCTTTCTGACTGCCGGCTGAACTACTCATGACCTCAGACCTCACGCAGCGCGTACTGCTCGCTAGTCGCACTCGTGCAGCACTCGCCTCCGCTTACTTCGCAGTGAGCGGGTTGTTCTTGTGCTTGTGCGCCTGCCCCGCCTTCTTCGCCGCGAGCGCAGCAAGCGCAGCTCCAACGCCCGAGCCGTCCTTTGCGAGTCCGATCGTGACCTTGTCCGTGGTCTCCTCGCCGACGATGAGGCGCAGAGCCTGGCGAACCTTGTCCTCGAAGCCCGGAAGGTACTGCGCGACCCTGCGTGTTAGCTTCAGGCGCTGAGAACACAGCTGGGAAACACTCACGATCCGTCGACACCAATGTCGATCGTCTCCTGCTCCTCCTTCCTGCGGTTTGGCTCGGTGATCTCAATAACAGTTGCCATGGCGCACGCCGAGAGATAGGACGCTCGGAGGGCAACCATGTTGCACGCCCAGAGGACAATCTCGGCGTCGCGGTCCGTGATGCGCTCCATCTTGACCTTGAGCACATTGTTGATGATCTTCTTCACCTCGGCCAGGTCCTTCGCGCCCTCGACGTACGAGACGAACGACGTGTCAAAGCCGTAGTGCGTGTTCAGCACCTCGGTGGCGTATCCGTTGAACAGCTCGCCCATGTCGATCATGTGCAGCAGGATGTTTCGCGTGATCTCGCCGAGATACATTCCCGACACCATCTTCTCGAACGTCTGCTTTCGGCTGTTTGTCAGTTCGATCTCACATCTGGGGCAAACTCACGGGTTGATCGACTCGCGGTCCAGCTTGTTGTCAAAGATCGAGACAGGGAGACATCGGCGCTGAGGTTAGTTACGCATATGACAGTGTCAACTCACTCGGTTGTCAAACGCTCCCCACTCGGTGTTGATGACCATGTACTCTCCCGCGTCCTCACCGCCCTCCTCGAGCTCCTTGATCTTCTTCTCGCCCAGCTTCTTGATCGTCGCGGTCTTGTCGATGTACGCTCCGTTCGTACCTGTTCCAAAGATGGCGCCGATCAGCGCAGGGCCATGCTGGTACGAGCGCGAGAGAAGCGTGCCGACGGTCTGAAAGTCAGCTTGTCAATGGGGGGACACTTTAGCTCAAAAAGTGGCTCACGTCATTGACGAGTGCACTGCAGCAGACGTGCATGTGCTTGCGGTCAAAGGCGTCCTGGAGCAGCTTGACAACATCGTTGCCGATAGCGTTCTTGGCGTTGAAGCCCTTCGTCCACGTCAGGAGCTTGCCAGAGTCAAGAGCAGTCTGCTCGACGGGGAACCTGCGGGCAATGTTAGTGCTGTTCGCCGCGGTCGGGTATCTGCGGGATGTCACACGAGCGACAAACCCTGCGCTCGGACTGCACAACGTGATCTCGAGGCCCTTAGAGGCCATCACAGCGCTCTGCTTCGTCTATCCCATCGCAACTCGCCGTGCACTCACGAGAAAGTGAAACCAAGGTGCAGTGGCTCATTCTCGTCCATAGGAATCTCGCTTCCGAAGTCGGTCAGGAAAGCATCGACAGAGTCCGCGATGTAGTCTGTGTACGTCAGCTAAGACCACGGAAGCGTCAGCTGCAAGGGCACGGCCGGCGACCAAAGATATTGACTTCGGTCCCAGGCCCTGCTTGGTCATGCCCGAGCTCTGTGACTCACTGAACAAGGTCCTAGCCTCGCCCTCCTTGAGGTCATCGCTAACGCGGTACTTCTGCTGCTTCTGCGAGAACTTGTGGTTACCTTCAAGCTTGACTTCACACACGCGGAGGTTGGTGCCTCCGAGGTCGAGCGCAAGGAAGGTGCTGTTGTCAGCGGATTCGGTGATTGTGGATGCGCCATGCGGTGATTGCGCAGGTGCCAAGCCTCCGTTGGCCCGGCGAACATCAGTCTGCCTACAGTCCGAGGAAGGCATCTATCTACTCACCCCTTTTCAGATCCGGTCGGGACAGTGGGCACGAAGCTCGGGATCATGGCAACGTCCTCGCCATAGTGCAGGAGGCCTTCCTCACATTCCTGGCGGAAGCACTTGACGATCTCTTTGAGCCTATCCTCGGAGAGCTTGAAGTAGGGCTCGATCTGTTTGCACACCTCGGGGAGCGGCATGGTGGGCAACGGGGTCGGAGTGTGATTAGAGACAAAGAGAGATGTGGATGACGGTAGATGCGGGCTTCAGTAGGACTGTCGATGCCTTTCGGATATCGATCGCCTGAGGACTGGAGCTAGCAAGCTAGATGGACCAGGTGAGAGTGGGAAAGAAAGGGTCCCAGGGGCTGTGGCTGCGGCACTGGCAGGGCTGGGCGGCTTGGCTGGGGTGGTCGGAACGAGGCCGAAGGTGGTGGGATGTCCTTGTGGAAGTCGTCGATAGTCGTGGAAGACGTGCAGTCGGACAGTGAGGTAAGAGGTTTGAATGACGCGGAGTGCGGTTGGGGGAGCACAGGGGTCGGTAGATGGTCGGTGGATCGGTGGATGATCACCGGGGTCAGACCTGGAGCAGTGTGGATGATGACTGTGGCCTGCTGACTGCGGGGTGGGTGAGGGTGAGGGGGCTCTGGATGAATGCTTGTATGCCGTGAGCACGGTAGTGGTCGGTGGATCGGTCACTGATAGGACGGCGACGTCATGCCCCCCTCGATCCCCTCAATCCCATCTCTCCTAAGCCAGTGCCAGCCAAGGCCCTCGTACTACCGCCCTACATATTCACTCACTCGCCCTGGCTGCATGACTGCATGGCGGCCTCCATATGATTGCATGGCTTGCTTCACAGTCAGTCCACCGACGGCTCCTTTTAGTCTCTACTACTGCTGCTACTATGCTCGCATCGTCTTGGCTGCCCGGCCAGTTTACCGTGCTCGCTGGCTGGCTGAGGATCGAGTAAGGGACAAACCACGTCTCTCTTCCAGATCCTTTGCGCGTATCCAGTCCAACGGACCACACCACACCGTGACCTGTTTACCACTGCCGCATGTGACCTGACCATGGCTGCTCTCTATTGGTTGTGTCCACTACCGTGCCTCGGGCGACCATCGCCCACTACGGTCGCCCCTTGCTCATGTACCAGACAAGACGGCTCGCTACGCTACCACAGTCCAAACAAGATTACCAAGGTACATGCATTCGTGTAACAGTGTTCCTGCGCTGCCTCCTGATATCCCCGATCCCGACTGCTTCCTATGCGTTTACTCGTACTGCGTGTCAGCTGACGAACGCTGTTCGAACAACTCACCTTCGAAAGGTCGAGCGACAAGGTCTGCGACGAGTTCTGCACCTGTTCTCGGTACACGCCGACCAATCCGTCCGCGTGCTCGTAGCTAAATGTGTCAGCCGAACATGCCTTTTCCCTGATGATTCAGGCGGTCGTTCGAAGGCGCCGCCGGCAATGGTCCTTCCCCGCCGGCTAACAAGTTCGTAACTCACAATGTGCTCTTGAGCGAGATGATGATAAACTGCACACCCTTCTCGGACTGTTCTCGCACGAAGCGGGCGAGCTTGGACACGTTCGTCGGGTCCAGCGCAGCGTCCACTTCGTCCAGCACGAAGAACGGCGCAGGGTGGAAGCTGTTGTTAGCTGACGCGAGAAAAATGTCAGCTCACCTGTGTATCGAGAAGAGCAGCGCCAGCGCCGCCATAGTCTTCTCGCCTCCGGATAGCTGCTCAATCTCGACGAAACGCTTGCCCGGCGGCATCGTGTTGTACTTGACACCGGCGAGATAGGGCTCCTCAGCGTCCTCGAGCGACAGGAACGCCATGCCGCCCTGCGGTACGACCGAGTTCTTCGTCAGGTCCTTGTAGATCTGATCAATGCACTTGGACATGTGCGTGAACGCCTTGTTGAACAGCTGGCACCGCCGCTTCTTCAGGTCGAGGAACTCTTCGCGCGCACGCTTGCTCTCTTGCCGCGCTTCGTCGGCCTCTGTCTCCGCTTCTCGCAGCTCGTTCTCGACCTCTTCCAGCCGGCTCACAGCCTTCATGTTTGGCGTTACCCGCTCGATGTCCGCCTTCATCTTGTTGATCTGCGTCTCGAGGTCCTGACCGTAGTCCTCGTTGTTGTTCTCCTTGTCATCCTCTTCGAGGATGGTGAAGTCGAGCTCAATGCCGTAGTCATTAACTTTGGCTGGGCTCAACGAGTCCTCATCGACGTCCATGGCGTCGCTATCCTGTCCCGTCAGTTTACCGGAAAGGGAGGATCACAACTCACGTCATCAATAGCGATCGGTACATTGGAGAGTGAACCTCGCTCAAGAGGCAGGTCGATGTCCTCCAATCGACATTTGCGGTAGATGGCATGACGGTCAGAGCCGCAGCGGGCGATGCCGTCATTGTAAGACGAGATCTCCTTCAGCATCTTGTCGAGTCGCCGCTGAGCGTGTCGGGCAGCATCGCGCGCCTCCTCGACGGCAGCAGACGCCTTCTCGTGCTTGGCGATGTACTTGTCAAGCTTTTCGCGCTGCTTCTCAATCTCCGCCTGCAGCTCTTCGATCTCCTTCTCGAGGTCCTCCTTGCTTTCACGCAGGCGCTCAGCGTTTCTGAGCTCTCGAGACGAGATGGACTGCAGCTGAGCCAACCGCTCTTCCGTAGCCTTGACCTGCGCAGTCTGGAACTCGATCCTGAGTTGATTAGCACATACACGGCGCCTTAAACCTACTGATGCGAGATACGACGCTCCTGCTGAACGAAGGACTGAAGCACCTCATTCTCCTCCTGAGCCACCTTGAGCTGCACATCCTCGTACTCTCGGATGTTCGTGACTCCGATACGCTGGCAGAAGGCGCCAAAAATTCTGTCATCCTCCGTCTCCACCACAGAGGCGAGCTGGGCAGTCTGAGCCTCAGCGGCAGAGAGGGCTGACTCGCGCTTCTTCTTCTCGGGCGTCATCATCTTGATGTCCTGGTCGACAGCAGCGATCTCCTTGCGAATGCCCTTGATGCGAAGCTGTGTGGCCTGAAGATCATCCTTGGCCTCGGTCAACTCTGCACCAATTCGGGCCAGGTCTCGGATCAAGCCTTCATCGGCAGTCTCTTTCGGCTTCGAAGCGGCGAGCTCTTGAAGCTTCTGAATGAGCTTCTCCTTCGTCGCCTTCAGGCCGTCGACGTCACGGTCGCTGAACTTGCGAGTAGCGTGTCCGCGTCCACCGGTGATGAGACCGCTCTTGTGGAAAACGGTGCCGTCGAGGGTCACGCACTTGACCTCTTGCCTCTTCTCGTAGCAGACAGTCCTTGCAACCTCGGTGGTGTCACAGATGAGGGCGCTGCCGCAGACGTACTGCATTGCGCGCTCAACGGCGGGGTCGAACTCGAGACAGTCAATCGCCAGACGAGCTCTTCGATCGATTGTTCGCAGCTTCTCCGGCACAGCCTTGACCTGAATCGTGTCGATCGGGATAAAGGTCGCCTGGCCGAAGCGCTGCTGACGCATGTACTCGATGCAGTCAATGGCGATCTTCTCCTGGTCGACAACGATAGCGTCGATATTGCGACCAAGAACGGTCTGCACGGCCGTGTCGTACTTCCCAGCGGTGGGCTTGCACAGGTCAATCACCCGTCCGTGCACACCAGGGAAGACACGACGGAGGCTCGCCAGAGTCTCCTTCATTTTGGCCTCGCGCTCAGACTCTCGTCGGTCGACACCAGCCTGGAGCAGCTTGTTGAGAGCCTCCTGCAGCCTGTCGTTGATCTCCGTCTCCTGCAGAGAGATGCGTTCCCGCTCAGCCTGCGCGTTGTCGATCTGGGCCTTGATCCGCTTCTTCTCTCCCTCCAGGCTCTTGACCCTGGCGCCCACCGTAGTCTCCCTCTCGGAGAGGGTATCGAGCTCATCCTGCAGCTTGTTTCGTTGCCGCTCAGCTTGCGTCAGACGGTCATCGATGGAAGCGATGGCGTCGCGGAGAGACTTCTGCTCGCGGCGCAATGTCTCGAGCTGCTGACGCTCCAACGTGGCCGTAAGATTGGCCTCCGCGCGGCTGTGGTCAGCTGAGAAGCGATAAGAGCAACTTACAGTCGACGGTACTCTGCGAGGTCCTCAGCCGAGAGCACCTTGCCGGCAGTGACATTCCGTTGCCGCTGACGCTCCTTGGCCTCTTCCATACGCTGGATGATCTGCGCTCTTCCGCCCTCCAGAGTTTCCAGCTCCTCAGATTGCCGCTTGTGGTCTCTCTCCACCTGCTCATAGATGGCCTGCGTGTTGCGGCCCTTCTTCTCCGAGTGGGCAATCTGGGTCTCCAGGGTGACCAGATCGGGCTGCTTCTCCTCGACAGCCCTCTCCGCCTTCTTGACGTTGGCCTCCTGCTTCTTGACCTTGATCATAGTCTCGGCCTGGTGCTTGCGAGCATCGATGAGCTCCTTCTCACGCTCATGCTGACGGTCAGCTATGCCTTGAGTCATTAGTACTCACAACTTCGCCGTTGAGGTCGTTCAGCTGCTCTGAGCGCTTCTCCACCTCCTCCTTCGCCTCATTGATCTCCTGCGTCAGGTGGTAGAGCTTCCACATCAGATGGCGCTGAACCATGGCGTCCTACTCCGTCAGCTACGTGAAGAATTGCTAGCTCACCTTTGCGGCCCTCAGCTGCTCCCACTGGTCCACCTCGGCTTTCTGATCCTTGAAGTGCTTGACCTCAGTGAGCATACTACGCTTCTTGGCGTGGTTGGCGTTGGCGGCTTCGGCAGCCTTCTCTTGCGCGAGCTTCGCGGCTTCGTACTGAGGAGCAAGCTCGAGAGAGCTGATATCAGCTACAGTCCTATCCGACGTCACAGCATGTTACTCACCCACTGATGCGGTCGATCAGCTTGGAGAGAGCCTTGGCATCCTGACTGGCGACGCCTTCGACGTCTCCCTGGAAGACCAGGAAGTTCTTGGCCTTGACGAGAATGTTGAACTTCTCGAGCTGCGCATTGTAGATCTGGTATGTCACGGGCTTGCCCTGCAGGTAGTATGTTGAGGCGCCTGACGTCGAGATAGTGCGCTTGAACGTCCATTCCTTGCCAGCCGCATCCTCGTAGATGGCAGCGACCGACGCAGTGCGCCCGTCTGTGTTGCCGTTCTGAGACAGGCCCTGGCTCTCCGCCCCATCGGCATCCAGGCCCATCAACTCGGGAACGGCCTCTGCAGCCTTCCTGCCTCGGTACACGAGATCCTTGAGCTGCGTGCTTCGCAGCTGAGCAGACTTGACGCCGAGGACGAACGAGATGGCGTCCATGAGATTGGACTTGCCGGATCCATTGGGGCCGATGATACAGGTGAAGGGGAACGTGCCAAAGTCGATGTTGACGTAGCCCCTGTAGGACTTGAAGTTGTGGAGCTCAAGCCGCCGGAGCGGCATCTTGAGACGATGTCTGTGGTGTGGATGGGCGGACTAGATGAAGGATGCAATCGGTTTGTTGTTGAGACGCGCGCTCCCACCATGTAGCGCAGTTGACGCGACTGGTAATGGGCTTGTATGTCACCGCATGGATGTCACGTGAGCCACACGAGCCAAGATGAGCGGCCAGAGGTGTCCGGTAGCCGGACCGGTGCCGGGCAACAGCGGGCGTCACAGGAGGCGCACCAAGGTCCAGAACGACAGTCCGAGCTCCTGCGCACTCTCATTTCCGACGATCCTTTCGGCGCTCACCGCGTCCACTGCAACGTGATCGGAGCACGGCCCCGACATTGACACGGTATCCACATCCTTGGACGTCGACGACTCATCTACCGCTCGGTCTGGCTCGTGTGATCAACATCCTCCCTCGCCCTTCCCCCAAGCAATTCATTCCGCACTCACACCGCGCCGTGAACACATCGAGCAGCTATGCCTTCCTCCTAGTTCGCCAGACATCCCGTAACACACACTTCTCACAATGCAGAGCACTTTCCCGCCGTTAGACGGCCGCTTCGTTGGTGGGCGCGCAGATGAGGGTTCGCCGGCATCCCCTTCAGGCGGCTCGGGCAAGCAGGGAAAGCAGGAGCGGCGACCGGGAATCAATCGTACCAATCGTGAGTCCGTTGCAGGCTATTAAAGCTGACGAGCTAGGCGCATGCGTACGTGAAGCTGAATGAACCTGTCCTAGCTAACAGCAGAACAACTGCCGCAGAATGAAGATGCGTTGCGTCGGGGCCGATGATCCACCGTGCAGACGATGTATCAACAGCGGTTTAGAATGCGTCCTCGAGAAGCCAGAGCGGCCAGACTCGATCGGCGAGGAGTGAGCTGTTCTGTGCCAAGTCGTAGCTGACAATCCAGTCGCATTCGGTCGCTGGAAGACAAGGTGTCCGGCATCCAGAACACTCTGACCGATCTCGTCCAAACACTGCGACAGGGGATGCTCGCTGGCGGGTTCAGCGCTTTCACACCGGCACCTTCCTCCAGCACGGCTGGTATGGCATCTGACGGCGGCGGTGGACATTCATTCGGAGCTTCCCCTAGCGTCCCGCTGAGCCATCACCGTGGTGCGGAGCTGTCATCAAGACCGCATTCATACGACAACCGTGGTACCGTCAACCCCTACCTCGGCGGATCAGTCCACGGAGACGCCGCCCACCAGCGCCATTCCCACGCCACACCTGGTCACCCATGGGGACATAGCCTCGCGACGACTAAGGATCGTCGTAGAGACAAAGGAGGAATTGACTCCTTGCCGCCTTCGCGCTCGGGCTCGGAAGCACCCGAGGATATCCTCGGAACGGAGGGAATCGTCAACCCGCTGGGGTCAATGTCAAAGCTGGCGGAGGCGGCTGTGGAGAGAGCGCGAGAAGAGGAGACTCGCTCCGAGGAAGACCTCGGCATCACGCCAATGAAGAGGAGTCTGAGCCACGAGCATCAGACCTCGAAGAAGGCTCGGCATGGTCTTCAGCGCGCGGTAGTAGAGGCTCAAGGTCTGCCGCAGCCGGTGTCAGACACGCGGAAGCCGAAGACCAAGAAGACGCATGTTCATTCGCTGCTGGATGTCGTCGATGAGGGAATCGTGTCAGAGGAGGAAGCGCGTGAGCTCATGAACATTTACTTCCAGGGTTCCAGCCACTTCATCCCCTGCTATGACCCGCAATATGACACATGGGATTCGTGAGTTGTAGTCCTCGATGGCTAAACTGACCTCAGGCTCAAATTGCGCTCACCTTTCTCAATAACTACGATAGTCATGGTCGGTGCCCGCGTGCGAGACGGCGGAAACCCGCCAAGCACAGTGCAGAAGTTGGCAAGACTGCAGGCACAGAAGTTTGCGGAGGACACTATGTTCAATCCCGTCGCAAGGATAGAGGCTGTGCAGGCTATGGCAATCCTGAGTGCCTTCAGCGATAACGGGTGGCTGCCGGGTGGACACGCTGTTCGCATGGCTCTCGACATGGGCATCAACCGGTCGTTCATCAAGCTTCTGCGCGGCGGAATGGGTAGAGGCAAGTCGCGGGAGGAGCTGGAGGAAGAGCGTCCGCTTGTTGTGCAGTCACGAGTGTGGTTCTGCGTGAGTTATGAACTCGACTGCGTCAACTGACAAGCAGCTCTACCTGATGGAGCACCAGATGGCGTACGGAATGGGCCGACCGGCGATCCTGCGAGAAGACGAGACGATAGCCAACTGCCGGCGGCTTCTGGAGCACCCACTCAGCATCACCTCTGACGCACGCCTTGTTTCCACGGTGGAGTTGACTGCGCTCCGAGCGCCACTGCACATTGAGCTCACCGCATCGCCCGATACGCCAATCAACGCATCGACGCTGCAGCGTTTGAAGCAGGCGAACGCGGACTTCGACTCTTGGGAGCGATACTGGGACCACGTGCTGGCTGAGCGTTTTGGCAAGGGCAAAGCAGACTTTTACCGCGAGTCGCTAGTCGTGCAGCGGCAGTACGCCGAGCTGTTCGTGAACAGCCAGCTGCTGCGTGGCATTGTGAACCCAGCCGACGTCGCGAACATGCCAGAGGAGAAGCGTGTGCTGGCCCTGCGAGCCATGCGCAACGCTCAAGCATGCCTGGAGATCTGCCTGCACGGCGAGAACTATCGCAACGGCCTCAGGTACGCAGTGCACTACACGCATGTCTGCGCAGCGTTCGCAGCGACGTTCCTCATCCGCATCGCGCGACTGTTTCCGGCGGAGCTCGACCTGCGCAAGACGGCGCGCGACGTGGAGGAGCTGGCGCGCACGCTGTCCGAAATTCCGGCCGGGCGTTACGCTCGCAGCCTGCGGCTCATACTGCGCCGTGCGCGCAAGCAGAAGGTCATCCCGGCGAAGAGCGCGCGTGCCAGTCCTAAACAGACTCCCGCGCCGCTGCCGGAGAGCACAGGAGGGGCGAGCACCTCGGCCGGTGAGACACCACAGGTGCCGAACGTCCTCATCGGCGCGAGCCAAATGCTGGACGAGTCGCCTAGCTCGAGCTCGGAGCATAGGGAGATAACAGAGTTCGACCTGCTTTTCGCACAGGAGAACCTCCAGCGTTCGGGGCTGAGTCTGAACGAGGGCGAGGCGCTGCCGCTCTTCCTTGACGGACACAGTCTGGGCAGCACGTTCCAGGACGGCGACATGGCGCCGTTTGTTGGACTGGAGCAGTTCTTCCTCCCCGTTGACATTGACAGTCGGCTGAGTGGGATGAGCGAGGGCGGCGCCCAGGGCGCTCAGAACGTCCTCTGGCAGTGAGTCTGCTGAGGGTGGCAGGCAAGCTAGCACTGCATCTTGTATAAATGCATTCCTGTTTGTTGTTGCTCTGCATCGTGTGGCACCCAGCGAAGATTCCCTAATGTTTCCTACATTTTCTACCCTTACTGCTGCTGACTCGTGATCGTACTCATCTCACCCTACGCACGGGGCATGCCGTTGAGCAGGCCCATGAGCAGGCTCTCCCTGCTGTAGTGTCCGACGGGGTCAAAGTCGAGCTTGACGCCGTCGATGACGCCGAGGTCGAGCTAAAGTCAGCACCAGCTCTCATCTCTCCTCCTCCAAGTGAAAACTCACATCAGCGTAGATGATGCCCTCCTTGTCCCAAAGCGGGCCAGCGAGCACCTCCCCAAGCGGACCAACAATAGCGCTCCCACCACGGCTCCAGACCTCAGGCGCATTAGCCTCCTTGCTCGGGCCATTGCTCCTCTCCTTCTCGTCCACGGCCATGGGCGTGCCGCCCGAGGCAGCAATGGCAGCCGCCGAGCTAGAGTAAGTAGCCATATTAGGCGGATACTCGGCCGGGAAGTCTGCCTGGCTCTGATACTGGTTGGCCGTAATAACATAACACCTGCCCTCCATGGCGATGTGCTGCATGGACGGCAGCCAGGTCGGGCGCGGGTCGGCCGTTGGCGCGAGGTAAATCTCCACGCCCTTCTTGTACATGACATAACGCGCTAGGGGCATGTAATTCTCCCAGCAGATGAGTGCGCCGATCTTGCCCACCGGCGTAGACACGACGGGGAGGTTGTCGTCGCCCTCCTCTTCGCGAACGTTGGTCGATTTGGTCGCTCCGCTGGCGTCGCGCTTCTCGGGGCGAGATTCACGCGGCGCACTGGACGGGTTCACGGCCTCGCCTTGCGACCACACGATACGTTCCGCGCCCGTCGGTTGGAGTTTGCGATGCTTCGACAGAAGCATACCGCTCGGCCCGAAGAGCAGGTTCGTACACCATAGAGTTGAACCGATGTTCGAGACTTCAATCACCCCCACTGACAGGTATAGGGCGTACTTTCGTGCGATTTGGGCGAGCTCCTTGAAGGCCCAGAAGGGGTCGGAGGGGGATTGGGCGGGGGCGGTCGAGAGCCAGTCGTGGCCTACTGCGTCTGAGGGGACGTGGACTGCGCTCTGGAGGTTAGCGTGCTGTCGTGGTTAATGGTCTATGTGCCACTTCTGCGCTCTTCTGCCTAGACTGCACTGCTTTTCACCCGAGGTGAACTTCTAAGGCTTTGGGACAGGTCTCTCAGATCGACTTCGCGCTCTTCGGTCAGGAGCACCCAGGATGAGACGAGGGGACGGTTCCTCATATTTTAAGAGCAAGCTCCTCATCCCTCAGGCGCGAGGACAGCATTTCCTGCAGCCGTCTCCAGCTGCCCCGGTCTGCACGAAGGGACTCATCGCCCACCTTCTCTTGTATCCCGTCCTCGTCCCTCTCTCGCCGTCCCACCTCTCCTGTTTCAGCAGGGCTGCCTCGCTGCCTCGATCCCTCGCTCCCATCGCCCTCTCTCCTGTCAGCCGTCGAAGCCGCCAGCTCCACCGCCGGCAGCTCCATAGCCCACCTCCTCGCTTGCCTGCTTTTACGCTTTACACCTAACCCCGCGCCGCTCGCTCCTCCGGAGCTCGCGTCTCATTGTACTCACCCGAACATATCTCCCATACCAATCCCGATTCTCCTGGCTCCTCGACCCAATCCTAAAATCGAGGTGTCGAGGATAAGCACTCAGAAACGCCTCGGGAAAGACGACAATCTCGGCCCCATTATCCTTTGCCGTAAACACGAGCGAGCGCAGCTTGTGCATGCTCTTGTGCAGGTCGTAGGCTACTGAGGCTGCTTGGACTGCGGCGACGCGGACTTTGCGATCCATCTTGGTTCTCTGAGCGATAGCGAGGACCGAGCGACAGCGAGGGGTGGATTGGGTTGTGATCTGATCAGCTGGTAAGCTGCTGGGCTGGTGGGTTGGTAAGCTGTGGGGCTATTGGACTGGAGTCGAGAAGCTCAAAGTACGAGCAAAGTGACGAGCAAGAGATATAAGAAGATGTAGAGAAGAGGGGCAACTGGAGGGACGGAGCTAAGATAAGACACTGGCGACTGGGAGCCGGTAGGATAGCTGAGCAAGCAGCTCGGAAGCTCCCAGATCTGCGGCAACTACACCAGTGGCACGACACTTACGCACATGCGCGCACAAGTGACGCCAAGTAGCACGCCAGGTGGGCTCTATACGACTATTGAACGACGCAAGTGGGCCCGATGTGGTGCCCACCTTGTCAGCGGAAGACAAGTTCGGCGGAGAACTCCGCGATCTTTTCGGCACTCATTACATCTCGTCTGACCTCTGGTCAGACGATCAACACACAATCTTGAGCTCGTATTCTTGCGCCTCTTGGGTCTAAGATCCCTGCCGAGGCTATCTCCAACTGCTGACTGTCCGGATGACTGTCCGGATAGCTATCGGATACCGGCTGGACCGACCTGACTGGACATGAGCGGTGGAGGTTTGTCGGCGAAAGCGCCGCTTTTGCGACTCGCAGCGGGAGCAGAACGCGTTGGTGGAGGCGGGGATGGCTGGTCATAGTTGGCTCGAGCGCCATTGCTCGTCATCTGTTGAGGCGGTCGCAGACGTTACGAGCTGCTTATCGGACTCTAGACTCGGGATGCTAGTCCAAATCCTTCGGAACACCGCTGCATAAGACACTATTCGTGCGGGATTAAGGACACAAAGAACTACGGTGGACGGGATTAATGAATGGACGCCCTCTCTACTGCTACCTTACATTTGCTACGTGCTGCTCGCTGCTCGCTGCGCTCGCGCACATGTCTTCACACAGCCTCAACTTCATTCTTTTACGAAACGAAAACTAAATAATCAACTATCGAAAGCTACTACTAAACGTTTTTCCAAACCAGAACCAGATTCGATTCAACTGCTCTTCTTCTTCTTCATCTTCTTCGCCGTCGTCGTCATCGCCTCCCCGTGTTTTACAACACTTTACTCCTCCCCATAGAACAGCGGAGTATTATAAAACCCAAAGATCTGTCGAGAGAGAGAGAGGTAAGAGAGAAGGTTGAAAGTCCAATCAAAGGGAGAATACCGAGAGAAAGCCCTCATGTGTCCATTTGTAACAAATGAATCCCACGAAGTCAATACCAAGACGAGAGAGTTACAAGTCAAGAACAAGGAGGCGAGACCGGAAAAAGCTGATGCCGAATGTTCCCTGGCGCGGAGAGAGAGAGAGCGAGAGCGAATGTGGTGAAAAAACGAGGGATCAAAGTGGGCGGCGTGTGGAAGTGATACAGAAGACGGCTCAGCGTCTTCAATGTGTCAGAGGGTGATGGTGAGGGTGGGAGTGGGAGTGGTTGTGAAAGTCGGGAAAAGGGGGTATTGATTGTGAAGTGTTTGTGAATCCAGGTATATCACGGGAAGATCAGCTTTCAGTGAGCCTTGCCGGGAATGCCCTTGTTCTTGTCATCGTCTCCACCAACGTACGCGAGGTCATCCCACTGGCCCTCATTGGGCGCTCCGTGGCCAGTCATGCCCTCGATACCGGTCAAGTCCATGTCGTCGAAGCCATGAAAATCCTCGATTTCGAGAGGCGCGTCAAAACCTGGAGCGTCCGGGTCAGGAGTGCCCTCGTGAGCCACTGTAAAAGTGGTGTTCGCCGGGTTGATGGTACCGACTGCGGCTGCATGGTCCGCAGCGGACGGCGCCGCATTACGACCGTCCGCCTTGTCACCTTTTGGGCCATCCGATTTCTTAGCAGAGGCGTCAAGAAGTGACTTGGGGGGTTCAACTACTGCAGATTGTATTTCTGCAAATTGCGGCCGATGACTCGGCGCTTCTCCTTTTGCTCGAAGGGCGGCGTCTTCCTCGTAGATCTTGCGCAGGTGCTCGTACTCCTGCTTGTCCTTCTCAGCTTGCTGGAGGTAGGGGCGCTTCTCATCGTCCGAAAGCCCGCGCCATCGCTCGGCAGCGAGGACGCTCTGGCGGGTGGTCTCGCTCTCAGAGCCCCACACCTGCCTCTTCAGGTCATCGTTCTCACGAATGCCCTTGAGGAAGAGGAAGTAGGCAGACAAGGGCTTCTTTGGGGCGTTGGGGTCCTTGATGTTGCCCTTGCGAGACTTGCCCTCCTTGCGCTGCTGCGTTCGGAAAGCGTTCTCCGTCTTGATGTCCTCGGGAGTGAGCGTGGCCTGCCAGGCAGCGAGGTCCTTCTTATACTGCTCCTTGCCCTCGGCGACCTTGCCGGCATAGTAGCGTCTTCGCTCCTCGGAGAGGTTGGCATAGGCGATACCCGCGTCCTTGGCGATCTGGGCGACATTGAGCTTGGGGTGGATGGGAGTGCCACCAGGAGTAGTGCCGGCCTCAGCGGCGGCGGCAGCCTTGGCCTTGTTGAGCTCGTCCGTGAAGAAGAGCTGCCAGGCAGAGGGAGCCTGACGCGGCGGCCTGAGGTGGGACTTGGTGGGAGCCTTGGGAGCGGGCTTCTCCTCCTCCTTCTTGCTCTTCTTGGACGATTTCTTGGGCTCAGGCTTCTCGGCTTCGTCGGCAGACGTCTCCGAAGGGCGCTTGCCGAGCACCTGCTCCGTAGGCTTAGCGGTGGCCGGAGGGGCGGCGGCGGCAGCCGGCTCGGCGGCCTTCTTCTTGGATGACTTCTTAGCGGGAGCAGCCGGAGCCGGGGCGGCGGCAGCCGCTGGGGCCGCCGCGGCGGCAGCGGGAGCGGCAGCGCTGGCGTTGGCCTGAGTGGCAGCAGGGGCGGGAGGCTGCTGCTGCTGTTGAGTTGCAGCCGGCTGCTGTTGCTGCTGCTGCTGCTGTTGCTGTTGCTGGGTTTGATGAGGACCAGGAGGGTAGTAACCGGGGGCACCGTTCCACTGGTTCCAGCCGGCGTACTGACCGGGAGGAAGCTGACCGCCCATCTGAGGGACAGGCTGGGGCGGGGGAGGGAAGGGGTGGTGGTTACCATAGCCCTGCCAGGGGCTAGCGACAGACTGCTGCTGGCTGGTGCTGCTGCTGCCCTGCGTGCGGGCCGACTGGCCAGCGCCGCTGCCGCTGGTCTGCTGGGATGCCTGTTGCTGCTGCTGCCACTGGGTGGAGCTCTGACGAGACTGGTCCCAATTGGGGTAGGCCTGCTGTCCGGCGGTAGAGTAGTCGAAGGCAGAGCCGGCGCCTGTCCGGGACGACTGCTGCGACTGGTCATTGGCACCAGAGGCACTGCCGCTACCACTAACGGCGCCGCCAGCAGTCATGGAGCCCGATGAGCTCTGGCGACCCTGGACGGGGGCCTGAGCAAAGCCGCTGGAAGGCTGGCTGTAGTGCTGCTGCCACTGGCTGCCCACACCACTCTGGTGGTGACCGCTGTGCTGCTGGTCGTAGTACGAGCCGTAGTAGCCACCGCTGCCATACTGCTGGCTCTGGCCAGAGCCGACACCCTGGCTCGAGTGACCACTCAGCACGCTGGATGTCTGCTGGTAGGGGGACTGGGGCCCGTTAGCATCATGATCATTTGGAGAGGTGAAGGAAGGTCCGACGCGTCGTTTGTACGTAAGGGGCAATATGAATCCCGCAAACGCGTAAACAACACGTGGATGCGCAGGCTGCATCCTTCCTCATGCTGGGTCAACTCACCTTGGGGTTGGATGTTCGTCGAGAACCGGACGGCATCGACGGGGAAGTCGTGCTGTACAGGTTGCTGAGCGTGTGAGCCAATGTTTGCTGCGGCGATCCACGGACGCTCGGGGGAAGGTCCGAGCGATCCATCCATTTCACTCACCTCATGTTACCGCCATAGTTGTAGCCAGTGCCGACGTTGGCAAAGCCAGCGGCCTGCTGGTAGGCGGCATACTGATCATCGGAGGCGCTGCCTCCAGCCCCGGTCGCGTAGGACCGGGGATTTGTTGCATCGCGCTGATGCGAAGCGGTGTTTGAATACATATGAGGCTGGCGATGGCGTCAGCGGGGGAGATGGTTTCGAGTAGAGGAGGGAGACGCTTTCGGTGCATCCACACCGTGTGATGGACGGATGGATGCATCCATGCAAATGCGAAACAACTTACATTACTCCAAGGCTGCGCCAGGTGTCCTGGATGAGCAGCTGTAGCAGTTGAAGTGTTCTGCATGAGAGCGGGTCGCCGGTGACCACTGATAGGGGCGGATCAAAAAGTGGGCCGAAGTCACATGACGGGGATGGGAATCGGGTTAGTAATCCGTGGGGTTCGGATTGGTTTGTATGGAAGGGAAGGCAGGCAAGTAGACGCCGTGTTTGGGATGCATGGAGCACCAGAGTTGATCCAGGCGATAGATGGATGCAAGCAGGAGCAGATCATGCAGAGCAGGAGGTGGATGCAGTGGATGCAGTGCGAGAACGATGCAGAGAGCAGAGAGAAGGAGACGGATGTCAGCATGTGCTGCGAGCACGCAGAAGAATTTGCCTCCCACGGTGAGTGGGATGTGGGCATGATGGAAAAACTCACCGCTCGCTCAACGGTCCGAGACTTGATAAGAGTTATCAGAGACTGCCGAGGTGGATGCTAGAGCGCTTCTGCGCGTCGCGGATGCTTAGCGATAGCGATAAGCCTTGTTTGGTTCCAGGACGTGGTGGATGGCGACTGGGGGAGGCGGCCTGGAGAGGGAGGGAGGGAGGAAGGGAAGGGACCGAGAACCGCGGGGTACTGGTCTACTGCAGTCCAAGTGCCGATGCAGTGCGCGCGCTTACGTGCTGCTGGGTAGGAGCAGACAGGGCGACGATTGACGAGGCCTGTACCTAATCACTGTCCTGCACGCGGGGTAAGAGCAACGCGAGGCTGCGAGGCAAGGCGAGGAGAGCAGAGAGGCGAGGAAAGAGGTGAGGGTGCGATGCGTGGGAGGCGGTAACGCGGCGGCGGCGGCAGCGGCGGAGAGGCCAAGCTACAGAAGGCAGCGGCAGCAAGCTACAGCACGAGCGCGTCGCGCGGGGTGTCTACTGAAAGAGATAGTGTTCTCGTGCAGTAAGGGAGAGGGAGGAAGGGTGGTATGGGCGGTACGGGGTGGATGGATGGTGTGGGAGGCGAAGGGAAGAAGGAAGAAGCACGGAGGGGAGGCCCAAGCCTAGGGCGAGGAGCGAAGGGGAGGGGGAGGAGTAAGTGAGGGTTTGAGGGCGGGCGTGGCCGGGCGTAGGCGTAGGCGCAGGCGCAAGCGCAGGCAGGCGGGCGGGCGTATGCTTCTCCTGTGCGTGGGTGGGTGTGCGTCAAGGCGAAATGAAGCGTAGCGTAGCACCGAGCAAGAGCGAGTACCAGGCCAGGGGACGAGGCTTAGGCCAAACTAAGACCGACCACGTTGTGCGTGCAGGCAGGCAGGAAGACTGCGTGAGGGCTGCTGCAGGCTTGGTGGAAGCAAGGCTACCTCACGAAGGGTGAGGGATGACCAAGGGGTGAGGGTGGATGATGAGGGTGTGAGGGTACGGTGTGGGTGTGCCGTGTGTGGGACCTAGTCCTAGACCTAGACCTAGTCCTAGTCGGCGGCGGCGCGAGGGAGAGGGGAGGGGGGAGGGGAAGGAGGAGGATGACTACCAGAGCTACAATGCCAGAGGGAGGGAGGGGCAGACGCTGTTCGTCAGTCAGTCTGTCAGTCTTTCGCCGCGGACGAGCGAACGAGCTGAATGGGTAGGTGTGGGTGGATGAGTAAAAGGGGAGGAAAAGGAAAGGGAGGCGAGGGGAAAGGGCGATGGGACGGGCGACGGGGCTGTGGCCTGTGTGTGGGGAGGGGACGGATGGGGAAACAGCCGGGCGGCGAAATAGCAAGGGGCGGTTCGCGGCGGGCGGCGGGCGGGGCGGGGCTGGATTGGGATGGGCGGGTCACAGACAGCCAGGTAGGCAATCAGGTAGGTCAGGCTGGCGCTCCGGCTCGACGACGCTGGCGCAGGTCAAACTGGGCTTAGGCTTCCTACTGGCCGTACTCGGGACTGGGCTCAATGCTGTGGTCTAGCTCCAGGCTGCTACTGCTGCTGGGAGCTGGCTGGGAGGGGATAAGGGGGAAGCAAGCAGCAACGGGGGAGGGGGAGGGGGCCTGGGGGATCAGAAGCGAGTACTAAGTAAGAGCTATGGGCGACGGGGCTGCGGGCTACGCTACGTGATCCTTGCCTGATGCCTGATACTTAATTCCTAATGCCTGATGACCTGAGTGATCTGGTTGCCTGATCCAGCTTGGCTGCGCTTCGTGTTTACTCGCTCAGCCGGTACAGCCAGGGGACAAGGTGTAAGGTGCAAGGCTACGGGGTTCGGGGCGCGTGGGCGCACTGTTCGCTCGCTTTCACTCACTCACTGACTCTGTGCCCGCGGCTTGCGGCTTGCGGGAGACGGGGTATGGGCTACGAACTGCGGCGACGACAGAGGGGAGGGGAGGGACAGGCGACGACGTAACGAGGGGCGCGCGCAGTGGTGCTGGAGCCAGAGCCAGAGTCAGCCTTGTGATCCTGTGACCGTCCGAGTAGGCTAGCAAGCACATTGGAGCCAGCCTGTCTGCCTGCCTGCCAGTATGATCTCCGCAGCCGCTGCCACCGTCCACCCATCCCCCTGGTATGCATACTTTCGAGGCATTCGCTTCTAACTGAGGGCCAGGGTTGCGTCGGCTCCCGCTGGGTATGCTGGGCCAGCCTGCCGCTCAGCCCCAGCATGTCCCACCGCGCCACCTAAACTTTGCCAATCCTGACCCCTTAACGTGCGCCCCGATTGGGTTGATTTCACATTCGGTCCCGTGCCCCGAGCGCCCTCATTCGTCCTAGCACGGATCACCAGGATCACTAGGATCACCGCTAGCGCTAGCTGTTGATCCACTTGATCCTGACCCGGGATTTAGCTCCAGCCAGGATCAAAGCGAGCTACCTGGATCACTCAATGAAGCGGTCGGTGATTTTCCTACCCTCTCGGCATTAGATTCAGTGGCAAATGACGTAGATTTCTTGCGAAGCCGCGTTGGACGTGTTCGCGTTGTTATCACGCGGCTACCATATGGCGGTCAGTCATGTGATCCGGGAGTCTGGAACTCGACTGGCGACCCTGTCTGACCTCCACTTCTGGCCGTCATCGATTGAAGATTTCGAGCTCGAGAGGTGATGATCGGTTGAAACGAGACTTTTGAGCGATCGACAGCGACTTTCGCGAGCTGCAACACCGTCCCTCACGCCAACTCATTGACGTGGGTTAGCTCAGACACACACAGATATCCAGCAGCGACCGCCTCGCTGCCGCTCTCGACAACCACGCCTCTCTCCTCTGCACCATGCCCGACATCAAGCTACGAAATCAGCCGTTCGACCTCGTGTTCCACCCCAGCGAGCCGGTCGTGTATGGGTCGCTCCTCACTGGCGAGGTCAAAAGCTGGAAGTATGACGATGCGACCGGAGAGACGTCAAGGTTGTGGACTGTGCGACCGACGAAGAAGACTGCGAGAGCGTTGGCTGTCGAGGGAGATGGAAAGGCGATGTGGATGGGAGGAAAGAGCGGAGTGCTATGGTGAGTACTGAGCTTGAGGTGGAGG